>OZ010574.1:2440937-2913437 GCA_963932145.1 Acanthosepion lycidas | reverse complement strand
TATATATATATATATATAAAATGTGCTTTGGGAGATTGTATCTCTGACAAAAAGTAAGTAAATATGTTGGCTGGACAACAGCAACATTATCAAGACATCTTAAACTTCATTTATTGGATACAAGTTCTATCGCACAACATTTAAAGACATTCCTGTTCACATTCACCATATAAAAAAATACTTGTTGACAACACCAATATACGACGCACTGAATATAATAAACAAAAACTTCAAATTCTTGAGGCCCTCTTTGTCAAAAGCAAACAACCAACTCTAAAGAAAATTTATTACGAGTATAGTAGCAATGTTTTAAGATGCATTTGAATTGACTAACATTTAACACCATGTTGCAGTTTACTATCTCTGGTTATCTTCCTTGTTCTGGGAACCGTTGTTTACAAAACATTGCAATCACAATGGTTAATTTAAAAAAATGATTATATTATAATAGCAGAGTGTGTTTGCAAAACCACCATTATAACGATTATAGTTACATTAAGATTGTCTTCGCAATTTACTCCTGAGTATGATCTCAGAGGAGATCGAAGTACTTGCATGAACAAAAATATGGCACCTTCTTTAATGAATTTCAATTTAACATCAAGAAGATAATTACAGAACTAGAAAGGATTATTATAAAAATAAATAGACATATGTCTATATTACTTAAATTACTATATTAGTTACATGCTTGAATGAATATATGTTCTCTCTCTCTCTCTATATATATATATATATATATATATATATATATATATATATGAAGAAATATAGTCTTAAGGTGTGCTATATTTATGGGATAAAGTGCTCAATGTCAGAGATAGAGCGTGTGTAAATTTAAGCATGAAACAGCCTGTTGCCTTCAATGCTCACTTTTATATAATAGGCCGGTTAATAAAATTTGAGAAATAAAAAGTCAACAACATGATAATATTGGCAATAATATTTCTTATATAAATTGAAACACCTAGAGTAAGGTTTTTGAAGTTGCAATTTTCAGGCATGCCTATGTCCTTTTTCAGTGAGGTGATGAATAAACACAGAAGTGAAACTTACTCTTCTGAGGAATGAATGTTGTTGTTGTCAGTGATGATGACAATGGGCTGTTGAAATGGCCACAACATTCACCTGACTTGACACACTGTGATTTTTTTTTTCTATAGGGCTATGTGAAAGGACAGGTCTATAACCCCACCCCTCTTCCTATAAGCCTAGATGAACAGAGAATCACTGAGGCACTGGAAAATATTACTCATGACATGCTACAACGTGTTTGGCAGGAGGTGGACTACTGACCTGATGCATGTTGTGTCACAGTGCACATATTGAACATTTGGGAATCTTTGTGAAATTGGTTATAAAATCTACATCCCTTTGAATATCTTATTTGAATTTTGATAAGTAAACCTGTTATTGCGCAACATGAAGCCTTATTAATTTCATTTGACATTTAGCTACTCAGATATTCACATTTTAAATTGGTGGGGGCATTGTATGTATATATATATATATTCTCTGTTAATAAACGTGTTACCTACCTGATTGTCTTTAGCATAAGTAATAGGATTAAAAATGTTTTAGCTGAATCAAATCTAGGACAGGACAGATAGGTAGATATAAGCAAAATACCTATGAACAGACTAATTTACAAGTATAAACAGTGAGATAGGTCAATAGATAAAGATGTAGATAAAAACATTCAGAGTATTATTAAGAAATAAGAGAAGTCTAAAACAGGTAGCTACAAGTTAAATGTAAAATGTTGATAAATACATATGTGATGAAGAATTTCAAAAGGTTAAACTAAAATATCATAGACATGCTGTTGCACCATCCTTCATTTGATAAAAACCCTGTGGATAGGCAGAGCTTTGTTGCTTAAGCATCAATATAACTAACCCAGGAAACTCCAGCGGCACCTTACAATACGACCAGACATTTTTGGCTTTCTTTTACAGTGTGGAAATGCCAAATGAAAATCTAGTTTCAGCACACATTATGGATACAAAATTTTGGTCCACACTGTGGATTTAAGAATTAAGAAGGTTCATGCCTTCTTTGGTTTAATTAATTCCTACTACGCTAGGAAACTATTTAACCCATTGGTGCTTGTCTAAATTTTGACAGAAAAATTTGAATGAAACTTTATGCATTAATGGGTTAACTTCATTATTATTATTTATTATTATTATCACAATTACAATTATTATTATCATTAATTACAATTATTATTATCACAATTACAATTATTATTATCATTAATTACAAATATTATTATCACAATTACAATTATTATTATCATTAATTATTATTATTATAATATTAGGAGGCATGGTGGAGTAATGGATAGCAACTCGGATTAAGTGATCGAAAGCCAAGTTCGAATTCCAGTTAAATCACTTACATTCACTAATGTGCTAATACCCTTGGAAAAGGTATGAATCCTCTTTTTCTCCAGCTATGGTAAATAGCAGGACAGACTGAGTTCTATAGCCTTGGATGGCAACTGGTCTGCCACAGAAAGAAATGGCAATCTACTGCATTTATTGAAAGATACATGATCACCTAAGCATGGCACATAACCAACTGATTATTATTGTTATTATAGCGTATATGATGAAACACTTCAGGAAGAGAAAGACCCTCTGACCTGAAGTGAGCTAGTAAATTAGTTTTTGAAAATGGCATGAAACTTTCAATTTTTAGATGATTCTTTGAAATCCAGGCAGTTGCCTAAAACTTTTGGCTTCTTGTGTACATTTCTTGTTATAATCAAAAGTTTTAAGTTCATGACCCCAGAAATGAAATGTTAATTTGAATGTTGAGAGATTTGAATTAACTGACCAGATGACATTATCAAAATGCTCACTGGTGAACATGAATTTTCTGCTTGAAAGCTGAGGCAGCATTCTCCATTAGCCAACAACTGGCATCTTGTATTTTTTTAAACTGGTACTTGTGTCGACAAACAGATGAATCTGAGATTGATTCATTTCAACTGATTTTACTAATCTAATATTTATATCATTGAAATATTTTTTTTGTGGTACAAAATTGAATTAATGCAATAAAATGGCGAGCAAAATATTCTAACAAAAAAGTCGAGAGCAATAAAAAAAATAATTCGGCAAAACGTTAATATCAAAATACAACACACCCAACTAAACCAATTTCTTGGTTGTCTCTCATCTGAATAACACTAAATATGGGTACAGTGACTAAAACTAGAAGTTCAAGAAGCAAATGTTATATGAAAGAAAATATAACACTTACAGGTTAATTACCTTTAAGCCTACCAACTACTGCTTCTGTTAAGAGAGAGGTGGCTGATAAGACTTAATAATTTAATTGCTATGAATTTTTACCTGGCTCCATATTCTGTAAGAATAATTTAAAATTTTTTAGCAACAATTAAAAAGTAATACAAAAACATCTGATTGACTGAAATTTCTAAGTGAAAAACTAATATACACTATTGTCCTCATCTTTATTGCCATATTCACAATGTTTCAACCATTCCTGTTCAGCTATTGTCTGATGTATTCATGCACCAATATCTATATTATTCTTGACTCAGGTAACTAAATTTAATGAGATGTTTCTACACTAATTTCTGATGTGAGTCTGGTCTTATTCTCCCTAACTGTTAATTTTCAGGACACTGTGAGGATATGCCACATTTATCTGTAATACATTAATAACTATATCACAATCCTTTGAGAGACATTATGAATTGGTACCTGTAATCATTATGACTCGACTGTGGTGGCCGGTCATTCGATGTTTCTGATGACTTCCAAACATTCCCAGAAGTCTTTCATACACATTTATGATTGTGTTTTGTGTCTTCATTTCTTGCTTTTCAGTTGTCCTTGAATTCTCTCTTAATAAACATGTCGATAGCATGCTGGCGATATTATCTTGAATTTTGTTATTACATCAGGCATTGTCAAACTGTGAGTAAAAATAACAATGGAGAGGTTCAGATCCCAAATAATCAAAAATCCATGGATCAAAAATGAGTTTTGCAAATCCAAACTGAAAATAAAAAATGTCACAGGCTTAAATCAAAAGGGAGTCAAAAATCTGAATCCAAAAATGCACAGCTGCTTTCTTCATTCATGAAAAACTGAGACACCCAGTTATCCAAAGTAGTGTTTATTTATTGTGAGTAAGAAAGTTTGTCATTACTGGTATGGAAGCACAAACAGACCATATTTCAAGCTCTACTAAAGTTGATCCAATCTTTTTTATTTCCTTTTTCAACAGATAGCACAGAGAATGCAAATTCTTTTTTTTTGAGGTAAGACTGTTTTCTTCATCATCACACAAACATTATTTGCTTTTTGGTGTTTAAACACCATCTTCATCTTAATGTATCCATTTAGCTAAAATTTCTTCAAAGGGAGAGAAACCAAACTCCAAATGTCTATATATGAAGAGATAACCAACATTCCAACTCAACTCTGTGACTGTGCTGCCATCTTGGTCAAAGCATCAACTACCAGGTTCTTCCAATCAAGCCAACATTCTTCTTTCTCTATTTTTGCAATCATCTCTCTAAGTTTTACTTCATCAACCCTCAACCTCCTGTCACTGATCACTCTTGTAGTTTTCAGAGTATCTACCAATGTTCAGTTATCAGTGTAACAATAGACATACAGAACAGGCATACTGAAGATCTCCTTGATGAGAAATGAAACAAGAAAACCAGCGTCAGCATCTTCATCAAGAGAGCAAGAGAGAGTGCCTTAAAAGCCAACATACTCTTATCACTCTCACTAATCTCTTTGACTGCAAATTTATTGGTACAAGTTTATTATTTCTTCCATTTATAAAGATTATATGTCCTCCATGTGATAATCCATCCAAACTCCATGCTTGTATCCACATTGCATCTAAATATGCAATCACTTTTAATTTACCAAGTTTCACTCTGTATGACTTCAATTTGGAAAGTGCCTTATTAGCCTCAAGTAACATTTTAACCTTTGGTTGTTTACCAATATTGCTTATTATACACACATCATAATATTGATCAGGAGTAGTTTGAAATGTGGGTCAAAGTATGTGACCAGTAAAGATCAGCTTCCTCTTCCACAGTAAGTTCTTCACTTACTATCAAACTTCAGTCACCAAGCAGGCCCTATGATGTAACTAACCCAGTCACTGAGCAGGCCCTATGACATGTGACACTATTCCAGTCACAGAGCAGGCCCTATGAAATGTGACACTACCCCAGTCACCGAGCAGGCCTTATGACATGTGCCACCACCCCAGTCACCAAACAGGCCTAATGACATATGATATACATTTTATTATATATATAAATATAAATAAATTAATAATACTTTCTCTGAATTTTATTACTTATCTATTCTTTGATGCAGATCCTCTGAAAGTCAAAGTTTACTCGAAATGTGTATATATTAAGAGCCAAAACTTTTCTAAGTGATATTAGAAAATAATACTAAAAGAAAATGGTTGGCAATCATTTCTCCTTTGAAAGCTTGTATTTTTCATGTTTTGTATCTAAATTTGTTTTTTTCTTTTTCTCAAGATGGCAACAGGCCATTCTGTCAAAGAAACCGCAGCTCTTTGCGCACTCTAATTACACAAACATGAAAACAATAGCAATAAAAACTTATTTGTGATAAACATTACAGGCAATTTTTGTCAGTGCCTCCCAGAGAGAGAGAGAGAGAGAGAGTCACTGTCTGCCAACATCTATTTCAGATAGACTTGATACTTAACACCATCAATACAAACACCCTCCCACTGCGTCTCCAGTCTCCTCATAATCTAATTGTCTCCCCACCTCTGCTTTTCTTCTTCATTTCTGATTACAACTGATTGTACTGTATGCCTTATGGCTGAAGTAGTTGCATATTCTTTAGTGTCAGTGATTTCTGTTTAAGCAAAAGTAAAAAGCCAAAATGCTGATTTTCAGAGTACAAAACTATTTTTTTTGTTGCTATTCACCTTCAGGAAGCTGTTGTGTGTGGATATGAAACATCAACCTCATTTACAAAGTAAAAGAAACATACAACATAAATATATAAAAGTTAAAATAAAACACAAATGTCTTTGTATAAAACACTTGCATCTATATTGATATTTTATATTTGAAATCCTTATTACAAAGTTAGTATGTATCTACTTTCAGAAGTACCATACCAAAAAAAACAATATGATTTTTGTACTTATCTTCGTCATGAGCTTGAAATGCATGCATCTTAATACCTTAACTTCTAGGAGCAATGAGGAAGATTCACTTTCCTGCCTAACGATGTCATGTGCAGGTCATGTGACTGTTCTTAATTCTTGTGAATATTTATAATTAATTTTTATTCTTATTTTTGTTTGGGTCAAGGGGAGATAACTTTTTGTCTATTGCTACAAAGCCTTGTGCCAGATGAAAGAAAAAATATTCTCACCTTCCCTTTTGTTCTGTCACATATGTTTTGCTTATCTTTATTTAGTTAGCTAATTCTAAGATTATGGCTTTCTCCTGTTCCTCATGTCAGAACTCTAGAGAGTAAATCGTCTCCTTTATGTTTAATCTACAACTGTATGAGATGTTGTATATGCAGCTTTTGGTCATGTTTTTTTTTTTTCTATTAAGAACTAACTTCTGTGAGAAGCTTGCTTAATATAGTTTGACTATATAAGATTACCCTGATATTATACTGATTGCAATTAATTCATTTTGGTGGAGCTTTTCAATGACTTGTGCTGTGTTAAAATAACACATAACAAAAATCATCAGAAAAGATAGATCCAAGGAACTATGTTGAATGGTTTTTAACTTCATCATAAAATCACTATGTAAGACAAGACCTTGAAGTATGAAAAATATATTCAAGTCTCTCATCTGAATTCTTTTTTCTATTTCAAGGCTGTTTACTTCATCAGTTGAAAAGTTTGCAATAAGAAAAGCAGTAAAAACATGGAACAAAATGTGTCTAAATTAATCAGAGAAATTTGTAATAATGGCAGTATATTAATGTGATTGGTTGAAACCAAAAACAAAGAATAAAAAAATTTGAGTTGACAAACTGAAAATTTATACTCAATATTGGTTTTTCTTTTTTACTTCTGACATATGGAAAGATAACATTTTCCATGCTGAATCTTGAAAATATGGAAATAAAACAATTTCCATGCTGAATCTTGAAAATATGAAAAGATTCTAATTTCTAATTTAATTCTTTTGTCTCAAATATCATCATCTTCTCTCCTTACAGCATACATGGTTGCTCCTTACATAAAATGCTGTAAGGCCCATGACTCCATATATTTTAAATCATTTCTAAAGTATTTATAATGTCTCAATATAAGGGCTTATGTGATACTGTAGAGAGATGACAAATAAATGATTTAGGCCAAAAATCAACATCAGAGGTGAGAAAAGAAATTAAACTAAATTTTATTGACTGGATTTTTTTGCTGTTAGAAGAAAGACTGGAAAATTCTGATTTAAAAATTATTTTCTGGCTACATCTCTGAGGCATTGTGATTGCTTGTATTATTTACATTATTCAGACTGTTATCATCTTCATTGCCATATTCACAATGTTTCAGCTGTTGAATGCTCTGGCCTTCTTCAGGTGATTGGAATCTCAAACTGAACCCTTTATTTCCTACATTGGAGTAGATTGTTCTAGTTCCACGTGCCATGCCTCTTCCGGATGTCTCAGTTATTTCCCTTTAACTCAACTCCAAGTATTTTAGTTCACCACTGCTGTGACCTGGTATTGAACTCATAACTCTTTGGGTCTAGTCACTAGACCTAACCAATGTCTTTATCCACTGGGCCATGTGTCCTTGGGATGGAGGAACAAAATAAAGAGTTTGGTTCAAAATTCCAATCACCTGAAGAAGGCCGGAGTGTATAATGGCTGAAATGCTGTGAATATGGCAATGAAGATGAGGATAACAGTCCAAATAATGTAAATAATACAAGTAAAAATCATTTATACTCACTTTATAATACTTTAAAGATTTTTCATTAAACATTCTAGTTTAATTCTTTCTTCTCAAACATCACCAACTTTACCCACAAAATCTTTCAAACTTCTCACAAAGTGTCTTCATTTATGCTTGCATTAAAAAAATTTGTAGGTGAATTTGATTTTAAAAGAAAACATCAGAAATGAAAGATTACAAAAATATTTTCAGTATTTATTTAATAAGGGATTAAATTCTTTTCAGAGGTTTCCACTCGAAATCCTGGAGAAAAAAAAAAAAAAGGACAGGATATGAGGTGATAGATTCTCAAACAAAGAATACACAAAAAGAGACCAAACCTTTGTAAAAATGGTAGAAGGCTATAAAAGTATAAGTCAACGTCACACACACTGCCCAGCCCAGGGATTGAACTCACAATTACTATACTACCATATTCATGAACACTAATCCATTAGGCTGTTGTACCTGTTCAGGGTAGTGCAGGCCAAGGTTCAGTGAAAATGTGGCAAAGCAATAATTGAATAGTACTAAATAAGAACTAGGGAAATTATTCCTGGACACAGGCAGTTGAACAAGAACAATTGACTCATGTTGATTAAATAAGGGGTCGAGTACAAAATTTCCTGAAGGCTACTTGGATTGACAAAGCTCCTGATAAAGACTGTATGGCACAACTGCCAAAACATAATAATAACAAAGATGAGGACAATAGTTTAAATGTAAATAATGCAAACTTTTATTCCTTATTGTAGACAAATATTCAGCACACTACAGAGCGAAACTGTTGTGTCAGAATAATGTACATTCAATGTACTTATCATCCAACTGTATGTCCGTTAAGCAACTCTTCATATGACTGAATTTATATGGAGCAGATGAACCATTTGAGGACTGACTCATGTACAAGAGGATATTGTCTTACCCTTTGACATCAACAAATCAGAAGGCCAATATTGTGAAGCATTCAAGCAACAAAAAGTAAAGTTGATTCATTTGAATTAAGATTCTGTTTTTTATTCGGACGTAATTTAAAATCATTCAATTTATCATGTTTTTAAATTCTTTGTGTCTTTTTAATAGATTCCAAAGATGCCACGATTGAAATAAATTGCAACTAAATTGAGTTCTTTGATTATTAATTGGCATCTTTGATTAAGCCCAAATGATTTTCTTGCATGCATTATTTACTGATTGGAAGTGAAATATAATTCAGAGTATTTAAATGGAGTCTTCCGAAATTTCAGGCTTTTTTTTTATGACATTTAATCTGGCTCACTGTCTGCTCATTAATATGTGATCCATTGTGCAGAAGTAGACATTTTCTTAAATCCTAATGTGAGCAATTAAAATCAAATTTTTTCTACTTAGTGTTTCTCGATTCTTTCCATAGCTAAAAGAAAAAAAAAACAAATGTCAAAGGCTTTTGTGTTCGTTTGTCTGGTTTTCGCACATCTGTACATCAAGAGCACTTTCTCCTGGTTGACATAAAGGTAGGTCTTATATCGCTCTCCCAGTCCCAGACTCATGCTGACCACTGGCTAATACTTGCCCAGTATCATTCATTTGCAAATAGTCAGCACCACACCTATTCTAAGTAGAAGGTCTTCTCTCAACAATATATTGTCAAAGAAGATGCAACTCCTAGTGCTTACAGATGCTGATTTTCAAGGCTTTATACTTAGGACCTAACAACTTATTAGGCTGACCCAATTCTCTGTTACAGCTTTTATGTTAATTAAAGCATTAATAAAAGCATCCTTTCATTTTGCAGATAAAGGTCAAATGTGTTTCAGAAATTTAAATGATCTTGCTTAATGATGATCGGTTTTATTCCGATATTTAAATGACTGACTTAGTTTCAGTTTTAAAGCACATTTGGTGAAACTGGTAAGATTGTTTTGTACCAATGTCCTAAGTATAAAGCCTTGAAAATCAGCATCTGAAAACATGTTCTTACTTGAGCTCAAACCCTAATCTTTGGAACCAATAAGCAGTGATAGAAATATGGCCACTCTATCAGCCAGTGAGTACAGTCAACAGGCATTGTTTTCAATCAGTTGTAATACTCCAAGTTTCAATCAAGTTAATGAAACTCAAATTTTAAGGGCTTTTTCATAAAAGAACAAAACATGAGAAAAAATAAAAAACCATTTCCTTTATCATTAACATCAAAATCATAAACCTAAAGGTAAATTTGGTGTTGCTTATTTAATATATTAATTCACTCTCACTTTTTCATTCTCAAAATTCTTAGTGAACATTCTTTGATCAAGGAATGCTAAAGGTTTTGGAATATAGAATCTAAAGAGAAATATGGTAACCCATTTGGACCACATTACAAAGATGAAAAAACAAGCAAGGGACCATATGTGGTAGTTATATATATATATATATATATATATATACACACACCAACTCTCCCGTCGAATTCAATGCATGAGGGTCAAGCTGATCGGTTCCTAGGAAACCGACAGCCCAACAACAGCACACGAGATTTGATTAAAGTGGTGAAGGTTTTGTGCAGGACCATCCACACTTTTTGAAGGGCCGAATACAGAGACCTGGTGTACTACCTGCCACAGGGTCCCCTAACGACCCTCTGCAGGTTTTGAATTCAGAGTTGTCCTTCTCCTAGACCAGTTGCTATCCAAGGCTATAGAACCCAGTCTGTCCTGTTATTTACCCATAGCTGGAAGGAGAAGAAGAGGATTCACACCTTTCCCATGGGTATTAGCACGTGGATGTAATGGATTCGACTGGAATTCAAACTCGGCTCTCCTATTCCACAATCTGAGCTGCTATCCATTACTTCACCGTGCCCCCTCATATATGTGTGTTTGTGTGTGTGTGTATATATATATATATATATATATATATATATATATATATATATATATATATATGGTATAAGAATGACAATAGGAAAAAAATCTTAGTTTTTGTCAATGTGTTTTGTCTTCTGACTTTATCAAGGCAAAATTGAGGCGAAATGTTTTTGTTTTCATAGTTACATTAAATCCAAAATTTTATTTTAAATTTACTATATTTTTGACATAGAAAAAAAAATCTCTTAGTATAAAGGAAGTTAACATTAGCCAGAAAGAGATTCATTCAAAAGTGGCTCTCTCTTTTTAAATTTTGGATCTAATGTAACTATGAAAATGAAAACATTTTGCTACAATTTTGCATTGATAAAGTCAGAAGACGAAACACGTCGACAAAAACTAAAATTTTTTTTTCCTACTAAAAAGAAAGGGATATGTGTCCAAACTAATGAAACAACAATGATTTAAATATTTTGTCTAAAAACAGAAGATAATGTCAGTTTAGTTAACACTAGCAGCCATACCCAGCTGATCAATCAGAAAAAGCATTCAATTAAAATGGAGCAAAAACAGCATCACCTCTATATGTAACAAAGTCTATTTTCTTCAATTAAAGTAATTTCATTAAAAAATATTTCAAATTAATGCAGTTACTGATATAACAGATGTAGTCTATATTCATTCAGTCAAAGTTAGCAAAGTACATGAAGGGGTAAAACAGGCAACATGAAGACTCACTTCAGATCACAATTATTTTGGAGTTTTTGAAATTCAATTTGTCAGTGTGCTACCAGGGATGTAAAAGAGGATACATTTATAAAACAATTGTAAAGTTTGATAAAAGGTTGTTGAAAGATCAACAAAAAATAAGAAAGAAACCAGTAAAAATCACTATTTTACGCTATTTACAGTGGATTCAGTTGTCAAGTTAAATGACTGTTAAACAATCAACTTATTGTTGTCTACAATTGAGTAAAGTTTGAATTATATTGCTTGAAAATTGAGGGAGTTTATAGTTTAAAATTTGTGTTAATATTGATTTTTCATGTTTCATAGTTCTTCATTAAATGCAGTGACATAGAAATAAAATGAGGTATTGTTGAGCTCGTCATGGTGTAAGTAACCTACATACCGAGTATGAAAGAAATCGGAGGAAAAAGTTGAATTTATCAATTTTCCATCAGCTTTATCGATTATTGATTTTTAAAATAAATTATCAATTTTTTATGCTAAGAACCTATCTCTTACGTTGTACATGTATGTGTTAAGTTTGGTCAAAATCAGTTAGATAGATCTCAAGTGAAAAGGTATCACACAGGCAGACAGACAGACAAACATTCTCTGTTTTATATATATAAATTGCCAATGAACTTTGCTGATATTAATTGAATGTCTTGGATGTTTGCAAGAGAATAAAAGCTAACAAGTTGGTGTGAAACCATTACTTGATACTCCTTGAGTGATAAAGATTATTATTTTTTTTTACTAATTGTTCACCTAATACAAGGTCAAAGAGTCACAACTAAGGTAGGGGGTGGGAAAGAAAATTGTGACTCACCTTAAATAAATGACAATGTGTTTCGTGTGTTATCTTCCAACAGCACAACTTACATATATGACAAGTGCCTCAAATGATGAGTGAATTGGTTTGTTGTTCATTGTAGTTGTGTGAAAGATGATTTTTTTAGCCTACAGATTTGTGACTTTCAATCTGTGGATCTTTGTTTCTTTTTGCCATTTTTAGAACATTTTTTACTGAAGAATTAGCTTGGAAATCCAAAGTGGCTAGGATCATGTAGCCTAAATGTGCGTATAAGAAGAGCGAATTGCTAGCAAGGTAAACTGTCCGATCATCAATGATGGAATGACGAGGCACATGTGTCATTGAGTCAGACTGGGCCTGGCAGCATCCTCAATATGCAAATTCTCGGGCTTGGCAAGTATATATAAAAAAGTGAGTGTTAGCTGAGAAGTTAGTTGGCGTTTGCGCTCACTGCAGGTCACATTGTTGTATATTGAACCAGAATCCGTTGTGAGTGTGTTTCTAGTGTCTGTGTTACAGAATCGCAGGTTTCCTGCTACACTCTTCAACAACAGGTAACGGTTGTCATATGAGCAGAGGAGGTAAGAAGTGCAGATTATGAGGATAGGTAGGAAAGATAACAGTTCACTTTAGACTTGACGAGGAAGCAATCACTTGGAAAAAATTCTCATGAAACAGCAGCTCTTTGGAAGAATCTGTCTGAATGGAACTTCCTCCTTACTAATGGAAGACAAAAGAAATGCATATGATTTATCTCAGTGCACGTGGCATATCTATCCGATGCATGGTACCTGCTGTTAATTAATGGCAAGTCTCACAGACTAGTGCTTTAACCAAACAAAGCTAAACTTATTCAAATATCATAAAATTTATCTCACAAAAGATTTAAAAAGTGTAGATCAGTACAAATTCAATTTTTCTTTAATATTTTTCATTTTCCAACCAAAAAAGAAAAAAACAATAAAAATAAAACCCAAATCTAGAAATCTTATTCATAGTTTCGAAATTAATCAAAACAATTCATTACAGAAGTTTTTAAAAATAAAACTTGTAATTTTGCATTAAAAATTAAATACATATTTTTTTTCCCCCCCCGAAATGGATTTACCATATTTCAGTGAAGAACAAATTAAGTATTTTCATTTTAAAATATGACAATCATAACTTTCCATCTTTTTTTTCTTTTGAAAATGCAACAGAATATAAAATATTTAAATGGAAAGAAAAAAAAATGAAAACAATGGACAAGATTGAGAATTTGTAGAACAATGCCAATGATTGTTGTTAGGAAATCAGACAAAACTAGAAAAGCCAGAAAATAGATTGGATAGAACAGAATAAGAATAGAATAGAATAGAATAAGAATAGAAGAAGAATAGAATAAGAATAGAATAGAATAAGAATAGAAAATAATTAAGAATAGAATAAAAATACGAATAGAATAGAATATAATTAAGAATAGAATAAAAATATGAATAGAATAGTATATGAATAAGAACAGAATAGAATAAGAAGAAAAAAAGCAAAGACAGGGATTTTAGTTCCAATAAATCCAACAATGATATGAATCAACAAAAAAAGTATAAGGGGTGATTATAGCCCTCCACAATTTCCTCTATTTTTATTTATGCACATTTAAATATATAAAATATGAGTGTTTCTCTGGTGCACTGTTTTTTTCTTTCCCCTTGATGTGGTGTTTTTCTTTCATCTTTTCATTTTGGTTGGAATGCACATTTAACACACAACATTACTGGTTTGTGAATCAACATTGAAAATTCCCAAATCTAATTTCTGAGGCTTTTATCCTGTTTGCATGTAGAACATCAATCCTGGATGAACATCACAAGCCTGTTTGAAAGCCATGATAATCTCTGTCAGCAACATACACACACACTCCTCCCTGTCCATGTATAAATGACTTTCATTTCATCTCAAACAATTCCCCAATTGTTTTTGACACACAATCAAAATCAGTGCCCAAGTGAACATCTCAGTTCCAGAGATTAAAGCAACCCATCATGAGTCAACCAAAAAGTCAACAAAAATCAGGCTTGGTTTTTTTTTTTTTTTTAATTAAGTCTTTCTCACTGAAAACTGCCTGTCATTTACATATATTTCTAGCAAATACTGAATATTTTTTTAAAAGGTGCTAATCTCAAATATTTGTTACAAATAATTTTAGGGGAATTTTGATTACTTTCTTCTTCTAAATTCTTGTACAAGGATCACAGCTTTAAGTCCAATACAGAATCAAACACAAACTTAGCTCTTTTCATTCTTCTCTAGCATTTCCAGTGCAATATGTTTTGTTCAACATTGAATGAAATATGAAAACTGATGACAAAACTGAAGAATTCATTGACTTTTGAAAAGCTGGTACCCAACTAAAGAAAAAACTTTTTAAAACCAATTGTCCTGTGACAATCAGAAGCAGGCATATTGAGGACCATTTCAAATTATGCATATTCAATACGCTTCACAAACAACCGAGTTGTACAAAGCAAACATTTGCCTTTGATAAAATACAAATTCAGTTCACATATCTGAGAGAAATTCTAATTCAGTGAAAGAATATTTGAAATTTAGACACGTTTAGTTTTCTGTTTGAATCACAAGTTGACACAGATGCAAACAAAAACAGCGTCATTTGTAAATAAAGGACAAATGACCAAAATCATGTGACCATTTAAGGTCAACACTACTGATGTCATTTGTATGGGTGTGTTTCTCTAAAGATAAAAAATAGTTTTCATTTATTTTTTAAAACAAAGAAAATTCATGTTTGAAGCTAATTGACACTAATATTATGTATCATATTTCAGAAGAAATATTTTTAAACATTTTCAAAACACAGAAAATTTAAAACTATCCTGAATTCTTGCCTTAAATTCCAACAAATAAGGAAGGAAGTTAAATATCAGATTTATAATTGGTTACTTTAAATATCGTTGTGTTAAGATGTCTTTGAAATTCTCATTCTATCTGAGAAACAGGAAATTCATAAAACAATTACCAAAATAGCCAACTAAATTAAACAGCTTAATTTTTAAATAAAATTAATTATACTTTATTATTCAATCGCATATTTACAGTTTAGGGACATATTTGCTTGTTTAACATACCTAAAATAGGAGTATATAAAAATGGAGGATTCTTTGTTGTGTTAACATTGTATTAAAAGATTTATGGATGTTACCAAATATACTTGAAAATACAGTTTCATGCTTCTATTAGTGATAAAAATGATTGCAGCTTTTTTTTAAACAATATTTTGAATATTTTGAACCTGACACTGCCCGTAAGTTATTCAAATGTCATCTGGTATGTTTTCATATGATACACTCTTGCAGCTTGTTTAGCGTAATTATCATTGTATTGTACAAGACAGATTACAGATATTTTCTTAGGCTGGCCATATGTTTTCTTAACTCCTCCTGCTTTTATTTACAACATGATACTTTATAAGGAAAATATGGCAAATCAAGATATTTACAGAATTAGAAAACATAAAACTGGTTGTGACTTCTTTACTGTCTTTAGGCCAATCATTTTGTAATTCTTTTAAAAAGCAACAGGATAAAGAATAAATATGAAAGGTTTATTTACAAGATATACAAAAAGATAACAGCCCCCCCCCTCCTCCTCTTCTAGGCACAATTATAGATAAAAGAAATAAAAAATTTAAAACAAACAAAAGTAACCTACTAATATAAAAAAAGTACTGTAATGGGATTGGTTTAGCTAATAGTTAATTAGCATAAAGAAAGCTATAACTATACATCACAGACAACTTTGAGTCAGTGTACCTAGAATATCTATGGCTTCTCCTACATTCCCTTCCCCCTCTTACTGGTTTCACAAGTATTTCTTGTTATAAGGGACCTTGATCTAGTTCTTGTTTTCTCAGTGTCCCATGTTTCAAACTCCAAGTCTTCTGAAGAACTTTGATTATCCATTGATTCCTCCGCCCTGCTTTCTTGTTCATCTACATGGTCATTGGAACTAGCTTCGCTTTGTACTTCCTCGGAATTTTGACTAGCTCTATTAACCATGACTTACTCTATTAATGAAAACATAGGGTACAAAAGAATTAAAGAAAACGAGTTGGAAAAGGCAAATTTCATAATGCAAAAAAGATACAACACAGCATTAATATGCAGGAATGGTAAAATTATTATTGGCCATACAGATTTGTTAAGAGCTAATGAAAATTCTGAGGAAGTACAAATTGAAGCTAGTTCCAATGACCATTAAGATGAATAAGAAAGCAGGGCGGAGGAATCAATTGATGACCAAAGTTCTTTGGAAGACTTGGAGTACAAAATATAGGACACTGAGAATAAAAGAACTAGATCAAGGTCCCTCATAACAAGAAATCCCAGTGAGACAGGGAGGGCTGATGTAGGAGAAGATGTAGATTCACACAGGGCATGAAACCAAAAAGATTCAGAAAGATGTAATGGGATTTGTTGAGCTAGTAAGTAATTAGCATAATGAGAGCTATAACTAAAGCACACAGGCAATTCGAGTCAGTGTATGTAGAATATCTATGGTTATTAAGTTTGATCATCGTAACAGGTACCAAATGTTTTTTTTAAATGAAAATAACCCCCAAAAGATAATTATGTTTGGGGTGTTTTCTAAAATTTGGAGAAATAAATATTCAAAACAAATATTACAAATTGTTCCTTATTTCTAAGATCTTATTCAAAATGGCACCATTAGCATGTATACAGCAATTGCAATGAGATTTTCCCCTTAGGCAAAATATCTCCAATCCTCTGTCTTTTCTCAAATGCTGCTCAACCATTTTGGTAGAACTTCAGCTAAGTTTATAGTTTGAAAATTTAATCATTTTCAAATTCAAATGGGATACACAGGTAGGTAGTGTGAGACATGAGAATGAAACACAATCTTTGCACCTGAGAAATCTAAAATGATCACAAATAACATTTATAACTCATATTTAATCTGACCTAAAATTTTGCTTATTTTCCTAAAAGGTGTACTTGTCATATAACTAATTGGACTGAATGAAATGATAGTTAATGGGTTAAAGGTTTTAAATTTTAGTACATCAAATTTATTGCACAGCCTATTCCATCATGCTGCATTGGTAAACAAATTCAAGTTTTATGTGCAATCATTTCTTTTCAAATTGTTTATTGCTTAAAAAAATTTATTGTAGCCTTTGAAGCAAAGAATTCATTTCTCATCTCTGTTCAAACAAACCGGTTTGTACTAATTCCATAATTTATTTAGACTTTTTTTGAATTTCCCTGTTTCATTAAATCAATTCTCAAGCCTTTTTTCAGACATACAATTCATTCAGTTTTGTTTCTTCTCTTTTCAATGCTTCTAAATGCAGACATTAAATATTCCTGCAAAGGAAAATTAATCCAGTTAAAATGTTTAAACATAGAAAAACATTTTAATAGAGTTTCTTTTTAACAGAAAAATCTCAGGGCTTTACTCTTTATACTTGTTTTCTTGTAATTTCTCTGAAGAAAAACATCTGAAAATTGAGTTTTGAATCCCAAAATATAGAAAAATAATTCCTTTCTTTTATTCAATGTTCACATATATTTCTAAAAATTTCATATATTTAAACACACTAAGTATTCTTTCAAAAAGAAAAGCGCTTTCTCTTGAAATTGAAAGAAATAACCAGAAGAAAATACCTTAATAAAAAAAATAGTTTTTGTTGTGGTAAAAGCAAGTTACTCTCCTTACTATAATAAATGGATCAGTTCATTCATGATAAATAACCCTGGGTAATTGTCTCGAAAGGAAAGAACATAATACAATTGCAGTGACTTGTCTAAATGAGTATTAAATATTAACGATCATGACTAACTTAGTTATGTGTTGTGTCTTGCCAGTTTAATTCATAAGTTATTCAAGTCAAGTGAGTTTCAACAAGGAAAGGTCAGATTTTAAAATCAAAGGGGATGCTGGATTACCACCCCCTGGTGATAATCACTGATACCGAGATTACCACCCCCTGAATATAATTACAAGTGGTGCAAGATTTGAAAGAATCCATATCTTTCTTGGTGACTTTCATCCTGAAAATAATGTAAGTTCCTCAACTACAGACACCAAAGATTTGCTTTGAAATTCTTCATATTTAATTTCATTTCTTATTTTGTAAAATGCCCCATCAATATATTTGTTAATATTTCTCCGTTCAAATTCTGTCGTATTTTTCCTTTGGACTTACACGAGTCTGCCAAAAAATGGTTGCGGGTTAAATGTACCAGGAGCTTATAAAATCTCATCAAAAGTGTTGAAACTCACAACAGAGGACAAGAGATTTGGAATTAGGGAAAGTATATAAAATAAAAGAAGCAGTATATATGGAGTTTAAAATTATACAAGAACCAGTTTAGCAGAGGTACAAAATTGTTTGAATAATGGTCATTACAGCCTTCCATATTTAAAGTTACAAAGAAAGAAATAGACTTTTTCCCAAATATTAATGTCTGCTGTATTTTTCATTACAAATTTAATTTCATTTTTCTTCCTATCGAGACTGAAAGGTTTCCCTCTGCAAATTTGAACAGAAATTTGTAATTGAGGAAGTGACAAGATGCAGAATGAAAAAGAACAAAAATATTATTAAACAACTGTCATGAACACTAAGAGGCAACTATAATGAAATAAATTCAAAGAAATATTGTGATAAAAATAAACAAGATGAGGATAACAATTCAAATAATGGAATAGTATTAATGCTTTATTTAAGAATTTGGAACATCATACTTGGGAAAATTATTACTTTTTTATGGATTGAAAAACCAAATATTACAGGACTAATTTATCTATAGTTGCTTCAATATCTGTCTCTATTTCTGACATTAGATACTGCAACTATTTACATTATTTGCATTGTTCAGACAGTTGTCCTCATCTTTATTGTCATATTCACAATGTCTTGGCTATTGTACTCAAGGACACATGGCATCATAGGTAAAAGCATTGGTTGAAGTAATCCAGTAACTTGACCCAAAGAGTTATGAGTTCAATACCTGACCACAGCAGAGGTGAACTGAAATATCCAGAAAAGGCATGGCATGTGGAATGAGAACAATCTAAAAGGACCAAATAAAGTGTTCATTTCAAAATTTTGACTAATAGCACCTGAAGAAGGTCAGAGCATACAATATCTGAAATGTTGTGAATATGACAAAGACAAGGAAAACAGTCTGAACAAATAGTGTAAATAGTTATTTTTATTTCTTTATTCAATAAACGGCAGAACAATTCTGTGCATGTAAGAAGATTTCATTTAGACAAAACTTTTTTTTTTGCATTACATTAAAAAAAGTTTGTTTTTAAATTTCCTTTAAAAATAGCCATTTTAAAAATCCCAAATTATCAACCTTCAGAGTGTGATAAACAGAGTATTCATATATCAACCCAACCACTGTGCTGGTAAATTTTCAATAAAAGTTGCACTGGTTAAATAATGTTAAGCAGTCAAGGACTAATTTCTGTGTAAATTTCTGGGATAAGCAGTTATTGTTATTTAAACTAATATCTTTATCTTTATTGTTATCACAACATTTCAGCCATTGTGCTCTGTAATCTTCATGTTTCTGTTGATCTGGATAACCTTCAAGGAATTTCAAGCTGAACCCTTCATTTAATCTAGCGGGTGGGGAAGATTGTTCTAATTTCATTCTACCTCCTTATCTCCTTTTTTTCATTTTATTTAGTACTGCTTATTTATTGTTTGCCATGTATCCATTGTGTTTATGTCTGCACTACCAGGCCTAGAGATTGAACTCCTGTCAAATCAAGTTTTAGTGCCAAACACAAGTGTGATGCACCTCATAGGTGCAGCAGAGGAGGATAGCATGTGAGATGGAATGATTGAAAGACAATCAAGATTTAGAAACAGTTTTAAAAAAAACACGATTTCAAAATTTCAAATATTATTATGGATTACTTGTAATTGCATGCGTGAGTCCCAGTATAAATAGTTATAAATAATTATTGATTGATATTATCATTGTGATATCTTTGCATATATAATATAGTAATTAGGGTCTGCAAATTGGAGGAGAGTGTTATCAATGATAATGTTCCGACTTTGAATCTGTGGTAATCTCCTTTTAACCCTCTCTTTTTTTTTTTTTAATTTTAAATGTAATTTTATCACATAAAATTAGGTGAGATGCAAGCAAATGTTTACTCCAAAAATGCATCCCAGAGAAAAATTTTGGAAACCACTGGATTAGATAAATAGAAATATCAAATTAAGATCAAACTTATTTTCGTATTTAATAAAGTCTTAATTAAAAAATGGATTTCTTGTTTTTGAAAAATGGTTTTGGAATGTTTGTAAACTTGCAAGTATTTCTTCATATCTTCTTTTTAACTATAAAGAAATAAAAGAAGCCCTTTCAGGAAAAATTATGTTTAATGAGATTTTGGGAAGTGGCTCAGACCTAAAACTTTTCAGCACTTCCTCCTAAAAGCAAAATCAAATCATTTTTTATACCCTCAAAATATTGTTGACTTTTACAATTTCTCAACAACTCTTGGCAAAATACATCTTTTGATTTAGTTTTAAAAGTTTTCATTCCAATATGGAAGATATTTGAACATGAACTTAACCTCAAATGATACAGGTCTGTACACTAACCACAAAGCTCTATCCAGAAATCCAATTAGATGCAAATTATTGGTGCAAACGAATTTCTATTAGTTTTTCTTTTTAACCCAAAGATCTGAAGCACATGAATTAAATATAATTCATGAGAATGTCAATGGAAGGAATATTTCCTTAAAAAATAATACAAGAATATTTAACACCTGCTGGGAAGCAAAGAGCTTACTTTCTAAAGTAAATAAATATTTACTAAATTTAGCTGAATCTGGTGTTATATAAAGAGAGGAATGAACTCACTTGGTTAGCAATCTAGTCAATAAGACAAACTTATAAATTAATGCACTGTGGTAGACATTTAGAGCTATTTATAAAGTTTAGGTGAAAGTATTGGTGCTGGTAGTAGGAATTGAACTCATGACAGAAAGCAAATTAGCCTGATATAATTCTGTCTTGAATTATTGCCCTATTAATCTTTTATCTCTTTTTGGCAAACTACTCAAGGCTTTAATGAACTCCATATATCACTTCACATGACCTTCTTTTAAACAATGTGGCTTTTGCTTCTCTAGGTCAACCATTGACTATCTATATTTCTGAGATGAGGTATTATGTACACTATTTACATTATTCAGACTATTATCCTCATCTTTGTTGCCATATTTATTACAACGTTTTGGCCGTTGTACACTCCGGCCTTCTTCAGGTGGTTGGAATGTCGAACTGAACCCTTTATTTCGCTGACTGGGGTAGATTGTTCTAGTTCCACGTGCCATGTCTAATGGATGTCAGTTATCTCCTGTTAATTCACCTCTCCAAGTTTTCCACTGCCTTAACCAGGTAGTGAACTAACTCCTTGAGGACACATGGCACAGTGGATAAAGGCTTTGGTAAGATCCAGTGACAGGACCCAAAAAGCATGAGTTCAATACCCAGTTAAGGCAGAGGTGAACTTGGAGAGGGGAATTAACAGGAGATAACTGATAACTGACATCCAGTGAGTGAAATAAAGGAACCAGTTTGAAATTCCAACCACCCGAACAGTGTACAACGGCCGAAACATTGTAATAAATATGGCGACAAAGATGAGGACAATAGTTCGAATAATGTAAATAGTGTCAACCATTGATGTGTTTACAGTTATTACTGAAAGAGTCTGTTCAGCTTTAGATAAGAATGACAAAGTTCTGGCTGTGTCTTCAGATATCTTGAAGGCGTCTGATAAAGATTGGCATGTCGGTCTTCTTTACAAGCTGAATTGTTATGATGTCTCCAGCTGAATTCTTGACTTGTTTCGATCATGTGATGAAATCATTTTGAATGGCCAATCATCTAGATCCTTTCATCTTAATGCAGGGAGTTCCCCAAGGCTCTATTTTTTAGCTTATTTTATTTCTCATCTTCATCAATGACCTTCCCAATGTCATCAGTTCCAAACTTGTATGCTGATGATAATTATTTTCTCCTGTCTCAATAGTAATTTTTCAATAAGCCTGATAAAGTAAAACTTACATTTGAGTTAAAAAATTTAACCTCTTTAAATGAAACGGATGTGAACCCATTTTGTCTTCCGTCAGTATGGCTGATGCTAACCCCCAGGAGAGCAAGTCATTGCAACTTCTTGGTCTCACGTTTTCTACTGACATCAAGTAGAGTGATTGAGTCAATTGTTAGGCTATGCAATTAAAGTTGGCTCACTTTGTTGCGCCAGAGTATTTTTCTTACCAAAAACCATCTTGCATTTTTATAAATCTACCATTCATGGTGACATTACATTACAAAATAAACCAGCGTCCCAGGGCCCTACTCAATCACAGCCATCAAGAACGAGGATTCCCAGGGCGCTATCCCGACTACTCTCGTACAATCAGCCAGGCAATAGGGAATTAATTCCTCCCCAACGGCCAATATGCTTCCGCAATGGGGAGAGGAGGGAGATGTAGAAGTCAAGTGACTTACCTGCCAACATGGCTGCCTCCTTCTATTTCCTTATAAAAGGCAAGCCAGCTGATTTTACCTTATTTTATAGGAGAGCACCTAATACACCAGTTGGGTTGGTCTATTTTGCTAGAATGGACCTTCCCAATGCATTTGCATGAGGGGTCTTTATTCAGCTATATATTTCTCCATAAATGACTCAAGTCAGTTTTGGCTTTGGCTACATTTGCCTACTTGTGTGCTAAACCTCTAGCAAACTAGCTAATATTCAACATAGACCTGGTTGTCATGATATTGAAATTCAATCGATTTCTATCGATGAAAATATATCAATAATTTTAAAGCAAAGCCACTTCAACATTGAAACTGCTATGTTGCATGGACATGTTTAGTAATGTATACTTTTCTATATCCAGTTAGTATGGCTAGATATGAATGTAAAGAAATGTACATTTGGCAATCCATCTGGAAAGGGTTTCATCTCTCTAAGACTCGCATCAACTGTGTCTAAGACTTGCATCAATTGTGTCTAAGACTTGCATCAACTGTGACTCTCTAAGACTCGCATCAACTGTGTCCCTCTATGACTCACATCAACTGTGTCTCTTTAGGACACGCATCAATTGTGTCTAAGACTTGCATCAATTGTGTCTCTCTAAGACTCACATCAATTGTGTCTAAGACTTGCATCAAGTGTGTCTCTCTAAGACTCGCATCAAGTGTGTCTCTCTAGGACACGCAACAATTGTGTCTAAGACTTGCATCAATTGTGTCTAAGACTCGCATCAACTGTGTCTCTAGAAGACTCGCATCAACTGTGTCTCTAGAAGACTCGCATCAACTGTGTCTCTAGAAGACTCGCATCAACTGTGTCTCTAGAAGACTCGCATCAACTGTGTCTAAGAGTCACATCAATTGTGTCTCTAGAAGACTCGCATCAGTTGTGTCTCTCGAAGACTCGCATTAATTGTGTCTAAGATTCGCATCAATGGTGTCTCTGTAAGAGTCGCATCAATTGTGTCTCTTTAGGACTCTTATTAATCGTGTCTCTCTAAGATTCGCATCAACTGTGTCTCTTTAAGACTTACATCAATTGTGTCTCTCTAAGACTCACATCAACTGTATCTAAGAGTCACATCTTGCCATATTCACAACATTTTGGACGTTGTATATCTTCAGGTGATATACATTTGAATTTCAAGCTGAATCCTTTATTTAGTCCGCGGGGGTAGGTACTTCTAATTCTACATGCCATCCCTCTTCTGGATATCTTAGTATCAGTTAATTCCCTTTTAGCAAATTAACTCTCCAAGTTTTTGATCCTTTTGCTGTGGCCAGGGATTGAACTCACAACATAAGCTATTTAATTATCATCAACAAATTTAAAGTAATGAAATATTTCACATAAACAGCATTTTGAATTACTTCCCAGGTACAATGAAATATATTTAGGATTTCTTTCTCACAATCATTTAAAGTAGTGAATTTAAGTTCATTTATACAAGCAAAGACAACCTATTGTCTGTAACTTTGAGAAAAATCATTTTGATAAGTCCTCTTCTGTCTTGATGACATTGTTACTAAAACGTTTCAAATGAACCTTTCTATCTTCTTCAGTAATAGAATTCATAAGACGTCTTCTTTTTTTATGACAGAAAATTGCAAGAGAAACTGGTCATTATTTACATTATTCGGACTATTGTCCTCATCTTTGTCACCATATTTATTACAACGTTTCGGCCGTTTTATGATCTGGCCTTCTTCAGGTAGTTGGAATGTCAAACTGAACTCTTTATTTCCTCAAGGATACATGGCACAGTGGATAAAGGCATTAGTTAGACCCAGTGACAGTTTTTCTCCATCTGAACATCTAGAAAGAATATACTTGAAAAGGGTTCTGAAGTTCAGCTTGCCATGGGTTCCAGCCACCCTATGTGCAACACTGACTGGGAGTGAAAAGAATGAGAAGACTGAAAATGGGGAGGATTGAAGAACACACAATAAAGAAACAGGGTTCAAAGAAAGCAAAAGATGATGATTGATGTTGCATTTAAATTTTTTTAAGATTGTAGTTATCAGGGAAGCAAGAAATAATGAGTTCCACAGGTGAGAAGTGCATGAAAAAAAACTAGTAGAAGTGGCAGTTGCATCTAAATATTTCAACATAATTTAAAAAAGCAGTTGTGGTGGTGGTGAAGGTGGGGAGTGGGGGTCAAAACCAGCTTTAAAAATATTGTCTGATGCATATCTTACAATGTTCCAGTCTATTTCAAAGCACAAATTTATTCTTAAATATTTTTTAATCTCAAAAAACAAAAAGAAGCAAATCTAAATTCATTCTGAATTTTCTTTGCAAATTCTACAGATTCTTATTTGTAGTTCATTAAAATACAAAACAAATGTTACTCTTTCTTAAAAGACATTTAAATTTTAGAATTTTATGGAAACTATCCATCACAAGACGTATAGGTTAGTCAAAGGTATATGAAAGGGTGAATCAAGATATAATACACACCCTTAACTATAAAATCCTGGCAAAAAAATATATTTCTTGTGCATAATAATTTTAGAAATTGTAGCAACTAAATTTAACATTAGTTCAACTTTTTATCCAGTTCGTGTCAGCTAAAAATCAGAATTTAAATAATTTACATTTTGAAACACAAAATTTACTCCCTATTTTGAGCAAATGCATGGACAGACGTTCAAACAAAAAGGCAACAAGCTTACATTGAAAATAAAATCACACAAGGAGAAACAAAATTATGACATTCATTCCAATGATAACATTGACATTACTGTTGCTTTTATTTAATTATTAATTTTTTTTTGAGGAAGAAGGACAAGATGACTGTGAACAAAATAGCAATGATGGCAAAATATGACTGTCATGCTGTCTATCTTGGACAACAGTGAATAAAATCTACTTAATAACTATGTAAATAATTTTTATGAAACAAATGCAAACATGTTAGTTCATTTGTACGAGAGAGAGAGAGAGAAAACTGACTTTTGGTCATTTCATCCTGAATGTGGCAACACAGTGACAAAAAAAAAAAACAACAACATAATATTTAGGTTTTGTGCATAATGCATAAACTTAAATTTTAGGCTTAAAACTATGAAAAAAAGTGTATATTATTCATGAATAGCAACAGTAATAACTGAATTTTGATCTGAAATTTTCCATTGTATGACGTTTGATCAATTTGACTAATTCACAACTGAATAAAGCAGACAAGAGACAAGAGCATGTTGAGAAACAGTTTATCATTAGGCTATGGATTTATTGATTTAGTGTGGTATAATTATGTAACATTTTCTTTCAATTATCTAAGATTTATATCAAGAAATAATTTATTTCTCTATACGTTTTTCTATTTTCTTATTGCCTGGCATTTATTTACCCTCATGAAAATATTTCAAATGACAAGTTTCAATCGTATTTCATTCTTCCAATTTCAGTAAAGCAAATTGCAGTAGTTATCAAAACAATTTACAATGTAACTTTCCATTATTGTAGAATGTATTTCAGCTTTTATAATGCCAATTGCAGATGTAGAAAAGATTTGCAGATAATATGGCTACCTCATTTTTTTTATACAACATGGCTTCTCCATTGCAAATGCCACAAATTGCTTGGATCAAGGATACATAAATCTTTCCTCAAAGAAATCTCTACATAACTGTGAACAAAATCATTACTGTAGCTTGCTGTTGAACTAAAAATTAGTTTTAATGACTGACTTTAATACTAAAGTTTCACCTTGACACCGAACCTTCTTCCTTTGTCATTAACATTGAACATTGTTATTAAAGGTAAAGTGAGATTGTTAGGAAGTAATTATCCCCACCCAGTAGCCAATATGATCTTGTCTTCAGCTGTTTGCAGACAAAATTCTTTTTCTATATTCAATTAATGAGATTTCTTCCAAACAAATATACAAGTATCAATTGATATCATCATCATACATAAATAATATGCTTTGGTTTTTATTCTTCTCTGGCAAGCAGAAGTTAAATTACACGACTAGAAAACTGATAGCTGTCATCTAAATAGAAACAAGTAAGACATAGTTATTCTATGAAATTGAATCTGATAATGATCGATACGATAATGACAAATGACAATGCCTCACAAAGAAAAGTACCTATCATTTGAGTGAATCTCACATGAAATACAGTTTATTTACTGAGGAGGTATATATAAATTTAAACGACCATTTTGTTTGAATGTTTTACACAAAGTTGTACCATTAATTCTTGAAGGCTAGCTTCTTTTTTTTTTTAAATCAAAAGATTCCAATCCTTGAACTCTGTGACCTTTTCCAAGTGTCTGTTAAGTAATGTTTAACAATCCATCATTCATCCGTCCCATCATTTGTAGCTCTAAGCAATGTTTGTTTCTTTATTAAACTTGTTAGGTAGTTTCATATCTGTTTCCCTTCATCCATCTTGCATTATGTCCTGTGAGTGTCAAATTCTTCAAACCCTCTTTCCTCAATTTCAACTCTCTCTAATTCTAAATACAGATGTTTTTTTAGTTCTTATTTTCCTTAAAACCTCCACATTGCTCACATGTTCAATCCATGGTAGTCTCAGTATCCTTCTGTAGAACCAGATCTCTGTTGCCTCAAGTTTCAGCTTTACCTATGAGGAGCATTCACTATCATGACCAGTATTCTTTTCTTTTCTCTAAAAAGAATTTCCAGTTCCTTAATTGTTTGTTTAGATTTAGAAGACATGGTTTTCTATTTCAATGAAACATCACATTCATGTGTTACATTTTCTGTCATCTGTTAAAACACGTCCCAATTTGTAGCTCACATCTGGGACTATTCCTCTTACTAATGAATCACAATCTGCCTTCTTACAATTCATGATTAGTCCTTTCTTTGTCTGCTATCAACGCGTTGTCACTTTTCTGTAAAGGTTAAATGAATCTGGTGAGAAGATACATATTTGTCATTCTGTTTTGTGGTAGTTGCTCAATTTATTTTCTATCCCTATACAGGTAGTAAATATTCTAGATTATTCTAATAGCATCTGTCTATATTTCTGAGATGAGTTATTGTAACTTTTTACACTATTTACATTGATCAGATTGTTTTCCTCATCTTTATTGTCATATTCACAACGTAACAGCCATTGTAAGTTCCAGCCTTCTTCAATATCTTTCTTGAAGAAATCAAAATTTCCTTGCAGTTCAAATAGATTTTTGTCATACCTTATCAACCAATATTCAAAATGTTTTCATGGCATAATTATATGACAAATGATGTAACTTTAATTATATCTGTCCTTTAATTATAATATTTGCAATAAAATATTTGGTTGTGTGAGCTTTTATGCCCTCATTTATCTGCACTGATTGACACTATTAAAGCATATAAAAGAAATCTACAGAATATTCTCCACAGAGAAATGCAGAACCAAAATTGCATTTAACCTGTGCATCTCCTGGCATCAGCTGGAACTGATGTCTTCTTTCATTCCAAATACAGAGTGTCATGGATAAATTGTCATCTAAATGATGCAAAAATGAAAATAACATTGACGTCTCATTTTAACAGAATTACTCAAAAATACCTTGAAATACTAAAGGGTAAATTTATTCAATAAAAACCATCATTGGCTTCACCCACAGCCTCCAGATGACTTCAGAATCTTCTGCAATTCTTTTAGACAATCTCCGTGTTTAAGTTGGTGGATGCTGTCATAATCATTGCTGTCAGTTCATCTTTGGTGCTACAAGGACTTTTACTGGTTTCTTGCTCAAGTGTGTCCCACCCATAATAATCAAGTGGGTTGCAGTCTGGGGAGTTAGGTTGTAAGGGGTGATGTGGTTGCAGAAATTGTCTGAGAGTCATGAGGGGCTTCTTCTGCTTATGTGGCATGGTACAGTCCTGTTGACAGACATAGGCTCTTCCAGCAACTATTCTGTTGACCCAGGACAGCACTACTACCTCAAGGCCCTTTATGTATGTCTCCGTGTGGAGTCTGAGACCCTCACCAACAAATTCAAGAGTTCTTTTCAGATCAGAGTAAGTTTTCCAAGATGCCATAGTTTCATAATCACAATTAGACTCATCCAAATTCTCTGCACTGTCTCCAGATTGAGACCCAAACACTCTGAAATGTTTATATTGGAGCTTTCATCATGAATGACAAGCAGTACAGCATGCTGTTTTCAAATTTCTTGCAGAATGAATTGCATCATTATTTACATTATTCGGACTATTGTCCTCATCTTTGTTGTCATATTTATTACAATGTTTCAGTTGTTGTATGCTCAAGCCTTCTTCAGGTGGTTGAAATGTTGAACTGAACCCTTTATTTCGCTCACTGGTGTAGACTGTTCTAGTTCCATGTGCCATGTTTGATGGATGTCAGTTATCAGTTATCTCCTGCTAATTTTCCCTCTGAAAGTTCTCCACTGCCTTAACCGGGTATTGAACTCACACTCTTTGCGTCCTGTCACTGGATCTAACCAACGCCTTTATCCACTGTGCCAATATGTCCTTGAGGATAATGGTGTTGGTTAGATCCAGTGCCAGGACCCAAAGAGTGTGATTTCAATACCCAGTTAAGGCAGTGGAGAACTTTCAGAGAGAAATTAACAGGAGATAACTGATAACTGACATCCATCAAACATGACACGTGGAACTAGAACAGTCTACCCCAGTGAGCGAAATAAAGGGTTCAGTTCAACATTCCAACCACCTGAAGAAGGCTTGAGCATACAACAGCTGAAATATTGTAATAAATATGGCAAACGAGATGAGGACAATAGTCCGAATAATGTAAATAATGTACATAATATCTCATCTCAGAAATATAGACAGAATTGCATCATGTTGCTCTTTTTCTCACAGACAGTGCCCAACTGACTCTACTGTATTGTGCAGTCAACAAAATCAAAAACAAACAGCATGCATGCACAAAATGAAAAATATAAAATGGTATCAATTTACCCATTAAATCCTGTATTGAAAATTTTGTTGATGATATATTTTCTTGATTTCAGATAAAACTTTAAAATTTTATAACTTATTTCAGTGAAATTTCCACTTTCCAAAATTTATAGTTTATAATAATATAGTTTGGATATATGGAAAATGAAAAGTGCCCATCTAAACTGACACCAGGGAGAATATGAGTTAATAGCGTTGGTTAAAAAGACTTGAAAGCAAATGTTCCACAGAAGGAACTTGGATCCATGTTGGGCACTTTCACTAATGCAGTTTTCTGTCACCCTCAGCAGTCACATCCTATTGATTTACAAATATTTGTTTAATCTTTTCCAGGCTGAATTGATTTGTAAATGTTTCCAGCTTTAAGGTCTATTCTGCTGGGATTTGAATTGAGCTGGATGTGCAAGAATTTGTCTTATTCCTGAATAGATCTAGTTTTTGTTGTTCCCATAGAAACTGAATGTAATAAAATTTATAGTAAATAAATGCACTTGACCCATTGTGAGTGCTGTTAAAGCTAATCCGTATCAGAAATAAATTCATTAATTTTTTGTTGTAATGTACAGTAAGAATTTATTGAGGTTGGGGGAAACACCTAACCAATTGCTTTCCCCAAGAACCTAAGGGCTGGGTAACAGGCAGGGAGGAGGGGAAAGAGATGGAAGGTAACAAAAATAACACTGCCCCAGAAATCACAGCAACTTTACGAACAAAATACCCATGGGACCGACTTTTTTTTTTCTTTTTTTTAAGCATTTCACCCCAAGCAAGACAAAAAGCCACTAGCACTCAAGGGGTTACAGAGAGTTGGAACAAGAGCAAATAGGAGTGATAGAAGAAAGGATGAAGAGAAGGATAGAGGATAGATCAGGGCATCTGGAGACATTGATTAACATTACATTTGAATAGTTGGAGATTATAGCTATCAGGGAAACAGGAACAGGGGAGGGAGTTCTACAGGCGACATGTGCGAGACATGAAGCTATTGGAGTAGAAGAGATGGCTACATTTAACAGTATCGACAGTGAAAGGGTGTGAGCGAGATGTCAGCCTAGTAGGATGCTTAAATCCATAAAGTTTGGGAACCAGCGAAAGCAGCTCCTCAGAGCAGTTACCATGAAAATATGTGTAAAAAAGACATGTCCGTGAGAGAGCGACTGCAGATGAGATGTCAGATCAAGATGAATTACATTGCATATTCATCTTTGGATCTTATCAAGAACCTTGAGACAAACATAAGGGGTATCAGACCATATATGGCAGCAATACTGCATGCAAGGGCAAATGGTTGATTTGTAGATTTGAAAGGTCGACTTCGGCAAGAAAAATTTCCTGATGCAGCACAGGGAGCCAACTTTCCTTAAAAATACCAAGTTTTGCCCACTGCTTGATTTCCCTTTGCTTTTATTGGCATGAGGCATCTTACAAAGACCTGCAGTTGCAGAGAGGCCTGTATCTAGACAGGCCAAGCTGTACAACTACTAATGGGGAAAAAACCAGATGTAACTGATGTTGACATATCTGCATATGATCTTGAGCCTCTTTTGCATCTGAACTAAACTGACAAACATTTGCCACATTTCTTCTACTCCAAATTCATTGGCTGAATCAAAAATGGTTTTTGAGGTATTAATTAGTCTCAATCTGGTTGTCATAATGTTAAAATTTAATTATTTATTAATAAAAAATTACATATCATTAATTTCAAAATATATCACAGTGCATAAAAGCCATTATGTTGCTCAGGCTGATTCAAAAAGCATATGCCTGTCTATTAACAATTATTTATTATTATGAAATTTAGTTATAAATCAATACACATATGCAATCAGCCAGATTTTGCCACTCCATCTTGAAAGAAAATTTGTGTTACTATCAGAAAACTCAAAAATCTGAAACTTATCAAAATCAAGTCAATGAGGACATTTGGGCATCATTAGAAACTTGGTTTTAAACAAGCAGTTATTTTGCATTTCGGACAGACATGGGGAAGCGCCTGCTGCAAAACAGATGTCAAATGCATATTTTTCACCTGTGATGAGAGTTCAAGCTCAGGTACAAATCAGGTGCAGTGTTTTACCTTAGAGAACCACCTGGTTAGATACAAATACTTTTTTGTCTTGATGCAGATAAAAAGAAATAATCAAAACGTGAGCCACTGTCAAAAAACATCATTGATGATAAAAACTGTCGAGGTAATGGTTTCGGGTTATACATAAAGTTTGTTTGACATTTTGAGATAGAATGGCTGCTTTTAGATTTTGGTAATGGGGAACATGAAGAGGTTATTTAGTTGCCTTTCCATAGTGGCAAGATGTGATACAAGGTCTTTTTAATATAAGGTTGCCTTTAGCAAATCTAAATATTGCTCAATCTCCATGACCAACTGTTATGCTGGCATTGATATTCCCTCCTTATTTTAGTTGCAATGAGTGAAGTGCTACAGTTGGAATCCCCAGGTCTGAGCATTTTTTTCCATTAAGACAAATAGATTACCTTTCTAGTATTCAAGTATAGCAAGCAAGATGGCTTCTTTCTTGTACAGTTTGAATTTCTTGTCATTTTGATTAGGAAAAGTTTTTCTCAAATTTCAGCCCATATTTATCTTAAACTAAAATATTTGGATCAAGGCTGATCAAAGATTTGCAGTCAGTGGCAACACTGACTGCAAATCCATGGGTCATGACCCATTTATGGAAAATAATTTCTTAATTTTTGCATCTTCGTTTAGTTTAAATTTAACCTAGGTCATATTTGAACGGCTAATTTAAGTAAAGCCTACAAACCTTATAAATGCCTTTTTCCTTTTATTCGTAAAGTCAGTCAGTTATGTGCCATCTGTGATACAAGCTTAGGTGATAATGTATCTTTCGATACATGACTACCGAGGCAGATTTTTTCCCCAAAGTAGGTTGCCATTTCTTTCTGCAGTAGACCAGTTACCATCCAAGGATATAGAACCCAGTCTGTCCTGCTATTTACCCATAGCTGGGGGGAGAAGAAGGGTATTCATACCTTTCCAAAGGGTATTAGTACATAAGTAAGTGTAATGGATTTGACTGGAATTTGAACTCTGCTTCCTAATTCCTCAATCCAAGCCACCATCCATTATTCAACTCTGCCTTCTACTGTTTTCATAAAAAAGGTTGTATTTTGCTTTTAAATCTAAATTAATTATTCACTTGCTAGTAATTTACAATCGCCTGATGAGATGCATTTGATACGCATCGAAACACGACTGTAATTGTGTAGCGATTTTAACATGTTTTCACTGTAACATCCTAAAATATACAAAATATATCTCGCTTGCTCGCTCGACTCTCCCGTCAATTTCAACATATGATGGTCAAGCCGATCGGTTCTTAGGAAACCGACAGCCGGACAACAACGCATGAGATTTGATTATAGTGTTGAAGGTTTCATGCAGGACCATGCACACTTTTTGAAGGGCCCAATACAGACACCTGGTGCACTACATGCCACAAGGTCCCCAAACAACCATCCGCAGGTTTTGAATTGAGAGTTGTCCTTCTCCTAGACCAGTTGCCATCCAAGGCTATAGAACCCAGTCTGTCCTGCTATTTACCCATAGCTAGACGGAGAAGAAGAGGATTCATATCTTTTCCAAGGGTATATATATATATATATATATATATATATACACACATATATAAATACATATATATAAATACACACACACACATATATATATATATATATATATATATATATATAGAGAGAGAGAAAATTGAAAAAATGCACTGAATAAACATTAATTCTTTGAAAAGGACAAATGCTTCTGCATTAATATTTCAGAGTTTCTTAATCAAAATCACTCAATGACCAGCAGAGAATTAGAGAAAAGGAGAAATTTATTAATCCAAGGTTAATAATTCCAATAAATGATGAAACTCAAATTGTAATACCTACAAAAAATACCAATGATTTGAAGAAAGAAACACTGCAATCCAAAGAATCATGTGACTATTCATTGGACCATTGGTTTTTTGGTTTTTTTATCTTTTCTGGAACAGAAAGTTCATTAACAAGTTTGTTTTTGTTTTTTGATTAAATTGGATGAGATAGGCATTTATGGAAATGGCATTGGCCTGGATCATTTCCGGATATGAGTTATGGAAACCAGAACAAAAAAGATGAATGAATAGATGAACAGGTGGTTTAATGGATGAGAGAGAGAGCAAGGAAGATTCCTGACAAGAAGATTCCAAAGGTGTCTCTCTCTGATGAAGTCCAGGAAATGTCAAAAGCAAAAAAGCAGAAACAGCTTTTGGTGCATTGGAAGTCTTGCGAAAAGCATACAAAGTGTATACATCAAAATATTATGGATGCATCTCTTGTTGAAACTGGGCAAATTTGGAATAAACACACACATGTGCATAAACTCAAAACGACTTTACATATATTAATGTATAAACACATACATTTAAATATACATACACACAATAATATCAACAATGAATATGAAAATGAAAAAACATTTGTTTTAATCAAAAAATACATACTTTTCTCTCTTCTTAATTTAGTGGCAAATATGAGATACATATAACATTATATAACATTATACAGTGAACATTTCAGATATAAATTCATGGAATAACAATGTGTCAGACTTATTAAACCTTCTTTGTTGAAAAGCTAGTTGCAGACCAGTCCAACTGTTACTTAATATTTTTTATATGAGTTGGAATTAAATATGGATCAGAATCCAACAGAATGATAAAATAAAGAATAAATAGGAAATATTTATCAATCTAACATGTCTCCCCAAACATAATGTCTACTACACACACACACACAAAATGCACTAACAAATCTACATTATCATCTGAATCCCACATAGACAAACTAAAATTATGATACACTTATGTATGTAAAGCAATATTTATGGTTTTTCAATGAGGCTTGGAATATGTTAATTTTTTGGAACTTTGAATAAACATTTCATCTCTCCTTGAATTTGGAACACCATAAATTATACCAACATTTGTTTAACAAGTCAAATGCATATGAAACATAATTAACAAATGAAAATCAAACAACAAAAAAATAAAAATACGAAAATTTCTTTTTTCTTTTCCTCTATATGTCATTCTCTGATGAAGCTTTAATAAAAGTGAAACATGTTAGACTGATAAACGTTTCCTATTTGTTCACTATCTTTTTCTCAATATATTTGAGTTTGTTATGCATGATTCTTTTGAAATTGGTACTTGAAACTTTTTGGTTATCCATTATTACACAGTAACAAATGTGTGGACAGTTAAATTGAACAAGGTAAATAAAACTTTTAGCCATCCTAAGAAATAGAAATTCAGATCACAAATACTTTGGGGTATTTTGAACAAAATTATTTACTTTTTATTTTGTAATTGAAAAATATATTTAAAGTTAGTTGAAATAGTCAAATGCACATATGACATATACTAAAATATTTAACTGAATTAAAATTTTCTTCTTTATGTCTGTCATCTGAAATTTTTTTCAGTAAATGGCAAAACTAAAGAAAATAAATCCCATTTACTTATTTATAGAAGACTCAACCAACCAAAATTGAAATTTGATTATATATATATATATATATATATATATATATATATATATATATATACATACATGTGTGTGTGTGTGTGCATTTAGGGGCATCTGCAGGTAGATATTTATATTCAGATTTTACTTTGCAAATGAATTGAACGTTGTCCAAAGGAAAAGACAAAAGGATTGTGTATCTTGACTTTTAAAACAGGCTGGTACTTCCTATTTTGAAGTCTGAGGCAAAAGAATCTTCTTCCACTCATCATATTCTCAAATTATCTGCCTCTCTCTCACACACACGCATATATATATTAGGTTGGTGCAAAAATAATGTCGTTTTCTCACATAGTAACATATGTGAGAAAACAACATTATTTTTGCACCAACCTAATATATATATATATATATATATATATATATATCAAATATGTGGTGCAGTTCAATTTATATTACGTGAATCATTCATACAAAAAGTAGATTAGTAAAGTTAATGATAGAAATGGCGAAAAACATATTCGTGAACAATTAACCTACGAATCACTCGATAAATGATATAATCCTTGTTTTTAATAACTTCAAATTGTACGAGGTCATTTTTTTTTAATCTGCTAGTACTTTCGGCTGTACATTCAGCCATCCTCAGGCATAGAAATTATTTTGTTTTTAGTAGATCCAGGTAATAACGGACACAAAAAATTAAATGCAAATTGAAATATGTTTTTTTTTTTAGAAATGTGTTATTGTTAACGGATAAAAAACTTATGCAGTCAAAATGCTAAGAATTTGTTTGATAATTTAAGAGAATGCGTTTTTTTACTAATATGGTAATTTGAGAATTTTTTTGTTGTAGGAGTTAGTTCATGCCACATTGATTGGAAAACTCCTCAACAAATTTGTTTGCGAAGAAATTTTTCGCCATTTATATCATTAACTTTACTAATCTACTTTTTGTATGTATGATTCATGTAATATATATATATATATATATATATATATATATGAGGAATGGTGAGAATTTCTCACCTGACTCACTTCAGAAAATAAACATTAGAATTAATTTTGAAATCCCTTTTTAGTTGGTTAGTAAACTTTTCAACCCTACCCCCTATCTCTCTCTCTCTCTCTCTCTTATATATGTGCATATGGATGTGTATGAAGAAATATAGTTTTAAGGTATTCTATATTTATGGGTGCTTAATGTCAAGGATAGAACAAGCAATAAATATAAAAGTGGACATTGAGGTCAACACCACTGTGTTAACAGTTTTATTCTTTCTTAAACACAATCATCAAGCTATATATATATATATATATATATATATATATATATATATATATATATGAAGAAATATAGTTTTAAGGTGTGCTATATTTATGGGATAAAGTGCTCAATATCAGCGATAGACCATATGTAAATATAAGTATAAAAGTGAATATTGGAGACAACACTGAGAGGTTTTCATGTAATATGTAATTGTCCAGAATGAAAGCAGCCTGTTTTGAGTTGATGCTCTGTTTTTAGCCATTTATTAAACAGTATATTTATTTATTTCCATCTGCTGGCTTGAATATTGAAGAAATCTTGCTATAAAAATATGTGCCCTCTGGCAGGATTTGAACCTGTGACTGCAGGCCAGTAGATAGAAATAAATAAATATACCGTTTAATAAATAAATAAAAACAAAGCATCTACTCAAATATGCATATTCATTAAAAATAACATTTAAGCAATAAATATATATATATATATATAGAGAGAGAGAGAGAGAGAGAGAAATAGAAATATATATTGTATCACTGAAAATCTCGCTTGAAGGCTTTCTTCATAAAATCTTTGCTGACACTACAGAATAGAAAACTAACAATGTCTCCCTCCCGTTTGCACATGCACACAATGAAAGACAAAACCTCTCACCTGGTGCAAAACCACCAAGTCAATGTGACATCAATGAGCAAGTGAGAACTGCCTCACAAAGATATACAGGTATTAGTTCACACCTGTCCTGAATTTGGCAGAAGGAATATAGATAAAGGAATGGAGATTTTAATATATTCCCTTGGGTATTACACCTGTTGAAGTGGGAGATAATCAAATAGGAAAATATGAATGAATTTCATGCAATATAATCAAATAGGAAAATATTAATGAATTTCATGCAAACCATCACTGACATGGGTCATAACTTCCAACAAAGCATATTGGCTAAAGTACCTTAAAAAACAAAACTAGGCCAATTGTGCTAAACATGAGAACACCATCTAAGAATTGAATAGTGTTTTTAACAAGTCAAACTTGGTAATTAGGTTTAAAAAAAAAAAAAAAAAAAAAAAAATAGACATCTCCCTATTTATAAATTAGGGTCGGAGATAAGTGTCAAAAAAGAAATTCCTCAAATATCTGTATTCTTCTCAAATTAACCATAGAACAAGGTTGGACTGTTTTTAGAAGATAATTTTTGCTTTTTTCAATAATTTGGTTTTTTCATTCAATAATCAAATACATTTGAATTCTAACCAAAGGGTTCAGTCAATCCTCAAGCATGAAACAGTGTCACCACTTGGCATTGACCTCATTGTCCACTCTTATATATCTTAAGCCAAAACAAGCCAATATATTGACAAAACATCAAAGAAGAACCTTAACAACACTAGGCCTACCAAAGAAAAAAAAATACATGAATGGATAAATGATAAAGACTAAGAAAAAAAATCAAGAATATAACAAAAGAAGATATATCTAAAGACCTAAAGTGCTCACTACCTCTAGAAATTAAACTAAGATAGAGCAGTAATATTAACAAACCAAGCAGCACTCAGAGACATCAAACCAAATAGTAATTCTGGGTTTCATGCTATGTGATCATCAAATGACAAGAACCGGTTCCTGCTGTCTGATGAGTTACAATTTGGATTGAAGTCCTTGAGTGCAGTTTAGTTTCATATATACTTGCAGCATGTGCAGATGGTGTAATGGATTGGGGCTCAGAATGAGAAATTGGAGAGCTGACTTTAAATTCCAGTCAAATTTGTTACATTTACTTACATGCAAATACTTTTGGGAAACGTAGGAATCTATCTCTTCTCTACCCCACCAGCTATGTATTAAATAGCAGGATAAACTGGGCTCTTTGGCTGTAACTGGCAATCAGGCTAGAAGAAGGACAACTCTGAATTCAAAACTATGTGACCCTGGGACCAAATCATATAGTGCTCTGTAAAAATCAGCTACAGTTGCACCGAGAACATGGCACAATAAAAAAGCACAACAGGAAAACTATTAACAAAGCACCTGAACAAATTAAACCCATGTGTAACTGTAGAATAAAGAATGAATGTCCCTTAAACAGTAATTGCTTGAAAACAATGTAATATACCAAGCCCTATAATGAATAAAAAGCATACATAAGAGTAACTGAAGGACCCTGGAAACAAAGAAACTATGCACACAAAACATATTTCACAAATAGTAAATATACGAACAGTACAATGTTTTCTAAGTACATCTGGAAAATTAAAAACAAAACACAAATCACAGCAAAAATATCCTGGAAAATAAGGAAAAGATCATCAGCCTGCAACAATCAATCAAAAACCTGCAAACTTTGCTTGGAGGAAAAAAATAGCTATTTTCACAAACCAAAATAAATTACTAAATAAATGATCTGAGCTCATCTCAAAATGCAGATATGAAAACAAATTTTTACTACATTACTTAAAAATCAAAAACCGAAATGAATAAATACAAATAAAAAAAATATAAAAAAAAGTAAAATAAATTTATCCAAACAAATAATAAACAAATTAACAAATCACTCCCATTAGAATAGATAAAATAGAATAAATAAAAAATAAAATACATAAAAAACAATCAACCCAAATAAGTAAATAATAAACAAATTAACAAACCAATCCCATCAAAATAACCGTCAGAATAGACTACAACAACCAATCCAAAAATTAGACATAAAAATAGTTATAACTGCTATATATCAATAAAAAACATCACTACTTTACTCAAAAATTGAAAAACAAAATAGAATAAATAAAAACATACAAAATAAAAATAAGTAAATAAATAAAAAAAACTGATACAAATTAATCCAAATAAATAAATAAATGAATAAATTAACAAATCACCCCCACTAAAATAACCATTAAAATAAACATAAATAAACAAAAACAAGTAAAAATAATCAATCCATATAAATAAATTAAAAACTGTCCACCCACCAAACTAATAGAATAGACTACGGCAAGTAATCTAAACATTGGACGAATAAATAGCTTTAATTATCTTCCCAGACCAAAACAAACTATTAAATAAGTGACCTAAGCAACCCCCACACAATTTTTACTACATTAATAAAACATCAAAAAATGAAAAGAATAAATAATACAAAATGAAAATGAAAAACAAGTAAAATAAATTAAGCCAAACAAATAAATAAATCAACAAACAAGCCTCTCCCACAAAAATAACTGCCAGAATAGATTACCCACAATGCACCACTCACCCGTATATATAAATAGGAAAAAATCCAGCATTAGCAGCCTGACAATTGCATCCAGCATGAAACAGCCTGTCACCTCTGAGTGTTGATTTCAATATTCACTTTTATATATCTATATATATATATATATATATATATATATATACACACACACACAGAAAAAAAGTGTTAAAACGTTTTGGGCCTAACCCATTTCCAAAATTAATTTTCCAATGGTCAAATGTCAGAATTTATTTTTGTTTAATTACAATATGAATATGTTTTTTTAATCATTTCACCTCAAACAAGGCAATAAATTCACTAAGACACAAAAGGTTACTAAGTGTGAGAGAATATGAGTAAAAGAAAATGTAATTAAGGAGAAAGGACAATAAAAGAACAGGAATTATTAAGTCAAAAGACAACGATTGACACTGTATTTAAATTTTTGAAGATCAAAGTTGACTGCAAAGAACCCAGAAGATCAGCTGCCAATCTTTAAAAACAGCTATATGAAATATCTGCAACATTTTGTGATTTTTCTTAGTTAGGTTGAGCACTTTTCTTCAGCGCCTCAAGGTTGACTATGAGAGTAACAGCTTTAAAGTAAAAAAATTTTTGTCCAACAGTTCATCTACCAAATTTCTACTCTGATCATTGCAGTCACAAGAAAGCGTTATTAAACATCTCATGTGACCCAGACAGAGGGGTGGGTATCTCTTGGAATAGTAGAATACAATATGTTGTTATTTATTTTTTTCAAGTGAATGCTTTATCACAACCATTCATCAGAGAATTACTTGAATTACTTTTCAAAATATCTATTTTTACATAAGGTTTTTGCTGACAATTTTGGTTGACCAACTTCCTGTCCTGAGTAATTACTTTTGGAATGTGCCATATATATATATATATATATATATATATATAAGTGGAAATTGAGGTCAACACCCAGCAGTAACAGTCTGTTTGATGCTTAAATGCATTTGTCAGGCCTGATATTTTATATTTACATATGCTCTATCGTTCATATTCAACATAAAAATATAGCCTACCTTAAAACTATATTTTTATCATGTGTGTGCATGTTTATGTGTGTATATATATATATATACCCAAGTATAGGATTGGTGTATCTGGAATAAATTCCAATAACCAAAAAATACTATTCTTAAAAGAGTGCTCAATACAAAGTAGAGCAAATATAATTTATTCAAAAATTATAACATAAATACGTTATAATAGCGTTATAATAGCCATGAATGTAGAATAAAGATTTTTAAAAAGTTCAAATCAACCAAACACCCCTCAATAGGGGAAACGTTGTTACATAAGCTGCAATGACCAATCAAAATACAAGTATATCAAAAATTCAAAAAACTTGACAACAAACCTTGGTTATAATTATTAATGCCTTAATGTTAGGGTTAAACTAAAATAGAAATCATTCTAACTGATTAATATTAAATTTTACTATATAATTGAAAATTTAAAATTACCAATTTCAAACCCAGTGAGAAAAATGGAAGATATTGATTCTCAAAGAGGACCAAGAAAAAGATGGCTGGCAGAGAGAACAGCATTCAACTATGACAAGGTCATAGAGCAAAATCTGCTGATGACACACATCTAAAAACAGGATCTGTGAAAGTAAAAGAGGGAAAAATCGAGTGGGATTTTAAAATCCTAATTCAGAGATGAGAATTTTTCTTGGAGAGTGAACTCTGATTAACCCCAAGAGGTGCAGACAGCCAGCTAGATTGTGTGTCAGCTTTGGAAACTTCAACCTGTGGTATTATATGGAAGGAAAAAGAAAAATTTAAAACTTTTCAATATTCAAGTGAAGATTATATTTTCCCTCAATCAACAAATTTCTTTGAACTCATCTTACACTGAATCTTAGCCTACAACGCCTTCTTATCGAAGAACATTCTTTCCAGTGAAACTTACCATTATTTCATGAACTGAAATCTTTTCTGTGAGTCCAGATAAAAAATATATCTTCCTTAAAGTCTTAGCTTAATTCATATAACAGTTAAAGGGAAATAAAAAAAAAAAATCAAAATATTAATCTTTGTTTTGTCTTTACCTTGAGATGGTCAACAACCCTTGCTTGGAGAACAGCTGAAGTAGTGGGTACAGATGAGACACCAAGGAAGGTGGAGGAATTATCCCATGCCCACTGAGGAGCACTAGTGGGAGATGGTAATAAGAGAAAGTGGAAGTAACAAAGTGGGGTGATGCCTGTACCCATCACTTGTGAAAGAAGGGAATTCCCCAAAATTATGAAGCAATTTTATTCTTGTGACCAAAAATAATGAAGTTGGCAGGAGGAGGAAATACCAAATTCTCCAACTGCACAGTGGCGCATGCCAGTTTGGGTGAATACCAATAAATACAAATGCTTCAAGCCAAGAAAAGAGCTTGTTCCAGCCACTGGACATGACACATCCCACATGACTATCTGCCAACACCAAGAATCTCCAATGCCAGCCTTGTGCCAACCTACATGAAAACAGATAAAACAAATTTTGCCAAACCAACAAATGAACTTTGCCAAAATCACCAGTGTCAATTCTGACTAGAAGCTTGTTGGGTCGAGAATTGTTGCACGAGTACTTTTGAATTATAAATCAACTACTGTACAATGAACCGATATAAAGTTATAATTTATTCTTTTTATCCGAGCATCATTTTCATTCAGTTCATCATCACCCTGTGTGAGCCAACTCAATGCAAGAGGCAACAACAACGATTCCATCTTGACTGCCTTATTATCTAAAATCACAATGTGGGATAAGGCAAGATCTGGACTGAAGCAATCTCTACTGTGAGCAGCCATGGGTGTTGCATGTCTTGAACAACCAGAGAGGGAGTGGGTGACAAACTGCAAGTTCCAAAATAAGAAAAGTGACAACAACAAATTCAACTTGTGAATCAGTGCCTGACTCAGAAACCCAATCAGAGAGTGTTTATGTATTTATGTTCATTCTTAAATAAGGGGGAACATAGGACATCTTCCCTAAGCTGGCATTTCTCAGGATTAAAGAAGAAAGAAAATGAGTGAATTTTTAAAAAAAGCTGTTAATTTTTTTTCTATATAATTCTTAGTTCAGGTCGAAAGTTGTAAATATATTTTCTCAGCATTTTTGTATCAAATTAAAGGCAAATCCTCATCACATTTTCAGAATGGCTTGAATATATAAATATTTATTCAAAAATGATAACATAAATATGTTATAAAATCACTACAAAAATAGCCATTTTGTTTCAACACTTCACCACAAGTGTTGAAACAATATGGCTATTTTGGTAGTGATTTTATAACATATTTATGTTATCATTTTTGAATAAATATTTATATTTACTGTACTCTGTATAGAGCACTCTTTTAAGACTAGTATTTGTTGTTTATTGGAATTTATTCCATATACACCAATCCTATACTTGGATATATATATATATATATATATATATATATATATATAAGTTCTCTGCATATATTTTTGGATATTAAAGTTGAAGGGATGCAGTTTTTTGAATAGACAAACACAAAACCTCAAATAATATGATTCAATGTCATCCACAATGGCCAGATATAATTAAAAAGGCATTTCCCATTTAAAATCAAATAAAACTTTTTTAAGAAAAACTGGAATGAGACATTTTAACTTTAATATCAAGTATCAAAATGTTTTGAACCTTGTAAATGATAAATGGTTGATTATTGCTATTGATGTCATTAGAGGTCAATTCTATTCTGGGAGGTAAACAAATATGTTCAGATAACATGAGTGAAATAGCACTGGTGGCAATGACCTCCAAAGTCAAAGGAAATCACCAGGTTAAAATTTGGAAGTAAAATTGCTTTTTTTTTTCCAGCAAAGCAAAACAATTTAAAGGACTGAAGAAAATTTTTTTCTCTTTTGTTTTTAAATAGTTCAACACCGAGAAATATTTTCAGGCGAAAAAATTAGGATGACACTATTTTTTTCAGTTGTTTTAATTATGAATCATTATTAATTAAGTTCTTTTAATTATTAAACCATGGACTAAAATTGTATTAATTACCAGAATCTCTGGAAGCAAAACACTCTTGCTCCAAATCAAAGAAATAAACTCAACTACAATTTCAACAGATTCCCCCCAAGACACTTTTGAAGCTGTTCAAAACCTAAGTGAGTTCAACTTAAGTTTCCTTGTATTCCTCTCCACAGGCTTCAACTAAAATCTTCTACATCCATCTTGCTTTTCAGAAGTTTTCAATCTAACACTGTGCAAGCAGTTCCTCCCACAGGTCATGAAGACAACTGTCATAAATGGCCTAGGCAATAAGCAGAATGTGTTCATCCCCAGAAGATCCCCAAAACTCCAACAGGCTTGCCTTTTGGAATTCATATAACTTCAATTCTCAGTGATGCCTAATTTTGCCATGACAATCAAGGTGACACAAGAGCTATGTTAAAATTATTGGCTTTAGCCATTCTCCATTCTTATTCCATTGTCTGTTCAAGGGTTGGATCCCCAAACAACCTTTCATACTGGCATCCCATGGTAGAAACACTAATGTTGCAATATTCAGAAGCCATAAGAACCTAACAAACTATCATTTGTTTTGTTTCTGGCATCAAAATAATTTTTCAGTAACACTTACTTTTTCAGGTGTAAATAATAATTTTTTTATTTATTAGTTTTTCTAAGAAGAAGTTTTCCTTCTTATGTTGCTATATTTGAAGTGATTTTTCACCTGGCAACATCAGTTGTCCCTGCTATTAAACAACTGAAATTAAAATCTCATCAACATTTTACATAGAGAGTAAATTATCTTTTGAAAATTGTCCAGTCTTTAATCATGTTCAATTAAATTTCCTGTTTTGACAACATTTTAAAATTTACCCTATTTTGTTCAGAGGGAAAATCCAGAAATATTTTTAAAGGTTTCATTGTATAACATAAATTAAACTTATATTCTTTCTCTTTTGTAATTCTAAATTAATACTTTTGAATAATAAATAAATAATAAATAGAGAAATTATGTATCACATTTAGGGATTAGCTACTTCAGTAATTAAATGTGTAAGGTTTCTTGTGGGAACATTTTCTAGCACATGAAATAATGGTGGCAAAAAAGAGTATAAAATGTACAATATAACAGACCAATTGATTTGCAATGCAAAGTAACATTTATCAAAACAAAATTAACAAAAGGAAAGTTTAAAACAAGAGCTTCTTATGTTAGAATTAAATTGTATACACAACGATATGTTCATTAATATGTTATAGTGGGAACTTACTTTGTTGGTGTGTTTCATGGGTGAAGTGTTTGCAGCCCGTTTAGCTTCAGCATGGAAATTTCATGTCAGCAGTTCCAAAGAGGGAAAACTCAGAAAAAGAGTTACTTTACGGTTCACATGTTTTTTTTTTAATATTCCTGCTGATACAAAGTTTATTTAAGCTGCTGCTGATAGTTTTATTTCAGAGTTGCTACTATTTTCAATTGATCTGAAACTTTGCTGATTGCCATAAAATACAACCAGGAAATAATTTTCATGAAAATCTGACAAATATATTTTCTTTTATCTTAAAAGTGTTTAACCACTGAATGAAAAAAAAGAAAAACCAACTTTGTGAAAAAACTATCCAATATCTATGATAATAATTAGCTTGATGCCTGAAAGCGGGTTTTTTCCAAAATATTTTATTTATAGTTTCCACCCACAAAGACCTCACCAAAATTGTAAACAGAGGAATTGCTGTATTAGTAATATTTAAAAAAAACTTAAAACAATCACACAATCCTTTGAGAAACAATGCATTTGAAATGGGGTGCAGATTGTACTTTCTTTTTCAAATTCTATTCTTTTTAAATATTTTTTCTTATCTACGAGTTTCCACGTGAATCAGCAAAAGAATATTGATCTTTTGTTCTCTTTGATTCGATTTGGGCAAAGTACAAAAATTGAAGCACTTCAGTGTTTCTGAAAAAGTCTTTTCTAAATCCTCTGCTTTCCCCCCTGCCTCCTTTACTTTAAACTTACAACATAAACTGTTTCTTTTTTTATCTAACCTCATATTTCAAATTGGCATTTTAAGCTGTTTGTTGCTATGTCTTAGCAAATTGTCCATTTAGAAACATGGACAAGATAACCCATTTTACCAAATTGTCCATTTAGTGTACAAACTAAGCCAACAAGTTGCCATTGCCATGGAAAAAACAACTGATCTGAGAGTCAGTTATTTTATTCCAAGATGGTAGCATTGCCCCAGACAAGAAAATTTGCATATTTACTTTGATAATATGACACAAATTTATGTCTTAGGCATAGATTCAAATTTTCAAACTCATTTAAATTATTAAAATATTTTAATGTGTTTCTGCATATATTACATTCACTCTTGTAATTATCAGTTTTGATCTGTAAGAAAATAAAATTCAATGGACTCTTTCTAGATTTATCAATTTTTATGATAAAAATAACATAGCAGTTACAATGTTAAAAATATATTTGGCAGAGAACAAGTGTTTCAAAATTTTTAGGGACAAAATACAAAAAAATCTATCAAGATCATATACTTCACAAAGTTTCAATAACAGTAAATCTATAAATGTTTCTTCTTCCAAATATTTTCCTTGTCTCTTTGCTTCATCAAAATTAATTTCTCTGTTGCTGTTCAGTTTCAGAAAGAACATCTTCATTTATTTTTGTTTATTACATTCCTTGAAAGACTTTTTCTTTTTTTTTTAATCAAGCACCAAGCTATGAACATGAGCCAAAATAAAAAAAACTATTTTCTGAAATTCTTAACCCAATCATTGCTTTTTTCTTATTTTATACCAACAATGAAGCACAACTAAAAAGGTAATAACAATAATGATTATGATAACAGTAAAAAAAATATATATATAGAAATAAAATAACTGATTTCAAAACATTGTGTGAAATATTCAAACAACTGTCGTCATTTCTTTTTACCTGAAAAATTGTCTGTTCTTTGCCAAAATTCTGAGAGTTGCTATTCTCTCACTACTTTGTCACTATTTTTGGATGAAATATTTCAAACAAGCTACATTCCTCAAGTTCCAGGAGTTCAGGCCTTTAAGAACAAGGGCCTGCCATGACATATCCACAATTTATCCTTATTCTCTTCATATTCCATTGGTAAAGAAGAAGTTTTCTTTGGGCAGCTTCTTCCTAAGTGTCACTGTTTTGTAGAACAAGATGATTCTACCCTGATCATTAACCTCTCCAAGTCTAGGGTCAACCATTATCTATCCTACATATTCTCAAAATCTGCACTTCTTAATTCCCCTTTTTATGCCCTTAGAATAATCTCATTCTGTCACCCTCTATCTTGAGTGGCTCTTGGGCTTTGGGTGAACAACAGTAGAAAAAGAAAGTCTTTTCATTATCTGACACACAGAAAATAGATTGGCTGAAATTTTGTTAAAACAACAAAACTGGCATCGACAATGCCAGAAATATAAAGACTAAGAATTTCCAATGAACTTTTGCCTTTTCCCAAAAAGAAAATAATTCATCAGAATGTCTATTTTGTTCCATTCACAACAATATAATGATATCAACTCTTGAGAAATTAATTCAAATGATTCTAATTATATTAGAACCATAGAATGTCTTGAAATTGGTTTTATTTTTGGCACATTCAGACATTTTTGACTGCATGATCTTAACATTTCTCTCATCTTAAATGGTGGATATTGTGAATGATTCTTTTACATTTTAAGTCATCTGAAAGGAAATGTCTGAGAAAATCATGATATATAAATTCTGATGCGTTAACAGAATTAAAGATTTTTTTTTCTTGCTTATGTGCAATTAAATGTCAGTACGAATAAAAGAGAGTAAATTGTTGAATTTTGTTACATGAGGTGTTTTATATAGCTCTTTATTTTTAAATAAGATTCTTCGTCTTTGTTGTTTGTATTTCATTCTTTTATCCTTGGGACTAAACAAACATGTTTTTTAATATTATATATAAGGTACAATGTAACTGTAACATTGATTAACATGTTCCCTGTTGTATTCTTATGATATTGTTGCCTGGTTGTGCTGGCCCAGTTTGAATAAAATAAGAAATTGTCATTTACTGGGAATCAATGACTACAAAGATGCTGATGTTGATTTCTCATCGGTGCCACCATTTTGATTTGAACATCCAAACAACACTGCAAACACAAAATATAATCAAAATATATCATAAAACTGGTTGCATCTGTCTATATCTCTGAGATGAGGTATTATGATTACTTGCATTATTTACATTACTTGGACCATTATCCTCATCTTCATTGCTATATTCACAACGTTTCAGCTGTTGTACGCTCCAGCCTTCTTCGAACCAAATCCTTTATTTTAGCCACTGAGGTAGGTTGTTCTAGTCCTTGAAGACATATGTCCCAGTGGATAAAGGCATTGGTTTGGTCCAGTGACTAGATCCAAAGAGTTTTAAGTTCAATACCAAGTCACAGTAGTGGTGAACCAAAAATTAGGCACAGAATCAATGATGATGAGAAGAAAGTAATCAGGAGGAGAATTGATAGAGATTAAAGTTGGCTTTGAGAAGAGAGTTCCACAAGCAAGAAGTATGAGAAAAGAAACTGTTAGCATAGGATTTATGGCTACATCTAGCCAGCTTAACTGTAAATCCATGAGATCTTGCTACCAGTCTAGTGGTGCACTTAAATTCAAAAACTCTGAGTACCATAGTGAAGAGCTCATTTGAACAAATTATCATGAAAGTATTTATATGAAAAAAAAAAAAATATATATATATATATATATATATATATATATAATAAAATATATTTTTTATATATAAGGAACAATATTGGGGAAAATCTATGACAAAGTGAAAAAAGTTTACTTGTGACATATTTTGTCCTTTTGGACTTCATGAATGAGGGATGCTGGGAATTCTAGAATTTTTTTTAGAGTCTTTTTCTTTCCATCACTTTTGTTAGTAGATATTCCACATTGTGTTAATATATATATATATATATATAGTTAAGTAACAAAAATCTTGGTAATCCATATGGATAATCCCAAGGAGTATGAAATCCTGAGAGCTCAATATTAATTCAGAGCAAATAATTTAATTTAAAGAAAAACAGACCACTTTAAGGCTCCATTGTAATAATTTATTTCACCAGAGAATTTTATTTTTCTCTGGATTTTCAGACTTCACTTTCAAAGGTGAAATGAAAAATGAAATTAAAATTTACACTTTTGATGGGTAGTATTAAGCTTATATAAGTTGACATAGAAGGTAGCAAGGGATGATGAGAGAGACATGGTCGAGTTTAGAGAGGGAAGAGAGAGAGTTTTAAAATTTATTTTTATATTTATTTTTATTATAATACTTAATATGAGGAAGGAGGGGGTAAGGATCAGACAGTGACCTAGTTAATCGGTCAACTAAACAGAAATGATATGGGGAAAGGAAAAGGAGAAAAAAAGGGAAAAAGAAAAAAGGGGGGAAGTAAAGAGAAAAGTGATGTACTTAGGGTTTTTGGAGGAAGAAGAAGGGCGGTATAGCTTTAGCAATTTAGATAAAAATAGATTTTAACGTTTGATAGTAATTTAAATGTTTAAAAAACTCCACAAAGAAATTAATTTAATGCTTGTTAGCAATTTAAGTATTCAACTTCTCTACAAATAAATTAGGGATTTAATATAAGTTGAATACTATATTAATAAACAACAATAATAAAAAAAATAAAAGTTTACTAATAGTAATATTTTAATATTGTGAATGACTGCTAAGGTAAAATCTTTATCAGTTTGAGTCTAATTCATGAATTTAATTTGAAGCTATTTTTAGATGGGTAATATTTCTCAATTAAAGTTTAGATTTCAAATCAAGATGGAGTATGGTTTGAAGGTAATAGTAAAAAAATTGTTTTTTCATACATGTACTATATATATAGTACATGTATGATATACATATACATATATATAATGTCTACACTAAAGTCAATACCAAGTAGTGAGAATGTTTCATGCTTGAACACAATTTTCAGGCAATGTGTGCTGTGTTTTGGTTTGATTATTTATATATGTTGGACAATGGTGCATTATGGGTAAAAGATCTATATTGTATGTTGTTAATTTTTTACTCGTTATCTATTTATTTCCTATTTATTTACTAGTTGTTACTTATTATATTTACTTTATGTGTGTTTATGTGTGTGTTAAATTGTTTATTATTTAAAGTTTTTGTTTATTTATTTTCAGGGGTTGCTTCTCTTATTTTTTTAGTTGAATGTCTTGGCTTTCCCTAAGGTATGTAACATTATCTGTGTTGTATATTTGTGTATTTATCATGGTCATATTTTACAAGGTATTCATTTTCAGTTTTTACGTCTGAATTTTGAGATAAGTTCTGATCATTTATTTAACAATTTATTTTCGTCTGGGGGAGGGGGAGGGGGTGATTAGTGCTACTTTCTCCTCCAGACAGATTTTACAGTTTTTGGATTTATTGCTGTCAGTTGATGTTTTTTTCAGTATTTTTCTTATTTTTTTAGTGTATTTTTGTTTTTAATTTCCCCATATATATTTAGAAAGGGTTGTTTGATTGTACTGTGTATTTGCTATTTTTAAAGTTTTCTATTGTGTGAGTAGTTTCTCTGTTTCCAGGTTAAAATATGGAAATATATGTACTATATATTATATATTTGTTCTCAAATGATAAGGAAATAAGTAGGCCCCATTTTTTAAGAGGTCAGTCTTGAACACAGTAGATTACAGATGTAAAGAGACACAAATTTAAAGAAAATTATGACAAACAAATAATGACAAACAAATAATGACACAATTACTTGGTTTGGTTTTCATGCCTTTCTTTATTTTGTTTTATGGCATATCAACACCTTAATGGGTTATTTAATGTGGACAAGATTTTTAAAATAGGTTCGTGTAAATAGTATATGTATTCTTTGTCAGAACTCAGTTTGTAGATCAGGTTTCATTAACATATTGTTGTAAAGAGGGTTTTTGTCAAGAGTCAAATGTATTGCTGGTAATATTTTTTTTCTCAAATATGTATTGCTGGTATTTTTACTATAAAAAATAGTGTTTCAACCCTAGTTTGGGTGTTAAACATTTTTCCATAGCAGAGAACCTAACAGAAACAACCACCCCAAATCAGGATGGACCTGGGAACACCAGCAATTAAGAGGTGGTTCCACGCTCCTCAAAACCTCTTGATCAGAGGGCTAGAACAGTTACAAGTCTGGAGGTTGTAGTTTTAACCCAAATACAAAAGTAAGATTTTAATGCTGATCTTCCAGGTAGACACCTTCCCACTCCAAGGATTGGTTCAAAAAAATTTTTCAAAATTTGAATATCATGAATAGAATAAGAACAATTTGTTTGGGAGTTAACCGACTTATGCTAGATGTGGGTGTTTAAGTTGAGATAACTGCCAGAATTCTGAATGCCAATTTCAGGATACAATATCGGAATTCCTGAAGTCCAGTTTTCTCAAAGTTTAGGAAGTATTTTGATAATCCAACAAATCAATGAATCTGCTACCCTGCTAAAACAACTTGTTTTTTTAACTTCAAATGTCTGACCATCATTCAAATTCCAAGATCGTAAAAATCAATGAAATATCTTCTCATTAAAATTTGTCTCCCATTTTATGTAATGTTTTTTTCCCTCAATGTAGGTCTTTCTCTATTGTTATCTGCAAACTACAGTTTACCAAAAATTCTTGGGGTTTCCTCAATAAATAGATATGACATTGTTTTCTTTCTTTGTTGAGATTGTTTAATGATCACACTGTTTTTATTTGTCAGGGAGATTTTCAAAATAAGGGTTGCCAGGAAATCAATTCCCAAGTTTAAAACTTCATTCAGTGTTGCTTCAGTTTTTGTTAATTATTTTTCATCAGGTACCTCAGTTTGGAAAAGATATTTTTCAAAACCTTTCACAACACTAAAAGCTAAGTTTAAAATGGAAAAACAAAAAGCAACAAAAAATCTGAGAACAAAATATGAGAAAAGAGAAATATTTGTCTTTTAGTTGGGCTTGAACACCAATCGCTGGCTTTAGAAAAAATACTGATTGGAACCAAACAATTGTTGGCAAGGGACAAATAGTTTTGGACACTTTCATTTTTCGACCAGTTAAATATTTATGGAAGATTGGTTAACACCAAGTGCTTTTTTTTAGTCAAATCAAAATGCATGATTTCATCAAGATATCTGCAGGGAGAAATGAGCTCATGCCTTTTCCAAGGGCACACTTCAGAAAAACCTACGCAGTTCCTATTTTAAGGTGAAACTAAACAAACAACTCAACTGAATCCAATGTTATCCTGACCCAGACATTAATTACACATTTACACCCAAATTGAATGAAGAAGCAAACAAATTTTTCTCTCTTCTAAGAAATCTATATGTAAAAATTATTCCTACATAACACATTGAGACAGAGAAGCACCCCGCCCCAAAGTTCAGGAAGGTGCAACACTTTATTTGCAAGCTTGGCACTACACAATCTTCCTACTAGCATTTAGCACTGATTTAGCCTTGTACCATACAAAAACCAATTTAATAAATATGAACTTACTAAAAGTTCTGTCTGAATTTCTGAGACGACAAGTAATCATTATTCACACTATTTATATTCGGACTATTGTACACATCTGTTTTGTTGTTATCACAACATTTTGGCCGCTGTGCTCTCCAGACTTCCTCAGGGGTATTTTGATCTGGGTAATCTACAGGGAATTCAGAACTGACCCCTTTATTTAATCTACAGAGGTAAACAGTTCTCATACAACTTTAGATGTCTAACGATATCAATTAGTTTTTTTTTTTTTCCATTTTCAGTACTGTTGGCTTGCTTGTTTCCACTCAGTGCAAGTACACACTGCCTGACCCATGGATTGAACTCACAACCATATCACTGCTTTTATCCACTAGGCTATTGTCAATTTACTGTAGCAAACTTAGAACCTTAAACTTAACCTGGCTGCTGATTTGGTTGCCACAGCTGCTGCTGTCTGTCATGTTTTGATTTCTACTGCTGTAATAATAAATAAAAGGTTCAGTCAGAATTCCCTGTAAGTTAATCAGATTGATATGCACCTGAAGAAGGTCAGAGGACATAATACCTGAAATGTTGTGCTAATAACAACAACAAAGATGAGGATATTGTCTGAATATAAATAGTGTAAATGCTAAAAGGTTTATGCCAAAGACAAATCTGTTTTTGGAGTATATAAATTAATTTCATTCCAGTTCTAAATGTGGACAACAAAATCCTTGTAACAAAGATGAGGAACAAGAATATAAAGTTTTAAGGCTTCCTGCCAACTCAGCTGCAACCCCCCCCTCCTTCAGCAGATTTTTTTCTCTTCTCAAGCCATTTCTGTTTCATCTCCACAATAAAGAGTCGATTATCAAAAGGTTCTTATTATATGTCTTTGAAGATCTTCTAGCCAGTAAAAGGCTTCATAAAAAATTTATATAAATGAGATTCTTTCATGACAAACTTGTTGGCAAAGGGTTATAGAATCAAATGGAACAAATTTGAATTAAAATTGTCAAGGTGCCATGATGGGTCCTTCATGCCAGACCCCAGATCTCATGAATCATTAGTTAAAAATGAAATTTATTTACAGCAACAGAGAGAAGATTAGGATCCAAAATATAGAATTTTATTTCTTCTCTTCATAAACGGCCATTTCTTGTGAAAAAAAAAAAAAAATTTGATAACAAATACAATTTCTTTACAGCAAAACTTGTTACATATAAAAAAAAATACATTAACAAATTCTAAAAGAAATGTATCACTTTTCCAATTCGGATAAATTCATTTTCTTTTTGCCTTTCATTTATTCAACACATTTTAGAAGGTAATAAATCTGATATTTTTGGTTGCTTAAGAGTCAGTAAACCATTTCTACAATAAAAAAAGAATTCTTTTCTGGTTGCATTTACAAGATGTCTGTTTATATGAATGCAATTAACACTTAAAATTTTTCAAGACAAGTAAAAGCAGCTATATTTAGGTTTTTATACATGGGAAGAGTTGAGTTGCATATCAATGGCAACATAGGAATGGTTATATGCTGTGAGAACAAAACTTACATGATAGGATCCGTTGCCACCCAATTCTGCTTTTTGATTCCAAGATAGAATTCTTCATGATTTAATGTTGAGTTTTATTAAAGCAATAAAAACAGGTATGGTAAAAGAAGAAAAATTAAATTAATAACAAAAAAAAAAAAAAGCTAATAAAAATTACCATAAATTGGCAATATGGAAATATAAAATGATTAACAAAATTTAAAATGGTTTATCAGTCTTCTGTCATTAGAGCTCAATTAATGATGAAAAATATGCCCAGTGATGAAAAATGATCACCATTGGCCAAATGTTGTATAAAAATTATAACACTTATAAGCTGAGTGCCTTTTAGCCTGCTAACCACTCTTTCTACATACAAAGAGATGGCTGGTAAGACTTAATGGAAACAGAAAGGAAATTCAGAATCAGCCTGCCTTAATACTGAGGACATGTCTTGGTTGTAAAACTGGGTCCATTGCTATATCTTTAGCAAATGTTTATTAGCACTGAAGCAATTACATTCAAGCACCTTTGGAAATTATTGTCTTTACCCTTGTGAATATCGACTGGCATGTGTTGACTGACCTGTACTTTAAACCTTTGGCCTGTTCTGCCTATACAGTCAGCACTGATATTAGAATTGGTAAATTACCAAACTGATTTCATAGAGAGAGAATTCTTTCAGATCAACCTGAATATAAATTCTGTATTTCAAACAAGAACTTAAGCATATTCAATGATTTGCAGAGGAGGAGATCATTTCCAGGGCACCAAATATGATTTTACAGAATATGGACCTCAGATGGAATTAAACAACAAAAATGATTTTTTTTGTGTGTTTTTAAGAAAGTAAGCTCTTCCAAAATCTGAAGATATTTTTAGAAACCATTTCATCTTTTTCACTGCCCAAAATAAATCATAATGTGAAAAGAAACAAGAAAAAAAATCTGTTTTTTTTTTCATTTCTGTTGGATTAAATGCACTCTTGAGTGTTTTACGTTTGTATTTCTAAATAAGAGGCACACATATGGTAGTAGATGAAGAAAGTGACTCAGAAAACAATGATGTCAAGTTTCTACTCATGAAAGAATCTAAAAAGGGAAAGTGTTTTTGATTAAGACAACTTGAAAATTATAAAAAGATGGTCTGATTGCCCTCAGACAAGACTTGTTACTTTTTCTGAGTCAGCAACAAATATCTCCTCAAAAATAATTCAATCAGTTTGAAACTTACATATCAAAATTCTACAGTTTATAAGCCTAAAACATTAGTACAGTTTATTTTAAAACACTTAAGATATAAAAAATTCAATATTCATTTAAAAATAAATACTAATTAGCTTATTTAATATACATAATTCAAATTTACAGAAGTGTCACACTGTGAAGCAGTGAATAGCAAGCTAGTTTCATAAACTATTATGAAATTAATTTTATCTTCATTGAGGGTCCCACTTTGTGTTTGTTTAATAAACTCCACTATTTTAATTCTTATTTTGCTCAGTGAAAATTTAAAAGATCTTTCTTCAAGTGAGTTATATTTGAAAACTTCTGAGAGAGAAATCAAATAAAAATGGAAAATCCATAGAAAACATTTTGGAAAATTAAATTGCAATAATCACTCATGATTAGAATGTCAAATAACGTGATGAAAATCATCATGGTGGGGACTAATGACTTTTCAAGTTGTTCCAAATTGATCAAAAACAAAAATCAATTTCCCAACAAATGATGATGATAATGATAATAATGATAACATAGCACCTCCCTGCGAACCCTGCCAAAGAAATAATCTTCCATTTGTAGAAACAGATGAAACTGTTAATTATATAATATGTGAATGCAGCAAATTAACTGATATGAATGGGTAAGAATGGTGATCCCTTGAGAATTGTATAAATTACTTGAATGTATCAAGCAGAGAAAAGCTATCAGCCCAAAACTAAACACAGTCTGAATAATAAAAATGAAGATTGTTTTTTGGACAGTGACATTCAGAAGTATTACTCAATGCAAGTTAGGGGAGCAGAATTTTGAAAATAGAAAAAAGATTTTCTACAACTGGAGAAGAACACTGAATAATCAGATGAAAATCTTTTCTTAATCTCCTCAACTCGGACTCTACATTTTCTAGCAGAATATCAGAACCAGCTGCTAAGGTCTTGTGTTAGAAGAACATGAAAATAAATATTGACTCTTATCAAGTGAGCAGATGAGATGTAAAGAAAGATGGGGAAAATCAAAAGATTTTGGAAGACTCTTGCATGTGGCATTTAATAAAAACAATGCATTGAAGTGGAAAGATAAAGAACACTTACAAAATGCCTTGGAACAATAAAAAGAAGTAAATTTGATATATTTGGATAAGATTTGGGAATTCTAATTCGATAAGGAAGAAGGCAATAATTTTAATTCATTCATCACGGGATGGCAATTTGCAATCTATATTCGGTTTTATTCATGTACATTATGGAAAATCCTAGAATACGAATTAATTTCTAAATGTATATACCAGCATCATCAATACTAGTTTTTATCTCAAGTATTTTTTCTGTGTTGTTTGTTGATCTCTGTGAATTGGTGTCTGTAGAGAAAGATGTGAATCTCAAATATTCATCTTTTGTCCTTAATATATCAGATGACTTGAAGTCCCCAGTGCCCTTCATCAACATATCACTATTAATCATCTCCTTTTGCAGAACTCCAAAATGACATGGCGCGATGAGTAAATTGTGACCATTTCATATTTTCAATTTCACATGTGCACTGTTTTTTTTTTTTTATTTTGTCAGCTGTAAAGTATAGTAGGGTCAGTTGGGCACCATCTGTGAGAAAAAGAGCAACATGACACAATTCACTCTGCCAGAAATTTAGAAATGGCATGCTGTACTGCTTGGCATTTATGCCAGAAGCTCCAATACGAACCTTTCAGAGTTGAATGAGTCTAATGGTGATTATGAAGCTATGACAACTCAGGAAATTCACTCTGATCATTTTGATAAGAAAAGAACTGCCAAAATTGTTGGTAAGGGCCTCAGACTCAACATGGAGGACTACATCAAGTGCCTTGAGGAAACAGTGCTGCTCTGGGTCAAGAGGGTGGCTGCTGGAAAACCCTGTCTAGCAACAGGACTCTGCACCATGCCACACAAACAGGAGAACTAAGTCATTTCTGTGACCACACCACCCCTTATATCTGGCAATCTGACTCCCCAAGCTGCAACCCACTTGATTATTATGGGTGGGGCACAGTTGAGTGAGAAACCAGCAAAACTCCTTGTAGCACCAAAGATGAACTGAAGGTAAGGATTATGGCAGCATTCGCCAACTTAAACAAGAAGACTATCCAGAGAAATTGCAGGAAATTCCAAAGTCATCTGGAGGCCGTGGTTGAAGCCAATGGCGATTTTATTGAATAAATTTACTCTTTAGTATTTCAAGATATTTTTGCGTAATTTTGGTAAATATATCTGTTAAAATGAGATGTCAGTGTTAGCAACGACACCTTGTACATGATCATCTTAACTGTATTCTTGCTCCTAATGCTAAATTTAAGTCTTAAGTCATAAACTTTAAACTCTAACCTTTGACACTAACTCTAAACTTATTTTAAATTTTATTTTATACATTTAGTATTAGTGTAATGTATTTTTTTATTTTGTTAATGTTATCTTTATTTTCGACAGAGTCACTCAAAATCAGTTTGCATATGACATGATACTTCAAGTAAGACTGAAAAAATTTTGGGATTTCGATTGGGAAAAGTGGATTTCCAAAGGAGAAGCAATATCATTCAAACACTGACAATAACAAACTTTAGAAGATAGCTTATTAACATATTCATATTGCAGATCCTCTTCATGCTGTCATGCAACGTGCTGTGAGGAAGGCCCAACTAGCCCAACTGCATCCACCACCCACACACTTCTGCTCAAGACTCAGGATTAGGGTGGGGATTCAGACCCGGTTCAGTCACCAGAGGGGAGAAAGAGAACAAGGAGAGGGGATGATGATCCCAATGCATGGATGTGAGCAGGTGACAACAACAATTAACATATTCAACCTTTTACATGGAAACATTTTTTTTTTCTATAAATTTCCCTCTTTCCAAATCTTTAAAAGAAGATATTTTGAAAGATTTAAAGCATAAAATAGATGAGTGAAGAACACCCACCCTTGCATACACAAGGGGTTGCTAAAATGTTTTTGTCCAAATTACTCTGAGACATCCAGAAGAAGCATGGCACGTGGAACTAGAACAATCTACCCTGGTGGACAAAATAAAGTGTTCAGTTTAAAATTCCAATCACCTGAAGAAAGCCAGAGCATACAACAGATGAAACATTGTTAACATGCCAATGAAGATGAGAATAATGGTCTGAATAATGTAAATACTCCCCAATATATGGGGAAAAGTAAAACATACTTTTGGTTTCAGCATACCTCCATGTATTTTGTACACTTTTCACAGAGACACTCATCCTAAGCAAAGTGTACAGATACAACACTCTGATCATCAGTAGAGATCTGGTCTATACTCTGATCCTGAAAAGAATTGTCAGACTGTATTTAAATAATCCTTTCATTTTTTGTGGGTAGTAAGCTAGTTTGATAATCATTTATCATTTAGAATTGTTAATTAAATTACTTAATTTCATGAAAGCCACATTTTCATCCAAATTTCTCATAAGTACAATGCAATCATTAAAAACTTGTGATTGGTGCAATGAAAGTTTGAATATATAGAAGTCTACGGTCTGATGCACAAATGTTTGCTAAATTTGGATTGAAAAGTTTCACATGACCAAAATATTGGGAATGAGGTCAAATAAGTTAATTAAAAAATAATTTTTATTCAAAAATTAATATTTGTAATGTAAAATGAACTTTTTATTGTCACTTTACAGGAGGTTTCAGTTCCCTATTCTATATGACTTTCAAGAAATAATAAAATATATTTAAAGTATATTTGGCTCCCCTTGCTTTTGGTACAATCTGTCATTTGTGGAAATGACATTTTGAAATCTTAGCAAAAATTCTGGAAATTGGCAAATGGGTTCCACATGAATAGAAATGAACATCAGTCTTTAAACATTACTCTTTCTCTTGCTTAACACGGGCAAGAAAGGAAAATTATTTGTTGAGAAGGGGAAAAAAAAAACGAATAAATATTGGGATTACAACCATGCGCAAATTAATTAAAACAAAACAAATAATTCTGTTGTTATTTACTTTTTTTTGTATTTTTTCAATGAGACATGACCCAATGCACATGGTAGTACTTTGTATGTCCATTCCACAAAGTCTTTCCTTGCAGACTGACCAGAGATTCTCAATTGGATTTAAATCAGGAGAGTTTCTGATCCAGTCAATAGTACTTTGATTTTCTCACTGGTAAGACTTGCCATTGTGTTCATGCAGCGTTAGTATTTACGTACACCTCCTTGGAGTAACATCCATTGTAGACAATGGCTGTAGGACAAGTAATCAACAGTTGAGACAATAGTGTCTGAGTGTGATGAAAATCACAGATGATGCAATGTTTTTCAATGCCTAACAATTTTCATCATACACCCCGAAAATAGATTCATATTACTGCACACCACTGCAAATGACCTAATCTGAGGAAAAATAGAAATTGATTACATCCTGTCACTCCAGTGGGTCTAAAGCTGACTTTATGGTGAAAGAAAGGAAACTAAGGCAGTTGTTTCAATTAATTTACACAAGCGTGGACTTTAGAACAATCCTGGCATTTAGATTTTTCTGCAGCAGAACTTCAATGTTGGTCATAACAATATAATATCCATATTTATCTATATTTCTGAGATATTTTGTACACTATTTACATTATTCAGATTATTGTCCTCATCTTTGTCGCCATATTTATTACAACGTTTCAGCCATTGTATGCTCCTGCCTTCTTCAAGGGGGTTGGAATGTCGAACTGAAACCTTTATTTTGCTCACTGGGGTAGACTGTTCTAGTTCCATGTGCCATGTCTAATGAATATGTTATCTCCTGTTATTCACCTCTCCTAGTTCTCCACTGACTTAACTAGGTATTGAACTCACACTCTTTGGGTCCTGTCACTGGATCTAACACCTTTATCCATTGTGCCATGTGTCCTTGAGGACATCTGCAAATGAATTTCTGGGTATCATAAACTTAATATTTTCAGCAACCATTTTTTACCAGTGATAACTGATAACTGACATCCATTAGACATGGCACGTGGAACTAGAACAGTCTACTCCAGTAAGCGAAATAAAGGGTTCAGTTCCACATTCCAAAGGAAATAAAATCCCACTATGTTTGCTTAGAAAATTAACTTTCAACGACAAGCGAGAAGTGTGTATTCAAATCTCTTCCTCATCAGTGTGGAAATTGTTTTGCATTCACTGATTCAAAGAATGAGTGAGAGATTACATGGCATTTTCACATGCTTCTTGTCTATCTAACAATATTTTTCTGATTCTTAATAGTTTCTGGAAGACATTTTTTGCTGTTCCAATTGGGTCTTCATATTTTCTATCATCTATTACTGCACAATCATATTTGGTTTTCATATCCCTAATAGGAGGCATGGTGGAGTAATGGATAATGGCTCGGATTGAGGGAGACGAGTTCGAATTCCAGTCAAATTCATTACATTCACTTATGTGCTAATATCTTTGGTAAAGGTATGAATCTTCTTCTTCTCCCCACAACTATGGGTAAATAGCAGGATAGACCAGGTTCTATAGCCTTGGATGGTAACTGTTCTACCACAGAAAGAAATAGCAACCTACTGTGGGAAAAATCTGCCTCGTCAGTCATGTATTGAAAGATACATGATCGCCTAAGCATGTAAAACACATGGCACATAACTGAATATGTAACTTAAAACAGGTTGTCTCTTTTGTTAAAGACGATTCATTTTATCTGACAGTTAATGATTATTCCTTTCTTCTTGCTTTCCTTTTCTATCTTGTGTAAGAATTCTTTCAATTTTCCAAGTCTGCCATTTCCCTTCTATGTGCTGTGTCTCTTCAGATTGTGGTTGATTATGGCTCTCCACAATTTCTTGTTCTTTGTAGCTCTTAGTAGGGTTTGTCATTTTTCTATCTCTCCTAATTTGTGTTCTGCCAAACATTTACGCAAGCTTGTTAGCTTGTTTATTTGCTCCTTTTCTCTGTCCCTTCAATATATCCTGTGAGTGTCATAATCTCCAAGCCCTCTTTCCATATTATTCACATTTATTATTATTTAACTGTTTTATGTTTCTCTTTTGAAAAATTATTTCAGATTTTGTGGAAGCTGAGAACTTTTCAGCTATTCCATAATCTATAAAAAACATCAGCCGTTGTTTACATTATTTACATTGTTCGGACTGTCATCCTCATTTTTATTGCCATATTCACAATGTTTCGGCCATTGTACGCTCTGGCCTTCTTCAAGTGATTGGACAACAGTCCAAACAGTGTAAATAATTACAATATCTCATATCAGAAATATAGACAGAATCATCCATAAATAATTGTCCACAAGCTCAAAGACTTTGGTGTCTCTTGTCGACTATTTGGCTTAATCCATTCATTCTTAACAAATTGTGTAACAAAGTTTGTGTTGAACAAACACAATTCAAGATCATTTCATATTAATGCAGTAGTTCCCCATTGTTTTCTTATCTTTATCAATGACTTCTTCTGAATATCATCAGTTTCCAAATAAGTATTTATATTATTATATGATGGCTCAACAATTTAATCCTGTCTTAATAAGAAACCTGACATGTCTGATAACATAAAAAACTGGCAGCTACTCTCAAAAATTACCTCTAATCAGTGGTTAACTGGGACAAATAATGACTTCTAAATTTTAACACTTCCAAAACAAAACAGTTTTCATATAATCCCCATAGAGAACCTTTGCTGCATAGTATCAGCATGGCTGATGCTAACCTCCTGGAGAACAATTCTTTGTTTCTTTTTTCATTCACATTTTCTACTGGCATGATGTGGAGTGATTATATTGAATCAGTTCTTAGGTTGGAGAAAAAGTGGTTCACTGTGTCAAGCCAGATAATTATTCTTGAGGTCTCACCATTTTACTGTTGAACTATTTAAATGCAACCATTTCTTCTATTCTAATAGTTTCTTTTCATTCACTTCTTGCTTGTGGAAGTCTCTTCTGGTTTTTCCTGTCCATGCCACCCATAATTTTCAAAAATTTAATTGCAATGCTGCTGTCTTCCTGAGCACTGTTCTTATATTGTTCTTTCTTCTCATTAAATTTTTCTCATTCTTTTTCACTACCAGTAACCCCTTACGTCTTAAAGATATTATCACATTTGCTTGGTGGGAAATGATTAAAAAAAGTTCATTTTAAAAAAATATACGTCAACCAGTTTTTCCTGAAGTTAATTTTCTCCTAAATCAAATGCACAAGGATTTTATTAATTCCAGTGTGACGTTATACTATCAAAAGCAATCTTATGAGGAATTTTTATTGCCAAAATCTACAGCATTATAATATTTTAATGAGAAAACAGACTTTTCATAAACATTCTGTAGGAGTGTACTTAGTTTTATAGCCAATTACACACACACACATTATATATATATATATATATATATATATATATATAAATGAGTGATGGAACAGATGGAGTAAAATTCCACTGTTTATAGTATTTACTTTTAAAAATATGCTCAATAAAATGTAGAGCAATGTATTATTATTATTATAAGAGGTTATAATAAAAAAAATGGTGAAATTGCTGCCCAAAAGTTTTCATGTTTCAATATTATGATTGTAATTCTTCAGGAAATGGTAAATAACTGGCAATTAAATGATTTTTAAGGAAATTTTTTAATTTTTAATTCTCACCTTATGTCTCTTTCCTTTAACTTCCAGAAAAGAGGTAACACTTGGTTTTTAAATTTCCTTTAAAATCATTGAATTACCAGTTAATTATCATTGCCTGATGAAGTACAATAATAATATTGAAACACGAAAGATTTTGTGTAATGATTTCAACATGTTTTTATTATAATCTCTATAATGAAAATAATATTATTTCTTGGCTGAACTGAAGTGTGTCGGATCAAGTTAGAGTTTATTTGAAGAGTTTTTAGAAATCTATTGCTTCAAAATTAATTCGAATACCTTTTCGAAGTATATATACACACTTTCAAAGAAGATGAAAAATAATAAAACACTTTTGTGATTTTTAGAGAGAAAACATTCAATGTATACATTTAAATAATAGTTTATTTTAAGAAAGAGCCTTACAAATTTATAAAATGTTTTACCTGAATCAGAAGTCTCCAAACTACGGCAACCCACACAGCACATTCAGCCTACAAGATTGTTTTTATTTTTAGCCTCAGGCAATTTTAGCCGAGATCCTTGTCATGCTTAGCAAATTCTCAATTCTGAAACTTACTTCATCCTCAAAAATGAACCCAAATGAGAATTAGAATTTTCAGTTATTTTTCCATAAGTTACACTAAAAAGAATTAGAAACTTACTCCGTACTTAAAATAGGCTTCACTTTTAAACTCATCCAAACCTCATCAGGTCTATAATTTTCAGCCTAAGTAAGAAAACAATATATTAAATGTTTTATTTTACCTGCAATTAAAATAATTCAGTATGAGAATTTTCTGTTTGATATTGTTTACTTGTTCTTTATCTTTTTACTGTATAATCATTGCAGTGTTTCATTATTGCATCTCTCCTCTGAATAAAACCATGTCAATTGTCCTGGGTAAGATGATAAACTACATCCAACAGTAAAGCCTTTGATCAGGTGGTTTTGAAGAGTGTGGAACCACCTCTTAATTTGCTCAGTATTCCCAGGTCCACCCTGACCTGAGGAAGTAGCACCTGTTAGGGTTCCAGCTATGGGCAAATAGTTAACCTCCCCCCACCGAAAAAAAACTGGGGTAAAAATGTATCAAAATAGGTTGTATTACCAGCAATATATTTTTGTAAAAAATTATTACCAGCAATGAATTTTTGAATGAAAAGAATGTCAGCAATATATTATTACCAGCATTACATTTTTGGAAAAAATATTACCAGCAATACATTTTGAAACAAAAATATTAGCAGCAATTAAAAATCTTGTAGGCATTAAATAACCCATATAGTTTGGTAGGCCATAAATCAAACCAAACATGTTGATTAAAAAAAAAACAAAGAAAATTCAAATGTTCTTTAAAATCACTGTAGACAAGGACTGAATTTTCAGCTGGTTAGTACTTATTAAACACAGAGCCACAAGTTTAGGGCATTTAATGAAGGTCAAATTTGCTATTCAGTACTAATGGTCAAACTAGCTCATTAACCATTACCCTATATCCTGATGGTGTGTCACCTTGACATGGTAGGACAGCTTGCGTGTTTCAACGACCCCCCAGAACTATATGGGCAGGGGATTTGGTCCTTAGCAGGTCCAACCAAGTTCACTAGGTCTGTGGGGTAGGAACCAGACAAAATCCTGATTTTCCAGGTTGGACGTTGTGTAGTAACATACTCACTTAAAAACTGGCTTGATACAGAAACCTCAATGAATCTTCAAACAACAATGTGGCTGAGGAAGAGTCCTCCAAAGTGGAGTGTATGATGCATGATAGCGAAAATCCCCCAAGAAGGCAGCCGACATGACATGGCTGAGCTGAAGAGGATTGCCTGGAACCATATCCATTGGAGAGGTGTTATTGCGGACCTACGTTCCCCAAGGAATTAAGAGGCACAATGAAAAAATGAGAAACTCTTACATTACGAAGTTAAGCTCATACATGAAAAATAGAAAATCTTAAATGCCATTTTGTTGGCAATTGCTCATTCAAAAATTTTTTTTTTTTTTTTTAATTTTGATCTTCCAGTAGAAAGATATAACTTTTGAGTTCTGGTGAGGAAATTTGTATTCAAGATTTCAACAAAAAGATAAAGTCTCAGGTTGGTTCATCTGACAGACACAAAGTAAGGTCAAGTTTAGCATTGTAATTATTGTAAAATGAATCCCTCACTAAAAGCTTTGGAATTCTCAAAATCTAATATGGTACAAAATATGCTTTGGGGTCCCATTAGCAACCATAGAAAATTTGGTATCCATACATCTGGTCACATTTAAATTGCATAATCAGCAAGAGTGGATTTTATTCCTTCCTTTAAAAAATTGATTTTTGAAACCACTGTTCTAAGCTGATATACTGACATTTTATGCAGACATCTTCTTGATCAAAGATAATTATCATGCTTTAAAAAGATCTATAGATGTCAAAAATATTCACTTTTTATTATGAAAGGGTTTAAATTTCAGGTAAGAGACAAAGATACTATTAAAGTAAACTACATCTTACTCCACTGATACATACAATATGTCTTCCAGATATCCATTTTGTTAAGATTGGCAGTGGATGTAAAATTACTTTATTTCAAGTGTTGGTCATTGGTAAGTGAAAACATGGATAAATGAGAATCACTGTAATTAACTTTCAGCTTCACATCCATTGCCGAGCTTAACAAAATGTGTGTGTGTGTGTGTGTGTGTGCGCGCTTGTAGAAAGATAAAGTAAGATATCTCTCCATTTTGTTAACAGCATGTAACCTTTTGGTTCTTAACTGAACATTACTGATATAAGCACCAAAAGTAATAAGAGACAGAAATATATTCTCTGTTGTATATTAGATTACCTTTACTGATAGAATTCTCATCTAAGCATAACAAGACTATTCTTCCTCAATGAAAGATAATCATCTTTTACTATTCCTCTTCCTTATTAATCCAAATAATTCTTAGAATATGTTGTTGTATTTACCATTTAAACATTTGACTGTGAGAAGAGAGAAAACTAATGCTTACGTTTGATTTCATTCTTTTTTAACAATTAACAGTAAACACAATTGTCCAATCATCTCATGACAAAGAAACTGATATTAGCTTTCATCTGCAGTAGCAAAGATTAATATTTTAATGAAAAAAAACACAATAACTGACTATTTTTTTTTCTTACTTTCCATGGGGGAAAAGATGCTACAGAACAAAGAAATATTATCTAATCACTTTTAGAAAAATAAGAAAAAAAAATAAAAACAAAGTCATTGTCAAGCCAAAAACCTGCTTCTCATTTATCAAAAATTAACACACCTACCTACTTAAGATACCCATCTTTATCAACATTGATAATGCATTCCTAATAGGGGAAATGGATTGAGCGATAGGAAGCAGCCTTGCTCTCGGCTTTCTTCATTATTTGTTGTAAAGAAGAAAAGAAAAACAAATTTAAATAAAAAGCATAACACATATATCACTTGCATGAGTGGATGCTAAAAAGATTTGGAACTGAACTACATTTGAAAATCTGTAATATATTTGTTCATTTTCAGCAGCACCACTTGTGTGTGTGTGTATATATATATATATATATATATATATATATATATATATATATATATATATATATCACCAAACAAGTTTAGTGTAGACAAAGGAATTCTGTCTACTACACAGATACATTGGTTTTTGAAAATGACTGACATAATGAAAAGTGCAACAACAACACAAATATGAGCTTCAGACAATTTATTCACAATTTTGAATCCAAATTCACAAAAACTTATCAGCTGTCATCCTAAAGAAATATGCTCCCGACCTGGCACTAGTCCTCTCCAAACTCTATTATATTGCCTCACTGTTTTCCAGCTTGTTGGAAGTCCTCTTCTGTAGTCCCTGTTTTTAAAAAATCTGGAGAACCTGCTGACCTCTCTATCACCCTATTAGTCTCCTACTGCTTTTCAGCAAAGTATTCGCGGCTTTAATCAATGCTGAAATGGTTAAACATTTTACCGCTCATAACCTACTCTCTGATAAACAATATGGATTCTATTTTGCCCAGTCTACCACTGATGTACTTAAGACCATCATTGAATATGTATATCAAGCTCTTGATAATAATGGCGAAGCTCAAGCTGTGGCTCTAGATATTTCAAAGACGTTTGACAAGGTTTGGCAGGCTGGTCTTCTATGCAAGCTTCAGAGCTATGGTATTACAGGACGCTTGTTTGATATTTTTTATCTTAAAATATATACATTATACTCTATTTTCCATAATTCTGATACACGGGTTTCTGGTTTCACGACCATCTTCAAGCAAAGAGTAGATATTTCAACATATTATAAAAATGAATTTTTTGTGTGGTAGTCATTCAAAGAAATGTCAAGAGATTATTGACGGTTCTGCAAGAGTGCGCTGAACAGCAGCAAAACCTCAATTCCTACTCTATTCAATCAATTTGAAGTCCCAACATCTACAGCAGATAAGCTTGAACACTTTGCTTAGAAATTCTCTTCCAACTCAATGATCAACTCTTTTGAAGTATCCACATGTGATTTCGCCCTAGAACTGAGGCTCTACTGAGTGATAGGCACATAACCCCATCACTTGTCTCAGATATAGTTTCTAAATTAGACTCCCATAAGGCAAGCAGACATGATGGCATCTCAGTGGTTGTCCTAAAAATATATGCTCACAAAATGGCTCCAGTTCTCTCCAAACTCTACAACTATTGCCTCACTGCTTTCCAACTTGTTGGACATCCTCACCTGTAGTTCCTGTCTTTAAGAAGTCTGGAGAACCTCCTGACTCTGCTATCATTCTATTAGCCTGCAACAACTTTTCAGCAAAGTATTTGAAGCTTTAATCAATGCTGAAATGGTCCAGCATCTTACTCTCTGACAAACAATATAACTTCCATTTTGCCTGGTCTACAACTGAAGTGATAATGGCCATCACTGAATATGTATATCAAGCTCTTGATAATAACAGAAAAGCTTGAGTTGTGGCTCTAGATTATCTCAAAGGCTTTTTTGACAGTGTTTGGCACTCTTGTCTCTGTCATAAGCTCCAGGGCTACAGTATTACATAACTGTTTGATTTAATCCAATCATTCCTATTAAATCATGAAATGAAGATTGTTTAGAACAGGTTCACGTCTAGATCCTTTCACACAAATGTAGGTGTCCCCCAAGACTATTTTGGGTCCTATGCTGTTTCTGATCTTTATCAAGGCTCTTCCTGATATTAGGTGCAAAAATAATATCGTTTTTTGACGTATTTTTTTAACGTCAAAAAACGATATTATTTTTGCACCAACCTAATATCATCAGTTCTCAAGTAGGCATTTATGCAAATGACACTACCATTTACTTCTGTCACAATAGCAACTTAGTCAGAGCTGACAAAGTTAGCCTGGCCTCTGCTTTTGAAATGGACCTTCAATCAGTGGTTAACTGGGGCAAGAAATGGCTTGTAAATTTTAATGCCTCCAAAATGAAACTTCTCCCATTTAACCACCATAGAGAAACTTTCCTGCCTGCCATCATATTTATATTTATTTATTCAAAAATGATAACATATGTTATTAGAATTTATTCTGTATACACCAATCCTATACTTGGAGATTATATATATATATATATATATATATATATATATATCTCAGTATATAAGAAGATGCATGAAACAGAAGACAGAAGATATTTTTATATAGCGCTCAATATTAAAAATATTTAAATATTAAAAATAGAGAATTAATGATATTATATGAAAACATTACATAACTTTTAAATATCAATTTTTTCATGACTTCTATCTCTCTCTAACTCTCTCTCTCTCTCTCATATATATATATATATATATATATATATAGAGAGAGAGAGAGAGAGAGTGAGTGTATTGGGGCAGAAGGTCATTATTTAAGCATATATTGTTAAATATAACAGACAATGAATGTCTGTTATATCTGATCATGAGCCAATCTAAACTTTGTATGGCTGCTTTAATTTCAGGAGGAAATAAAGACAAAAACTGTCAAACATCTGGATATTTTTTTATTAAGCTGTTCGTTGATCTAAGCTTCAGAATGGTTATATGGACTTTTAAACAAAGATATTCAACATCAAAGATAATGTTCTGTTATGTTGAAATAAAAGATTGCTTGAATTTCCTTGAATTTTTTAGTTGGGGGTAGAAGATTGTAAGATTCCATTAATACATGTCTTACAATCTTCTACTAAACCTGAAAAATTCAAGGAAATATTGGATTTATTACACAATACAACACAAAAAAGAAAATGAATCTTATAAACAAGTCATCCATAAAAAGCTAAATAAATTATATAAAGGAAAAATACTTTTACCAAACATCAATGAAAACTTCATTAACCTATCAGATTACCAACTCACTCCAAATGAAATGGAATTCCTTAAACTTGGACCAAAATTTCATGCTGCACAGAAATTTAATTTAATATGTAAACAAATGAAATTGAAGCTTTATACCAACCAAAACTTCTATTGGAACAAGACAACCATATTACTACACATTGTAGGTGGAAAAGAATTACTTAAAGCTGAATCTATTAAAAACCATTATCATAAAAATCCAAATGGAATTATAAATATGCCTTTAATAAAAGCAGCCACGCAACTAAAAATAATAACACTATTGTTATCCAATGAGCATATAAAACTAATATATTTGTTATTTTAAACAAACATGAATACCACTCAAAATTACAGGCTATTTTGGATAATCATAATAAATTTAAAAAGTTAACCAATAAAACCAGCTCCCAACTTAAAAACCATATCAATAAACTTATTACTACCAACAATGCCGAAATAGGATCTTATAAACTTCAAAAGATTATAGGTGATTATCAACTTGGTTACATCTATGGAAATGTAAAAAATCCATAAAAAAAGATCATCCCCTGCAATCCATCATTTCACAAATACCTATGCCAGTACATTAAAAACCTTTAATAAATTAATTAATCCCAAGTAAATATTGTATTAACTCCACAAATGAATTTGTACAAAATCTTCATGCTGTAAAACCAAAAAATCGCATCTTTGGATGTACAAAATTTATTTACTAATGTCCCTGTCCAGGAAATGATTCACATTATTATCCGTGATATATACAATCACCCTTCTCTCCCACCCATCAATATTAAACCCACTATTTAAAAAAAAAAAATTATAATTAGCATCAAGTACCTTTTCATGGCAGCGTAGGTAATATTTATACTCAAATAGACGGTATTTGAGGACCCCTTTTTTTAATTATTATATTCAGAAAATAAAATACTTAATGACACTAATAAACCCCTATATATATATATATATATATATATATATATATATATATATATATAAATAATAGGAAAGAACTCATTAGGTAAATAATCCAAAGTTCTTTAGTATTTTTGTTATTATTTTTTAAAAATAGTGCTCGATACAAAAGTAGAGCATAAATATAATTATTTATTTTAAAATATGATTCCATCACTACATAAGAGTTCTCATGTTTCAAAACAAGATCCGAAAACTTCAATATAATTATTTGAATGGAGGGGTATACCAAATGATACCCCTCCATTCAACCAAATGATTAGTATTAAACTAGGACAGAAATTCCTAGCTTTAATTGAAAAACACTTTCCTACGAATAGTAGACTTAGTAAAATATTTAATAAAAACACCCTAAAATTAAGTTACAGTTGCACTGAAAATCTAGAAAGTATAATAAAAAAATGCAATAATAAAATCCTGAATAAACCCCCATGCCAGAAAAGTATTAATAAAAACCCTACACTTAAATTAGACAAAAATAATGAAAAATTATGTGATTGTAGAAACTCAGAAGACTGCCCATTGGAAAATAAATGCTGCGTAAAATCTGTGGTATACCAATGTACTATCTCATCCACTGAGAGTCCTAATACTAATATGATATACATTGGGCCTACGAAGAATGAATTTAAAGCCAGATGGAGGCAGCATAAGTGCGCTTTCAACAATATTAATAAAAGAAATCAGACATCTCTATCTAAATATTTTTGGCATTTGAAGGAAATGAATAAAACACCAAAAGAATAAAACTAGAACTTGTAAAACTTGGGATGACCCATGCCTTTTATGCCTACATGAAAAACTACACATTATCAAGTTTCTAAATAATAAAAATTTATTAATAGACATGAGTTAATGGTTTTTTGCTGATATCATCAAATTTTCGCATTCAATAATTAGTATAAAAAACAAACAAACAATAAAATAATAAATACAAATTTTAAACTCCATAGTCTAAATAAAAAGTTTAAAAGCTCTACCCACCTCAAAAAAAAAAAACACCTTTATGAAGTTGTCAAAAAAACAAATGTTAGCGAATTATGACAGTTTTTTTTTTTATATATATATACACAAAACCCTTTCAGGAAAAAATAAAAAATAAAATAAATAAATCTCCATAGACACTTAACCAGACTAGACGATATCATCTTCCGCTTTAAATTTAGACACCCCAACCTTACCCTGACTTGACCTCTTTGAATGTGACTGATACAAATTATTAACACCTTACGCCCCTTTTTTTTAAATAATTGCTCTAGCCATTACCATAGTAATTTTAATTTTAAGAATGAATATGCTTATAAAACGCATAAATTTCAGGAATTAGTTATTCCAAAAAAATTTTGCTTGAAGATGGAACAGAGCTTGGGACTTTAATTCAATTTAATTCAAATAATTATATTGAAGTTTTTGGCTCTTGTTTTAAAACATGAGAACTCTTATGTAGTGATGGAATCATATTTTTAAATAAATAATTATATATATATATTTATTTAAGATACATAGATGACATTTTCATTTTAGATAAAAATATTGATCAAATTTCACAACTTAAAAACAAATTTGAAAGTCACTCCATCCTCAAATTTACACTAGAACTTAATATTAATAATAAAATTCCATTCTTTGATGTATTTATTGATTGCAGCACTCATAAATTTACTACTTTATATTTACTACTCTGTATAGGAAACACAAATGCATTAAATCATGCCTTCTTAATTATAATAGTAAATGCCTCCAATGTTATAAGTTAGGAGTTATAAAAAACTTAGTCTAATGCATACAAACGATATCTTCTTCCAAAACCATATTCTATAAAGAATTTCATAAAATTAAGCAAACACTTGTTAATAATGGATTTCCTAATTCCATCATTGATCAACAAATTAAAATGTACCTCAATAAACTTAATAATACTTCTAACAAAATTGATAACATTAATAATAATATTGTACGTCAAAATAAACCTAACATTATTAACTTATACTACTGTAACCAAATGCATAATAATTACAAACATGATGAAGCAACACTCAGAAACATAATAGGTAGCAATGTCATAATATAATCTCATCATATATAATAAAAAATTTAAAACAATTGACTTCATAGTCTCTAATAAGCCTGTAACCACACAACTAAATCATCTACAAAAATCTTTTTACTACAACCATGCTCTCCTGCAGACTTACCTGTCACCTTTCTGATCTTAATTCTATCAAGCAACATTTCTTCGAAAAACATAGCCATGTACATAATATTAGACAGAGATTAGTTAATAACACAATAATACTCGCACATACACACAGACCTTCAGATATTGGAGGTCATCTACATTAAAACAAAACAACCCAAACTTAACAAAATTATATTTCAAACTAGTCACAACACATTACATTGCATCTAGACATATGGTTCTGTTGTTAATATTTCATTCTCTCACGTGGTACGACATCATAGAACCACATCACAAATTTATGACATGACGTGACTTATTATCGCATAGCAATCTTCTATGTCAACATAACAAAATATCATCTTTAATGTGAATATCTTTGTTTAAATGTCCATACAACCAATCTGAAGATGGCTCATGTAAGCCAAAAGCTTAGATCAAGGAACAGCTTAACAAAAATTATCCAAATGTTGGACATTTTTTGTCTTTATTTTCACCCAAAATTAAAGCAACCATATGAAGTTTAGATTCGCTCATGATCAAACATAATAGACATTCACTGTCTGTTATATTTAACAATATATATATATATATATATATATATATATATATATATATATATTTACATACAAAGAAATAATCACACATAGAATCTATCAGAAATATTAATGCGATTATTGGCGACATCCGTCACTAGAAACATAATATATGCATTAAAACACTGTTAATCCATAGAGTGAAGTGATCCTCGTCGAAACCATAAGGAAAAAAACACATGCCTGATGATGAATAGAGGACTATTCGTAAGTACTAGCATTTTAACATCAAATAAACAGAAAACTACAAACATCAATGGTTTTGACAAGGATCACTTCACTCTATGGATTAACAGTGTTTTAATGCATATATTATGTTTCTAGTGACGGATGTCGCCATTAATGGCATTAATATATCTGATTGATTCTATGTGTGATTATTTCTTTGTATGTAAATTATATGCTGCCTAATGTTTTATATATATATATATATATATACACACTTTAAAAATTAGGAGATCAGTTGAACCTGCTACCTTGGTTTCAATCTTAGGGTATCCTCAGTTGATTTTTATAAATTGACCTCCCGAGTGTTAGATAGAAAAAATACATCAACGAAAATTAAATGGGAAGCCCCCATATAATATTAATAATAGAAAATGTAGACTATGTTTAGAATAAAAATTTTATATAATAAATTTCAATAATCAAATTAAATCATTAAACAAGAGAAATGAATTAATAGGTAAATGCAGACATTTTAATAAATATTTATTTGCAAATTACATTATAGTATAACATAAATATTAAATACAACAGAAAGTAATATAAGTTAAATAATAATATAACATAATATAATAAACACAATAAAATACATATATATATATAAAAACAATCAAAGATACACATACAAATAAAAATAAAAATGATAAAATATACAATTGAAAACCAATTACATTTATGAAGGAACATGTGAGCATATGTAAAAACATGAACATGCATGTGTTGATAATGGAGTTATAAAAAGACGTAAATAGGAAAATTAAAAAAAAAAAAAGAAAAGTTATTCATTACAATTGTAAATATTTAATATACAAATTAACCCTTTGAAAAGTGGACATATTACCACAAGACTGCAGAATTGGGGACAATCACAATCAAGTAATGAAAAGTATGAAAATATCTGCTTCACTGTTAAATCTCTCTCTCTCTCTCTCTATATATATATATATATATATATATATATATATACCAGGTGTAACAGCAAAATTGTCTATCACACAAAATGTAAAAAAAAAGCACTGAACTAATTGAGTTTCTTTTTCTTTTTTACAAGTTTTTAGATAAGATGTTTAGTGATCTTGACACCATTTGTCATAAGAATTACTGAAAAACCCTTTAAATTATTCAGCTAAAAAGAGAACAGGTTAAAATCATTTTGTATCAGCTCCACTGTCTTTCCAAATGAGCAATGGTGAAACGAAAAAGATTATTTAGGTTTTCAGTAATGGTACCAACATTCATACTCTGGATTCCATCTTCAAAGTCCATTCAAGAACCATCAAGAGAATGATGAATAAGGATAAAAAAGATGGAACAGTAGAAAGGAAAACTGGATCAGGAGGTCACTACAGGAATAGGGATCATCATTTCAACTTAGAGCTAAAGAGATCAATTAGAAAAGATCGAACTCAATCCATAAGACATTTGGCATGTGAGAGAGGATTTTCAGTTATGACAGTCCAAAGAGTAGTGTAAAAAAGACTTGAAAATGAAATCGTATGTGAAAACTGCGAGGGACCTTGTTATTCCAGGACAGAAAGTTAGAAGGTTAGATAGGGTGAAGATTATATTGAAGTTGGACAATAATCCTGGAATATATATATATATATATATATATATATATATATATATATAGTTGGATTAATATGGGACTGGGCATATATGCTCATCCATGTGTTTTTTGTGAACAAAATAGATGAACAGTTGACACTGCGACTTAAGAAAGAAGTTTCCTACACAATCCAACATTGAATACAGCATACAATTGCATAGATATGTATGCAACAACACATGGATGTGCATATAGACTCAGTCCCACACTGTTCATATATGTTTATGTTTGTGTGAGCTGCAATGTGTGGACGTGTGTGCATGTATGCCTGCATACATATGAGTGGCATTCTGATGACAATTTTTCCTTCCACTACAATAAAAACAACCATATAGAAATCCAAAATTTAAAAATTAATCAGTTTGTCAGATGATTGCAAGTAGTGTGAAACCCAGGGTCACAAATTCACATCAATCCAACTAAATATGTTAGCTCTATCACTGATATTGGATATTGAGTGCTTTCTTATAAGTGCCATGCATATATAATATATAAATAATATATATAAAAATTACACACACACACATATATATATATATATATATATATATTATAATATATATAAACTTTATTTCAATCCTTCATGAGCTTCTGATCCATAGCTATGATTAATTAATGATGAACATGTGATTTTTGTTCATGATCGATTTCATCACAATTCTTCTGTTAAGCTTGGAGAGTAATTATACATTTTTATTGCTCAAAGCAGAGTCCAGTAGTGTTATAAAATCCTCGGAGAATTCCAGTAAGATATCTTTAATCATTTCTAAGATACAATACAAAGGTTCAAATCTTAATCTAACAATTGAACAATTTTGCTTTTACACGATTAGGCCTACTATGCTCTTACAGTTGGTGTGTGTGTGTGTGTGTGTGTGTGTGTGTGTGTGTGTGTGTGTGTGTAGATATACACACACACACATACATACACATAATGTGTACACAAGTATGTATTGATAGATAGATAGATTAGTATGTATTCCTTTACACCCACAATCAGCTATTGATAAACAACTCCCAAGGTCTATCTGGAAAGAACCATACCTGTCCTGAATTTCAAAATAATACCTATTCATTACATCTTCTATCTTCTTCAGCCACAATGGTTGGCATGAAAATAATGGTATCAGCAACCCTTTCCCTCTCAACCCTACTGCCACTCACCTGAGCCTTCAATTCACCAACAGAACATGTCATTAAAGAATCTGACTTTTGTACTAAACCACACATTCTGCCCTTTTAAAAATCTGTTTCTACCTTCTTGGAAAAAATCATGTTGTACATCATTTCATCTGTGAGTGTAATTTGTTTTTCTTTACCTCAAACAACATCATTATATGAAGAGATTTGCTAAAATTATCTTTTGTCAAATAAATACTTTTACTATACAAGTCCAGCTGCTTCATGGGATTGTACTTGTTATTATGGTTACTAATAATTTCCTTGAAACTATGACAATGCGTTCATTTTTAGGGTTTGTTATTTTTTAAAAAGAAAAGTTTTCAAATGACATTATAAACAAATAATTAGTGTGAAAAGATTTGTTTTTAAATTTACCCTTCAAAAGGATTTTGATAAGCATGTTCTCCCATCAATATCAATTTATTACACTAACACATTCACCAGAGATTTTCAGGGAGAACAGGGTTTCAGCCTCACCACATTAAGTGTTGTTTGAATTGGAACAGCATACCAATGATATTTACCATACCAATAACTTCTACTCTACATGTACATGCATATATAAGTTTGTTTGTCATCACCCTCTACAATAAAGTTTGTTTATTACTCTAAATATTAAGTTGATGCAGTAAAAACAAAATGTAGAGAGAGCATCCAATCATGACAGATAATGGTACTTGCCTTTGTCAGTCAAAGAGGCAACATTGAGAGTGTTGCCTCTGCAGAAAAATATGGATCTCTTACCAGAACAATGGTGGTATGAACCTCAGAATGTCTAGTTATGAAGAAAGTATCTACCAGCTTCCTTATGAGATAGTCAGAACAGTGAGCTGAGCAGTGTTAGCTATGCAAAGGATTCCTTTGTTAGCCAACTGCTAAAGTTTTAAGCTCCATAAAACCAGGCACATCTTCTGGGAAAAAGCAGACTGGCAATGCTCTGTGTTGACTGTATAATATGCATGCCATGTGTTACCAAGGATTTCTGTCCATGTTACCCAGCATCATTTAAAATTCCTTCTTCCTTGTTAGTTTCCAGTGTCTCTGGTTCTTTTGTCTTGTATATGCAGTATTCCATGTGGAAATCATGTTCGTGCCATGCCCATTGTAATCCAGTGTTCAGCTCCGTTAGTCTTTAATTCCAGTGCTGCTGATATTTCCATCCATCTTCATTGACAGATACCCAACCAATAAGAAAACAATCGACAGTTGACCAAATTTTTCCAAAATTTGTAATAAAATCTTTTACTTATGATATCATTATACAGTCATCAAAATAGTTTCACTGGATTTTTATGATAGTAACTTTCAGATAAAATTTAAAGATTTTTTTTTTGTATTCCATTGTTAATCTGCAAGTAACTGATCAAGACAATTTGCTGCATGTGTAATGACTTTGGCTGGTCATGTGACAACTTGAATCATCCTGCAGCAAAATCTATTTCCTTTGCCCAGCAGAAGACTATTACATTATTCAAGCAAACCAATTACTCATTGTTGTATGAAAAAGTAACAACTTGTTCGAGTTCCAGCAATTCGTAATGAAGAGTATTAGAATCCCAACACTGAGAAGAATTTCTTTTCTCTGGTAGATTCCATTTCTTTTCTCTGGTAGATTCCATTCCATTTACATTAAAATGACTGTCTTCAATTGAGACATGATTTTCTTTATTTTCAATTTTCATTGACTAATTTGTCCAAAAGCCATTTTTTTCTATGTCTAGCAAATATTTAAATACTGACTAATGAGGACATTTGAAAAAATCTTGGGAAACCCATGTCTTAGCTTCAGAAAATTTTCCTCGGTCCTACAAAGAAATGTCAGCTTGGCTAAACTTCAAAGACACTTCAAAGATTTCTCTAACATTGTGTCAAAAGTTGTTTGAATAACTTTTGAATTAACTTTATAAAATAACACCATTAACACTATTTACATTATTTGGACTCTTGTCCTCATCTTTGTCGCTATATTTATCACAACGTTTCAGCTGTTTTATGCTCTGACCTTCAGGTGGTTGGAATGTTGAACTGAACCCTTTATTTCGCACACTGGGGTAGACTGCTCTAGTTTCACATGCCATATTTAATGGATGTCAGTTATCAGTTATCTCCTGTTAATTCTCCTCTCCATTGACTTAACAACGGCCAAAACGCTGTGATAAATATGGCGACAAAGATGAGGACAATAGTCCGAATAATGTAAATAGTGTACATAATACACCTCTGATCAGAAATATAGACTAACACCATTAACTTTATTTTAAAATAATCTTGATGACTTATTTCAAAATTTCAGATACAAGTTGAAAGACCAAAAAATGCAATCAGTAGTGATCAAAACAACAAAGATAAGGATATTAGTCCAAATAATAACTAGAATTATGATAATGAAACGAAGGAGGAGGTGATACAGAATTAATTAACCAAAATAAAAAAAAACAACATCAAGTAAGAATGACAAAATTAATATGAATAATTATAAAGTTAAACAGATGGTTTCTCAAGTCCAGTAACTGTTATTGCTCTTTTCGGTATTGACAGGAACATTCTTCCTAACCTTTTGTTTGAAATAGTATGTGATGTCAAAGTCTCAATTATATCATTTTCTCGTCAGGTAACATGTGCTATCTATTTTAGCTGTTGCTACTGTTGAAAGTCTTCAAGTTATGTCATTTCTGTTTGTTTTGTACAATTCTTTGTAATTCTTTAGTACTATTCCACAAGATTAAAAGAAAGATGGTGCTCACTAAGTCAGGATTCATTCACTCAAAGCCATTTTTAACCATTTTACTGGGGAAGCAGTTGTATATAGCAGACAATTTCTGAGTGAATTTGGTGCCATGTACAGCATCCATATTAAATTTTCATCTCACAAGGCCTGTCATTTTGTCAGGTCAAACTACAAGTCCTACTGCTACCGGGTACAAACATATGAAGCCCATATTTTTATACAGGTCAAAACGATTGAAATTAAATTCATATTAAAATTTCACATGCTCATGGCTGTATATGATGAAAATTGAATTGTTTGAGTATAAAATGAAGGGAAAGATATTCCTGAATTCAAATAAATCTCATTATTCAAGAATTTTCAGTGAAAAGGCTATGACTTTTGTTGATATTCTTTAAATCAGTGCTTCTCAACCTTTTTCATTGCATGGACCATTTTTTTTTTTAAATTCAAATAGACAACTTCAACTTTTAGGCTGTTCAATTTTCACACTAAAATACTCAATGAAAAGACAAAGTAGTCTATTTACACTTTAAAATTTATTTTAGTAAACAAGGATATGAAAATCAATTTTGATGATGTCAGTCCATTCAGCTAGTGACTACCTTGATCTTGGTGTTTCTGACACAAGATATCATAATCAATTTTGATGATGCCATTCAATCTTAGTCCATTCAGCTAGTGACTACCTTGATCTTGGTATTTTGTCACACAAGATATTATAATCAATTTTGATGATGTCATTCAGTCTTAGTCCATTACGCTAGTGACTACCTTGATCTTGGTATTTTGTCACACAAGATATTATAATCAATTTTGATGATGTCATTCAGTCTTAGTCCATTCAGCTAGTGACTACATTGATCTTGGTGTTTCTGACACAAGATATCATAATCAATTTTGATGATGCCATTCAGTCTTAGTCCATTCAGCTAGTGACTACCTTCATCTTGGTGTTTCTCACACAAGATATTATAATCAATTTTGATGATGCCATTCAGTCTTAGTCCATTCAGCTAGTGACTACCTTGATCTTGGTGTTTCTCACACAAGATATTATAATCAATTTTGATGATGCCATTCAGTCTTAGTCCATTCAGCTAGTGACTACCTTGATCTTGGTGTTTCTCACACAAGATATCATAATCAATTTTGATGATGTCATTCAGTCTTAGTCCATTCAGCTTGTGACTACTTTGATCTTGGTGTTTCTCACACAAGATATCATAATCAATTTTGATGATGCCATTCAGCTAGTGACTACCTTGATCTTGGTGTTTCTCACACAAGATATTATAATCAATTTTGATGATGTCATTCAGTCTTAGTCCATTCAGCTAGTGACTACCTTAATCTTGGTGTTTCTCACACAAGATATCATAATCAATTTTGATGATGTCATTCAGTCCATTCAGCTAGTGACTACCTTGATCTCGATGTTTCTCACACAAGATATCATAATCAATTTTGATGATGCCATTCAGTCATAGTCCATTCAGCTAGTGACTACCTTGATCTTGGTGTTTCTCACACAAGATATTATAATCAATTTTGATGATGCCATTCAGTCCATTCAGCTAGTGACTACTTTGATCTTGGTGTTTCTCACACAAGATATTATAATCAATTTTGATGATGTCATTCAGTCTTAGTCCATTCAGCTAGTGACTACCTCGATCTTGGTGTTTCTCACACAAGATATCATAATCAATTTTGATGATGCCATTCAGTCATAGTCCATTCAGCTAGTGACTACCTTGATCTTGGTGTTTCTCACACAAGATATTATAATCAATTTTGATGATGCCATTCAGTCATAGTCCATTCAGCTAGTAACTACCTTGATCTTGGTGTTTCTCACACAAGATATTATAATCAATTTTGATGATGCCATTCAGTCTTAGTCCATTCAGCTAGTGACTACCTTGATCTTGGTGTTTCTCACACAAGATATCATAATCAATTTTGATGATGTCATTCAGTCCATTCAGCTAGTGACTACCTTGATCTCGATGTTTCTCACACAAGATATCATAATCAATGTTGATGATGTCATTCAGTCTTAGTCCATTCAGCTTGTGACTACCTCGATTTTGGTGTTTCTCACACAAGATATTATAATCAATTTTGATGATGTCATTCAGTCTTAGTCCATTACGCTAGTGACTACCATCATCTTGGTATTTTGTCACACAAGATATTATAATCAATTTTGATGATGTCATTCAGTCTTAGTCCATTCAGCTTGTGACTACCTTGATCTTGGTGTTTCTCACACAAGATATTATAATCAATTTTGATGATGCCATTCAGTCTTAGTCCATTCAGCTAGTGACTACCTTGATCTTGGTGTTTCTCACACAAGATATTATAATCAATTTTGATGATGCCATTCAGTCATAGTCCATTCAGCTAGTGACTACCTTGATCTTGGTGTTTCTCACACAAGATATCATAATCAATTTTGATGATGTCATTCAGTCCATTCAGCTAGTGACTACCTTGATCTCGATGTTTCTCACACAAGATATCATAATCAATGTTGATGATGCCATTCAGTCATAGTCCATTCAGCTAGTGACTACCTTGATCTTGGTGTTTCTCACACAAGATATCATAATCAATTTTGATGATGCCATTCAGTCTTAGTCCATTCAGCTAGTGACTACCTTGATCTTGGTGTTTCTCACACAAGATATCATAATCAATTTTGATGATGCCATTCAGTCATAGTCCATTCAGCTAGTGACTACCTTGATCTTGGTGTTTCTCACACAAGATATAATAATCAATTTTGATGATGCCATTCAGTCTTAGTCCATTCAGCTAGTGACTACCTTGATCTTGGTGTTTCTCACACAAGATATTATAATCAATTTTGATGATGTCATTCAGTCTTAGTCCATTCAGCTAGTGACTACCTTAATCTTGGTGTTTCTCACACAAGATATCATAATCAATTTTGATGATGTCATTCAGTCCATTCAGCTAGTGACTACCTTGATCTCGATGTTTCTCACACAAGATATCATAATCAATTTTGATGATGCCATTCAGTCTTAATCCATTCAGCTAGTGACTACCTTGATCTTGGGGTTTCTCATACAAGATATCATAATCAATTTTGATGATGCCATTCAGTCATAGTCCATTCAGCTAGTGACTACCTTGATCTTGGTGTTTCTCACACAAGATATCATAATCAATGTTGATGATGCCATTCAGTCATAGTCCATTCAGCTAGTGACTACCTTGATCTTGGTGTTTCTCACACAAGATATCATAATCAATTTTGATGATGCCATTCGGTCTTAGTCCATTCAGCTAGTGACTACCTTGATCTTGGTGTTTCTCACACAAGATATCATAATCAATTTTGATGATGCCATTCAGTCATAGTCCATGCAGCTAGTGACTACCTTGATCTTGGTGTTTCTCACACAAGATATTATAATCAATTTTGATGATGCCATTCAGTCTTAGTCCATTCAGCTAGTGACTACCTTGATCTTGGTGTTTCTCACACAAGATATTATAATCAATTTTGATGATGCCATTCAGTCATAGTCCATTCAGCTAGTGACTACCTTGATCTTGGTGTTTCTCACACAAGATATCATAATCAATTTTGATGATGTCATTCAGTCCATTCAGCTAGTGACTACCTTGATCTCGATGTTTCTCACACAAGATATCATAATCAATGTTGATGATGCCATTCAGTCATAGTCCATGCAGCTAGTGACTACCTTGATCTTGGTGTTTCTCACACAAGATATTATAATCAATTTTGATGATGCCATTCAGTCTTAGTCCATTCAGCTAGTGACTACCTTGATCTTGGTGTTTCTCACACAAGATATTATAATCAATTTTGATGATGCCATTCAGTCTTAGTCCATTCAGCTAGTGACTACCTTGATCTTGGTGTTTCTCACACAAGATATTATAATCAATTTTGATGATGCCATTCAGTCTTAGTCCATTCAGCTAGTGACTACCTTGATCTTGGTGTTTCTCACACAAGATATCATAATCAATTTTGATGATGCCATTCAGTCATAGTACATTCAGCTAGTGACTACCTTGATCTTGGTGTTTCTCATACAAGATATTATAATCAATTTTGATGATGCCATTCAGTCTTAGTCCATTCAGCTAGTGACTACCTTGATCTTGGTGTTTCTCACACAAGATATTATAATCAATTTTGATGATGTCATTCAGTCATAGTCCATTCAGCTAGTGACTACCTTGATCTTGGTGTTTCTCACACAAGATATCATAATCAATTTTGATGATGCCATTCAGTCATAGTCCATTCAGCTAGTGACTACCTTGATCTTGGTGTTTCTCACACAAGATATTATAATCAATTTTGATGATGCCATTCAGTCTTAGTCCATTCAGCTAGTGACTACCTTGATCTTGGTGTTTCTCACACAAGATATCATAATCAATTTTGATGATGTCATTCAGTCTTAGTCCATTCAGCTAGTGACTACCTTGATCTTGGTGTTTCTCACACAAGATATCATAATCAATTTTGATGATGCCATTCAGTCATAGTACATTCAGCTAGTGACTACCTTGATCTTGGTGTTTCTCACACAAGATATCATAATCAATTTTGATGATGCCATTCAGTCTTAGTCCATTCAGCTAGTGACTACCTTGATCTTGGTGTTTCTCATACAAGATATTATAATCAATTTTGATGATGCCATTCAGTCTTAGTCCATTCAGCTAGTGACTACCTTGATCTTGGTGTTTCTCACACAAGATATCATAATCAATTTTGATGATGCCATTCAGTCATAGTCCATTCAGCTAGTGACTACCTTGATCTTGGTGTTTCTCACACAAGATATTATAATCAATTTTGATGATGCCATTCAGTCATAGTCCATTCAGCTAGTGACTACCTCGATCTTGGTGTTTCTCACACAAGATATCATAATCAATTTTGATGATGTCATTCAGTCCATTCAGCTAGTGACTACCTTGATCTCGATGTTTCTCACACAAGATATCATAATCAATGTTGATGATGCCATTCAGTCATAGTCCATTCAGCTAGTGACTACCTTGATCTTGGTGTTTCTCACACAAGATATCATAATCAATTTTGATGATGCCATTCAGTCTTAGTCCATTCAGCTAGTGACTACCTTGATCTTGGTGTTTCTCACACAAGATATCATAATCAATTTTGATGATGCCATTCATTCATAGTCCATTCAGCTAGTGAGTACCTTGATCTTGGTGTTTCTCACACAAGATATTATAATCAATTTTGATGATGCCATTCAGTCTTAGTCCATTCAGCTAGTGACTACCTTGATCTTGGTGTTTCTCACACAAGATATTATAATCAATTTTGATGATGCCATTCAGTCATAGTCCATTCAGCTAGTGACTACCTTGATCTTGGTGTTTCTCACACAAGATATCATAATCAATTTTGATGATGTCATTCAGTCCATTCAGCTAGTGACTACCTTGATCTCGATGTTTCTCACACAAGATATCATAATCAATGTTGATGATGCCATTCAGTCATAGTCCATGCAGCTAGTGACTACCTTGATCTTGGTGTTTCTCACACAAGATATTATAATCAATTTTGATGATGCCATTCAGTCTTAGTCCATTCAGCTAGTGACTACCTTGATCTTGGTGTTTCTCACACAAGATATTATAATCAATTTTGATGATGCCATTCAGTCTTAGTCCATTCAGCTAGTGACTACCTTGATCTTGGTGTTTCTCACACAAGATATCATAATCAATTTTGATGATGCCATTCAGTCTTAGTCCATTCAGCTAGTGACTACCTTGATCTTGGTGTTTCTCACACAAGATATCATAATCAATTTTGATGATGCCATTCAGTCATAGTACATTCAGCTAGTGACTACCTTGATCTTGGTGTTTCTCATACAAGATATTATAATCAATTTTGATGATGCCATTCAGTCTTAGTCCATTCAGCTAGTGACTACCTTGATCTTGGTGTTTCTCACACAAGATATTATAATCAATTTTGATGATGTCATTCAGTCATAGTCCATTCAGCTAGTGACTACCTTGATCTTGGTGTTTCTCACACAAGATATCATAATCAATTTTGATGATGCCATTCAGTCATAGTCCATTCAGCTAGTGACTACCTTGATCTTGGTGTTTCTCACACAAGATATTATAATCAATTTTGATGATGCCATTCAGTCTTAGTCCATTCAGCTAGTGACTACCTTGATCTTGGTGTTTCTCACACAAGATATCATAATCAATTTTGATGATGTCATTCAGTCTTAGTCCATTCAGCTAGTGACTACCTTGATCTTGGTGTTTCTCACACAAGATATCATAATCAATTTTGATGATGCCATTCAGTCATAGTACATTCAGCTAGTGACTACCTTGATCTTGGTGTTTCTCACACAAGATATCATAATCAATTTTGATGATGCCATTCAGTCTTAGTCCATTCAGCTAGTGACTACCTTGATCTTGGTGTTTCTCATACAAGATATTATAATCAATTTTGATGATGCCATTCAGTCTTAGTCCATTCAGCTAGTGACTACCTTGATCTTGGTGTTTCTCACACAAGATATCATAATCAATTTTGATGATGCCATTCAGTCATAGTCCATTCAGCTAGTGACTACCTTGATCTTGGTGTTTCTCACACAAGATATTATAATCAATTTTGATGATGCCATTCAGTCATAGTCCATTCAGCTAGTGACTACCTCGATCTTGGTGTTTCTCACACAAGATATCATAATCAATTTTGATGATGTCATTCAGTCCATTCAGCTAGTGACTACCTTGATCTCGATGTTTCTCACACAAGATATCATAATCAATTTTGATGATGCCATTCAGTCATAGTCCATTCAGCTAGTGACTACCTTGATCTTGGTGTTTCTCACACAAGATATTATAATCAATTTTGATGATGCCATTCAGTCTTAGTCCATTCAGCTAGTGACCTTGATCTTGGTGTTTCTCACACAAGATATTATAATCAATTTTGATAATGTCATTCAGTCTTAGTCTGATAGTTCCTCTGCTGTTGAGTTCTAATTTATTTCTTTTTCTACTGAAAACATCCGCAACAGCCAAAAATCCAGATTCCCCCATCCATGTTGGAGGGAAAAATATGATGCTTGCTTCTACATGATTAAAAATATTTGGGTATGAGTCCTTTATCTCAGTTTTGGATTCTCTTTCAAGTCCAGCAACATTTCAGACAACTCAACATTTTCATCTCCTGGCTCATAATTTCTCTGTGGATCACTAGAAATGATATGTGCTCCACCTGGACCATGTTGAGTATCATTGCTTTAAATAATTTTCCACAATCAAATTTAGCAATTGAAAAGAAAGATATAAACCATTTAGAGTTTTAAAATCTATTCATCCTGATTTTCTAATAAATTTAATTCCTTAATTTATTTCATTGAATAATTAAGCTATTTCAAACCTTATTGTCATAGAAATCTTATTTCTAATGAAAAAAAAAAAAAAATTTGAGAAGACAGAAAACAATTTGGTTAACATTTCATCTTATTCTCAAACACTCAACAGTGAAAGAAAAATCATGTTATTCAACATTCCTTTGAGAGAAAATGACTAAAATTTGTAGGGCCTCTTTTCAAAATGGAGATTTGTTGTCGGTTAAAGTTTTCTTTTTTTACATTACTGCTTTTTAATCTAGTTTGTTAGAACATCAGTCAAGCTGAATGTAACATGATTCTTGATAACAAGTATGAAGATGCTAAACAACAACAAAGATTCTGCAAAAAGCGAAAACATGAATTCCTTGATTTTCAGTTTTCCCTTTCATCCTTTGACAAAAGATTTATGATTGTGTGTGCTAAGGGCAAATTGAACCCTGAATAAAAATAATTATCACACATTCCCCGGGGTGTTGTGTTCAAACAAAATATGGTTTCATTTTCTGCAATTTTTTGTAAAAAGTCAAGTAGAAGCACTGATCAAATCTAAGTTTTTTTGTTATTATAAAAAATAAATCCCCAAAAAAGACTTAAAGAGACGAATACAAGAGAAGAGGGTATTTTTGAAAGGTTGAATGCATTAATAACTTTGAGGTTTCAAGGAAAGAAAAAAAGGAGGAAAATAGAAAAGCAAATGGAAAATTAACTGACATCTGATGATAAAAAAATAAATATTTTTATTTGTTTCAAATTTTGTTAAAACTTTTGTTGATCCCAATCACATGCCTTTTTTTTCATTCTAGTGTATATTGAAGAAAAAGAAATAGCCAGCTACAGACACTAACCAATTTATTGATCTTCAAACATTTTCTATAATGGATTACCTGAAAATATTTTCACTGGACTCTCCTCCATTCACTGTGTCAAGACATTTGGTATAAATACAGGTAGAGACTTAGGTTAATATAAAGAAAATAATGGTGGAATGATTGTATTTTTGAATCAGCCAATTGGTGAGAACTTTTTAATCTGCTAAGGAAATCATGTTGAAAAAAATAAGCTTTTATCTTGACTAAAATGCTAACATTGAGAAATAGGCAACTGGTTAGTCACCAAATAGGCTTAGCTCTTTTCCTCTACATATAGAGAAATGAATGTAAAAAGTTCTTAGCCTAGAAGAACTCCCTCAAAGCATTCTGATACTTGATCATTTTGGTCAGATTTTGGGAAGTGCACTCCCTCATATATATAATATATTATATATATATAATATAATATATATATATATATATATAATATAATATATATATATATATATATATATAAGATGGACTCTCCTATCATGAAAAATGAGGGTTAGCATTGAATAGTACCTTTCATTTTACACATATGCATGCTAGCAGGAGGCTATTGTGGAGAAAATCAGGTAAGGGAAAGACATTTCATTTGTGCTTTCTTAAGCGTGATACTAATCCAGCCTTGCTGCAGGCAACAAAGCCACACTGACAGATGAAATTTGTTAAAGCAGGATTTTGATGGCATCTCTGCTTCAGAGCTTGACAAAGCTGATCATAGTGCTTCAGTCTACTGTCTTCAGAACACTTTAACTTAATGAAACATGTCTTACGCCACTCCTTTCAGTTTGATGCTTGGGCTTCCCAGGTTTTCAGATCAAAGATGAGATGATTCAAGTTGTCTTTCAATTTGTCTTTGTTGTGTAAGAGTGGATGTCCAAACGAACACTTGGAGTTTGGTATTTGTCTATACAGCACCTTCTCACAACATCACCATCCCACCTCAGTTGTATCTTTGCTAGAATCATTTCAATGCCTGTGATGTTGTTATATTTCTTCAGTATAGCACTATTCTTGACCCTACAGTACACGTGAAAAGCGTCAAATTGACTTATGTGTTTGTGGTACAGGGTCTAAGCTTCAGTACCATAGAGAAAGGTTGAGAGAACGACTGATCTGTATATGTCGATCTTTACTCTGAGAGACACGTATTTGGTGTTCCATAACCTATGTTTAAGTTTACCGAATGCTGTTCTGGCTTTGGCTATTCTGGATTGGATTTCTATGTCCATTTTTCCATCAGAAAAGACTCTCAATCCAAGATATGTGAATGCCTCAACAGTTTTCAATTCTGTACCATCAATGGATACATTTTATGTATTTTATGTGTATAAGAGGCATTGGGTAGAAGTAGTACATATGTGTGTGTGTATATATATATATATATATATATATATATATATATATATTTTCAGTTGTATCAATATGAGTTTGTGACCCTGTTTTTCTGGTTTTTGTGATCATCAGACAAACCCAGGGTCACAAACTTATATTTATACAATTGAATATGTTAGCTCTATCACTGATATTGAGCACATTCCATTAAGTACTCCACATACAAAATAAAATATATACACATATAATTTAATTTAAAGAAAAACAGACCACTTTAAGGCTCCATTGTAATAATTTATTTCACCAGAGACTTTTATTATTCTCTGGATCTTCAGACTTCACTTTCAAAAGGTGAAATGAAAAATGAAATTAAAATTTACACTTTTGATGGGCAGTATTAAGCTTATATAAGTTGACATAGAAGGTAGCAAGGGATGATGAGAGAGACATGGTTGAGTTTAGAGAGGGAAGGGAGAGTTTTAAAATTTATTTTTATATTTCTTTTTATTATAATACTTAATATGAGGAAGGAGGGGGTAAGGATCAGACAGTGACCTAGTTAATCGGTCAACTCAAAAAATGATATAAAATGTTATAAAGATGTCATCGACATATCTGGTGTGTGTGTGTGTGTATATATATATATATATATATATATATATATATATATATACACACACACCAAATATGTCAATGACATATTTATAACACAAAATATGTCATCGACATATCTGGTATGTGTGTGTGTGTGCATATATATATATATACACACACACACACAAACCAGATATGTCAATGACATCTTTATAACACATAAACATAATACAATTAATAAACATAAACTTTTGAAGAAAACTCCATATTAAAATTCACTGTTAAACTAAATATCAACAACATTTAATACATCAATATTTAAAAAGCCAACAAGTAAAAAGTCCTGCTTACTCAACTGTCATAGCGAATGTCCAGATAAATATAAAATATCACTAATCAAAAATTTTCACATCTTCTCATCTCAAACAGTATTTTATAAAGAACTTACTAATATAAAACAAACACTCATAAACAACAATTTCCCCAATAAATTAGTCAACCAACATATAAAACACTACCATTCAAATATCTATAATAATAACATTGAAAAAGGCAGACAATAATATCACCATTAACCTATTTTTTATGGAATCAAAAGCACAACAACTACAAATTTGATGAATTAGCAAATAACTAAAACCATCCACAGATACACTAAACCTGTCCAAAATACAAATTAAACTAATAATATACGACAAAAAATTTAAAACCTTGAGCCTAATTGTTAGAAATAACACTACTCCCCTAACACAAACCATTCCTCAATAAAACCAATGAGGTTTACATGCCCGTTTCAAGTGTGTTTGTTGCATAATAACTCTAGCCCATACATTGGATACACAACTACAACTCCCTCATGTCATCTTACATACCATCTTAGTGACATCAGTGCCATAAAACAAATCACCTTATAAGAACACACTGAACCACTAATAACAGATTCAAATCCACCGAAATGAGAAAAATCCTGATCAGCAATACCAAAGTCATCAATAAAAACAAATGAAAAAAAAATGCTTACAAATCCTTGAAGCTATTGCAGTTAACCCCCCACAAAAAAAACAACAAATAAAATAGGATTTAATACTGGCACAAACATCTTAAATATATTTAATAACTAATCCTCCAATTAATAAATACCAAACCCCTCCTAAATCGCTAGTGAACTAATCCAACAACACAGCCTGAATGCCCTAAAATATTACCTATAAAAATAAAAAGCAGCCTATTTAAAACCAAAAACATATACAGCCATGATGATGGTTGATGACAACTGAAAGACTGGCATCTTTTTTCAACAACTTAGATCCAAATGCAGAGAAACTTGCAGGGAAAACAAGAAAAATTGAAAGGAAGATTATTAAACAAAAAGTTCCGTAGTCTTCAATAACACATGCCTCAATAATGACATGCTGACAAAATATAATATAATATATATATATATCATTTTACCCCCAGTAAGGCAATAAAGCCATTAAGATGCAATGGGGTTACTGAATATGAGAGAATACTATGAGAAAAAAATGCAATTAGTGAGAGCGAGAGAAAACAATAAAAGAACAGGAATTAAGAAGAGCAAATTTGACTGGAAAGCAAGAAGCTGGAAAAGAGGTCTACAAGCAAGAAGTGCAAAACTGTTAACATATAAGGCGAAGATGAGGCCAATGTGAAGGTAACCTATCAAAAATATATTGGGGCACTGGAAAGCTTCCATCAATTTTGCTTATGTGCCATTCTCCAAATTTATTGGATGCTAAAAACACCAGACACAGATATGTTTGGCATTATTGAATCAGAAATTGATAATTAGAGGTTGTGTTGGATGGCTTATAAGAACTTATCAAAGTAAGACAAAAAGACATTTTAAGAATTCAGTAGATGATTCACTCATATGTTTTAAAATCTATTAGAGGATAAATTTGCAGTCATGAAAAGGACTGCAAATGGACAAAGACTATAGACTTTTGTGGGTGATATTTGTATCCATGTCCAACTCTCTCAAAATGGCTTGACCAGTACCATATGCATAGCAATATACAGAGATCTCCAACTGATGAGACGTGACTAATTTCTCCAGATTTATCTTTTGCCAAATTTGAAATAAAGCTTACAGAAATATGGATGAGCTATAGATACATGAAATCTTACAATATCAATGTACAATCCAATAAGCGAGGGTCCGGCAATCCATGGCTCCCAGGCCACAAATGATTTTAGTCCAGCCCACCACACCTGGACTCTAATTATCTGATTCATTTGTTTGAATAAGTGGCAGAAAAATATCACTTGGAGTTAAATGATTTACAATGCGACTCAGAGAGGAGATAGTGAAGACAGTACCAGGGAAGAGAATTTTCAAAAGTCCAGCACTCAGATTATTTTGAAAACCCACCCCCACTCTCCAAATGCAATCAGGAAAGGAGATGCTGAGGCATGAAACTGAGAGACAAAGTTGTGCATTTAAGGAAAATATTTCATGACACAACTTGGAACTGTATTGGAATGAATCCCATCAAGAATATATCCGAAACCAATTGAACTGTTGAACAGGATCAATGTGTTTGATTTGTCAGACATTTTCCTTACTATTTCTGTTTTTCTCTGAATCTTCTGTATCATTCCTGACATACTTGCATCTGCAGTGTGTGCTCTTTTAATCACTTAAAACTAATAAAGTACTATCAATGCACAACAATGCTTCAAGATCACCTTACCAACTTGGCAACCTTTGTGATCAAGTGTGATTTGACATGAGAATTAGACTTTGAGGAACTCATCACACATTTTACTTCAATGAAAGTTTGAAAAATGCTGCTTTGGAACTGGTTTTAGTATCTGTCTATATTTCTGTGATGAGGTATTATGTACACTATTTACATTATTCGGACTATTGTCCTCATCTTTGTTGCCATATTCATTACAACGTTTCACCCGTTGTACGCTCTGGCCTTCTAGTTGGAATTTCGAACTAAACTCTTTATTTCGCTCACTGGGGTAGACTGTTCTAGTTCCATGTGCCATGTTTTAATGGATTTCACGTGTCAGTTGTCTCCTGTTAATTCACCTCTCCTAGTTCTCCACTGCCTTAACCAGGTATTGAACTCACACACTTTCGGTCCTGTCACTGGATCTAACTATCGCCTTTATCCACTGTGCCATGTGTCCTCAAGGACACATGGCACAGTGGAGAACTTGGAGAGGGGAATTAACAGGAGATAACTGGCAACTAACATCCATTAGACATGGCACGTGGAACTAGAACAGTCTACCCCAGTGAGCGAAATAAAGGGTTTAGTTTGACATTCCAACCACCTGAAGAAGACTGGAGTATACAATGGCCGAAACATTGTATTAAATATGGCGACAAAGATGAGGATAATAGTCTGAATTTTTATATACCAATGTTCTATTATTGTATGCATAATACTCGATTAGTGCAGTAAAACATTGTTCAGTTTAACCTTAGTAATTGAAAATTGATTTTTTTAGAGTTACCAGTTATTAAAAATCTAAAAATGGAAAATGTTTAACTATTTTGTTTGTCACATATTATGTTATTAGTGTAATCAGACTAGGGTTAAAAATATGGGAAGTTATGAATAGATAAATTTTATAATATAAGCCAATAATAAAAATACATATTATTTGGGTATTTGTCTCTTAAAATCTTTGAATATTTTGATTTTTTTTTTCATGTTTATTTTGAAATTCTTGAAAAGAAATTTCTGATTTTTTTATTTAAAAGAAATGGACGATTTAATTAGAAATAGAAATTGATATTTATTAAAAAATATCGAAATGTAAATGTAATATGCAATGATTAAATAAAATGTTCAGGTTAAAATACTAAGGATTATAGAATGTAAATAGTGAACTAGTTTTAGTCTTAGTATTTTTTTTCAATAAAATACTGATTCGTAATTTTGCTCTCTACTTTTTGTAAAGAAGACCCCGGTAAACCCCAAGGTATTGCCTTGAGGCCCCTTTGCTTTCAAGGCCTGGTACATTTGCGCCAGCTGCCCCCTGCCTCAGAGTGGAGAGCATTGGTTCATTTATTCAGTCCCTGGCCCTCAGAAATGTGGACTGGAAGAAGCAAGCAAGCTTTATGAATTCCATGGATGAAAAGTCATTTCAATTTGAATTATTTCTGTACTGCAACAAAAACATTTTATAAATTAAGTAGGTTTCATATTCCTGCATCTACATTGCACATACAAAAGCACCTGCCTGCTAATAGCAAGTGTGCATCAATCCATGACTAAATGACAAATCTCTTTCTTTCATAGATGCATTGTTAACAAATTTAGGACAAATGGAAAGTAGAGCAAATATTTTACTAAGTTTTTCATTTAATAAAATTTTTCCTTTCTGTTCAGAAATATTTCATTTATTGGCACAAAAATGATGAAAGGAAAGACAAGCTTGGTGGAGTAATGAAACAGTGGGTAGCAATAAAAAAACAAACAATATCTTTTTTATGAATAATGCATTCAGATACAATCAGCCCTAAAAATCAACCATGATTAATTCTGTTTATCATTAAAGCCAAAATTTATCATGTTGTTACATGTCGGAAAATCAATCAATCTGTAGCCTATGAAAAAGCATCTCTTTGCATGTCTACATACAGACATATACACCCTTAGTTGAAATTAGTTGAAACAACCACTTCAGTTTTCTTTCTTTCTTTATACAGTTATTTTTAAACCAACAGGTGTGACAGGGTGTAATTGATTTCTATTTTTAACTGAGATTAGGTCATTTGCATTGGTGTGCAGTAATATGAATCTGTTTTCGGGGTGTATGATGAAATTTATTTGGCCTTGAACAATATTGCATCATCCATGATTGCATTAGATTTTCATCACGCCCAGACACTACTGTTTCGACTGTTGATTAGTTGTCCTACAGCCATCGTCTGTGATGGATGTTACTCCAAGGAAGCGTACAAAAATTGTAATGTTGCACAAACACACTGGCAAATCAAAGTACGATAGACTGTCCTGGAAACTCTCCTGGTTTAAATCCAACTGAGAATCTGTGCTCAATTTGCAAGGAACGACTTTATGGAATGGATATAGAAAGTACTAACATGTGAACTGGATCATGTTTCATTGGAAAAATATGAAAAACAAGTAAATGATAACAGAATTGTTTTGTTTCAATTAATTTGCACAAAAGTTTATCTGTTGATACAGAAGAAATTTAAGCAAGTAATGAACTTTACACATGAAATTGACAATAACAAAAAAACGTTAATTATTTTCAATATTTCTTTTTACATTGCTGTACTTTTTAGTGTCGACATCTTTGATACACATTTTTGTACTTGTATCTAATTTTATTTATATATATTATTTTTAATTCATTTTGTTTAAATATTATTTTTGATGAATACTCTTATTAGAGGGGAGGTTTTGTTTTTTAATTAAACAGTATATCTACCAGCCTGAATATTCAAGTAATCTTGTTATAAAAATATGCGTCCTCCACCAGGATTTGAAACTGTATCTCCTATTGAGAATCATCATTGGATCTGATGAGTATGCAGGTTTGAATCTTGCCAGAGAATGCATAGATGTAGTTGGATAAAAAATAGCGTTTAATTAAAACACAGAGATTCTACTTGAATATGAGTATTCGTCAAAAATAACATTTAAACAAAATAAATTAAAAACAAAATTATGTTGTCTATCTATATTTCTGAGATGAGGTATTATGTACATTATTTACATTATTTGGACTATTGTCCTTATATTTGTCACCATATTTATTACGTTTTGGCCATTGTACGTGCTGGCCTTCTTCAGGTGGTTGGAGGCACAATGGATAAAGGTGTTAGATCCAGTGACAGGACCCAAAGAGTGCAAGTTCAATACCCAGTTAAGGCAGTGGAGAACTTTCAGAGGGAAATTAACAGGAGATAACTGATAACTCACATGGCATGTGGAATTAGAACAGTCTACCCTAGTGAGCAAAATAAAGGGTTTAGTTCAACATTCCAACTACCTGAAGAAGGCTGGAGTGTACAATGGCCGAAACGTTGTAATAAAGATGGCGACAAAATGAACATTATGTTGGATTATTATTATCTAGAAAAAATTATTAAAAAAACATAATAAAATTTTAAATAAACACTTAAACCAAAATAAAAATAACAGTAATTTCAAAATTGACATCAATAATATTGATAATAAATCATGTACCCATTGCAAAATAAATGTCTTACTAAATCTATTGTTTACCAATGCACCATTTCATCTACTGAAAACCCAGATGTTAAGAAATTTTGTATTTGAAGCCAAAAAAACTTTTTTAAACAAAGATGGTATCAACCTATTTCATGTTTTAACAACATTGAGTACCGTAACTGAAAATCCCTCTTTAAATATTTTTCATATTGTTGTAGATTCTGTGAATGGAATCCTGCACAACTAAATAAACAACGCCAGTAATCGAGATAGAAAAATAAGTGTATTCAACGTAAGAATACAGACTTGAAGTGAAGATTAATAGTCCAGGAATGCGGGTTGGTAGAAAAGTATATGTACAAATCTCTGTAAGTGAAGCCATAATTATCTCTCTTTCCGTACTTTCGTATAACTCTGGGTGAACACCCTATCTCGACGTTTTTGTCACGCTATCTCTCCGTAGTATAAGTATACTTTGGACGAGTCCATCTTGTGTACAAGGGGCGAGCCCCACAATAGGCATTTAAAAGAAATCAATAAAATCCCTACAGTAAAATGGAAAATATTAAAATAAATGAGGATTTTTAAGTCATTAAATGACCCATGTCCCGTGTGTTTACATGAAAAGCTGCATATTATTAAGTTTCCTAAAAATAATGATCTATTAAATCAGTGGAATGAACTAACTGTAATATGTAGGCATTGTACTTCAAAATATAGTTCATAGAATTTTTCATTAAAAAAAAATCTATGTATTACAATTATATATCTATTATTTTATTATATATAATGGTACATATAATATTTATTTAATTCCTTGATTTTTAATTTTAATATTGTTATGTTTTATGGCCCATTGAATATAACAAATATTGTATTTTAGAACAAAATATTATAATATATATAAAAAAGATTTAATCATACTAGAGGACCCTTTCAGATAGTTCTAAAGTATATACAAAAATAATTTTTAAAAACAATAAAATCCTAAAACTAAACTATATTTTTCTGATTATTTCGTTGTATCTTAAATTTATATTCTTAACCAGATGTAATGGTGACATGTCTAAAAATGACAGTTCACCTAGACAAATAAAAATAACACACACACCCCTAAACTTTAACCTATATTTTTCACTTTTCTGCTTTAGCTTTGACTTGTTTTTTGATTGGTTAACCAGGACATACCCATAAAATTTTGAAATCTTGTTCCCCCCCCACCTTCTTAATTCTTCAATAAACTACCATTCTGTGTTCAAAAGTAAGTCATTTTTATCAAAACTTACTTAACATCACTTGATAATGGAACAAAGTTAAAGTTCCAAAACAGAAATTTCCATGTCACGATGCAAAATATCTTTTGAATATAAATATTAAAATATTAGGCTCTCAGTTGTATTGAGCACTTTTTTATAAAGTAAATGCTAAAGAACTGTGGATTCTTAATCTGTCTGTTTTTTTTTTATTTGGATATATATCAAAATAAAAAGAAAGAACAATCAGATTTTAATCAAGAGTTCTTTATTTTTAAAAACAATGCTCAATACATATATGCTCTCTCTCTCTCTCTCTATATATATATATATATATATATATATATATATATATATATATATATATATAAATAAAATGGCTGGTGACTCATTTGAGCACACCTGTCTGCTCCGGTGGCTAGACAATATCTGTTGCAGATACATCTGAGGTTGTTCGACATGCACATAACCCAACTGTAATTCATAATGCAACTCTGCTGACTAGATCTCTCTTACAGTTCTGGGAGAGAGCACATCATCTGGTATAATCTTTTAACAAGGTTGGTATGCTCAAACCCAGGAGTGGGGGTCATGAGGATTTATAATCTTGTGCTAACACACAAACATCATTGACCAATGGCTACCAAATACTTCCATCAACCAATTTCTATCACAAGGCTTGGGTCAACCAGTTGTATGGTTTTCAGGCACTTTCCAAAAATGACACACACTGGAGTCAACTCCCAAGGCAGATAGCATTACAAAGTGACCTTCCTGAGAAATTGCCTATAATGAGACTTGAACCCAGATCACATGGTTGGAATTCAGGATCATTTTAACAAAATTATGTAAAAGATAGTTTACAATGTTTGATAGAAAATTCGATGTCTGAAAAAAATTTTGTTAACTTAAATCTTTAATTTTTTAAGTAAATAGTTTCAGGACTAAATATAACTATTATTGTAATAAACATATTTATCTAGGACATAAAGAAATATTTAAAATTTTAATAGTTTATTCACCCGACTAATTGTATTTCCACAATTTAAAAAAAAAAAAAAATTATAACAACTCCATCTCTTCCCCCCCAATCTCTCTTTTTACCATAAGACTCACTTGTATACATTTTCTACAATTCATTTCCGTTTTATTAACCATCTAAAGAGGTCAAGGTTCTGTCACTCCTCCTACTCCAATATAAAACATACTTAAGAGAGATATAAAATTAACCCCTCCCTATACTTTATATTGTCTGTTTAACTACCACTCTCAACCCCCTCTATTAAATTACAAAAATTACACTACCCACCAATTTCTAATCCCATTTTTCCTCTCAATTCATTGTTGGAAGTTTTACCTGATGATCCTGAATCCTTAAAAAAGGATTTAGGTGAAATAAATTATCGTAATGGTACCTTAAAGTGGTTTGTTTTTCATTACATATTATATATATATATATATATATATATATATATATATGAAGAAATATACTATGGTGTGCTATATTTATGGGATAAAGTGCTCAATATCAGAGATAGAGCATATGTAAATATAAAAGTGAACATAGAAGTCAACACTTAGAGGTGATAGGCTGTTTCATGCTAGACACAATCGTCAGGTCGCCTGACGATTGCATCTAGCATGAAACAGTCTGTCACCTCTGAGTGTTGACTTCAATGTTCACTTTTATATACATATATATATATATATATATAGGGACTGGGCTACAGTCTAATAATTGCAATACAAATCATAATCTCATTCACTGCCATTGCACTTAAATCAAAATTCAACTGTTAACTTCATCAGACTATAAGCTTATAGATTAACACTTTTATATGTAATCATAAGAATAAATGAAAGTTTAATGCTTCTTTCAAGAATCCTACATGTGATATCACACATTACATACATGTGATGTCACACATTAGATACATGTGATATCAAAACTTAGATACATAGATGTTGATGGTGCAGACCACTTATAAAAGCAAATATAACAAAAGCCTTTCAAAAAGCTTGTCAAATCTAACAGTGCTTAATGATATCAACAAATATAGTCACAATAAATACAATATTGTTATCTCTCTCAATATTCGTTTAATAAAATTCAGTTTAGATGCATGTGAATAATTTACATTATGGCAATGGCAATAACTTAGAATTTCAAACAATGAAGAAAGTTGAAAAACACATTGGCTGAAAGATCAGGATAAGAATAACAATAATGTGAATATTACATAAATTCTTCAAATGATTATCACCTTACTTTGAAATTGAAAAAAATGGAACATGATCAGTGAATCAAGTTTTTGCTCAAATATAAAAAATAAATATTCTTTAATAAATCAAAGAATAATGAAAAGATTAACAATCAAGTTATGCGAATTCGTAATTTCTCTGATTAGGTAAATTTTTTCAGAAATCAATCTTGTTCGACAATTTGAAAGCAAAGAATGAAAATAACTTAATCCTCACTCAATCAAATATTGATTATTGATCTGTTTATTATTTAATGAAAATTATTAGCGATCAGTTGTTAACAAAGAAACGATTTGTTTGTTGATATTTCAATGTCAAGTAAGTAGGATTAACAGTGTGGACAAGTAAAAACTTCGATACTGTGCAGCAATGATGCAATGCCATTGAGCGATCATCGTCAATACAAAACGAGATGATGCCCCCATGTATCTGGCATGATTCGTCATTGTATTGGGTTTCAATGATACAGAAAATGATAGCATCAAATACAGCGTATTTTAGTAATGGTCGTTAATAAATGACAGCGATACGTACAAAGACAAGACGATGTATGATTAAGGTGTCAGATTGCAAATTCTAGTCACGTTATCTGGCAAATAGGAAGAAGAGAAGAAATGATGAAAAAAGCAAGCTTAAAACTTAATCATCTCTAGTTTGTACTTGTGAACAAAAGGTCCATCACTTCAATGTGGCAGAAAATTAGGTTTTGCTTAGATGATATTTCAGAAGAGATTTTATCAAAAAAATGTTTGCCATGACTTCTACATTCTGTACACATCATGGAGACATAAAGACGATTAATTTCTTCATCTGTTATACCAAAAAGACATGATTTCTTTCATGTAACAAATATAACAAAATATCAAATGAATAATACATTTTAGGAAGGTCACAATACAGTGGATATAAAATTTCAAGAACAATATTACAATTACAGTGTACTTTTTTTAAAAATACAATTTATTCCAGCACTCATTTTTTTTTGTCTCCCTCACAATAACCTCTTAACTATTCTGGGTATGATGATAAACTACATCTGGCAGCAAAGCCTTTGATCAGTAGGTTTTGAGGAGCGTGGAATCACCTCTTAATTGCTGTCGTTTTGCAGGTCCATCTTGATCTGGAGTGGTAGCACCTGTTAGGGTCCCAGCTATAGACAAATTGTGGCCCCCCAAAGTGGTATCAAAACACTATGAAAGTATAAACATTTTTATAGTAAAAATACCAGCAATACTTTTTTGTTGTAAAAACTTACCAGCAATACATTTTTGTAAAAGAAATTTCTAATGCTCCCAAGAAAATTAAATTTCAGCATTAAATGACCCATAAAATGTTGATATGCCACGAAACAAATAAATAGCCTCTTAAAGATATTTGTATTTTGTGTCAAATACATACATTATTGAGAAGATATCAAGGTGATTTTCCAAAGTTAAGCAACATCAAGCCTGGTCAGTAATTAGATGAGTGACTGCTTGGGAATACCCAATGCTATATGATTGGATGTGCAGTAGCACAATGGATAAAAGCTCAGAGTTAGAAATTAGAAAACCAATTCTAGTTTGGATTCATTTATGCACAAATACTCCTGAGAAAGGCATGAATCCATCTTTTCTCCTCCCAGATATGGGTTAAATAGTAGGCTTTGTATCAGTAAATGATTATTATCTATACAAAATTCTTGCAATCTAAAATATTTTCTGGCTTTAAATAACCTAAAAAGGTTGATAAGCCATAAAAACAAATCAATCAATCATCTACCTACATCTCTGAGATGAGGTATTATGGTTACTTGCATTATTTACATTATTCAGACTGTTATCCTCATCTTCATTGCCATACAACACAACATTTCAGCTGTTGTACACTTTAGCCTTCTTCAGGTGATTGGAATTTCAAACTGAACACTTTATTTTGTCCATTGGAGTAGATTGTTCTAGTTCCACGTGCTCTCCAAGTTCTTGGTTCACCAAAAATTAGGAGAATTGAGTTAAAGGGAAATAACTGCGACATCCAGAAGAGGCATGACATGTGGAACTAGAACAATCTACTCCCATTGTCGAAATAAAAGGTTTGGTTCAAATTTCTAATCACTTGAAGAAGGCTGGAGTGTACAACAGTCGAAACGTTGTGAATATGGCAATGAAGATGAGGATAACAGTCTGAATAATGTAAATAATCATAATACCTCATCTTGGATCATATGGTAGACAAAACAAAGGAAGTCCTTTTTGACTGGTTAAAACTAGCATTGGAAGGTTGGAGAGATAAAAAGTTAATTCAGGGAGTTAAGTTTTATGCATCGAATAATGCAGATGTGTCAATTTCGTGTGAAGAAACTGCTCCCCAGTGACCTCACTGGCTAGTTAAAAATGTGCACAGTGATGTGTTAATAAAATAGATAAGTTAAAAAATCCCTTTTGTTGAAGTTCTCATTTTATCTGCGAACTAAAAGAACAACTAGTGATTACCTGGCCAGATGATGGCAGAAAGAAGAAAGTAACATACGAGCCAATCAAGAGCATTTCTTCAAGACTACCCCCAGCAAAAAGCAGGTATACAGCATCTGTCAATTTGGTGTGCAGTGACCAGTTCCTTCCAACAAGGAAGGGTGCAAGTGAACCAGGGTTGAAACACAACATGGAAATGTTCGGGAAGATTTTTAATAGAGGACTTAAAAAAAAGAAAAAAAGGGAATATGAAAAAGAAAAGTAATCTAGACATATTGGACAGACTGTAAGTACAATGATATTACTTTGTTCTACTTCCCCCCTCCACACACATGGATCTAAGCAACAAACCAAAATAAGAAATAATAGAAAAAAATGAGGAAAAGGCATTTTTTTGATGCACAGACAATAGACAAAAAAGGAGAAATAGGGAAAAGAAAGAAGAATAAAGACCCACACTCACGCATACACACACTAATGTGACAATGTCAATTTTCATTTTATTTCTTATTTTGTTTGTTTTGTCTTTTTACAAAAGTTTAGACCCCATGTGCAGAAATTTATTCTTTGATTTTGTTTGGCATGTTTAATGTTTTTGGGTGCATCCAAATTTTGTATGTCTGGCAGCCCTTTGGCCACGTGGAGGCCTGAGTTTGCATATGTAATGGAATGGAAAACAGTTTTGAAAAAGAAAAGACTGACGGCATTTTGTGATGGGGTATTCCCACTGTGATTTCTGTGAACTGTTAAAAAAAAAGTTGAAAGTTTTTATGACTGTGGTTTTGCTTGCATTCAAATGTTTTAAGTTTAGAATTATTTTGTTAATTGTAATTAACTGACAAATGATTGTTTTGTCATTTTTGTTACAGAGTATGCAATTCTTTTATTTTAAGAGCCATGTGTCCTTTTGCCTTCCTTCGTTGGTTAATTAAGTTATTAATTGGTGAATTTTGGGAATTAATTTTTTGTGGAATAGGAAGTTAGCTAATTATTGTGGGAATAAGTAAGTTCAGTTTGCATGGTTTCAGATTTCCAAATGTGTTTGGGTATGCATCTTGAGGTGGAAATTGTCACACCTAGCTATATAGTTAGGGACCTAATGATTTATGGGGAGTAGAATGGGGCTTGTGCGCCATGAATATTTATATCGAATAAATATACTCCAAGATACCCCCAGGGCCAAGATTTGGGACCCCCGATGGCCTAGTGGAATTCATCAGGCGGCTTGTGGTATGTCAAGCCAATGGTAGCAGCTGAGGGAGAACTCCTTGTAACCACAATAGAGCCAGCAATGGATCAGTTAGGAGATGCTAAGTGGATATGTTTTTCCCCCACAAGACAGGAGGAAATGGATGTGGTGCAAGCTGAGTTTTAGGCACACAGTGGCAGATGAGTAATAACAGTAATGGCAGGAAATTAATGGTGGTAAAAATTGTGAAGATCTGTTCCAGTGAATCTGAGAATCTGCAAGAATAAAGTAATTAATTGGTTGTTTGAATAAAATAAGATGATAATGAACCATGTGTGCTGTATTACTGTGAGTGGGAGGGGAGTATAGATCATATTTTAATGTGTAAAAAAAATTAGGTTGCAAGGACATGGCTCAGTCATAAAATCATTTCATGCTGTAGCATTGGGGCTTTTGGCATGTGTGTTCTTTTGGACCAGCATTTGTTTTTCAATAAACTATATGTAAATTTTGTGGAGTCTCAAGTGAAGAGGCAAGGAATTTTGTTCTCCCCAGAAATATTGGATTGCAGAGGTAGTACCTGCTGACCTGATTGAAGATGATTTTGGAGAGGTTAAAGTTCACTGTTGGAGTGACTTATATCCAGACTGGCATCTGAGGCATTGACCATAGGTCACAGAAGCTAGTGACCAAGATTGGACAAAGGATTGTCTGGTATTCTGTTTTTTGTTAAGGAAAAGAATGTTTGTGAAATGTGAAAAATTGGTCAGAATTTTGTTGTTTATTTTCATTCTTTTTCAGGATTTGTTTTTGTGCATGCTGGAGTGGTCATGTGACTGAGGCCCAATGAAAAAAAATGTAAGAAGCATGCCTGCATACATAAAATTATAGAGGGTATTTTAGAGTAAATAGTTGAAATAAAATTCATAAATGAATCTTTTTTGATGGTTAGATAAGGAATGTTAACTAATAGTCTAGCAGACTATTATTTGTTAAAGAATTGTATTTTCCTCTGACTTCCTCATTTTAACTTTTGAGGCCAGATGGTAGACAAAACAAAGGAAGTTCTTTTCGATTGGTTAAAACAAGCATGGGAAAGTTAGAAATTTATTTCAGGGAGTTAAGTTTTATGTGTCAAAGAATGCAGACGTGTTAATTTTGTGTGCAGAAACTGCTCTCCATTGGGGTTGTTAGAGTGAACCTCATTGGCTAGTTAAAAATATACACATCGATCTTAGGCAATTTCAACCATGGAAAGATAAACAATCAAAAAGGTGTTAAAGTTATTGAAGCCTATTACGAAAATGGATGTTCAAACAGAATTTGAATGAGAAGTTCCCAGGTCACATCATGTCTCGAAACAGTGAAGTCGATTGGCCATCATGATCGTGCGACTTGATGCCATTACATTTCTTCCTTTGGAGTAATCTCAAAATGTAAGGTCTGTATCAACAAGCCAACAACAATTCAACAGCTGAAGGATGAGGTAATAAGGCATATTGGTGAGATTGAGGAACAACTATGCAGAGATGTGATAAAAAATTTTAACCATTGAGTGGAGGTGTGCAGCCAAAGCCTTGGCAGATATTTAAGCAATATTATTTTTCACACATAATTGCCATGAGTTGAATAACATGATCCAATAGAGAAATAAATAAATTTTCACCAATAACAATGATTTATTTACTGCTGACTTTGATCCTTCTTAATGAAACACCCATTACTGTGTTTTATACAGTGTGACACAATGTTCACTGGAATAAAAATAGTCCCACATAAGAGAATGAAGCATGCATCTCTAAGGCATCCTGTAGGGAAAAAAAAAGAAAGAAGAAAAGTTTTGAACCCTTTTCTTATTGATGTGATAAGAGCCAGTAACCCTCCCTACTATCACGAATGGACTGATGCATTCATGATAAGTAGTCCTGGGTTATTTTCTAGTTTGTTTGTTTGTTTAAAACTTAATGACCCATTGATCAGCAAGAGATCATTTAAGGTCAAACAGTTGTTTTTTTTTTCTTTTTCTTTAAATAAGGTTGAAATGCCTTCAAAAGGCTTTCACTTTCCTTTTTTTTCGATGTTGTCTTGCTTTTTGTTTTTAAAAATTCACTGTTTTCAGAGGTGCATTGTTCTTTGAAAATTTCTCACCTGGCAAGTATCAAAAGGTTTCCCCTTTCATCATCAGACACCAAATTGGAATTATATTTTATTATATAGTCCAACTTTCCTAAGAAATGTCAAGATCAAATTGGGGTTTGATTTTTCGAAAAGTTCTTTCAAGTTGTTCACGTTGTAAAATAATTTTCAAATATGTGCCATGTCACCGCAATCAAGCAGGAAGTGCTTCACATTATAAGCCTCCTGGCATGCTATGCATTCAGGTTTGTTCAGTTAGTTGTTTCTTTAGAGAGGATTCGATTTTAAATAATTTGTTGTTTTGACAGCTGTTCCAATCATCTTGCCATTTCTTCAAAATAAAGTCATTTATTAGGGGTTTATAGTCAGTGTATGGAACCTTTATGTTACTTGTGTTAAGTTTCAGAGAGTTTTTTGCAGCCACATCAGCTTTTTCATTTCCATGAAAACCAGAGTAGCTGGGAATCCAACAGAAAATGATTGTTTTATTTTGTGGGATTGCATGTATTCTATGGAGGAGTTTGATGAGCAAAGGATTGTTTAATTTTTGGTTTTTTAATGATTCGAGTACTGATAATGAGTCTGCAAAAATAATGAATTTATTTGAGCTATGTTTAGTGATGAGGTCTAGAGCTAAATCAATGGCTGTAATTTCAGCACTAAAAATTGAGGAGTTGTTAGGTAATCTTTTCTGTAGAACAGTACTTTTAAAGATAGCCGCACATCCTACTTTGTTTTTGACTTTGGAGCCATCGGTATATATGTGGGCCCAATTTGGGTATTGTTCCAGAATATCATTTAGTTTTTCTATATAGTATAAGGGGTGTGTGTCAGATTTAGTGTGGGCAGCCAGTCTTAAAATGACTTTTGGTCATTCCAATAGCCAAGGTGGATGTTTGGGTAGCTTGAATTCATGTATACTATTTTTTTCTATCAAACTGTCTGTAAGTGGTTTTATCATTTTTTCCACGTAAAGACCAAAAGGTTTGATAACATTTTCTTTTTTGTCAAACAGATGTTTATAGTTTGGGTTGAATGTGCATTGATAGGCCGAATTTGATGGATTGGATTCGAGTTTTAAGTAATATTGTATAGCTAATTTCTCACATCTCAGTTTTAGAGGAGCCTCATGAGCTTCAACATATAGGCTTTCTCTGGGAGATGTTTTAAAGGCACCAAGAGCAAGTCTTAGACCTGTGTGGTGGATGGGGTCAAGAATTTCTAGGTAGGATTTCCTGGCCATACCATATATGAAACTTCCATAATCCAATTTGGATCTTATTAGTGTTCTGTATATTTTTAGGAGTGATATACGATCTGCTCCCCATTCTGTGTTAGCTATAACCCGCAAAAGTTGTAGTGTTTTGAAACATTTTTGTTTTAAGTATTTCAGATGGGGAATGAATGCGAGTTTTTTTATCAAATATTATTCCCAGAAATTTGTGTTGTTCGGTCATTTCTATTTCAGTTTCTTCTAATTTAAGTGTTGGGTCGTTGTGCATTTTTCTTTGATTACAAAAATACATACACTTTGTTTTGCTTTGTGAGAGTTTGAAACCATTTTCAGTGGTCTATTGATTTATTTTATTTATGCATATCTGCAGTTGACGTTCTGAGGTATGCATATTTTTTGATCTATGGCAAATTAAAAGATCATCTACATATAAGGAACCATTAACTTCATTGTTCAAACAGGTTACAATGTTGTTAATTTTTATGTTAAAGAGAGTGACGGACAAGATGCATCCATGTGGGACTCCTTCTTCTTGAATTTTTGAGTCTGAGAGAGTTGATCCTATTCTTACTTTGAAGCTTCTGTCAGATAAAAAGTCTTTTATCAACAAGAGTAATCTGCCTTTTAGGCCAAGATTGTATAAGTCTTTCATTATTCTCTGTCTCCATGTAGTTTCATAGGCCTTTTCTAAGTCAAAGAAAATGGCTATTACATGTTCTTTATTGATGAAAGCCTCTCTGATAAAGGTTTCTAAGCGGACTATGTTATCTATTGTTCCTCTTTTATTTCAAAAGGCGCTCTGTAAGTTGGTAATTAAATTATTGGTTTCCAGATACCAATTTAGTCTTCTATTTATTATTCTTTCAAATGTTTTGCATAAGCAGCTTGTTAATGTTATGGGTCTAAAGTTTTTTGGATCTGATTTGTCTTTTTCTGGTTTTGGTATGGGAATCACAATAGCCTGTTTCCAGCTATTAGGTAGTTTTCCCTTGAACCATATTTCATTAAAGATGTTTAACAAAAATTTAATGGATTTGGGGGGTGGGAAGTTGTTTTAAAAATTCGTAATGAATTTCATCAGGACCAGTAGCTGTATTATGTGATTCACTTATAGCATTTATAAGTTCATCCTTCGTAAAAGAAAGATTGTATTCTTCTTTGTTATTTGAATTAAAATTTAGTTTCTTCTTTTTTTCTCTATCCTGCTTAATTTTTTGGAAGAGTTGTCTGTAGTTTTTGTTAGAGGAATTATTTTCGAAAGTTTCTGCAAGTATGTTTGTTATATCTTTTGTTTCTGTTATTTTTTTGTTATTTAACGTGAGATGGTTAAGAGAAGATAAATTCTTTCCAGAGATTTTCCTAACCATGTTCCAAACTTTTTGGGTTTTGTATTATAGTTTATTTTGTTTACATAATCTTTCCAGGATTTCCTTTTGGCTTCTTTGATGACTCTACGTGCTACTGCTCTTTTTTGTTTGAAAAGATTTAAATTATGAGTTGTAGGCTGAGAGTTAAATTTCCGTAGTGCTGCTTTTTGTAGTCTTATTGCCTTTTTACATTCATCATTGAACCGTGGTCTTTGTTGTTTGTTAGATCCATTACTTTTTGGTATGCATGCTCTCGCAATGTCTTAAAGTTTCTGTGAAGTATTCAATGGATTTGCTGGAGACTACTTTGTCTGAAAGTTTTTGTTGGCATTTTTTTTATATTCTCTCCAATCTGCTTTATTTAGCTTCCATCGATGAAAATGGTTTTTAATTTCTTTTGAGTATGTCAACGTAATTGGGAAATGGTCACTACCCCATGAATCATCTAGAACATTCCAATCGAAGTCCATAAGTGTAGACGATTCACAAAGTGATAGGTCAAGCACTGAATAAGTGCTTGATGCCGGGTGTAGGTATGTGTTAGATATCTTATTTAGTAGGCATAAGTCATTGTTGTTTTCAAGATTTTTGCCTTTTTTATCAGAGTATTTAGATCCCCATATAACGTTGTGACTATTAAAGTCACCTAGTAATAAATATGGTCTTGGTAGTTGATCTATTAGGTTGTTTAGATCAGTTTCGTTTATGGGATCATCTGGTGGGATATAAATGGAGGAGATGTTGATGGTTCTGTGTAGAGTGACCTTTGTAGCAACAGCTTGGATATGGGTCTTCAATTGTATTTTACTTTGAGGGATATCGTTTCTAATTAGTATCGATACACCCCATGATGCCCTTTGATTGGGGTTATGAATGTAATTATATTGTGTATAGTTTTTTTATTTTAATTTTATCATCAGTTTTTAGGAAGGTTTCCTGTAAGCAAATGATGGTGGGGAGATGATTCATTATAAGCAGAAGTAACTCATTTATATTTGGCTTTAAGCCACAACAGTTCCATTGTATAATTTTTTGAGTCATTCTGTCTTATTTGTATTTTGTTTTTTTTTGTGTTTTTAACCCTTGGCTTTCTTTTGGTTCTGTTTGTTTAGTTAGAGATGTTGCTTTTGTTTTTCCCTTTGATTCATTTGCTCTTTGTTTAGATGAAGACCGTTCCCTTGTTTGAGATGGGCTGATTGTTTTTTGCTTGTTTTTGTTGGGACTTTTTAAGCTTCTCTGTCTTCAATGTCTTTCTTGGCTATCGGTTTCCATCAGTTCAAAATTATTTTCATTTTCAATTAAAACAATTTCTGTTTTCTTTTTGCTGCATTGATTTTTAACGGAGATTTCATTTTTGGAGGTGAGGACTTATTAAATTCGTTTGAGGTGTTTGGGAGATTTGGCATTTGCTGTTGCTTGTATTGTAATTTTCTTGTAACCTCTTTGGTTTCGACGATTTTCCCTTAGATCTGACTCAGTATCAGTTCTAGTTGTTAAACAGTTTAAATTTTTCTTTAACATCTCCAGAAGTGATCTTAATTCTTCTACCAGATCGGACAGATTATTTTGTGATGTTTCTTGTTTTTTAATCAAATTGTCTGTTCTTCTGACTATATTTGCATATGTTGATACGTTCAGAGAACTCTCAACTATTCTTCTTGCCTCTGGGTATGATATATTTTTTTGTATGTTTAATCGAGGATATTTTTTTTCTTTATTCCAGACTTCACATTCTTTTGAGTCTGCTGCATGATTTTGTTTGCAGTTGGCACATTTAACTGGGAGTTTACAGTCAATGTGATCCCCGATTTTTCCACAAACTTTACATATTGATGGTCTGGTGCATCTAGCCTTATGGTGCCCGAACTTTTGGCAGTTGTGGCATCTCAGAGGATTTGGTATATATATTTCCACTTTTTCTATTATATATCCAATTTTTATTTCTGCTGGAGGTTTTGGAGTATTAAAAATTAGGATATATGTGTTTGTAGGAATTATTTGGTTGTTTTTTTTAATTGATATTCTTTGAGCACCTAAGACTGCTTGTTTTCTTAAGTTATTTTTTATTTCATCCAGAGTACAGAGTGAGAGGTCTGGGCTTCTTACCACACACTTTGAGGAGTTCAAGGAAGTGTGGGGGTAGGCCTTTATTTTAAGCTTGGCAAAATTGTTTTGATTCAGTAACGTATTTGCTGAAGTTTTATTTGAAACTTCTACCAAAATGGTTTTGTTCCTTAGTTTTTTTATTGAAGACATTTTTATTAGGGATTTCATTGTTTTTTCCACAATGAATGGAGACAGCTTGGTGATAGGTGTATCCTCTATTGATTCCAAGACAATAAATCTAGGAAATTGTTTTTGGTCAAGATCATTGTCAGACTCGGTTTCAGAGTATAGGCTCTCCGAACTGTCTTCTATATGGGGCCTTTTATTTTTATTTATAGCCATTGGTTTTTTTTTTTTTTTAAATTTTACCTTCCTTGCTCCCCACCCTCCTCGGAGCCCATCAGTGGGAGATGTTAGCGGGGAAACCCATTCGCCCTATTATCCCAGGGATACAAGGAAAGGTATACTCACATTAGTAAGTGGCTGCTAGCATTTTGGGTTTCACTTTGTTTTCACGACACGTTTTTTATGAAAATGTCAGTTAAAAACCCTATCTGTAACAGCTTTTTCTTACTAGTAGATTGACCCTTGCCACCGCCTTCTAATACTTACTTATAATCTATCTCTTGTTTGTGGTAAAAGACCAGACCAGTTTTGTATAACATAAGTGTTTTAGATAGATGGGTTTTAATGCAGGTAAGTATTAGTGCTTGACGTGACTAGCCGATTGATCAGATCGGGCCTCTCCGACCACCCGTCTAGCCCAGGTAAGGGCCAAAGTCATGTGTTGCATTACCATGTCCTTTTTGCACCTGGGCCATGGCTTGCTCAATCACCAGGATCCCGTCACCAGACGATATGGGGGGGGGCCACCTGTTGACTGTGGGTGGCAACAGGTGGCCCCCACTTCAAGGGTGAAATCTCCACCTCTGAATTTTGCAAACCATCTTCTGGAAGTTCTTTCATTCACACATTCCTCTCCATAAACTGAGTGAATGTTTCTAGCCGCTTTGGCTGCTGAGTTTCCTTTCTTGAACTCATAAAGCATTATGTGCCTCAAATGATTCTTGGGTACTTCCATGTTAGCAGGGTTTTAATGAAATAAAATTTGATCAGTTTAAATGCATCTAAACATAAAAATAATGTTCAGCTCCATTAGACATAAAATACTCTTTAAATTTTTGTTCATTTAAAAAAAAGTTAAAATTCGGACAGAACTTATGGGATAACCTGATATTTCTCAATAGCCACCATTGAATTGTTTCAGATAATGAATGTGATTTGCATGATTGCGTTAGTATACAATTACGTTGTCAATGTATGCAAAAGTGCCTTCTAATCTTCCATCACTAATAATTTTATCCATAATTCATTGGAAGCTGGCAACGCCATTCATTACTTCAAATGGTATCCTTTTAAACTGATAGAGGCAACTATTTGCCTCAAAAGGTTGTGTAGGCTCAATCTGCTGGTTTAATAGCCACTTGGTGATAGGTATTTCTGAAATCTCACATCCTGTACACATTATATTTGGCAATTTCACTGATGATTTCATCTATCATGGTAGTGGGTAAGCGTCTAATAGGAAGGAACCTATATATGGTTTCAGAGTAATCAATTACTAATCTTTTTTGTGGATCTCTGAAGATGTTCCTAATACCCGGGCCCTCCATAGAGACTCGCTTGTTTCAATGATACCTTCTTCGAGCATTCTCATAAATTGTTTGTCCTCATGTAAGTACCATCTTGACTTCATTGCTTACAGTCTGGAGATAAGTTACAGAGTAACAGGTACAGGACATTGACAATGTTAATCTGTAAATGCTGAGGGTTGGTTTGGGTCCTCTAAAAGGAATCTTGATACTAGAATGATGCTGTAGAAAGTCATGCCTTAATATCACATCACTGCAGAGGTTCTTTATTATTGAGAGTTTGATGTTTCTATATAAAGCGATCCTTAACTGTCGGCTAAGCAGTCAGTATCTTTTCACCTGCGATGATAGAGAAGCATTTGCCATAGACACCCGAGTAAAACAGGGAAAATCTTTCACAATGCTGAAATTAATATGACTACCAGAAGTGCTGGTGTCAATTAGTGCATCAGTAGCAACGCCATTAACTATAATCTGCACTATGCTTTTTGAAAGGCAATCCCTAGAAGCAGCTGTTATGGTGGCAATAGAAGTCTTATTTTTAGAGGGTGTGGATCGACAAACTTTTGAAAAATGTCCAAATTTCCCATATGTGTAACACCTAGCATCTCTAGCTGGACATGAGGACCGAAGGTGTTGACTGAATCCACAAAAGTAGCATTTATGACCTGTGACAGCAGCAGTGGTAGGCAGTTCTAAAGGGTTTAGAGTAACTGGAATTTTCTGGTTAGAAAGAGAAGTCACAGAGGGGAGGGTCTCAGCGTATCATGTACGTAAGAAGTGAAGGGTAAATGAGAATAGTGAGCATAATTAAAAGAAAGAAAAAACATGTAGTTTCAACGAATGATTTATTTTTTATGGAAATATTTTTTCTTTCTTTTAATTATGCAACTCCCAATGGAGATAAGTATCCTAACTTCGAAAATAGTGAGCGTTTGGAGCAGCACCGGCAGTATTAGTCTGTATGTAGAACACGGACTGTTTTGGGGTTGCCTCAAAATTATAGGCCTGCTCATAAGCTGTTTTTAAATTATAGATTGGTATTTTCAAGGAGTCTTTGCCTTACCTGAGCATTCTGTAGACCATTGATAAAAATGTCCAGAATATGCTCATCACAAATTTCTTTGGCATTCATTGGCTGGAAGTTACAGTTCTTGGTTAGGATAGCCAGTTTACGTCACGAGAAGATTTCATTCTTTGGTTTCTGGTATCTTGTAGTATGTTCATAGCCTCTTCATAAGTGGGAAAGTCCAGGATTATTTCATATACTGTGTGGGATATATAATTAGTTAAGTGTCCAAACTTGTTCAATGGCCAATGTGAGGTTTCTACATGTACTGCTTGTAAGAAACTTTCGAATGTCCCTCACCAATATGTCCAGCGCTTTTTTTCAAATGTCCCTCACCAATACGTCCAGCACTTTTCAGAGTCTGTAGTATCAGGTTCTATGTCGAACCATTGTGGGCACATTAACTGTTCCATGATGGAGAGATTCTCAATTGAATAAATTGAAATGACAAAAGTACGCAGGTGTAGGTTTTAAGAAAGCTTTATTGAATTGAGAATACAAAGTTGGCATATAGTGTCCTTTTATAGTCCCAGTAAACAGAAATAGCTCTCTCAAAGAGGAGAGTAACAAAACAAGGAGAGACCACTCTTGATTATTTATAACAGTCCTAACAACACAGATCACTAAAAACACAGATCACTAAAAACACCTTCATCATAATCGCTCAAAATGTCTTATGCATTTATAACTTTAAAATCTTTTTAGTTTTCTTCTACATTTACACACATTGTGTGCAGTTTTTGATAGAACAAAAACAAATAAACAATCCCCATTTAATTCTTGATAAGTTAAACCCGTCAAAGTCAAGGTTCAACTTTCTCACTGTTAATCCCCATTCCACAATAATAAAAGTATTTATTCAAAAATATTTGAACACAAAAATCAGTTGTAAAATCTTGATATTCTCTATGACTGAATAGAGTACTTAGAAATGAACTATTGATAGCCTGAGAGATTTAGATGCTAATAATTTCTGTATTACATGAGTTGCCACTGTGTAAATGCATACAAATGCACATGCACACAAATGTGTAAGTATATGCCATTGATGCAAAAATTCCCAGCACTATATTTGGTACACTGTTAGGGAAGTCTTTTGAAATGTCTTGAATTTCAGTCAGTTGTAGTATATCATTTAAAATCCTTAAAAAATATTCTGAACCCAGGAAAATGTCTTCCACACGAACTTAAAGAAATGCAAATTGAATATGGAGGAAGAAAGAGGATTATAAAAAAGAAAGTATTTGCTGAAAGCAAGAAAATCAAGAACACTGTGGATAGCAATAATTGCCTACTTCCTGAAGGAACATGGCATATAGAGAATATTTGAAAACTTGTTCTTTACATGCTACAATATGAAAGTCCTTTTTGGATAAGATTTTTGTCACTGGCAATAGAAAAAGTATTTATTATCAAAAATGAAAAATGAAAAAAATCAAGGCTAGATTCCAGTCAACCTTCAACATTACCAAATCTAAACAGAATTTACCTGGGGAAAGTTCTATTTTTTGGTTGAGATTTTTAATGGATGAAAAAGTATTCGTACAATAAAAAAAAGAATACATAATCTTCATTTAATACTTTGTAGAATAGCCATTATTCACTTCTACAGCAACCAACCTCTTCTTGAAAGTTCTCAATTAATGATTGGCAAAGTTTAGTTGATATTTTGTTCCATTCTTCTTCGCATATGGTCTTCAGATCCGGGATGTTTGTTGGAGCTCTAAATTGGATTTGAATTTTCAAATAATGCCACCAATTCAGGATTGGTTATAAATCTTGGGACCGACTCAGGATATTTACATTAATTTCAGCAAACCATTTCTTTGTAGATTTTGCAGTGTGCTTAGGCTCATTATCTTGTTGGAAGATCCAATCAGGAGGAAGTTCAAAATTTTCAACCGAAATCATTAAATTTGCTTCCAAAATATTTTGATATGCGGCGGTATTCATTCTACCATCTGTTACTGATGTGTTGCCAGTATCTTTTGCAGAAAAACATCCCCAAATCATAACGTTGCCACCACCAAATTTCATTGTTGGAACTGTGCTCTTTTGTTTGAAGACATCGCCATCTTTCCTCCATACATGATTTCTAGAATTACATCCAAACAACTCAATTTTGTTTTTTTTGTCCATAATACTTTCAAAATATGATTTCTTCTTATCCTTATGTTCACGAACAAATTTCAAACTGGCATCTCTCTGTCTCTTTTCAATAGAAGTGGAGTTTTCTGTGCGGAATATGACTTTAGATTCTTTCTATGGATTTCATTGATTATTTTCCATTTAGTGACACAGATTTCGGATGAAGGCAAATCATCTTGCAACTCTTGACGAGTAACCATTGGATTTTGTTTAATTTGATGCATTAATTTCTTCAAAGATCTTGAAGAAATCTTTCAAGGGGCACCAGTTCTTTTTGGATTTTCAACACTTTCAAGTTTTATACCTTGCAATGAATGAACAAATGGTAGTAAATGGAATATTCAGGTTGTCTAAGATTTTCCTTAACTTTTAACTTCTTTTCAGATCTTAACAATTGGTTCTCTTTGCAAATTTGTCAATTCTTTGCCTCTTGCCATGATGATAACCTTCTTATGCAAATATCAATTACAGAATGTTCTGTTTGTATTTTTATGCTAAAAATAACTACTGATAACATTATTGGAACATTCTAGAATATTCTACTGAATAATATAGAGTCTTAAAGCAATTTAAAAGTTTTAAAATCTGAAATTTTCATTTTGTCATCCATTTAAAGGGCTAAATAGGATTTATTTCTATTAAATCAATTTTTTTTTCTGTTTTCTATGCATATTTAGTTATTAGGCATCTGTGTACAGTTAATTATATGAAACGTATGTTTATTCATTAGTTGTAAATACAATAAATTAAAAATTTGTATGTGTACAAATATTTGTTCCCTCCCCACACTGTATACACATATATATATATGTATATATTTAAATGATAATGCCATCCAAGCAAATAAATTTCTAATAAAAAAAGTACTGTACAAAGTTCCCATGCCATATTTATTATACAAATATTTCTGTAAAATTTTCCCAACATCTTTAATTTTAAAGTTAAAACATTGTCTTACAAAACAAAGTTTGATCGCTTCTCTCTGATGTAACTGATTGTTTCATTCATCTCAAAAGATCCTTCAAGATTTTGCTTCTCCTCCAAAACTTAAACCAACCCACCTTTATTAAAATATCTCCAGGTAGCTTTACTAAAAGAGCCAAACTGCCATGATCATTTCACAAAAGCTGAATTGTTAAAACATTCAGCGAAACTAATCAGAAGAAAAGCAGGTGTAACCAATTCATTAGAAATCATTAACGCGTCCATAATTTTGAAGTTCCAAGATAGTTTTCAGTGATAGACATATTTAGATAATTTTATATATCAATAAAAAGCAAAAAGAAAAATCATTTTAGAACTCATTATTTTCTCTCTTAAAGAAAAGAATATGAAAACTGCAATTCTCATTTTGTTGTCTGTGTAGAGAAAGCAGGTGCATGTAAGAAATATGATGAGAGATTTCATTGGTATTCTCAAAATTGGATTCTACAATGGAAACCATTTAATTGTAACAGACGATATTGGAATGAACCCAATTAAGAAAAAATAGATTCCAAAGTTTCATTTAAGAAATTATAAAACCAAATAACATCACTATATATATATATATATATATATATATATATAATGAAATGGACAAAGTCTGTCAATTATTTTAATTCATTTTTTGTTTGTACATTATTTTCATAGATACAAATAAATGCTCTGTTTATAATAAACTGTATTAACAGAGAGGGACAAATTATGGAAAGATTGTAGTTCAAAAAAACATGAATTTAACCATGCTACCAGACGCTTCCACTGTAGCTAAATGGTATAGCATGTCAGGCTATTATTGCAGTTCCGTGTATGATGCACGTTCAATTCCTGTCAGAGGACACAAATTTTTCTTTATGATTTCTCAGACATTCAGACCAGTAAGTGTTGTTAATACTATTTCTTATAAACAGAGCATATATTTAAATATTTGTATCTATAAAAATATCGTATAAACAATATATATATAATATATATTGCATTTTTTTTATTTTTCATGTTTTGCATAAAATTTATATTATATTATTTACACTATCTGCATTTAGTCTATTATCCTAATCTTTGTTGTTGTTATCATAACCTTTGATCCACTCTGCTCTCTGGCCTTCAACAGGTGTATCTTGATTCAGGTAACCAACTGAGAAATCTGATGTGAACCTATTATTTAATCTAATCCACTATCCATTTCTAGGAATATTTCATCTAGTTCTTATTGCTGCTCAGTTATTGCTTGCCTGGTTGCCATTGAGTCCAAGTACACCCTGCCCAACCCGTGGGTTTGAACTCACAATCACTATGTCATCAAATTCACAAACCAATGCTTTAATCCACTAGGCTATTGTCTTGTGGGACAATCCTGAGTGTAGAAATAAGAGTCTTAAACTTAACCTGTCTGTTGAAGAGTTCTGCTGCTGCTTTTCTCTTTTATTACAGCTACAGCTGCTGTTGAAGACTTGCTGTCCTTTTTCTTTCTTCATTAGTGGCTCCCACATCATACTTATTTCCATTCTAGGCCTACAAATGAGAAACTTATAGCCGAGCATAAGTGCTGATTCTTTCAGTCATCAAACTCTCAAGTGTTCTTCCATATCAAGTATATTCACTTCATTCCACAGGTACTGATGGCTACCTTTTTCCCTCCATAAATGATCAGCCATACCTGATTTCATTGTTTCACCCCTCACTTTTTGGTGTACCTCCAACCTTACTTTTATCAGCCCTTAGTACTCTATCACCTGTAATAATTGCCACAAGACATACATATAGGAACCAGGAGGAATTTAAATAAAAGATTATATGAACACAAAAGGGATCTTTTGCAAAACAACACACTAAGTGAATTAGTTGCTCACCGTTGCTGACCAGAATTTGTATAGAAAGTGCATTAACTGCTATATCATCCACATGAAGTTTTTGTCCAGGTTCTTGTAACATTTCATTCTTTATTGGCTGATCTTCTATTATCACAATGTGTGATACTTAATAACAAAAGTTATAAAAATATATAACAAAAAGAAAAAGAAGCTAAATGAAACTTACTAGACTATACTTCTCAAAAAATTTAAATTTAAAAGATTAAAATTTCAGTATCCCCTCTCCTTCATGCACATGTGCAATTATATCAACGTAAAGATCATTTTAATCCAATGAAGTTTTAAAGAACAAAATGTGCCACACAAAATTATTTTAACATTTTCTAATTATTCTGAGATATATATATATATATATATATATATATATATATATATATATAATAAAAAGGCTTAAACACTAATATTCCATGGTCATAATTTATTCCATTGGAATCGTTTACGATTCCAATGGAATAAATTATGACCATGGAATATTAGTGTTTAAGCCTTTTTATTATATCCTTACTCTGTCCTGGACATTGAGTTCTACCTGGATTTTATCCTCTCGGAAATTTTTTTATTCTAAAATATACATGTGTATATATGCACCTGTGGATTTTGCATATATATGTATATTTACCACTAATATTATCTATATATATATATATATATATATATTCATTAAAATTAAAACAAAATCATGTTAAAAATCGCTGCACAATATCAATCATGTTTCGACACTACAAAAGTGATTCCTTGGGTGATGGTAAATTACTGGCAAGTGAACAATTAATTTAAATTCAAATTCAGAATACTTCCTCTATTTTTTTTTTTAAATGTAATATTTATCAACATGTTTTAGTGGACTCAGCAGTTTTCAATCAGCTAGTATGAATCATCTTCAAGAAGCGAGAGCAAGATCTACAAGGTCAGCCAATCTCATTCCACAATCCTCACTCTTACTCCATACGCAGACTCCTTTGTAAATCACTAGTGGGTTTTAAGTGCCACTTAAGATTATCACACAAAATTTCTTAACTAAATCAATTGATTAATTTGTCAGATCCTAATTCATCAAAACCAACGGGAGAATCCATTATATATATATATATATATATATATATATATACACACACACACACACATATATATATATATATATTTACAATTCTGATAATAGACAAGGAGAATTTATTAATTTTTAATTAACATACAAAAAGACATATGGGTAGATAAGATTTAGTGCTGTCAACCAAATTTCTCTCCATAATCAAGAAGGAAAAATTAGATGTTATTTTCTTCCATTTTTCAATACTTTTGAATTTAGTAGTTGCAGACATCAGTCATATACTGACATAAAAGAAACATTTCTCATTGGTCTAATTGAATCTGTCAGGTAAATACATTTCAAATCCCCTTTTCCACATTTAAGAAAATCTTATTTAGTTCTAGGTTTCTTGATATTATAAGGGCTTCAATAATCCGAAACCTTGTTGTGCTGTATTTGCATATTTTGTTTACAAGTAATTACCATTCTGTTGTGAAGACATAAGTGACAAGCAGCTTTGGTTCATTAATAAAAGTGTATGAATGTCACTTTGACCAGATAAATGCCAGGCAGATGAAATGAAGTTTTAGGAAAATTACAAAAGATTTATCTTCTCTTAACAGATTTCCAATGATTACATTAAATTTACTCAGGTGATATATTTTGATACAATATTTACTCAGGTAATATGTTTTGATATAATATTTACACCAGTTATGCATTTTGATATAATATTTACACTGGTGATATATGTTGATACACTATTTACACAGGTGATATATTTTGACATAATATTTACATAGGTAATATATTTTTGATATTACACAGGTGCTATATTTTGATATAATAGTTGCACAGATGATATATGTTGATACAATATTTACACAGGCAATATATTTTAATATAATATTTCTATGAGTGATATATTTTGATATAATATCTGCACAAGTAATATATAATATTTTACAGGTGATAGATTTTGATATATTTTCCCAGGTAATATATTTTTAAATAAGATAAACTATTAGTAAGAAACAAATGCAGATGTTGAAACATCCATGACCAAATGAAATACAAGCAAAATAACAGTGATGAAAAAAATGATGGCCTTGAGTTGTTAGGTGATTGGTTTTTAGGACAAGCCTTTTTTTTTTTTCTTTTTTTTTGACTTCAATGATTCCAGTACAAGGCACAAGGGTAGAAGGTTACTGAATAAAATTTTTCTAAGGGAGAGGAAAGGAGGAAGTAATTATGAGGATAAGTAGGATAGATATCATCTGTTTCTGGATTTGAACATATTGACAAAGTAACAGGACTGAAGAAGTTGTCGGAGTGGAACTTATTCCTTATCAAAGGGAATCAAAAAAAGAAATGAAAACAATTTACTTCCATGTACTTGGTATGGCAACTCTTAACTGTGAAGGTCTGAACTAGGGGGGAAATAAGGAATGTAACTCATAAGAATGTTTGCCACTGTGATAGCAATGGAGTTGTGAAAGGTTAGCAATGAGAAAAGGTATTGTAGGGCAGAAGATAACTGATCATTCCTGTGGAATATTGGTTAGCTTGCAAGTGGTCTGACACACAATATCCTGCAGTTTATATATATATATATATATATATCTCAATATAAAAACTCCAGGTTACTCTGTGATATAAATTATATATTTTTTTAAGACATTTTTATGTTTATACATTCTTTTTTATAGATACAAATATTTAAGTAAATGCTCTTTTTATAATAAATAGTATTAAACAACATTTACTGACTTGAATGTCTGAGAAATTGTCAGGCCAGTAAATGTTGTTAATACTGTTTATTATAAAACAGAGGATTTACTTAAATATTTGTAACTATAAAAAAAAGAATGTATTGTGCGAGAAAATGGAAAAAAAAACAAATGCCTACTTGCGAACCTGAAACGAACGCCTTCTCTTCCGAACAAACACTTTACGACAGCAAACAAGCAAAATGGCACCCAAGACTGCTACCAATGGACGACCGACCGCAACGGCTTTTGTCACCCAAGAAAAGACACCAAACGACTTGCACATCTTCTTCTTGTAGTCCTCGATCGAGTCCATTATGGTACTCCAAGGTGTGCCCAGCGACAACACACGCAGTTCAAGGATGCTCCTGCGCATGCTTGTTACATGTATAAACATAAAAATGTCTTAAAAATAATTGTCAGACTTTGTCCATTTCATAATATATATATATATATATATATATATATATATATATATATATATCTGTGAAAGGACAATGTAAATAAAGACAAAAAAGATAAATTATTTTAGCCAATTTTGTCCTCTAAAGGACTCAGAGGACAAAATGCAATGGCTAAGATAACTAATCCATATGCTTTGTAGGGAATCTAGAGAGCAGAAACTCCTGATGAAATTATGTGCATATCACACAATAGAAACTCAGTTCTAAGTGGAAAGTCAAGTGAGTCTAGATGAGTAAAGAGTAGAATAAAAAAAATTGATGAGCAGAGCATTCAGCTTTATCAGCAGTTGTTAATTTGAGTGAAGGGAGGAGGCATAGATACCTTATTTAGCACACTATTACAAAGCCACTAGTCATCATGAGAACCAAACTTGTATGATTCCTCCTTGGTGAACAACTGAAGATATATCTGCAATTATTATGAGTGAACACAAAGAGGTGCCTCTCTTGATCAGAACTATCACATTGGTACAGCTAGAAAAAGGGATTCTTGTCAGCTATAATGGGAAGGTGTGAACCAAGGAGAAAATTGTGGTTTCAACAGGTATTTCTGAAATGGCACAAAATCATCAAAGTTGGCTTTCACCTAAGAAGAAACCTGTGACACAATTTTCAAAAGGATGGTTAAAATTTCACTTTAAGGGGCATTGTTAAGAAAATCAATCCTGATCAGTATGCTGGTAACAGAAAGACGTCTTATGCATCAGGGGATTCATACCTAATAAAAGAGTCAAAAGAAATATCAACAAATACTATGGCCTGATTTGAATTGCCAAGAGGACAGATTTGCTATGTTTGATAAGATTTAATAAAGGAGGTAAGGAACGAACTGGTTAAAGAAACAATTCTGATCAGAATTATTAGGGAAACAAGTAAGGAAATCTACCATTTGACTGAGACTCTGAGCAACAGAAAAATTGAAAATCTGAATACCAGCAAAAATGATTAAGCAACTTGATATGAAGAATATTAAAATCTCCAAACACAAAGATGTCTACAGATGAATGTTGAGAAAGAGCTGTTTCATATACTATCAGATATTTTGTCGAATATGTTACAGTCCTGAAAAGAAGTGATAAAGGAACACAAAGAAATACCTAACAGAGTGTAATAAAGAATGTTGAAAATATATGAAAGAATCACATCTGTGGATTCAAAAGATGATTCCCTTGCTAATGAAAGTCTGTCAATGGGTCATATATATGTGCACTAGAATCCTTTCAACAAAGAGGAAAGTATCCTACCACAGAGAATACATATATCTATACAAAACAGTTTAAATTAATTTCACAACACACTAGGATATCTGAGAACATTTCAAGAGAAAAGATTCTACACGACAGATATCGGTATAAATAGCACCTTTGACGATTTCATTAGCTAATTGATTTACTATTATTAGTTATAAATGTTTCAATTGTAACAATTTTAAAATGAAAAAGGTTCAAATAATTGTCAAGATCCATTTTCTAAGGCAATACAAATCAGCTGGAAGCATAATGAGGTCTTAGAGTGCCCACTAGAAGTACTTGCAAGAACATTTATTGATGACTTGGTACATTGCAAACCTTGATATTATGTGATTGTTAACCAGAGCATCCTCTTTAATCATTACCAAAGAGTTTGTGCTCCTTGCTACATATCACGATATGTCAACCAGAAAACCGCCAAACCTAGAGTTGCAGCCACCAATCAGTCATATTGCCAAAAACCTAAGACAGATTCATTAAAACCTTGAAATAAGGTATCAGAAGACCACCCCTTAAACAGGTAACAAGGGATAAAATTCTATTCTTGTTCAATAGACATGATGATGATGATAATAAGAAATTTCCACTGAAAGGTATCACTGCCATCATGAACAAGTGAATTCAATCTTTCATGAAGATGAGGCAGGTGCTATATAAAAAAAAGTAACTGTCACATTATTTACAGAACCTAATGTTTCCCAAAAGAATATTTTTTAAACTATCACATTATTATTATTATTATTATTATTATTATCATATATGCAGCCATTATTATTATTATTATATATGCAGCCATTATTATTACTATTATATATGCAGCCTTTCTAGTGCCACAGTTTCTATAGAGGAACAATGCATGCATACCATGTGATTCACTTTATTCAGGAGAAAGCAAATCTCATTGAATCAGTTAAACTTTTTCCAGTGATACAAGGTCCAGCCGAGGCAAAATATAATGGATGTAGTGGTAATGGATTTAAAACAATATAAAAATGTTTACTTTTTACATTTTATTGATCTCTTCACTAGATTCAGTAAAAGTGATTAAAAGAAAAACCCCTAAAGTGATTATAGATAATGTTGCAATTGCATGAGTAGCTGCTGGTTTTGGACATCCAAAGAAATTTCTAGTTGACAATGGTAGAGAATTTGAAAATGCAGAATATAGAAAGCTGACTGAACAATTTAATGTCAAGATTTGTGCCACTGCTGCATACTCACCAAGTTCAAATGGTATATGTGAGAGAAACCACATAGATGTGTGTGTACAGAATATGATGGAGGAAAGTCCCAAAATGGAAATAAACATTGCTCTTGCTTGGGAAGTCAATGCAAAAAACAATTTTCAAAACCACCTTGGATATTGTCCAATTCAGTTTGTGTTGGGTAACCATCCTAATTTACCATCAGTTATGGAGAATCAACTCCCAGCCTTAGAAGAGGCAGAAATAAATGATACAGTTACTAAACATCTCAAAGCATTGCATGCAGCAAGAAGAACTTACACAAAAGCAGAATCATCAGACAGAATGAAAAGAACATTGTGCTACAATGTCAGATCAAATTTTGCTGGCAGGAGATCATGTATTTTACAAGAGAGATAAAAACAACAGTTAGTGTGGCCCAGGTAAAGTTATTGTCCATGATGGAAAGGTTGTTTTCATCAGGCACTGAAGTCAGTTAGTCCGAGTTGCAACATATGTAGGGTGATTAAGGTAAATGAGACAGAATTAAGGACTGACAAAAAAAGAAGTTGATAAGGATTTCATAATGAAGATAAAGATATTAACCATCCAGAAGAAGATGAGGATGATAAGCTAATAAGTTTGGAAGAATATATGCCAGAGTTAATGTGACAAGGAGGATATTCAGAGACAGGAAAAGCAAGTTTGGGAACCAAGAAAGTCCACAATACAAAATGAAAGTGAAAACATGAAACCACAAAAACAGAGTTGATGAAATAATCAAAATATTAATTCCACAAAGCAAGTCCAAGAAAAATAACTGCATTGCTGAGTTCCAAAGAATGATCACTCAGGGAGAGATGCAGTTTATAAAATGGGTCCACATTACCTGTCAACTTGCAGATGTATTGACAAAGAGAGGAGCAGATTCTAGCAGGCTGCTAAAAGTTCTTGACACTGGAAAGTTTATCAACCAATATATTCCACTGTTATTGTATTATATATATATATATATATATATATATATATATATATATATATATATATTTAATAAGAGGAATATGTTATATCTGTTATTGCTCTGTTGCTGTTAGATTAAGTTCTCCCCTCATAACTTGATAGGTTCTTGCTAGCAGCAGCATGTTTATCTCCACTACAGTTCATAATAGACTCAACCTCCATATAAACTGTGCTAATTTCTCCTTGAGGCAGATATTGTACCACATGCCAAGAGAACCCTTGTCAGTCTGAACCAGTCATTATTAAACAATAATCACAAAAGTTTGAGCTTGATTTGTAATTAAGCTTTCAAACAAGAGAGAGATCCCAGTCTGACATTATGGATTATACACTTGAAGAAGGCTGTAGAATGAAGAGGCCAAAATGAACAGAAGTTTCTTTTATAAAACCCTGTTGCAGACAAGGTTTACAATTGCTTGTTGCCATAAAATCTAGTAAAAAAAGTGGTTAAAATATGCATTCACTTATCTAACTTAGCTAATGTTCATAGCAGGGTTAGGGTTAAGATAATTGGCCAACAGGACATAGTATAAGGAGAGGTAGATTCAGGCTTTCCCTAAGGACATTAGATGCAGTGAGAATATGAATTCATTTAATTCCATTTACCATTTGAATGATACCACATTTCACCTCCATTTGTCACAAATTAGATCATCGAAGAATTCATGTCATATATAAAAATGCCTTTTTATTTCAAGGGGGGGGGGAATCTGATATTCAAGAAAATGTCTTTGGGGATAAAAGAAAGTAAAAAATATTTCTATTTCCTCCTCAAGCTATCTGCCAGGAATCCAACTGGTTCTATTAAAAGTCAATATTTGGAAAATAAGTTCATTCACCCAACTGGGGGGGGGGGGGTAAGAACAAAAAGAATGCATTGATTTTTTTTTTTATTCTTGCCTCTCTTTGAAGCTGGTGGGAATTGTTCATATTTATATACGGCTCTTTATTTTATATATTCAAAGGATTTATTTCTTTTCTATTCTATCAGAAATATATAAGATTAGATTCTTTGAAAAGAAAAAATCTGATATGAAAATTTATCAATTATTTTCATTGATCACAATATGAACATTTGTATATTAAAGAAAAAAAATAAAGCAAAGCAAAGTCGAAGATGTCTACGTAGTTAAATGTGAAGAAAAATCTCCTTGTGTCAATCAAGCTGTTATCAAGTTGCTTAAACAACTTGCTATTTGGTGACAATGAATCAGAACCAAAGATCTCTACCCAAAAGACATTCAGTATGAAGCAAAAGCCATTTCCATCAATTGACACTTGAGAGAGTTCTCTTGCCATATATCAGAGGTGGAATGGGGAGCTCAAATGGACATTCTTATTCATGGCAGTTGGAGATCCAAAGTTGTTCAAAAGACAAAACATTGGTGAAAGAGGAGAAAAGAGGGAAAAATATTGGGGAGAAAGAAGAAAATGATCTGCAGCAGGAGAGAGAGGGAGAGACAGAGAAAAAATATTGAAGAAGAGGCTTTAAAAAAGAGAGAGAAAGAAGATCTGAGAGAGATCTACAAATTAGAGAAAGTGGAGAAAATCGAGATAAAGAGAAAGAGTAAAAAGAGGAGAAACAGGGAATTCAAAGTTCTGAGAGAGTGAGAGGAGAAAGGAGAACAGAAAGACCTGAGACAGAAATAACTCTTGAAGAGGGGAGAGATGAGAAGAGAGATTGGAGAGAAAGAAAGAAAGTGGAGAAAAGAGAAAGAGAGAGAGAGAAGAAAAGAAACTAAAAGAAAAATCTGAGACACAGAAAAGAGAGATATAAATATCAGAGGGAGGAGAGAAAGAGAGTTGAGAAAGGAGAGAGAAAAATTAATGAAAAGATTGGAGAGGGAAGGAGAGAGAAAAGAGAAAGCTCAGAAAGAAGAGAGAAAATTGAAAAGAGAGAAAAATCTTGAAAAGGAAAAAGACAGGAAGAAGAATGAGAAGAAAAGTGGGAAAAAAGAAAAAGTGTTGAACGAAGAGAAAAGAAAGACAGTAAAGAAAAATGAAGAAATAAAAACCAAAGAAGATAAAAGAGAGAGGATACATTTCTGTATTTTTTCTTCTTCTTCTTCTCAAAGAATTCTCTCATATAGATATTCTGCATCTTAAGTGAGTAAAGTAAGCAGGAATTTATATTTCTTGCAATTGTAGCCATTCGAGATTTTTTTCCTTCCAACATTTGACCTTTTTCTTCCCACATTTTCAAGTGTTTTCAAATTTCTAAACTATGCCAAAAATACAGTTGACAACTACATACCAAATTCTCACACTTTTAAGTCATTCAAAAATTACTCTTATCTGCTTAAAAGGTGACATAAGAGTATTTATCCATTCTGATAATTTGGGCTGCATATTACCGGAAGCATACAGACATGAAGGTAAGGAATATATTCCAAGATATATACATGTGAAGATGTAAATATAGAGACAAAAAGATATGTACTTCTTTTTTATGTGTGTTTATTGCATATCTTTCTTTCTCAAAAATGTTACTAATTTTCCTAAAATGAATACAGAAAATTAACTATTTTGAGATTAAATATTATTATTATTATTTACTATTAATTAATTAACTATTTTAAGACTAAATATTATTATTTATTGGTTGGCATTACAAAGAAAATGCTTTGAGACAATTTCTTTTTCAAAACAGTTTTTGAAGGTGGGCAAGTGGCATCAAAAACAGACGCATCTTCAATACTGCAGATGTATGTGCACATGTGTTCTTCTGCATTTCCCTGGTTGTGTAGAGAAATATAAAGGGTACTGTAATATTTAAAATCCTTTCTCGGTTGGACAGAGAACCAAGAACATTTCTGTAAACCCTTATACATGGATGGTTGCATATGAATGTACTTTCTCTCTCTCTCACACACACACACTATATATATATATATATATATATATATCTCAGCCTTCTAGTATATTGTAGACCTAAGAACCTTAGTAACCCATAATAGACCAAGAATAAAAACAACAGGATTTTCCCAACCATGTAACAGCAAGTGAAGTCTGTGATGTAACAACATTAAACACATCAATTTGTTCACTAGTCCGGTCACTAAAATTATTTTCAAATTCTACCAAATCTCTAACTGTAGAAGTCATAACATAATTTATTCATTAGAATGCACACTATGCCAGAAACAATATGTAGGAAAATCTGAATGGACCTTTCACTACAGAATTAATGATTATCATAAGTCAGCTCCCTCACAAAGGATTATTACCTATAGAACAACATTCCACCTAGGAAAATACAATTTTAAAGCCATGCAAAATTCACTATAATTGAAAAAAATAGAAACAGACAGAAAAGATAACCTTAGAAAAATAGATTTTGCATGTGAAAAGGCTTTGTCCAGCCTGACTTAACCACAAATTTAACAACACATATATAATTAATGTATAATAAGCCTGGTTCATGAGAATGGGGCTAGCCTTGATTTTCTCTTGATGTAATGCGGCAGTTTCCTGTGAACCCTCCCTTGGTTAAGTTAGACACTATTATGTTTTCCTAGTTAATGTGAATGAGGCGATTCCTAGCCTGTTCCTTGAATTTTCTTTTGTTATGATCCTTGTTAAGATTTCCAACCTCCCCAGTTTGTTTTTGCCCCCCGTTTTCATCTCAGCTGGGTCAGCCTTTGATTTCATTTATTTTCTGCTTTCCTTTCCATTAGTGAGTGTGCTTCTTGATTCTGTCTATCAGCAGAATACAGTGGCCACTCTTATTATTTTGAGGGGTGAACAGGTCCTACTAATATTTGGATTTCATCTTTGTGTTACATTTATTTTCTGGGTTCATCTCCTCTTTATTATTTCATGAATCATGAAATTTTTATATATTTTTGTAAAAAAAAAAAATTTTTTTAAATAAAAAAGACATTTTGAACTTTCATCAAATTTTTATGTCATGAGATGTTTTGTAGGTCCCCTGTGAATATGTGGTACTGTGGTATATGCAGAATTGAGAGGTGATGGTAGATGAGCTCTTGTGGAGAATCACTGGGTTGTGAGTCTGATTAACTAGGACTAGGATAGTTAATGAAGACCAGCCCTTCCCTATTTCCCCCTTCAGCCTTGTGCCACAATTCTGTATAATACAAAATAAATACCATCTCAACATGTGGACATGCAAAAACCAGACAAGACAAACAAACTATTTTGGCAATTGATGGACAATGACACACCCCAATTTAAAGTTAATTCCTAAGTTTAACGGATTGGTGTCTGCTCAACCAGTGGTTAAATTGATAGGAAATCTGGAACTCATTAGCAGGCTATGTGGAGGGAAGTCTTTGGAACACATGATCCCTTTGAGATTTATGGGTGGAGCATTTGCAGTTTACCAACAACTGGATGACAAAGCAAAATTTGACATTGACTAGATAAAGACTGCCTTAATTACAGCCTTTTCTACAGATTTGTCCATGACGTACAAACAGCATATCAAGTGGCACTGGCAGTATGGTGAATCCGTGGATGTATACCTGAATTGAAGAAACTCGGTTCTTGTTGGGCAGGATGAGTGACTGTATGCTGCCTTGCACATGTTGCCAAGCAATGTAAAGTAGACTCTTTGTGTGTTGTCTAGGATGGATGTGTTCTCAATTGAACAGCTGTTTGTCCGAGCCTGGGGAATTATGATACAAGGAAATGGAGAAAGTCGGGGTGGCACCAGTGGCCTGGCCAATGCAAAGTACAAACATTCATGTCAGAAAGTGCTTTTGATGCAATGATATTAACCACATGTCATAGCTGAGAAAATAACAGGGGACAAGAGTGAGGACAACACAATACCACAAACTGTTACCATGGGCCACATGTCTTGAAACTGTCCAAGAAAATGTGAGAAGAGATATGTCAGTGCCAGTATCATCTCTAGCTTGGCACTACCTGTGATTGTGTTCCAGGTTGATGGCAGAACCACCACCACACTAGTTGATACTGGTTGTTCACCGTCTATAGCCAGCAGAAAGATATGCCAGTCGTGGACAAAAGGGCCTGTATGCATAACAACAGTAGACGGGAAGAGCCTATTGAGAAATAAGAGTTGTTTCTTTACTGGTGGCTCAAGAAAAGCCACTTGGTTTCAACCTCCCAATAGGGATGAGTTAAGAGAAATAGGAATCACACCTTCAAATGCAGTGGAGTTCTTCATAAGAAAACCACTCCAGTGCATGGCTCTTGCCATAGAGGAACCACACTTTATCATCGGGTTTGAAAAGTCTGAAAATCAGGTACCAACAAGCCTACAAAACAAGATAGCAGAGTATTCTGTGTTTGAGCTAGAACATAAGATAACTAGGAGTTAAAAACATGGTTGGATAATATCACATATCATGAAGAGGAGCTTGAACCTTCCAAGGATCTAGTTCCATTGATGGCCATTATCCAAGAGAGAAAGAAAAAGGTATGCCCTCTAATGGATTACAGAGAGTTAAATGAGTATGTAGACATGTTTGCAGCAAATGCAGATATCTGTGCAGACAGGCTAAGGGAATTGCCACAACACGGATACAAAGTATTGCTGGTGGACCTTAGGAGAGGGGCCTTAGGAGAGTGTACCTATAGGTTTAGGTACACTAGTCATTGTGGCCTTTCTAGGCCATCTTACCGAAAGGGCCTTATACGTACTGCTTTATACGATTAGGCTTTGGCCTCAACGTGGCACCTCTTATAACCAAATAGTCAGCACTATTTAGTTATTAGTTATGACTATTTGCATATGGACAATACTGGGCATGTATTAGCCAATAGTCAGCATGGCTTTGGGACTGGGACAGCTATATAACACCAGTTTCTCTCAGTTGAGAGGAGTACTCTCAGTGTGTGGAAACCAGACAAGATGAACACAATATATATATATATATATATATATATATATATATATATATATATATATGCACACTAAAGGGTGGTGAAAAGTACTTGGTACAACTCACTTCGCAAAATGTGATAAAATTGTTAGTTATGGAAAGCCCCTCTTGGTTGGGCTAAGAACATTTCAGGAAAATGGTCACGCACACACACACACACACACACATATATATATATATATATATATATAATTTGAAGATCTAATATATAAAGCACAAAGTTTGTGTTTCTGAGCAAAACTTTTAAATTTAAACATATAAGTTTATATGTGCATGTGTAAATATGTAAAACTGTGATATCAAATAAATAAGGTTTTATCATTGGGGTATGTATCAGCATGTATTTTATATCATGTTCAATTGATCAGGTTTTGCCAGATGGAAATACCAATTTGCATATTCAACTCTAAAAATCAAATTTTTAAAAAAATAAATACATTTTACTCATTTCCAAGCCCAGACAACTCAAGAAAGACAAAATGAGTTGAAGAAGCAAAACATTTTTGGAAAGATGATGACTTAACAACTTATAAACAGTCACCAAGAAATATTTTATAGATAAAATAAGAAATATGATAAGATTTATATAACAAGTTTATTTACCCATGTGAGTTATGTAAGAGGTCATGGGTTAGATCTCAACTTGTTATAACAGTAAAATTATTGCTGAGTAATAAAGTTAGTAGATATAGATATGAAAGGTCCCAATATGAAATGTGCATTTCTCAAGTAAGAAAGTGAATCATACATTATCATGATAGTTATGCATCTCGACTAATTGGTAAGAAATACTTGCTTAAGACATGGTTTTTCCTGATAGAAAAAAGTGAATAGATGTTTGAGTCAGTCAACTTGACACCCCCAAAGCGAGTGGAGGTGGGCAGGCACGGAAACTGTGATTGGTAGCTGGCTTGTTGGTGTTTTGCATGGGTGAATTACCAAGCTCTATATAAAGGGCTGGAATGAGAAGGAGGGCAGTTCGTCTCACAAGTGGAGACTGTGCCTATTACTACGACAGTAGGAGAGAGACATAAGTTGTTTTTTTTTGTAAAACACTTCAACACAGGAAACACATTTTATTTATTAAAACTTCTCGATTTCTACACTAATTGACATTATTTTCACTGTTTAAAATAATAGAAATATCAATTCAAACATGTGTATGTACTATATATAATGTTTACAATTATATATATATATATATATATATATATATATATATAAAAAGGAATCTAAATGAAATAATAAAACGAACGAATATTAATATACAACCAAGTGTGTTTGAAGATTTTAATTTTTTTATATATTTTATTGTTCAAAATATATATATATATATATATATATATATATATATATATACACACACAAACACACACAAGAATATTTGTAAAAAGTCTTTTTTTGCAGACAACCTGATAATGTTTTCAAATACAAAAGTGAGTGGTGAAAAGTTCTTGAACTGATTCACATCCCAAAAATTAATTTGGAAGAAAATATATTTGAGAATTCACTCGTGACAATCTGATTATATTAAGAACTCAACAAAACATGACATCCTTTTTTGACAGTATAAGTGATCTAGTACATATATGTCTCTGTGTGTGTGTGTGACTTTTGTACACATATACATGTAACCATTATTTCTGTTAACCTATTAAAATTTACTTTTCATTTTGCCTGACATCTCAGCATTTTGCCTTTGATTGTTTCATTATAGCAGTTTTAAATTATTTCAGATTTTCAATGTCAGTATTTTACATGTGTGTAGCTGAGAATGTCAGCCATTGTTCTTTTAGAAAGCTGACATAAAAACGAGCTTTGATGCAATTTCTTCTGGATGGCATAAGCAATGTTGAGCAAGGTTCATTCTTCTGAATGCTATCTTCTTTGAGATTAGTATTAGCTTTCAATAGAGTTGCTTATTCATTAAATTGGAACTCAAAATTAAACTTATTGCTAACAAATTTAAAAAGCCAAGAATTTTTTTTTTTATTCTAGCAAAATTGTATTAACAAATAACATACAAAGGAAATAAAGATATTTTTCAGGTTCCTCAGCTAAATGCATGTCCTTTAAGCAAATTCTAGTTTGAATTTTAGGCATAATAATTTTTTAAATGCTTTGAATGAATTTGAAAAGATAAACCAAATATTCCAAGCTTTTAATTGCTTCTGATCACATTAAAGTAAAGAACATTTTTTATAATTTAATAAAATAAAATACCTACACAATTGAATTAATGAATCAACAGTTAAGATATTTCCCAATTTAAAAGAATCACAAGGTAAGATTGTAATGCAAATTACTTACAGAGCGAGTAAACTTCTAGTCTCCAAAATATATGGTAAACTTCACAAATTCATCTTCTATGTAACTTCAAAGGTCGAAGGTCAGTATCTGCACATGACAATTCTGGAAAAAGCAGAAGAAAAAGTCTTTTATTTGAAGGAACTTTGATTAAAAGAAAGCGTCTAATTATAAAACATCATTTTCTGCAGAAAGAATTATGGTCAGAAAGAATTCTTCTTGCTGGCTAAGAACTGCATATTTACTGTCAGTGCTAGAGATTTACATTCAAAGTAAAAGCCAAAATTTCAAAGGAAGGTAGATATTCCATATTTAGAAGATTAATACAGCACAATTTTCCTGTGTTTTTTTTTCTTTGGTGCCAAGTGTTAATCTCAATAGAATATTTACAAAGAATGAAAGGGATTTAAAGGAAAAGAAAACAAGGAGTCGATATTTGATTGATAAACAACAAATGCGATTTTTCTGTAACTTTGAAAAGTTTTGTTAAACAATCAACCAATCAGTATTGTAGGTTTTGCTACCACAATTCACTTGGTCCATTTTCACAATGGTTGCTCATGTTTATAGTTCCCCCAATTCAAGACCCAAGTGCCACCCAAGGTAGAGGATTAATGAATTAGATATGTAATATGAACAGAAGAAAAAGTAGAAAAGGAAGGTAAAGAAGAGAGATAATGACTGATTCCAAAATTGAAGATGATCAGATTGTACTGTTTGGGGAAACATCCCCACAGGAATTAGTTCCACAAAGTAGCAGTTCTTGGGAATAAGTTTTTGGAATGAAGAGCTCTTCTTACGAAAAGAGTAAATAGGGAATGAATCCCAGTGGATGTGGCAAGGTGGTTATTGGCCATAAATGTCCGAGTTGGTGACACTAAAAAATGATGCTCATCTGTAGGTTTACTATGGGCGTAACGATAGAGTAGAAATTAGGTTGCAATGTTTTACCTTCGGGATAGGCGCTTCAATAATTTATTCACAGGCTATTTTATACATCAACAACAGCCCCATTTATGAAACATTCACATACTAGGAAAAAAGATTAATACATTTAATAGACATAAAAAGTCTATTCTTTTTAATGAAATGTTTACAAGTAGAAATGTTTTCAATCTTTTTAGTATTTTTTGCATTTTTGTTTATGAAGTAATTTAATATTCTCAGAGAGGAGCTTTCTAATATTAATATAATTCTTGTGGTTCCTGCTAATGTTTGGTCTAATTGAGGATCAACTGGTCTAAGAGAAGGTAACTCTGAATTCAAAACTGTATGTAGCCCTCACATAGCATATACTATCCAGCTAAAGAAAGGATTTTTGCAGTTTACAGTGGCCTGATGATCATGATAATGTGGTTTAATTGCACTTTGGTTAGATAAGTCATATGTGAGCTTACATGAAAGAGTGGTTATTGTAAATCAGACATTATTAAAAATAACTATAATCTAAGACCTCATATACTTAAATGTGTGTGTATATATATATATATATATATATTGATGCATGTTTCATTAAATAATACAGATTTTCAAGCAACAACAAACTCATGCAAATGAGAAACTTGGAAATCTTCCATGTAAACATAAACAGACTACCATTATTGTTTTGTCCGTGTTTTGTTTAATATATTATAATGTAATTGTCATCTTTGATAATGGCTTATGTAAGCCGAAAGCTTAGATAGTATTAAAAAATATGTATCAATATTGTGATTTTCTTTCTTCGTTTAATGATAATATTATTAAGCTTATCAGATGATATGAAAAGAATTTACATAAAATAAATAGACAAAACTTGTCTATATTATTTAATGAAACATGCATCAATGAAAAAATGCTGCCTAAATACACACACATATATATATATATATATATATATATATATATAAAATGTGTACATCGTTACACATTGCTGTCACATGACTTATTACAATCTACTGCAATGCATTTAAGTTTCATTTTTAAAACAATTCAATTCTTAGAATGCTCTTCAAATTCTTTGTTTTTCTTTTCCTGTTCCCATTCTTTGCTCGGATGTAAATTTTGTCTATTTTATTTGTAACACCAGTCACTTTTGCAAAATGTTATTTGCAGGCTAGAAAAAAGATAAATACGTTTAATAGACATAAAAAATCTATGCTCTTTAATAATATAATGTTATAAGAATGATTGTTGCCAAAATATACTGACTTAATTACATATTTATTGTTCATTGCGTTGAAAAATATGATTTTTTTTTTCTGTTGCAATTTTTATTATTAGGGCCACATATAAATTTTGTTGAAAAACCATATTTTTTCATAATCATTTTAACTTCATTGATAATTTTTTATTTAACATGTTGTGGGATAATTTGAATTAGGTTGTTATATCATTTTCTGAACAATTTTGGGGAGTAAATGTTGCATATAAGAAATGTGCCTCTTGTAGTTCTGTCTTCAAGTTGATTCCAAATGTGTGAGAAAGTAGGCAACACATCTTAAGTCGACTGACCTGTTATATACAAAATGTACAAATTCATCATTTTTAACAAAATAATAATTTTTATTTCTTTGGATTATAAACCCTTTATATATAAATTCTTCATTAATACAAACATATTTTTTTAAATGTTACACTTCATAATTCTTCTTAAAAATATTTTGATGAAATAATGATTTTTTGGAAAAAATTTTTAAAATTGAATCTGCACACACTTCATGAAAAATTGCAATTGTGTGTGGATAAATACTGGTTATAATGAATAAATTCCCTGCAGAATGAACAGGATGCTAATGACTACAAATATATTTATGATTAGCCAGGCATAAAATGGATCCATTTTTGCATTAACTAGGATGAAAGCTACACAATAGCTGGGTATGGATGTGAAGCTGAAACATCAAAGCTATGCTGCTTGACCTGGAACATTATGATGACCGATTTGATAGAATAAGTTTAGTCTGAGATAACAACTTCTTTTTGTCAAAGAAGATTATTTTAAAATCCTACCCAGTTTGGTGATAAGAAAAAAAAAAGCTTTTTTTTTAATGCAGGATGACATATGGGCTCATGCAAAAATGACATATTATTGTATTTTACCAATTCCTCCCAATCTCTTTGCTATAGAATATATTCACCAATACTTTAAAGAAATTTGCTGATCAGGATCAAATTGTAGAAGACAAATTCCTTAAAATTTTCTTAAGATCTGTTAAGTAATTTATCATATCTTTGGCTAAATAAAACTTTTAGAAGGAATTCTTTTTTTTCCCCCCTCTTGCTTCCTAAAAAGTAAAAAATTGGCAGAATTATGAGCAACTTTAGGGGCAAAAACAGAATTTGAATTCCTGATTCTCATCCAAATTCAGTTCTCTCACTCTGATTTGTTCTATCTTCATTTATCTTTGTCCCGTTAATGGCAATCCACAAATTGCAGAAATGGACAAGTATACATGCAGAATCCACTTTCTAAATAATTTTCTCTGGTGAAGCAGTGACAGTAAAGTGGTTTCTTTATTTATTGTCAGTAATGACAAATAGATGCCAGTCAACTTTGACAGAAATGGAAATTCCTGATCAGACATTCACTAATGGATATTAATCAAGTTTATGGCAACGTGCACCAACGAATGCACATTTCGTATCGGTGCCAAACTAAGACCGCATTCTTACAGTTTGCATTCTGTCAAACATTCAAGAAGACATAATCTTTCTTTCTTTGATGGCATTGTGAAAATTCATGGCAAAATCAGACAAATTGTAGAAACTCCATTTTTGGTATGTAGGTTTTTTTTTTATTGGGAGTTTTTTTCTTTTAATTTTCAACCAGATTATTCCAACCAGTTCAACTAGTACAGTTAATGCGGCTTCTCAAGTTAAAAAAGGATTTCTCAATTTGTATTTACTTTCCAGCTTAAACTTACTTTCTCATTTTGGCTGTTTATTGAAGATCAGTTTATGAAATTGCAGTAGAAAGTGAGTGCAATTAAGATAAAAGAAATGCAAGCCAAAAATTAGCCAAAAATTGACAAAACTTCAAATAAACAGAATGGAATAAGGCAAAATAAAAGAAACTTGAGGTAATATCAACACTTTTGTAACCAAGCGATAAGGAATTGTTCATATAATTTTATGCATCCTTTTTCTTCCTTGGTAGCTGAGTGTCGAAGAATTATGTATATAAATTGATGTCTTCTTTTACTTCATTTGTAGCCTAGTGCTGCCTATATAATTTCAGGTTATCTTTTATTTTTTTGGTAGCCTAGTGGTAAAGACCGTTCCCTATGATTTTATGCCTGGTCTTTTGTCTTTGGTAGCCTAGTGGTAAAGAATTGTGCAACTGAGTTCATACCCCATTTTTCTCCTTCTGTACTCTTCGTTGCTGCATTTTGACAATAATAAAATTCATCAGCTCAAAATCATGCTAGGAAAATGAATAAAAAGAAATTAACGAAAATAATGACATGTGGAATCCTAAAAAATATTGTAAGAAAAAGGAAGTGGGAAATGGAATGCTGAGGAAACTGATATGTGCAAGGATTATGTTATTAGTTGTCATCGTAAGATGAGATGTTAACCTTTGTGATTGTCAGTCTTTTGTGTTCTCAATGAGGAAACAAAATAATGTACTAAATGGCTTTTTGCCTTTATTGTTGTTAGCTGCCCTGCTTTTTGCTTTCCCATCAGCGTGCAGACCCCAAAATGATTACATGATATTCATGCCTTGAAAGACAATAACAACAAACAGCAAAGAAAAGTCTGACAGCTATGGGCAATAAAAAAAAAAAGAAAAGAAAAGAAAAGAAAAGATAAGGAAAAAAAAAAAATCATTGTTTTTCTGCAATGAAGTTGGCTCCACCTCCACCCACCTCCTTAATTTTCAAGTAATTCTTTGGGGGGTGGGGATGTGCTTCTGCCAATCAATGGAGTTTAATGGAAAAAGTAGAAAGAGTCTTTGCCTTTTCTTTTTTCTCTGTAAGAAATGACACAACAAAATAACGCAAGTTTCAATGCAAAAAATCTTCAGCTTCATTTCAACAATAATTTGCATTACACAAAAGACAATAACTGCATATTTTACAAAATGGCTAAGTCAAGCTGTGGGTGGCTAATTTTTTTATTCCATCTTCATTAATGGAATTCTCAAACAGAGTTCAAGTTTCAGTTACGACAGTTTGTATTCCCTTTGCACTAATGCCCTTGGAAAAGGCATGAATCCACTTATTCCTATAATTTTAGATTTTAATAGTAGAACATTTGGAACTTTTGAATTCTGTAAAGCAAATACTATTGAGTATCATGCTGACCCTCCCATCAACCACCATCATACAATTTCCCACGCTACTAAAACTACAGAAGTATCATTCCATGTAACTTCAGTCACACAATTCCCAAAGAATGTGTAGGAATGGACAACAACATGGCAAACATAATGATGAGAATAATCAGCTTCACCAGAATCAAAATTAATTTCCTTTTTCATCTTCAATAATAATGACTTTGTTCGACTTAAATTTTTGACGATTTTCGATGAATCCAATCAAAATTTTGCTATTTAAGTAGTGGGTTTTGACTGCCCAAAAATCCAGTGTGAAAGCCTGTAATTACATTGTAATTATGAACACATTTGGCCAATCAATAAATGGTCAATCTCATCCATACATTCATATTAAACTGAATTTTCGCACCTGAAACTTGAGTAGCCTAAAGGAACAAAAGAAGGAAGACCTTTTCAAAATTAGTAACTGAAAAGTTTTGGTACTCATCCATTTTGCTGAACAATATACATAAACATTCCTCCAAAAACAGCAGTTACTTACAGGATCACATAAACATATTAAGTTTAATTTGCTATTCATTTTCATATAGATGTAAATATTCATAGAAGAGACTTTATAAAAATACATACTACCAACCATCTTTGAGCCAACTTAATTGCAATGTGAATGTAGTGAATGCATTTTTCATTTAATTTTTTCTTTTCTTTATCACTTGCATTTATTGTGAATAAATCCTTTTATTGTTATTTCAATTAACAATTTATGCATCATTTTTAAAATCATTTCTGTTCATAGCAATAGTTTTCTATTGTCCAATCAGATTTCTTCACTCATTGAGAGTAAAATCCAGCCAACACTCGTGAGCTTTGGTCAGTAGAGTGGACTGTACATTTCATTAAGAAGACAACTATTTTCATTTTTCTTGTCTACCTTTGGAATTTGTATGAATTTCTTAAATATTTTCATTAATCCGTAAAATATTTAAATGCAAACTTTTTAGCATTTCAGCCTACAGCCTCATGGCTTTTCTAATGCTGTCTCTGAGATTAAGTTTTATTAGTTTAGCAATTATCCTTGTTTGAACATAAGAGAGAATTTATGAATATACTTAAACCATAAAACTTACAATATAGTTGGTAGAAAAATTAAGTGAAAACAGAATTAAAAATAATGCAACACATGCCTGGGTTTTAATAACTGAAGTGAAAGGTTAATCAATTTTCTCTGATTACTTGAAAGATTTGGAATCAGTATATATTAAGTCCTAACAACCATCTCTTGCTAAACAGGAGTGGTTGGTAGGCTTTAAGGTAATTAGCCTTTAATGTTATATTTTTTGTTTGTATATACAATTAGTTTGGGTTGTATATTTTGTAGTTGCTGTGCTCATTTTTTCTTGATTTTTGCGATGATGAGAGAAGACAGAAATTAAAACATCTAAACTATTTTTGTATTAACAATTTACAGTAATATATATTTTTTGTTACACCTCTTTTTTTGTTGTGAATATCCTTTTAATATATCTCTAATAAAATTTTGTACCTCTGCAAAAATATTCCAACTGTATATGCTCTTCATCAATGTTAGAGAGTGTCTCTTGAAGAAACAGATGTAACATTTGATTCTGAAACAATTTTATATTGTTCAGCTTTATAAAAGGTTCTTGTAAAAATCTCCAGTATTTTTGTTTTGTTAATAAGTAAATCACAAGGTAATCATCCACTGTGTATTCAGTCATGAGTTCTGGGAAATTTTGCACAAACAAAAGGCCACCCTGCCATATTGCTTCAAGGGCCATAGTTTAGGATAAGAGAATGGTGTGCACATACCTAATAATCAAGGTTAAACATTGCTAACATGCATCTATCATATTTGTCACCATATTGTGTACTTTTTATCAAATGAATCTTACCTCAAAAGCCACCCTGACATATTACCTCAAGGGTCATAGTTTAATGGAAGAGAATGACTTTAGGTGACTTGTTCCCTCACACTTGTTTGTCAGCCTCAACATAACACCATTATTAAATGGATTATATGCATAATGTGGTAGGAAAAGAAATCTGGTTTCATTCTCTCAGTAACCACTCTGCCATTTCATATTCAAATTACATAAAACAACAAAATTAGGGCAACACACTGTAAACCATTTTGACAAAGACAATGAAAATTTATTTGCTATTTTAAAATGGTTTCCAATTTGTTGTGTTAATTTGCCAAATTTATTGCCAGACTTTCCAAGCTTCTAGCTCCAGATAGGATGATCAGATTTTTTTTTTTTTAATTATCCAGTCTTCCACATGAAATTGCACTGAAACAAATCCGCAAAACAGATCTGCATCGATGTAACACACACTGTAAATTGATCAGAATATAAACAATACTGATGAGTGAAATGTTTTGATCAAATATCAATTCAAAATGTTTGATTAAAATTAGACAAGAATTGTAGTGAAATATGATGACTGCAATGAAGGCATTATGCAATTTATTTTAATAAGGATAGAGTTTTATGGAGAATCCTTACAGCAACAGAAAATGATACAAAGTGGAAGAAAACTCAAAAAGAAGTGGACTGTAATGATGATTAATAAAGTTAATGAAGCAGTCAAGATTTGACATTTTCAGTGTTTGTACAGATGTCAAAAATCCTGCAGTTGTCTTTGTATTTCCAATGACAAAGCATCTGTCTGTGAAGAAGGCAATGATATTCAGACTAAAGAAATGTTGCTGCAGATGACATTTTCAAAGACATTTTCTGTTAGGAAATATTGATAAATCAGAAAATAGACAATATCTCCTATGTAAAGAGAAAGATTCAAAGAAATCATTACATTATTGCTGAACATGAGCCTTAAAAACAAAAGTAATCTTTCTTTAGAAAATGAAAGAAATACTAAAAAAAATAATGAAAATATTCGATACACTTCATTATTTCCATTCCTTTATAGAACGCCATTTTTGAGAGGTGGGGGGGGGGGATCTTTCAAATTTCCCAAATCATGACCTCATAGATGTAGTTCTTTATTTGAGGATTCACTTTCACTCACATTCTAATTTCTTGTTTCATAACATTTCAGCTGGTGTCTTTAGATTTTCCTCATTTCAGCTTAAATTCTTTGTCATAATTAATTAGAATTATGATTTTGGCACGATTTTTATTCCTATATTTCAATCAACATATTCTCTAGCCTTTTTCAGATACATATCCATTTTTTTTCTTTCTCCTTTATAAATTATTGAATTACTGCAAACAACAGAAAATTAAAATTGCTGTTTGAATTTCTGGGATAAGGAGCTATCATTATTTACATATGGAGTATTGTCTCCATCTTTGTTGTAATCATAATGTTCCAGCCCTTGTGCCCCATGACATTTATTGGCTGATGTTTGCTTCATGAATTTGGTGATATAATAATTGTGAGTTCAATCCCTGGTCTGGGAAGTTTGTATTTGAATTCAGTGGAAATTGAGTAAGCAATAACTGAACAATACTAAACATCCCTGGATATGAGCAGTGGTAAAAGAGCAATCTGCCCCCAAAGATTAAATTAAGTGTCCTGTTCAAAATTGACAATAACCTGATGAAGGCCAAAGCATTGTGATAACAACAACAAAGATTGGAACAATAGTCCATAGGTAAATAATATAAGGAAATTAAAAGTCGGTTTGAATCTTTGATGACCACATCTTAAAACCATTTATAAAAGAAAAAAATCGAGCAGATGAATTCTACCTTTGAGTAAGGATAAAAAAAAAAAAATCTACAACCAAATTGTACCTATAAAAACAACAATAATTAGGATACTCATTTGATTGTCATATGAAATTAAAAAAAAAAAAAATGGTTCATTCAGAATTTTATAAAATATGGAAGGCCAAAAAATGTATCAGGCAAAATGTAATGATAAATAAGCAAGGATGAAAGAGAATACAAATCCAAATAAATTAGAGAATAACATTTCATATGAGACTGTATCCCAATTTTCAGGTGTGTCTTTGAATTTTAGATTCTTTTTTTTTTTTTTTTTTAAAATCAATTCACCCAAGCAAGGCAATAATGCCACTAAGATACAAGGGGCTACTTAGAGTAAAAGAGAAAGAAAAGACATTAGAAGGAATCAGAAAAACAATCCTAAGCAGGAAACAAGGGATAAACCTCTACTGTTTCAGGGAGGAATTTGAACAGGGCAGTAACATGATAATGATGATAGTGTAAATAATTTCTGAAAGAATTATGTTAATTCTTTTCAATTTCAAATAATCACTTTGTTTTGTTAGTTGTAATTTATGAATTTACATCAATTCAAAATTTAAGACAAAAACAAGAAATAATTAAAAAATCCTCGAACAAATGAAAATCAAATATTTTTCTTAAATGTTTAACTTTTAGATTTCTGTACCATGAAAAACATTTTTTAATCAAAATATTGTGTAAATAAAAATACACAAAACGTTCAAAATTCAAATTGTTTAATATGACTTTTTAGATTTTGTAATGTTTTCTCTGTGAATGGAATAGCAAAGCCAAAGAATTTGATTGGATTTAGAAGGAATTGCGAAATATAAAGAATCTCCAGATTTGGTGCCAAAAGTAACTTCAAATCTAAACCTGTCATTGAATCCAGAAAATGTTCTATGATTTTTGAGATTCGGTTAATGAAGCAATTTCTTAAAGTCATCTTAAAATGTGCTTATTATTATTTCTTGGAATACAGGCATAAAAATAATAATTTACACTGTTTACATCATTCGCACTATTGTCCAGAGCTTTATTGTCATATTCATGACATTTCGGCTGTTGTACACTCTGATCTTCTTCAGGTGATATTTCGTCCACGGGGGTAGATTGTTGTAGTTCCATGTGCCATGCCTTTTTTGGATATTTCAATTTCAGTTATTTTATTACCTCAACTCAAAGTTTTTGTTCACCTTTGCTGTGGCCAGTTATTGAACTCACAACTCTTTGGGTCAAGTAACTGGATTACTTCAACCAATGCTTTTATCCACATATTTAAAGAAAAATTCCCTCAAAATAACTCGAATTTATCATTAACTACCTAATTCTATTATACAATACAAAAAAATATCAAGATACCTTTTCAATGAACAAGAGTTCATTTTTTAATTGGCAAAAATGTTTTTACTGAAAAGAAAAAAGTTTCCCATGGCACCCTTCCTTCTCTCTTTACCTTAATTGAAATCCATGTATTGCAGAACCCCTTTGACAGCCCCAACCAAAGATTATCAAGAATTCTTCTATTTCTGTGCCCTCAGGAGAAATGATTCCTCTGCCTGTATGACACACACGTTCACTCCATCTGCAATTGGTTTTTCTTCTTTTAACCTAATTGCAAATGCCAATTGACTGTTAAATAACAAATTAAGCATCATTAGGATAGAGACAAGTCTATTCCAGCCGCCATATCCAATTAGTATCAATCTATGTTGAAAGGTAAAAGAGAAATGGGCAAGATGGTGGTCAGGGAGGGGTCTCTTTTTTTGATGTTGATTAACAATAAAGCTGTTGGTCTGTCATCATTTCTGGTGCTGGGTGAATTGAAGAATGCCAAAGAGCTATGCCTTCATACTTTTATAATCATAAATGACAAGCAAAGTTATAAGAGAAGTATTCTCTAAATACAAACATATTTTGTAAAGTAATTACGTCTTTGATCAATAAGGGAGTCTCCAGTGATCAACTAGAAATTGTTGGTTTATCATAACAGATATTACAATTAAAATCATATATACAGGGTGCAATGAGTAAATTGTTTTTGATTTCGTCATCTGCACAGTATAGTAAGATCAGTTTGGCACCGTCTGTGAGAAAAAGAGCACCATGATGCAATTTCCTCAGCCAGGAATTTAGAAACAGCATGCTGTACTGCTTGGCATTCATGTCGGAAGCTCCAATACAAATATTTCAGAGTGTTTGGGTGTCAATCTGAGGACAGTGCAGAGGATTCAGAAACAATTGGATAATCCTAATGGTAATTACATCGATATTGTAGCTTTTAAAACTCACTGATTGTTTTGATAAGTAAAGCACTTCTGAATTTGTTGGTAAAGGCCTCAGACTTAACATGGAGGCCTACATCAAGTGCTTTGAGGAAGTAGTACTGCTCTAAGTAAAGAGGTTGGCTGCTTGAAGACCTTATGTCTGGCAACATGATTCTGCACCATGCCACACAAGCAGAACTCGGTCATGGCTGTCAGAGAATTTCTGAGACACCATCCCTTTCATCTGGCCACCTAACTCCCTAGACTGCAACTCTTTTGATTATTATATATAAGGCATATTTGAGCAAGAGACCAACAAAACTCCTTGTAACACCAAAGATGAAATGAAGTCAGGGATTATGGCAGCATTCACCAACTTAAACAAGGAAACAGTCCAGAAGAGCTGCAATAGATCCTGAAGTTGTCTGGAGGTTGTGGTTGAAGCCAATGGCAATTTGATTGAATAAATTTACTCTTTAGTATTTCAAGATATTTCAAGTGTTATTTTCATTTTTGTTTCATTTAGATAACAGTTTATCCATCACACGTTGTATGTTGCCCAGCAACCCATTTCCAAGCACGTCTGTCTGCAAGCATTGGCTAACCAGTTCCTATTGCAGGTTCTTGTTCAGTCACATTTTATTTTTGTTTGTTTATGACCCACAGATCTCACCGGTGGTTTATACTGCAACAATACCGAGTGATCCTTAGTTACAGTTCCTGGGAGAGAGTTCATCACCTGACTGGATCAACAGACTGAACAAGGTCAGTACACTCAAACACTCAGTCACGATGACTTCTAACTTCAACCATTGATAGCCTCTGAACAACCCATGATGTGGTTTAAAAGCATTTTCCAAAGGTATTTACATGCATTTTTCACATCCTCAGGCTGATAACATGAAAATGTCAATTTCCTGACAAATTGACAATGCTGAGATTTGAACCCTGGTCTCATGGTCAGAATGCAAACATTTTAAGTACTCAGCCATGTTTCCATATTATATATGTATGTATATATGATATATATTATATAAAAACTAACTTTTAAATATCAAGTGGAAAATCTTAAAGGGGAAAAAATTGATATTTTTAATGTTCTAGTTTTAATATTGAGCACTATATATATAAAAATATCTGGAGTTTCTTAAATTTTATATATATATATATATATATATATATATACACACTTTATAAATTCAATATCTTTTTTAAAGTGATATTTGCCAAAAGAATAGCTAAATTAAGAGCATGCATAATATAATCTTCAAAAAAATGAAAATGTAGGGTAATTTAAGATATAAAATATTTGAAACACAAACCTTTATGTTACCATAGTTTCTACAATTTCATTAGGCCTTAATATATTATATGATGTCTGTGATTTCATCCATCCTCAGATATGGGCATCTCAGATGTGGCTTTTTAGTCTTGCTAGGGTCTTACATTCTATTGCCCATATGTGGCAATCATTGGATATCATTTGCAATAGTTGTTACATAAATTCCATATAACGTATAATAAATGATTTCTGTCTGTGTGACGTCTTTGATGATTTTTAAGCCTATCATAGTTCGACATGTTAAAATCAAATTCTGTGGCAACTTTTTCAGGAAAATTAACATTAAATCTCTTATGAACATCTGTCTTGAGTTTTTCATGCTCGACACTTTTCTGTTCAAAGTTTCTCTAACCATTGTTCACTGCTTTCCTCCAGGATGAACAATCTAAAACTAGGTTTTTCCAGTAATTTTGCATGAGGTTAGCCTTCTTCAGTGTGTCCATGATGCAAACTTTATATCTTGTGCAGTGTATTGGTCTTTTTCCTTCAGCCAATTCACCATATAGAAACTGCTTAAGGATCCTATCATCCTTCATCCTAACTACATGATCGTAACTGGCAGAAGTTCCAGAGACTCTATACTGCTAGACTGACTGCATTCTAGTACATATATCATCACTCATATATATTTGACACCAGATACATATTTGTGTGATCAGTGCCCTTTCAATATATTTTCTACTTAGTGATGAGTTCTTTTCTTCTGTAATCAGATGCCTTTATGGTGAAGTACAAGTGCATATCCATCTGACTACAATTTCAACCTAATAAATGTCACTGATATCACAATTTGCACACTAGGCTCATATATATATATATATATATATATATATATATGTCTTAAAATAATTGTCAAACTTTGTCCATTTCATAATGTGTGATATCATTTGTACGCATCAAGCAGATATGAATGTACAAGAGAAAATCATGGAGAATTGGAGTTTAAAATCAGTAAAATCGACCTTGCTAACCAAAACACTCCTCTGTGGCTAAATTGATAAAGTATGTCAGGCTATATGACGGTTCTGTATAGGATACAGGTTCAATTCCTGTTGGAGGATGCATATTTCCTATGAAAATTTCTCGGACATTCAGGCCGGTAAATGTCATTAATACTGTTTATTATAAACAGAGCATTTACTTAAATATTTGTATTTATAAAAAGAATGTATAAACATAAAAAATGTCTTAAAATAATTGTTGGACTTTGTCCATTTCATAATATATACATATATGTATATGCATAAATATATATATATATATATATATATATATATATATATATATATATATATTATATATATATATAAGTTATAAGGAATTTGGTAAACCGAATTGGTAAATCCAAAGAGGATGAAATCCTGAGAGCTCAATGTGAGGACAGAGCTAATATGTAATGAAAAACAAACCACTTTAAGGTACCATTACGATAATTTATTTCACCTAAATCCTTTTTTAAGGATTCAGGATCATCAGGTAAAACTTCCAACAACGAATTGAGTTGGAAGTTTTACCTGATGATCCTGAATCCTTAAAAAAGGATTTAGGTGAAATAAATTTATATATATATATATATATATATATATATATATATATATATATATATATATATATATAATATCACTCATTGAGTTAATAGTGCACAATTTCTTTTTGTGTCAATGTGTATTTATTTTTTTTATCTAAGAGTATATTTTAGCTAACTTGACTTAATTAGTATATATCTATTTATGTTATGCCTTTGTTAGATATATGTATATGTGCATCTTTGTGCGTGTGTGTGTGTGTGTGTCTGTGCATCAATGTTTTTGGGGTGTGTGGTATAAATATTTAGATGTGAATATTTATAATTTATCTGTATCTCTATAAGTTGAAGTAAATAATTTGTGAGGATGTGTGTGTGTGTGTGTTTTGTTTTATTTTAGTTGTGTTTATTTTAAAACAAAATTAAAATAAACAACAATCCCTCATATAAAATATGATATATCATCATTGTCACAACTAGCAGATATATTTACCAAAATTTAAATTATATAACAAGCCAGTGCTACTGATGAGGAAAAATATGTATATTTATATATATGCATATATTATGCAATGGGTGATGAATCATTTATGTGTAGAGTGAGCCATCTAGATAACATTATTGTAGAATAACCAACATTAGCTTTTTTGTCAAAGATGCAATCTCTCAAAGGACATTTAAATTAATATATAGTGCTGGTTTTCTACAATGCATCACTAGATGTGTGTGTATATATATATATATATATATATATATATATATATATATATATATATATATGAAATAACATTGATTATTTACTCATTAACAGGGAGATTTTCAAATGATCACTTCAAACACTTTCGTAATCACAATTAGACTCATTCAACTCTTTCTGAATCCTCTACGCTGTCCTCAGATTAAAACCCAAACACCCTGAAATATTTGTGTTGAAGCTTCCAGTGTTTCCAAATTTCTGGCAGAGTGAATTGCATCATGGTGCTCAATTTCTCTCTGCCTACTGTGCAGTTGACAAAATCAAAAACAAACAACACCCGTGTGCAAAATTAAAAATATAAAATGTTGACAATTTACCCATTTCACTCTATATGCATGTATATATATATATATATATATAATTATGGAAATAATATACAAGGATCTCTTTCTTTCTTTATTAGGATTTAAATTTTTTTATCTTCCAGTTTACCAAATAATTTGCTTGATGTATGAACCAACTTTATAAGCAGAAAATATGGTCCCTTTACAATATTTTAACAACTACTTCCAATTTCTTTCTATACATACACAAGCACAGACATTTTTCCTCTATATACATACATATGATATTTAATTTATAAATTAGGCACAATAAGAGATGAATAATCAAGGAACACCACATTGATGAGAAACTGCAATTAAAGTTATGCAACAGAAGATTCATTCTTACCGTAATTCTTAACAATTGATTTGTTAACTAATAAAACAAAATATTTTTCCTTCACCCTTAAGAGAAATCAAACTTGAATTGTCAGCATCAATAACCTATTTTTTAACCTTAATTAAGTAAACTAATGAATTCTTTTCATCAGGAATTGACTATAGATAACTAAAGCTGCAGACACTGTCCAAGAATCTCCACTGAAGACTAACAGAGAAGTTAAGAATTTAAAATGCATATTTTCAAAGAGAGCAAGCTATTCCTAGTTGCAAGAATTATGGAAACACAATTTACTTACCTGAATTTCCAGTGGCCTTGAACCAAACTTATCTCATTTTAGTAAATATCATCAAACTACTTAGTGGCTAAGAGAATTATATTTCCACTCATGCCAATGGTTCATGAAAAAGTAAGGATTTATAATGTGGATTTTCAAGGTAGGCAGGACACTATCTACAATATGTCAATTTCAACTCTTTTTGACTGTGCTGGACAAAGCTAAATATTGCTAATGTATATGAATAATTAGTTTTGATAATTGTCCTAATTTATTATCCTTCATTATCAAGCTTAATTATCCAACTAATTATTTCCAGTTTGACTAAATCTCTGTTGTTTAGTTAAATGTAGATAAAGCAAGTGAAATGAAGCTTGAAAGAAATTCGACTTAAAACAAAATAATGTTTGGGAATGTTTCATTTAATAAATTAATTCAATACCACAATGAAGACACTATATGAGTGTGGGTAAAGAAAATAGAGTTAAAATTAAAGAAATCAATGAGTCAAACATTAATAAGTTTGACAATATACATTATTTACATTATTCAGACTATTGTCCTCATCTTTGTCGCCATATTTATTACAACGTTTCAGCCATTGTACGCTCCGGCCTTCTTCAGGTGGTTGCAATGTCAAACCGAACCCTTTATTTTGCTCACTGGGGTAAACTGTTCTATTTCCAGTTTTACAATATCCTATGTTCTAGTTCGACAATATTTCATGTAATTAAAAACAAAATACAAAATATTTTCCTAATTCAAAAGTCAGTCAGCAATTAATTTCTTGAGCATTTCTTATGTTCTGATATTAAGTAAATATATTTTCCTAAGAGTACAGTTTATGAATAATTCAAGAAATAAAAAATAAAACTTTATTTTCTATTTATATTTACCGAGGGGGTCTGCATTCTGGGAAATAAAGAAGTGCAGACATTAATTTCCACACAATGAATTCTAATTAAATGATTCTAATTAGTGTCTTAATCAGACAAAACACTTTTTTTTGCTTAACACTGAAAAGTGAACAACTTCTCCACACCAACATGTGTGGATGGGGAAACACTTTGACGTAACAGGTGAAATAATTTCCTTCACTGAAGAAAAAAGAAAAAAAAAAAAAAAAACTAATTACACACCTGAGATTCAGAGAGGTCCAAAGAAGATAAATGGTTAATTTAATTTTTTGTTAATCCTGAATTATGGCGTTTACCATTTTGTGTTTTAAGGCAGTTTCTGCTCAGTCGAAAAGAAAATCTGCCCAAATTATATTAAACGAATTACTTTCCATAGACTTTTTCTGATTTTGTTCATTTAGAAGAAAAAGAAAAAAAAATCAAGAATGAACTTTGGTATTTTAATATTAATCATCATAATATTCATCATAATTATCATCATAAGCTTTATCATATTAACTATCACAGTCATCCTAATAATCATCATAATAGTCGTTAATATAATCATCATAGTCGTCATAATCCTTATCATAATAACTATCACAGTCATCCTTGTTAACATCATAATAGCTGTCATTAACATAATCATAGTCGTCATCATAATAACTATCACAGTCATCCTAATAATCATCCTAATAGTCGTTAACATCATAATAATCATCATAATAGTCATTATCATAATCATCATAATCCTTATCATAAAATCATCTGATGATGATGCATTCCTTTTGAGAAGCATAAATTAAATCCTCATTTTGAAAATCTCACAGAATCATCATCATCAGAGTCATCATAAGTCTTGCAAAAAATAATTTTTATTCTTGTAACAGGAATGACGTTATTTCCAGTCTTCATAATTTTAGCCAAGACAGAACTTGTAGTTTGGTGTTGCCATGGTTTGATTAAAAATCAAAATGAATGACTTGGTACAATGCGCACAAATGTTTGCTTGAACCAAAATTCCTTCTTGTTCACAAGACTTATCAGCTTTTCAACAGGCCTTAATTCAACATGGCTGACAAATTCAATATCAATCAATTTGCTCTGATTGGTGTTAAGTGACTAATTGATATGCATTAAGTGTCAAAGACTTCTGTTGTTTAATGAACTAATAATAATTCTCTTTTGCATCTTATATTCTTCATCCTTTTTTGTATTTATTTCATCATAACTTTTTCTATTAACAATTTGATTCGGTAAAACTAAAAGTGAATAAAAGTAAAGAAAGAAATCAAGAATTTTCAGTTTAAAGGGAAAAATACCTGATGCTGAAGTAAAAAGTAATTTTAATTTAGCTATACACTCATTCAAATATAAAATTCTCACAGAGGATTTAAAGCAAGATAATGTTTTCTTTCAACAGAAGCTATGCTCAGTTAGTTCAAGCTAAAATTGTCAACGAAACACTTGGATGCCATGAGTTTTGAAGAATTGTTAAAGTTCCAAAGAAAAAAAAACAAATTATCTATGCCCACTATTATTAATAGACTTGAGGTTATTTCATTTTCATCTCAGAATGCTAAACTCTTTGAAATAAACTTTACCTCAAATTCTACAATTATCCCCTACCTGACTTTAATCACTCTTATGGAGCACCAGCTTAGAAATTTCAGATTCATCAAAAATCCTTATTCTATGAAGCCCAGATAAAATTGATGCCATTCTTTTTAAGAACCTTTGCCCAAAATTAGCTTTAAACCTGGCAAATCAGTGTCTAAAATAGATATAAATAATAAATATTTATGAAGTCTGTGGAAGTTGTCAGTTGTTTGCCTTATTTTCAAGAATGCTGGTGAACATTCATCTCCATAACAATATCACATCATCAGCCTCCTTAGTATCATTAGTAAATTCTTTGTAATTGTTTTCAATACAGTGGTAGCTGAATACCACACCAAAAATAATCTCCTAAGTGACAAACAGTATGAATTTTGCTCATCTAGGCCCACTGCTGATGTTTTAACTGTTATCACTCAAAGAATCAATGAAAGCTTTGTCACCAGAGTTCTTGCTATAGATTGGATTTTTGACACAATGTGGCTGGGTTATGGTTGTAACACAGATTCTCCAGCTATCACATTACTGGAAGCGTTTACACAATCATCCCTTAGGTAGGTCCATGGTCAGTTTTCTGAAGGTCATGAGATTAAGGCAGTTGGCTGTCTTCTTGGTCCTATTCTCTTTCTGCTTTTCATTAACTATCTGCCAAGAAGCATTCTCAGATCATGAGTAAACATCTATGCACGCGATACCACTGTTTAGGGAGGTACTTCCAAAAATCCAAATCATCAGTGACTTGCAGCTGATCTCTTCTCTCTTTAACTCGATGAAGAGAAACTGTCTTGTAACATTTGGGTACCTTACAAATAAAACTAATATCATTTCATTATCACTAATTAGACGCTCCAGTCATGATAAAAGTTGCACATGATGATGATCCATACTTTGAAAAGTACCTTCAGTCTCAGCTTCACTCCAAATGTCATGGAACACTTATATCTATTGCCAAGGATGTTGGAAAAATGGTTGTGGCTCATTCTATTTCTCTCGGAAGTATCAGACTCCATCTGCATCATATTAGAACAAAAATGAGGTTTGGTAATATGGTCTGATCAGGAGCTGCTCAATCTTTACTCTCTAGCCTTTGATAAAATTCAAAATCGTTTATCTGGGTTTTTGTGGAACTTACACGTTTTCAACTCTGTAAACTCTTACCCTTCAACATTGCAAACTTTTCAATTCTCTATCACTGTTTCCCTGGCATATATTCAGATCAGCTCCATTCTCAATTTCCATTACTTCAGATCTTTACAGCGAGAACGCACCTTGTTAGGAATTGAATTGTACTCGTTTTCTTTAATGAACTGCCACTTTGTGAAACAGACCCCAATAAAATAATTGGACACTCCAACATGGTATAATGTTTAGCAAGCTCATCTTACTTGACCTATTATGACTGAGTAGTGAGTTTGATCCTCACTGGATGCCCATCCTGGGTATGATGATAAACTACATCTGCATCCAGGGTAAGAAGATATGTCCAACAGCAAGGCCTGTGACCAGGAAGTTTTGAGGAGTGTGGAACCACCTCTTAATTGCTGCTGTTCCCAGGCCCCACCCTAACCTCGGGTGGTAGCACCTTTTACCGTCCCAGCTATGGGCAAATAGTTAACACTCATACTTGTGTAAAAATAGGTTTTAATACCAGAAATACTTTGTAATAAAAAAAATAAAAATGGTTCAAATATATATGTATACATACACACCAAACTATCGCTATGGATCTATTTCAAAATTTTGTTGGCATTAAATGACCCACTGATGTTGATATGCCATAAAAAAAACAACCAACCTCACTGGGTGCACCTGAATTTCAGGTTTTTGCTACAACAAAGTCACTATAACAATTTACATATAAGTGAGCGCCGAATTTTGTTCCGTATTTGTCGATCTGTCATTTTAAGATATTTCATTAAAATGATTCCGACATTTTAACGCAAATATTGCATCTTTTATATATTATGTCATATGTTGTTGATTTGAAGGAAAATAAAAATGTTTTAAACTCACAATATACACTTTCTATTTTCATCAAATTTTCCTGAGAAAAACATGACATAGATGTTAGAGTGCTGTTAAAAAATACATGGTATGAACAGGTTAAAAATTAACTTCATCTATATTTTCATTTCAACAATGTTTATTATGGTTGGCTCTACACAAGAATAACTGTCTTAAGATTTACTCTTCCTACTTAGGTATGGCACATGGTCAAATGAAACAAGACAGCATGTATTAGAGGAATGTTTCAAAGAGAGTAAAGCCAACCGAAATCCTGGCTATTACCTGAAAGCAACTGAAAGACAGAGAATATTACTGAGGAGAGAATAATAATAATAATAATAAAAAAAACAAACAGGATTCAAGGTGACAAAAGATGTGTGTTGATATTTCATTTTAATTTTTGAAGATCATAGTTGATTGGAAAGTAAGCCAGAAAAAAAATTTGTAATAAATATGGCAAAAAAGATGAGGACAATAGTCTAAATAATGTACATAATACCTCATCTCAGAAATATAGACAGATATTCATCAGAAGAATTACAATGAAAATATTTATACAAAAGACACAGGGAAGCCATGTTAGAGTTGTGTGTAAGTGACCGAAGCCAAGTTGCCAGATCAGGACTGATGACATTGCAGATTCTTTTTTTGAATTCTTTCAAGAATTTCTAGATACAGAGCAGAAATGACAGACTATACACTTTTAGTCAATGAAATGAATTGACAGGTTACACAATAATTAGTTCTTCACAACCATGAAATTCACAATAAATATTTTCTTTTAATATTAAACTTTCATTTTATTTATGCTTTAGTTTGCAACCAAAATACTAATTTCAATATCTTGTTTACAACCTGAATGACCACAAGTGAAAAATTGAAAATTTATTCTAGAACTGAAAACAGTTTTTTCTATAATTTGCCTATTGTGGATTTGACTTTTTGCATTTATGAATAAACTGAAACTTTTATCATGGAAGAAAAATAGAATTGTTGCCAAAAAGAAAATCGTATAATTAAATCTAAACTGGACGCAATGTCAAGGAACAATGAAAATGGAAACAAAAATATTCCAAATAACTCGACTAAATAAAATAAAATAGGATATGACGTCTTAAAAAATTTGCCCTTGAGGAAAAAAGCCTGGACACTGAGAGACTTTAAAACTCTCTCTCACCAGAGGAAAATAAGTTGATTCAGAAAAGGAAAATAAAAGCCAGTGAAATTGTGGATGAAAAAGAAGAGAGAGAACAAGAGAGAAAAAGAGAGAAAAAGTTTAGGGCAGTGAGAGAGAAAAGGGGGAGAGAAATGTAGGAGAAAAAGGGAAGCGAAGAAACAGAGAAAAGGGAGAGAGCAATGGAAAGGAAAAGAGAGAAAAGGGAAAGAGAGAGCAATGGAAAGGAAAAAAGAGAAAAGGGAAAGAGAGAGCAATGGAAAGGAAAAAAGAGAAAAGGGAAAGAGAGAGCAATGGAAAGGAAAAAAGAGAAAAGGGAAAGAGAGAGCAATGGAAAGGAAAAAAGAAAAAAGGGGAAGAGAGAGCAATGGAAAGGAAAAAAGAAAAAAGGGGAAGAGAGAGCAATGGAAAGGAAAAAAGAGAAAACGGAGAGAGCAATGGAAAGGAAAAAAGAGAAAACGGAGAGAGCAATGGAAAGGAAAAAAGAGAAAACGGAGAGAGCAATGGAAAGGAAAAAAGAGAAAAGGGAGAGAGCAATGGAAAGGAAAAAAGAGAAAAGGGAGAGAGCAATGGAAAGGGAGAGAGCAATGGAAAGGAAAAGAGAGAAAAGGGAGAGAGCAATGGAAAGGAAAAGAGAGAAAAGGGAGAGAGCAATGGAAAGGAAAAGAAAGAAAAGGGAGAGAGCAATGGAAAGGAAAAGAGAGAAAAAGGAGAGAGCAATGGAAAGGAAAAGAGAGAAAAAGTAGAGAGCAATGGAAAGGAAAAGAGAGAAAAGGGAGAGAGGAATGGAAGGGAAAAGAGAGAAAAAGGAGAGAGCAGTGGAATGGAAAAGAGAGAAAAAGGAGAGAGGAATGAAAGGGAAAGAGACAGAAGGCAATAGAAGAGAAAAAGGGAAAGCGAAAAGAGAGAAAATGCAGAGGAAAAGGCAAAGGGAAAAGAGAAAAAAGGGAAAGAAAAAGTTAAAGGGAAAAGATAGAAAAGGGAGAGAGCAATGGAAGGGAAAAGAGAGAAAAGGGAGAGAGCAATGGAAGGGAAAAGAGAGAAAAGGGAGAGAGCAATGGAAGGGAAAAGAGAGAAAAGGGAGAGAGCAATGGAAGGGAAAAGAGAGAAAAGGGAGAGAGCAATGGAAGGGAAAAGAGAGAAAAGGGAGAGAGCAATGGAAGGGAAAAGAGAGAAAAGGGAGAGAGCAATGGAAGGGAAAAGAGAGAAAAGGGAGAGAGCAATGGAAGGGAAAAGAGAGAAAAGGGAGAGAGCAATGGAAGGGAAAAGAGAGAAAAGGGAGAGAGCAATGGAAGGGAAAAGAGAGAAAAGGGAGAGAGCAATGGAAGGGAAAAGAGAGAAAAGGGAGAGAGCAATGGAAGGGAAAAAGAGAGAAAGGAATGGAAAGGAAAAGCGAGAAAAGGGAGAGAGCAATGGAAAGGAAAAGCGAGAAAAGGGAGAGAGCAATGGAAAGGAAAAGAGAGAAACGAGATAGAGGAATGAAAGAGAGAGAGAAAGAAAGCAATCGAAGAGAAAAAAGTAAAGGGAAAAGAGAGAAAAGGCAGAGAAAAAGGCAAAGGGAAAGAGAGAAAAGGGAGAGAAAAAGGTAAAGGGAAAAGAGAGAAAAGGGAAGGAAAAAGGTAAAGGGAAAAGAGAGAAAAGGGATAGATGAATAGAAAGGAAAAAAGAGAAAAGGATGAGATGAATAGAAAGGAAAAGAGAGAAAAGGGAGAGAGGAAGGGAAAGAGAAAAAAGGGAGAGAGGAATAGAAGGGAAAAGCGAGAAAAGGGAGAGAGCAATGGAAGGGAAATAGAAAGAGAGCAATGGAAGCGAAAAAGGGAAAAGGAAAAAGAGGGAAAAGGGAGAGAGAGCAATGGAAGGGAAAGGGGGAGAGAAAAAGGTAAAGGGAGAAAAGAGAGAGTGAGAGAGCAATGTAAGATCAGCAAGGGAGTGAAGCACAAGAGACTAAAAGGTGGAACAAATAAAAAATCCAAATGTTTTGAGAAAAATTTCTGAGTCTTCACAAACAATTGAAACTGGTTATTGCTTTTGCCAATTAAAAATTCTAAATGAGAATCCTATTTAAAATAATTTTATTTTTTTTTTGTTTTTTTTAAATATCATTCAATACGTACACTCCTCTTCATTTGCACATGATCTTCATTTTTGCTTCTTTAGAAAGTTGACAGCCCTTCCCAATTTATTTTTGCTTTGGCATGCATTCTCCTTACCCTACCCTTTGAAGTTTTAACTATCATGGCCCAGCACGTAAGGATGAAGACTCTAAAGCTTTTAGTTTGGTGCCTTATCTATTTTTCTAATGAAAATTGCCTTCAGAAATAGTTAATCATAGACTTGAACAAATGTTTCACAAATGGGAAATTGTAAATTTCTATCAAGTAAAATTTATGAACACCATGAACTTTTGGATCATTCATTAAGAAGTTACTTTTCATATTCACATTATATACATAAGCTATCTCCCCAAAATATATTACCTAACTACATTCAAAGACTTTTTTTATTATTTGTTATGTTGACAGTTTAATTTTTTTTTAAATATCACGGTTTATTTGAAAACAGCATATGTTAGCTGAAAGTGTTAAAGATATATTTAAAAATACAGAGCAGAAATCAGAAGAATTATTAGAAATATTAAAAAAGTACACTTTGGGCAAAAAGTTTGAAGCCACTTTGCAGTTCTTTAAAACACACTTTAAAATGAAATATTTTTTTTAAACTAAAAGATAGGATTTCAGTAACTACAGTGTATTTGCTTTTATTTTGACAAAAAGTAAGCAATTAACTATGAAAAAAAATTATCATACAACAGCATCATATTTTGTTTTCATCAATAAAACCACCAACTGCCTTAATTACTACTTTACAAATTCTTGACATTCTTTTCAACAGATTTTGGAAAAAGTAGATGGCAGACTATTCCAGGCATTCTTCAAGCATTGAAAAAGTTCACTCTTTCAGTATTCTCTTTGAACTCTCCCATCAAATTTATCCCATACTAATTCAATGGGAGAGAGGTCAGTAGACTAAGGTGACCAAAATCCAAAATTTTGCTCCTTTTTCATTACTCCATGGTAATTTTGACATACAGGGGGCGATGGATAAATTGTCATCTAAATTGAGGAAAAATTGAAAATAACAATGGCATCTCATTTTAAGAAATATATTTACCAAAATGACACAAAAATATCTTGAAATACTAAATAGTAAATTTATTCAATAAAATCGCTATTGGCTACAACCACAGCTTCCAGACAACTTTGGAATTTCCTGCAATTCTTCTGGGTGGTCCCCTTGTTTAAGTTGGTGAATGTTATGCTGCCATAATCCTTGCTTTCAGTTCATCTTTGGTGTTACAAGGAGTTTTGTTGGTCTTTTGCTCTACTGTGCTTCACACATAATAATCAAGGGGGTAGCAGTCTGGGGTGTTAGATGGCCAGATGTAAGGGGTGATGTGGTCGCAGAAATTGTCTGACATCTATGACTGGGTTCTCCTGCTTATGTGGCATGGTGCAGAGTCCTGTTGCCATACATAGGATCTTCCAACAGCCACCCTCTTGTCCCAGTGCAGCACTATCTCCTCAAGGCACTTGATGTAGGCCTCTCTGTTGAGTCTGAGGCCCTCACCAACAAATTCAGGAGTTCTTTTCTGAATGATCAGAGTGAGTTTTCCAAACTGCATAACTTCATAATTGCAATTAGACTCATCCAACTCTTTTTGAATCCTCTGCACTGTTCTCAGATTGACACCCAAACACTCTGAAATGTTTGTACTGGACCTTCCAGCTCAATGTCAAGCAGTACAGCATGCCATTTCGAAATTTCTGGTTGAGTGAATTGCATCATGGTGCTCTTTTTCTCACAGTCGGTGCCCAACTGACCCTACTATAATATGCAGTTGACAAAATCAAAAACAAACAATGTACATGCACAAAATTAAAAATATAAAATGGCCACAATTTATCCACCACATTCTCTAATTCAGCAGAATGGTTTGCATTATTGTCTTGTTGAAAGGTAATTTTTTTTAAATTATGTATAAACCACATGGTATAGCAAGCGTTTGCAAAATTGAATGATATTCTTTTTTTTTTTTTTCATGATTCCATTGAACTGAATCAAACATCCAGCCCCCTCTTCCACAAAACATCGCACACTATAACAGGCCCATCACCATACTTAACTGTTGGAACCACACAATTATCCTTCAGACTTTCTCTTGGCTTTTATCACACATTCACTTTCCTCTTAATACCAAAAAGTCCAAATTTGGACTCATCGGACCACAATATTTTTGCTTTCCTGCTTAGTCAGCTTCCATAACAAGGGTTTCTTGATGGCTATGCACCTCCCCCTGAACATATGCTCATCTAAGACAATTTTTCTCAGTTGAGGGTGACAATGGCTGGTTGCTGTCAAGAGGAATTAAATTCAGTTGTTCAGTCGAGCAATTTTCCTTCTCTTTCTTTGCTCCCAATAAACACATGTTTCTCTTCAGCAGCAATTGTCACATTTGGTGCTTCACTTCTTTTTTCTCTCAACATTTGCACCTGTTTCTAACTGCCTTTGTAACAAATATTGCACCTTCTGTCTAGAAATCTTCTACTTGTCAATTTGACTTTGAAAGTAGCATTCTTTGAATAAAATTTCAGCATGTATCCATACCTCAGTGTTTAGCTGTTTTGATTTTGCCATCTTGTGCAAATTACTCCAAAATTAGAAAAATAGATTTGAACAAAACTATGAAAATTGTCATAATGGCACAATCTTTGTTTTTCTTCAGAAACCACTCCAAATGTTTTGTTTACAGTGCTGAGTTAGCATTAAGAACCTGTATTAACACTTAATTGAAAATTTTGGTAATATCAAACTCTACTGATAGTTTTAATGGTGAAAACAAAATATAATGTCTCTCGTACAAAATACTCATAATTTAGCAAAATGTCTTGTAGACAGACAAAGTCAAATTTGAACATTTTGGTAGTAAAAGGAACCTTGAGAAAGACTGAAAAATAAAAGCAAATACCACAGTAATTATTGAATTTTTAACTTTTACTTTTAAAAAAATACAAAAATATCTCATTTAAAGGCATTTTTTAAAGAAATGCAAGATATTTGCCATAATGTATAAAAAAATGGTCAAGAAACTTCTGTTGACTTTTAATCAAATATGGATAAATCAAAAATTGCTGCCCAAATACACCATATATATATATATATATATATATATATATATATATATATATATATGGTGTATTTGCCTAATATATCTTGAAGGGAAACAAAGTGCCAAAACACAAAAACTATTGTGTAATGATTTCAACATGTTTTTGTTCTAATCTCTTATAATAAAAATAATAATCACACACTGCTCCACTTTGTATTGAGCACTTTTTTAAAAGTAAATGCTACAAACAATGGATTTTTACTCTGTTTTTCTCCCATTTGTGTGTGCGTGTATATAACACAAATATATATGATGAGTACTGAAAGTTTCATGGCTCAACCCATTTCACAAAATCAATATTACAAAATCTGGCCAAATATCAGAATACTGATTTTACGAAGGGGGTCAGGTCAAAGAACTTTTCAGCCACTCCAATGTGTGTGCATATATATATATATATATATATATATATATATATATATATATATATATATATATATATACACACACACATTTATCTGTCATGAAAAAAAGATATTCTTTAATCCATGTAAAATGGAAAAATGCTAGAATACTGGAAAATCTCAATGAAAGTTTAATTGAATTTTCCTTGTTGTCCATTTTCAATGAAAGATACTTGAAAGAAAGGTTGATACCCAAATACATACACACACACACACATATATATATATATATATATATATATATATATATATATATATATAAAAAGTTAATGGTCAGAGTTGAATTAAACCAGGAAACCGTAGTATTAAGAAGTACTCAATAGATGGATAAAAAAATAAAAATTTAGCATGGCAATTTAAGAATTCTACTCAACTAGCCAAACAAGTATGTAAATTAAAAATATATATATATATGTGTGTGTGTGTGTATAGGGTTGCTAATATCTAGTTATCTCATTTACCTAACCCTATATATGTGTGTATATATATATATATATATATATATATATATAATTATTTATTTAAAAATATGATTCCAACTCGCTACATAAGAGGTCTCATGTTTCAAAACAAGAGCCGAAAACTTCAAAATAATATTTGAATTAACTTGAGTTAAAGTAGACTCTGTTCCATCTTCAAGCAAAATTTTTATATATATATATATATATCTTTTAAGAATAGTAATTGTTGGTTATTGGAATTCATTCCATATACACCAATCATATACTTGGGTATATATATATATATATATATATATATATATATATATATATGTATACACACACACACACTATAATATAGATTAATTCTCACAATTATTTAATATATTTTATTATTATAAACAAAAGATATATCTATAAAAATAATGCATAAACTGAATATATATATATATATATATATATATTACATATGTGTTTTGGCTCACAAAATTTTAGTAATGGGTTACAAAAAACAAAAACAAAAATATTAAAACAATACTAAACTTTGTAATATATTGTTTCTCCGTATTATAGTTCATTATTATTGGTTTTATTGTGAGTAAAAATTAATGTATAACATTGTCTCAAACAGTTGTAATTTGATATAAGTAGACTGTGTGTGTGTGTGTATATATATATATATATATATATATATATATATGTCTGTGTGTATAGAGTTGCTAATATCGAGTTATCTCATTTACCTAACCCTAAATATATCTATAAACATAATGCATAAACTGAATATATATATATATATATATATATATATATATATATATAAATAAAAAGAAAGAACAGTAAGATATATAATCCAGTGTCCTCAAGCGAATTTGCATGAGGATGAAATGGAACTAATGTCTTTAATTACAAAATTAAATTTGGAGATTTTAGCTTCCATTTTTGAAACATGGTTAGAACTGTGTAGTGGAAAAAAACATTTTAAATCAATTAATTTATAACATATACATATATATATATATATATATATATATATATATATATATAATGTGTATGTATGTATGTTCAAAATTTGCTATATACATGGAAGAGTTCCTAATATTAGGTTTACAAAATTTCTAGATATAAACAGTATGAACAAAGACAATGCTGCATAGGGACTGTTAGTTTCATGCCTCAAACTATTTTCATACCATTTGTTGTAACTCTATAACTGAAATGAAATATACTGGATACAATATATATCTTTTTCATTGAATTTGATGGAGAAAGAAAATGTTTCTGTCCGAATTTTGGGGAAATCATTATTTAAATTAGATTCAGAATCCTTATTTCAGTCATTGAGTCTCCAGCTATCATCAGGTGTCTGGTGGTCTCTAGGTAATCTGCAGGAAAATTTCCAAGAATTTTAATCTATTTTTGTGCCACTACCCACATATCTATGGATTATCTCATCCATTAAAGATTAAAGAATTGCTTCATGAATTTGGTAAAATAGTAATTGTGAGTTCAATTCCTTGTCTGGGCAGTGGAAATAAGGTTAGAGTAACTAAGTAGAACTAAAATAAGAACTTAACATGAGCAGTAAAATAAGAATGATCTACCCCTGGAGATTAAAGTGTTCAGTTTGAAATTCCCTACAGGGTACCCAGATAGATATATGCCTGGTGAAGGTAGGTGGACACAACAGCTGAAATGTTTTCATAAAAACAACAAAAGATGAGGACAATAGTAAATAAGGAAAATCATTTCCCTTTGGTTTTCTGGTGTTCTTATAGTTTCCTGCCCAAATAGACACACACACACACACACACACACTATATATATATATATATATATATATATATATTATGAAATGGACAAAGTCTGACAATTATTTAAGGACGCATATTTTCTATGAAAATTTTTCAGACATTCAGGCCGGTAAATGTTGTTAATACTGTTTATTATAAACAGAGCATTTACTTAAATATTTGTATCTATAAAAAGAATGCATAAACATAAAAAATGTGTGTGTGTGTGTGTGTATATATATATATATATATATATATATATAGTGTGTGTGTGTGTGTTGTGTGCAAACATAAATGAACACAAATTTCAAAGTAATGTTAATTTTAGTGAACTGCATTTTTTAATCAAGAGAAAATGTGGCAATAAAGACTGCATTGATAAGCATGAAAGTGTTTTTCTGATGTATTCAAAATGTTTGATGAAGTGGGTAGGAGTTTTTTTGCAGAGCTGGGAGAACAATCTACACAATCAAAAACATTAAAGCTTAGTCTTTCTTTTAATAACAAAGACTGACCAATTTAGTTAATGGGCTTCATAATGACATTGGCTTTCATACCAGGCTTCATTTATTTATCATAGTTCACAGACAGACAAAAGAATAAGATCCATACAGAAAACCTAGTGACCATTTCCCATCAGTTTTTGATCTTTGTCACTACGTTTCTTTATGTAATTTACAACGCTTTATGAAAATGTGTATTGATCTGTTCATATTCATACACGTGTTTCTACGTGCAATCATTGCCAGTATTGTCTTTTTCAAAAGCTAAATTCATAATTGAAAAACAATTTTTTTTTTTTTTTTTTAAACAAAATATACTGGAAATTTCCACAAGACAATTCAAATCAAACTTGGCAAGAGCAAAATTAGAAACATAATATAGCCTCACTGTGCTTTTTTCATATTTTCATCGTAATTGTTCTGATGAGCTTTCCTCTTTGGTAACTCAACTTCACAAATTTGTGCGCGGTACTACATTGGCAGCTAGGTCCCATAATTTCATTGTTGAAATGGCTTAATGTAATCATAAGTTCTATGCTAACAATTTCTTGTTTTGTACTTCTCGTTTGGGGGAACTCTCTTTCAGCTTCCCCATTTCTAGAGAACTTTTATCTTCAAAAATTTAAACATAAATCTCAATCATTAAATACCATCTTATTTCCTATTTTTTTATTCTTCTCTCTCCTTAATAATGTTTGCTTTTTCTTATAAACTTTCAGTGGCTTTATTGCTTTGCTTGGGTTGAATTGATAAAAAAAATTATTTGAAGAAGGAATAAAAGAAAGTCCCCAAGTTCTAGTTAGAAATATGCAACTATTTTAGCCATCAAAACACTTTATTTATAACTTTGTATTTTAAAAGATTCGATTTTATTTCAAAATATTTATGGACACTTTTAGATGATCATTAAAAGTGTTTCACTTTCTCTTCTCATAACTTATTCAATCTTGTGCAATAAAATCAAGCGTTTCATCAGTTTTTTTTTTTTTTTTAAACCTTTCTGCATTTATAACTCTTTTCTCATTCAAAGTAAATAATCATGTTTTTACAGAAGTATTTTGAAATTTGATCATTTCCCAAAAAGATTGAAAACAAATTCTTTTTTTTTTTTATTTTGGTTGCTGCTGCGTTCTGTGATGATATTTCCTCAAAATTATCTTAAATCTTCAATTCTTTGTCAATGTCAAGAATTCTTTCAGTCTTTTACATTGCACAGTTGTTAGAGGACGACATTATATATAATTTTGAAGAACAACATTATTTAATGTTATCACTTCCCAATCTTTACTTTGGCAGCAAGGCAACCATTGTGTGTGTTTTTGTGTGTGTAGAAAACTGCAGAGAAAAAAAATTACAAGACACAAAAAAATTCTAACAGTTACATTGAAATTTACATTCTTTTTATACACTTTGACAGATTATTTTAAAGTGCTTCAGAATGTAGAAGTATCTCATAATTCAGGTTAACAAAAAAAAAATTCACTTATTTATCTCAATTGGATGCCTATGAATCTCAGGTGTGTGATTAATTCTGATTTTTGTGGAATGAAAAGAATGGATTCGATTCCGAGTTTTTAATTCAGAGTTGCCCTTTTTTTTGACTACATTTCCTAGCCTTGTGTTGCTAACTAATTTTCCCTGCTGTTTACCCACACTGGGTGGTCAGGGAAAGAAGAAATGAATTCATACCTTTCCTAAGACTAGTAGTACAAAGTTAATATAAACTGTCTCACCTGGGATTTGAAATCTTTTCACTGATTCCTCTTTACATGCTGTTAACTGTTAATCTCCTACTTCCATATGAAAAACAATTCTTCAAAATCCTAATGCTATTCTTGTCCTTTCAGGAACTGAGTAGATACAATGCCAGCTGCATATCCTCATGGAAAGTTAATAATTGTTATTGATGCAGTAAATGAAATCTGGGAACCATACACAGCAGAGTTTAATAATTGCATATCTACCTGTGTATAATAATACTTAATATCTTCTTTTTCTCATATTCTCTAACACTTAGTAACCCTTTCATCTTAGTGGCTTTATTGGCTTCATTAGGGTCAAATTATTTTAAAAAAAAAACAAGTTTGTTGTACTCAGTTTTGCACATATGCCCTTGGAAAGAACAAGGATACTCTGTTTATTTTAATTGAAAGACAAGGAAGACTGGGCTGTCTAGTCTTGCATGACAACCAACCTAGGAGAAAGAGAAATTTCAATACAAAACCATGTAGAAGGCAACAGGAAATATTTTCTCAACTATTGTCATGAAAATTGCCAGATAGTAGAGAAAGAGATACTGTAAAGTTATGATTTCCTAACACCCAAAGGGAAATGTTATTAAAAGAAAAAATGCCCCCCCCCCACCAATCTGTTGTGAATATGTTCCAGCAGATGCCTAAAGCAACAAATATTATCAAACACTAGGTTTCTTTTCTCCAATACATGCCTACAATAAAATTTTATTTATGAATTAGACACAATAAGAGATTAAGATTTTTCAGCTTCTCTTTGGTGGTTCTGAATCAACGTTATCATTACCCTGACAATTAAGGGATCATTATTAAGTAATACTTAAGAATCATATTTTTCTAGGTTTAATAGCAGGTAAGAAAGTGAAAATGTGGAAAAATGAAGGCTCTTTCTTTACATTTTTTGATGTAGGACTCAATTGGAAAATATAATAATTTCTTGTGAAATTCTTGCCTTTTCCTTTACTTTTGGTTTTCTCTCCCCTGGTGATCTCTCATTAATTCTATTTCAAATTCTGATTCCTCCTTCCAAATTTAAATTGAGGAAGCTCTTGATAAAAGACACTTTTATGACTGCCTAGATTGTGCAAGTGAGATGTGCTGAGAGAAAGAAAGAATCCATTATTTACGAAAGATGCTGGGAGAGAGATCAATGCGTGATACTGATAAACAACATCAGAAAATGCCAGCACCTAACACTTTGACACTTTTTTACTTTCTATGGAGACCTGAGAAACCATTCAGCTTGAAAACTTTTAAAACCTCTTACTATTTTCTTACAGCAGTGGAAAGATTTTTAATTTAAACAATATACAAAGTCATATGTTTTACACTATCATGACCAGTTATATAAAATTCATAGCAAACACTATATATATATATATATATATATTCATTCACACAAGTTTCATTAAAAATGACTGGTAAGATACTGCAGTTAAGTTTTTTATTTACTTTTTCTTGTGCTATGATTTTCTTCCTTTCTGGACATAAAATAGAAATTGTCCAAATGTTTTGTATTTCTGTACACTTTTAGAAATACTTTTAGTCATTATCAAGGATGATTTTACTTTTAACTGAATATATGGACTGTTTGATTTTCCAAATATGGTCAGCACATTGTGGCAGTGTTCATAGTTTATATCATTGAGTGTTGACTTTTTCTTTTTTATTAATAATTCTTCAATTATTTTAGCCCTTTTTTTAACATATGGATGAGGCTATTATATTTGTATTATCAATGAGTATTTTGCAGATTATCATATTAGTGTATATATATATATATATATATATATTATGGCTAATGATTGTATTAGTGTGTGTATATATATATATATTATATCTAATGATTGTATTAGTATATACACATATATATATGATGACTAATGATTGTATTAATATATAGATATATATATATGTGTGTGTGTGTGTGTGTGTGTGTGTGTGTGATGTCTAATGATTGTATTAGTATATATATATATATATATATATATATATATATATATATATATAACTAATGATTATCACCTCTTCGCAGAATACCATCTCTTCACTTGGTAGTTTTTTTTTTGTGTTTTTCATTCAGAATTCTATTATTTCCATAATTTATACCTGAGCTAACATTCTGTTATGTGCCCATAAATAAGGCCAGCTTTGCTTTTACAACTTCCCTTACACACATGGCAAATATAGAGTTTGTCTATGTTTCCTATGTTGGAAACTTGCCTGTTCCTGTGTACAATCATGTGATTTTTGAGCCCCACAACAGACTTGCAAACCTTGTCACAAAACTCACCAAAGTAACCTGCAGGTCTTTCTGATAGGGTTGCATTTGCAGGAGTTTACTCCTGACCTCCCTCATCTGATCTTATGTGACTAGCTAAACCAGCTGCTGAGAGGGTAACTTTTCTACAAATACTGCAAGTGTATTGGTGTCCTCATAGCTCTGGGATAGATTCCATTTCTCCCTTCCCAACATGTGTGTGTGTGTGTGCATAAAGCAATCAATATTTTCAGATACATCTGATATGAAATACATATAAACCAGTTAACAAAAAAAAAAAAAAAAATCACCCATCTATCTCAAGCTTTCCTTCTCCAATATTCTTGGTATTTTTATCAATTTCTGTAATGTAGAATTTTTTCTCTTGAAATGTTCTCCAGATATCTTAGCAATTTCCATGACAAATTTAAATTCTCCCATCACTACTGATAAATTCTCTGTTCTAGGCTATCTTTCTTTTTGTCAAAAAGATTCTAGGATATATATATATATGCATGATCTTAGTGTTTTCATCTTAGAAAATTTTCCAATGCAAATGAAATCGTCTCTTAAGTCCCCAGATAATTCTTTTAAGTGCTTTTGACTTCCCTTTTTTTGCACCATTTCTTTATTGCTCCCCTTCTTCTCAGGACTGTAACATATTAGACAAAATATCTGACAGTATGGATATAGCTCTCTTTCTATATTCATCTGCAAAGATTTTTGTATTTGGCAATTTTAATGTTCATCACATCAATTGGCTTAATCATTCTTATCCTACTGATGTTGCTGGTATTCAGACTTTCAGTTTTTCCACTGCTCAGTCTCACAGCCAAATACTGGATTTCACTAGCCATTTCTCTTGTAATTCTTGCTTTACTTGATTTATTCATTGCCTCCTCTATTGGCTCTTGTCAAGCATCAAATCCCTGTCCTCTTGGCAAACCAGATCACACTGTAGTATCTGTTGGTATTTCTTTTGAGTCATCTATTAAACAGGAACCTTCTATTCATGACAGTTCTTTCTATCACCAGCATGCTGATCGGGATTCATTTCATGACTTTCTTCGGATGACCCTTGGATCGTTATACTTGATCTTCCTATTGAGAATTGTACCACAGGGGCTTCTTCTTTGTTTAAATATGGCATTGATGCTTTTGTACCTTCTCAGAAACACCAGGTAAAACCACAATTTTCTCCTTGGTTCACACCTACCTGTTCAGACATTCTAACGAACAGGAATAATTTTTCCAGCTGTACCAGGGTGACAGACTTTGTTTATTGATAGAATGAAACACCATATACTCTATAATAAGTCCAGTTCTCATGACTACTGGTGGCTCTGTAATAGTGTGTTAAATAAAAGTGTCGTCCTCCTCAATTTGAAGTGTTAACATCTGATAAAGTTTTTCTTTTGTTTTGCTTGTAAATACTCTTTCAATTCTATTCTTGATTCATCTGGAGTATCTTTGTTTGACTTTCAAATTAGAACTGAGACTCTGTTGAGGGATATGCATATAGCTCTGTCCATGGTTTCTGCTATCAGCTTTACACTGGATCCCCACAAAACATGCAGATTTGATGGTATCCCTGCAATAGTCCTTAAGAAATGTGCCACTGAACTGACTCCTGTTCTCTCTAAACTCTACAATAATTGCTTTGCTACTTCTTGCTTTTCTGCTTGTTGGAAATTCTCTTCTATAGTTCCAGTCTTTAAAGAACTCAGGCAAACTGTTTGATCCTTCTATCAGCCTATGAGCCTTCTACTTTTTGGCAAATTACTAAATGAACTCTTTCACTTCTCTAGGTCAACTAGTGACATGTTAATGGTTATTGCTGAATGGTTCTAAAAAGACTTAGATAAGAATGGTGAAGCAAAGGCTGTTGCTTTGAAAATCTAAAGCATTTCACAGGTATATTACTATATTTCTGAGATGCGGTATTATGTACACTATTTACATTATTCAGACTATTGTCCTCATCTTTGTCGCCATATTTATCACAACGTTTCGGCCTTTCAGTATCCTTCTATATTTCTGAGATGAGGTATTATGTACACTATTTACATTATTTGGACTATTGTCCTCATCTTTGTTGCCATTTGCCATATTTATTACAACATTTCAGCCGTTGTACGCTCCGGCCTTCTTCAGTATCTGTATATATTTCTGAGATGAGGTATTATGCACACTATTTACATTATTTGAACTATTGGCCTCATCTTTGTTGCCATATTTATCACAACGTTTCATCCGTTGTATGCTCCAGCCTTCTTCAGGTGGTTGGAAATAGTGCATTTGACAGGGTTTAACATGCAGGTCTTTTTCATGAGTTCAAAGGTTATAGTATTTCTGGATGAATTTTAGGCCTCATTTAATCTTTCTTATCTAATTGTGAAATGAAAATTGTCTTAAATGGCCACTCTTTTGGATCATTTTGTATTTATGCAAGTGTCCTTGAAGACTACCCTTGGACGTACATTACTCCTAATTCTTAATCAACAACCTTTTTGTTGTCATCAGTTCTCAACTTGGTAACTATGCTTATGACACAACTATTTACTCCTGTCTTAATGGTAAGCATAATTGGTCAAATTAGCAGCTGATCTATAAAAATGAGCTACAATCTGTTGTTAACTGGGGCAAGAAATGGCTTGTCAATTTTACTGCCTTCAAAACAAAATTGTTTTCTATTAATTATCTAAGAGACACTTTTTAACTAGCACCAGCTGATGCTAACATCCAGAAGAGTGACTCACTGTGCCTTCTCAAGCTAATGTTTTCTACTGACATGAAATGGAAAGATTATATTGAATCAATTGCTAAGTCTGCTTCTAGTAAAGTTGGGTCACTGTGTCATGTTTACACATGTAGACATCTACAAGAATATCACACTTATAAAAAGAGAAAGTAAATTAGATAGAAAATTCTTGTTCTTATCAAAATATAAATCTGTCCTGCAGATTTTTTGAAATATCTCCTTTCCTGAAAGAATTACTCCTTTCTGAAGCCAATATACTTGACTATGAATTTGTTCAAAATTTAAAAGCAAATGGTTAAATTCATAATTGCCTGTTATTTAAAATTTATATTAGATAAATTTATCCTAAACTAATTTAAATATTAACTACATTAAAAAAAATTCCAACAACAACATTTACTCACTTTTATTTATTCTACATTAAATTATGTCACTTAGCATCTTCCATAAGTTACCTTGACTTTTCAGTTAACCTGATGAATATTTATCAGCATTTTTTAAATTTAAAAATTTTGAAAAACAACATTTTTTTTTACTTTTGTTTATAAAATCCTTCCATTTGCCTTGATAAAGTCCATCAGAGGACAAAATATATCGCCTAAGTTTTCCTTTTCTTCCTATATATAAATATATATATATTCCTATATAAAACTAAATAAGAAACAAGTTGTAAATTTTTTGGAAGTAAAATAAAACAGATTTGTTTGATTTTTAAATTCTACTTTGTTTTGTTTTCAAATTTGTTGTGTAGATGTCAAATATTCATTTTATGGTGTTCATCTCTATGCATGTATGGAATCCATTTAGGTTTAATTCTTGAAGATTCAGCTTAATTTAGGGGTGTATTAAAAACTTAGATATTTTAGGCTATTTTAATTGTATCATATTACATCATCTGCAAATGTTTGGATGAAGTTTTGCCAATGAATCTAGCCTTTTCTTGAATATCAATTTTTATAGTGCCTCAGTCCTCCCACAGATGTTAAAAGGTCAATGTAGGTGGACTTTGGGAAAATGTCTGCTGATTTTATGTATTTTGTATGTGTCTCTTGGGATGACTTTCTCCTTGATGCAATTTAGGAGGAATTTTTTTCTATTTCTCAGAATATCCTGCAGTTTATATATATATATATATATATATATATATATATATATATATCTCAATATAAAAACTGTGATATAAATTATGTATTTTTTAAGATATTTTTATGTTTATACATTCTTTTTTTTATAGATACAAATATTTAAATAAATTCTCTGTCTATAATAAACAGTATTAACAACATTTACTGGCCTGGATGTCAGAGAAATTATCAGGCCAGTAAACATTGTTAATACCATTTATTATAAACAGAGCATTTACTTAAATATTTGTAACTATAAAAAAAAGAATGTATAAACATAAAATTGTCTTAAAAAAATAAATGTCAGACTTTGTCCATTTCATAATATTAGGTTGGTGCAAAAATAATGTCGTTTTTGATGTTAAATAATACATCAAAAAACGACATTATTTTTACACCAACCTAATATATATATATATATATATATATATATATATATATATATATATATATTAGGTTGGTGTAAAAATAATGCAATTTAGGAGGAATTTTTTAAATGAAATTGGGTCATTGAAAATTGTTCCTCAAATGGTTATGCTAGTACAAAGTCTTCAGTGTACTGGCCTTGTTCAAACTGAGAGATGATGCACAAACTCTCCTTCAGAAACCATAAAGAACATGTTTATTGCATTATCCTATTTTATTTGTAGAATATTGGTTAGCTTGCAAGTGGTCTGACACACAAGTAGACTGGTGTAGCCACCAAGTTAAACTAACATAAGTCATTCGATGGTGAATAGAGACCACTCATGCAAATGTGTTGGGCAGGTCCATTCTAGCAAAATGGACCAACCTAACTGGTGCATTAGGTACTCTACTATAAATGAGGTAAAATTAGCCGGCCTGCTTTTCCAGTAAGACACAAGAAGGCAGGTAAGCCACTTGACTTCTACATCTCCCTCCTCTCACCATTGCGGAAGCATATTGGTTGTTGGGAAGGAATCAGTTCCTTATTGCCGAGATGATTGTATGGGAGTAGACGGGATAGTGTCCTGGGAATCCTGGTTCTTGATGGCGGCGATTGAGTAGGTCCCTGGGATGCCAGGTCACATCGCAATGTAATGCCGCCTGATTCTTTGGCAGATTGATGTGGTCTACACATATCTATAATCGTTGGCTCAGGGGACACAGGCAAGGCGCTTGGTATGGGGGTCTTGATTATGGGCACTTTAAGTTTCCTTAAGAACCTATGGTTCCACAGGGCTACTCTGCCTGATCCTGTTCACAGCACCATGTAGAATATTGGTTAGCTTGCAAGTGGTCTGACACACAAGTAGACTGGTATAGCCACAACGTTAAACTAACGTGAGTCATTTAATGGAGAGATATATGGGTGAATAAAGACCACTCATGCAAATGTGTTGGGCATGTCCATTCTAGCAAAATGGACCAACCTAACTGGTGTATTAGGTACTCTCCTATAAATGAGGTAAAATTAGCCAGATTGCTTTTCCAAGAAGACACAAGAAGGCAGCCATATTAGCAGGTAAGTCACTTGACTTCTACATTATTATTGGGTAGGCGGCAACAGTTATATTTCAAATTATTCTAAAGGTGATTGGGTAGAAATAATTACCCAACAACAGGTAGAATAATACAAGAAAACTAAAAATACCTAACCTTGCTAATCCTCATGCACCATTGACCAGCATATATAGTCAAGCCACCAAACAATACACATGGCCTGAAGATTGCATGAAACAGGCTGTCACCACCTGGTGTTGATGTCAGTGTCCACTTTTATATTTACATATGCTCTATCCTTAAGCACTTTTACCCAGAAATACAGCATACAGTAAAGCTATATTTTATCATTTACATTATTCGGACTATTGTCCTCATCTTTGTCATCATATTTATTACCATGTTTTGGCGGTTGTACACTCCGGCCTTCAAGGACACATGGCACAATGGATAAAGAAAGACGTTGGTTAGATCCAATGACATGACCCCAAGAGTTCAATACCCAGTTAAGGCAGTGCAGAACTTGCAGAGGGGAATTAACAGGAGATAACTGATGACTGACATCCATTAAACATGGCACGTGGAACTAGAACAGTCTACCCCAGTGAGCGAAATAAAGGGTTCAGTTTGACATTCCAACCACCTGAAGAAGGTCAGAGTGCACAACAGCCAAAACGGCATAATAAATATGGCAACAAAGATGAGGACAATAGTCCGAATATTGTAAATAATGTACATAACTCATCTCAGAAATATAGACAGATATATTTTATCATATATTTCTTTTTTGCCCTCAATGTGCCCTGTGAGGATTAAGTTTAAGTTTGAATAAAAAAATAAAAAGTTAATTTTCTTTCCCTAAATTCTGTGAGCATCAGCCACCAGCAAAATTAAAGAATTCTTGTCTCAGAAAATCTGAAATTATTTCCAATTTTTTTCCACCAGGGACAACTATTTTTATTCAGTTTTCTGGCATAGCCCCCATTTTTTTTTAAGAAAACCTATTTTTACCCCAACTCCACCAGGTAATTTGTCTTAAAAAAAGAAAAACAACTATCCCCAAACTACTTCACTCTTATTAAATCAACTTTTTGTCAACCATCCAAGCGGGGGCATTCCTCTGCACACACTGTGTGTGTGTGTTTAAGAGTACTGTAGATTAAAGTTATTCAAACTTAGCTGAGACTGAAATAAAAGAGATTTGGGTGAAAAGGCCACAGGAAAAACTGCTGTCACTATCTTCCAGCCTAGGCAGCAGGTAAAGTAAAATGCTGTTACATCTATTGTCATTCTTGATAAGGGCCAACTTATAAACATATACATAGGCATACATATAGAAAAAGCTACACAGAAACATACAGATCAATATATAAATAAATCTGAACACATATGTAGTCATATTCCAGGCAGTTGAATCTCAAATAATGTACTCTCGGATGCCAAATAAATATTCACCCATATAAATTTTTTCATTTCTCCTATCAAGATATGCCCAATTAATCAGGGTTTCCCCAATTCATTTTTGAATTTTATGAATATTTATTTATATTGCCTTCATGCAAATATTTGATTTTGTTAAAGCATTTTGCTAACACTGATAGACATTTAGTGTTATTTCTTATAATTGTATTTCTTTGTTATAATTTAAAAGAGAAATTTTTATTCATTTTGCAACCACCATATTTCTTAGAATGTCCCTTTGTTTCAACCTCCACTGTTTCTTCCCCCCTCTACTGTTTGGGAAAATCTTTGTACTTTATTCATCTCCCTATTTATTATGAGCAGACAACAAATTTAGCACCCAAGAGCAACTGGTTTAAGATCCATTAAAAATTAAACTTAATATTTCAAGTTTATTTCAAAAGAAAATGCAGATGTGTACTGAATATCAACTTGCAATCAAAAATTGGAGAAAGAGCTGAGTTCAAATTCCAGTTGGGTTCATTACATTCACTTATACACAAGTACTCTTTGGAGAGGTATTAAATCATCATCAACACCACACCTATGGGTTAAATATTAGGACTTGTATCTGGAAAAATCATTGTTATCTCCCCAAAATTGTTCATGCAGTATTAACTCAAAAAAAAAAAAAAAAAAAAAAAAAATCAATTAATCAGTAACGAAAAAACACATTAAATATGTTGTATATATATATATATATATATATATATATATATATATATATATTTTTTTTTTTTTTCTTTATATATTTCACCCCAAGCAAGTAAGGGTTTATAGAGAGTGAGAGCAAGAGTAAAGACGCATGAGAGAGGAAAGGATAAAGAGAAGGATGAGGAATTAGATCAAGCCATTTGGAGATGTCGATTAACATTGCATTTGAATAGTTGGAGATTATAGCTATCAGGGAAGCTATATATATATATATATAATTATTTATTTAAAAATATGATTCCAACTCGCTACATAAGAGGTCTCATGTTTCAAAACAAGATCCGAAAACTTCAAAATAATATTTGAATTAACTTGAGTTAAAGTAGGCTCTGTTCCATCTTCAAGTGAAATTTTTTTGGGAATGACTTATTTCTGAAATTTACGAGTTTTAATAGTATAGTCAGAATTGAAATCAAAAATTTCCATGGTAACATCAAGGGCGGATTGTTTAGAATAGGCAGAGAAGATCCGTAAAATTATGTTTAGTGAATTTAAAAATCTAAACTTAAAGATAACAGTCTCTTCTAAATTGAAAAAGGTAAACTTCCTCGACGTAACCCTAGACTTACCGAGCAACATGTACCAACCTTATAGAAAACCAAATGCTAACCCCTTATATATACACCCGAAGTCAAACCACCCTCCATCCACAATTAAACATATACCCTCATCAATAGAAAATAGAATTAGCAGTAACTCCGCTAACAAAGAAATATTCCACCAACATAACGACTTCTATAACACTGCCCTAAAAAGTAGTGGTTATAAATATGCTAACATTAAATATAGGGACAATTACAATAACCTAAAGAAAAAAAAACAGGAAAAGAAACATCATTTGGTATACACCTCCATTCAACCAAATGGTTAGTATTAAACTAGGACAGAAGTTCTTACCTCTAATCGATAAACACTTCCCCACCAAAAGTAGGCTTAGTAATATATTCAATAAGAACGCACTAAAATTGAGTTACAGCTGCACTGAAAATCTAGAAGGTATAATAAGAAGACACAATAATAAAATCCTGAACAAACCCCCTTACCTGAATAGTTTTAATAACTCTACACTTAAATCAGATAATAGGGAAAAATCATGCGATTGTAGAAACCCAGTAGACTGCCCATTAGAAAATAAGTGCTGCATCAAATCTGTGGTATACCAATGCACTATATCATCCACGGAGAACCCTAACAATAATATGATATACATTGGGTCCACGAAAAATGCCTTTCAAACCAGATGGAGGCAGCATAAATGCTCCTTCAACAACAAACTTAAGACATCAGACCTCTCTATCTAAATATTTTTGGCACCTGAAAGAAAAAAATAGGACACCTAAAGTAAAATGGAAAATCATTAACAGGACTAGAACTTGCGAAACTTGGGATAACCCATGCCCTTTGTGCCTCCATGAGAAACTACACATTATTAAGCTTCTAAACAATAAAAACCTATTAAACAACAGGCAAGAATTAACGGTTTTCTGCCGACACAACCGAACTTACGCTCTGAATAACTAGCTAGACACACCCATCCAATAAAATAAATTTTAAAATCCATAGCCCATATACATAGTTTTTAATACCCTACAAAAAATGATAACCCTTTATGAAGTCATCAAATAACAAACGTTACGGCCTTTTTATATACACAAATCCCTTTCATAAAGAGATATAATAAAAGAATAAAATAAAAATAAATAAATAAATCTCCATAGACGCTCAAGCCAGACTATGCGAAAATTTTTGTCCGTCGTAAATTTAGCCACCCCCACCTTACCCTGACCCGGCATCTATGAAAGTAACTCTATACTGATACAAATTATTAACACCCCACCCCTGCCTATTCTAAACAATCCGCCCTTGATGTTACAATGGAAATTTTTGATTTCAATTCTGACCATACTATTAAAACTCGTAAATTTCAGAAATAAGTCATTCCCAAAAAAATTTCACTTGAAGATGGAACAGAGCCTACTTTAACTCAAGTTAATTCAAATATTATTTTGAAGTTTTCGGCTCTTGTTTTGAAACATGAGACCTCTTATGTAGCGAGTTGGAATCATATTTTTAAATAAATAATTATATTTATGCTCTACTTTCGTATCAAGCACTATTTTTTAAAAATAATAACAAAAATACTAAGGAACTTTGGATTATTTACCAAACCAGTTTCTTTCCTATTTTCTACAATATTTTCACCTATATATATATATATATATATATATATATATATGTGTGTGTGTGTGTGAAAAGTGTGTGTATATAAATATATATATATATATATATATATATATATATATATATATATGTATGTATAATTATTTATATATTATATGCGCGGTACTTATTAGAAAGTGCTCAATATCAGAGATAGAGCTAACATATATGGTTGGATAGATGTGAGCTTGTGACCCTGGGTTTGACATTTTTGTCTGACGATCGCTAAAGCGTCAAACCCAGGGTCACAAGCTCACATCTATCCAACCATATATATATATATATATATATATATATGTAAGATCTGACATGCCTTAGACCAACTCTGCCACATAGGACATCCTGAATAAATTTTCATGATTCTCCAAATGTACATATCTGCACTGTTTTGTATCTTAACGTAAACAATGATATTTTTTAGGAAATGGATTAAATCCAACATATTTCTAATTTATTTGTTTAAATGTTGTTTTAAATGGCTACTCATATTTGAGAAGGTGATCTGTCTTTATTTATTTACATCTACCCGCCTAAATTTTTCAAATAAGATTATAACAAGGCGGGCAAATAGAAATATATAAATATACTGTTTATATATATATAAATACATATATAAATATACTGTTTAATTAATAAATAATAACCTTTATGAATTTAAGCAGTGAAGACAAGAACAGAATAGACACTTGAACAAAGAATGCAATATTTATGCCCAGGGTGCTATCAGAAAGAGCAATAAAAATGCAGAAGGACGTGTACCTGTGTTTTATAAATTATGCAAAGGCGTTTGACAAAGTACGCAACAAAGATCTGTTAGAACTGCTCAGCAATATTGACATATTTGGGAAGGATATCAGAATAATCAAGAACCTCTAATAGCAGCAAACAGCCTGACTACAAACAGAAAATGAGTTCAGCATATATACAAAAATAGAAACGAGTGTAAGACAAAGATTTGTCTTCTCACCGAACTTACTCGACCTGTACACCAAGGCAATTCTGAGAGAATTAGAAGTCATACAAGGATTTGATATTGGCAGCCACGATCTTAACAAAATAAGATATGCAGATGACACAGTGTTGACTGCAGACACGGAAAGAAAACTAAAAAATCTCCTACAGAATGTAATGAAGAAAACAAGAAAGGACTAAGCAGTAAGAAGACAGAATTTATGGTTGTTGACAAAAAGATAAACTTAAAAATGCAAATTATAAATTGGAAATGCTAAAAAGTACAAAAATTTAAGTATCTAGGAAGTGTTTGAAAAGTGGATGGAAAGTGTGACTCTGAAATCAGAAGGTACATTGGGATAGTGAAAGATGCCTTCCAAAAGCTAAGCAAAGTATTAAGAAACAGAAAAAAAAACTTTGTTAGAAACAAAGAAAAGAATACTGAAATGTTACATAATAACTGTCATCTTATACAGCAGTGAATGCTGGACAATCATCTCAAAGATGAAGAAGAGACTTGAAACAACACAAATGTGGATCTACAGAAGGATGTTGAGGATATCATATGCTGAACATGTGAGCAAGGACAAAGCTTTAGAGAAAATGTCAATAATTATAGCCTATCTTCTTAATTCTTGTTCTTTTACGGTTCTCTCTCTTTAACAAATGTTTTCTCCTTTACATATTCTCACACTTTCAGTAAATCCTTGAGTCATAGCGGCTTTATTGCCTTGAGTGGGGTGAAAGGATTAAAAAAATATCTTTTGCAGAAATTTGTTTATCCAGGGAAAACACAAGGGAATGAATTGATACAATCCCAACCTCTGTGCATCCCACGCATACAAAGTACACAAAGGATATAATCTGTGCATCCCACATAAAGCACCGACAGGCTACAATCTTAACTTCTTCAAGTTAAAATTCAATCTTTATGTGCAGTTAGTGTAATGGATAGTGGTTGTGAGTAACCATGACAAATGTATAAATCCATCTTCTCCCCCAACTATAAGTTAAACAGTAAAACTTGTAAAACAAAATGCTTGTTGTTCTAAAAAAAGAATTGTTACTGCTGTATTCACTCACAAAATAGAAGAATTATTCTTACAATCCCCAAAATATATTTTTGCTTTAAATAACATGCAAAAGGTTGATAAACCATAAAAATAAAATCAATCAAGAATGTACATCTTCATAATCTTTACTTCTTACCACATCTAAAAAATCATTCAATAACACTCTACCTTGAGTGACTCTTCAGCCTTGTATCAGCTGTGCCCAGCAATAAAAATATTTAAACCTGAAGAGAAAATAAGCATGATTTTGTTTATAAAATAATTGAAGGTATGACTAATGAAAAGAGTGACAGTTCGTTCAAAAGTGGCCGCCGCCAACAACAGAGATGAGAGAAAGTATGAAGAACTGAACTGAATGCCTAGAAGATGAAATAAGTTTTCGTTGATATTTGATTAAATAAGTTCACTATTTTCTGTTAGCAGAAATCCATGTCTCTCTCTTCATGTAGCGAACAGAAGCAGTGTAGAGAGTCATTGGTTGGAATATTCAAGTGAAAGTTTTTGCTCAAATAAAAATAAATTAGACAGAATAATAGAATCAAATGCCATGAAGAAACAGTGTCATAAAATACAACAGAAAACCAAAGAGAAAATTGAATTAAAACTCTGCAAAAAATTACAGATTCCTGCAAACTTATCTGAAGTTGCATAAGGTGGCACTTTGAGACACAAGTTAATTTCATTAACCTAGTGTTTTTTAAATTGGTGTGTCATGACACATTAGTCTAATTAATTAGCCATTCTTTCTTTAATCATTAACTAATTTTTTCATTCAATTATTCCTTTTTATATACTTTTTGAATTGTATATTTGGCTGGCTAACAAGATGTGGGTGTCTCGTGAAAGATTTATTTTTGTAAAGTCAGTTGCTAGTTTAAAAACTTTGAAAAGTTTTGAATTAACCTTCTGAATGAATAGGATAGTATTATCAGTAAAATAAACAATTAATCAGTGGAATTGGTAAGAGACTGTAAAAGCCTATAATTCAGTTTTATTCTGTAAAGCCTATAACTCAATTTTATTATGCTCAGACATTCTGTAAAGCCTATAACATTATATTATTCAGTAAAAGCAAATAACTCAATTTTATTCAGTAAAATATGTTGAAACAACTTATTCCATAGGGAACTGCTCTATACCTTTAAAAATAGGGTAAATCAATGGACATAGGAATGGGAAAACTCTATTAGCTGCACTGTTTATATATTTCTGTGAATAATACAAAAGTTTTTATGCTTGTATGACAAAACTTACATTGTATGCTGTCATATATATATATATATATATATATATATATATATATATATATATATATAAAACTAATGTTTACCCAATATATAGCCTAAGAGCCACTCAAGGTAGAGGATTATTGTGTGGATATATTAGTGTAAGAAATGACAAGCATTAAGTGTACTGAACTGAGGAAGACTTTAGAAGGAACCAGAAACCCAATCTTAAACTGGAAACAAGGGATAAACCTCTACTCCTGTTCAAAAGATGGGGAGAAGTGTGAACCAGACGATAGGTGAACCTATATACTATTCACTTTGACTTCTATGCTTGCAAAATATCTCAAACAATGTGATGTAGCAAAGCTTCAATATACTCATATATATTATTTTCTTCAAGACATCATCAAATATTGTTCGCTTGTATTTGCATTATAAACTAACTCATACTTACTGTTATTGCCAAATCAGGATAGATATATAGTATATATAGATATATAACTGTGTGTTGGGATAGTTATTTAGCTTAATCTGTACTGCAGTCAAAAAGAAATGGCTGCACTTATGAGAAATCATCATCACAGTCATTTATTTCCAGTAAATGACAATTTCCCATTTTTTTTCATATGGATTAGCACATTTAGTCAACAAAGCAGTCGAGTCACTGTTAATGAACTGACCTTGCATACAAGATCATTTCTAGTTTAAAAAGATTGGGTAAAGTAAAATATTTGTTAAAAGTTATTTCTACTTGATAAACTGAATAACCTTTTAGTACATTTTCAATCTAGTAAAATCATGAAGAGCAATTAAATAAAGAGATGTGACTAGTTGCATAGGTCAGAAAACTTCAGTATTTTCACACAGACTTTAGTGCAAATAAAATGAAAAGACAAACTTTGCAAGAATAAATCAGATTCCATATATTTATCAACTGAGTGTCTTCAGAAAAATACCAAGAAATCTGGGAATACTACTAAAGAAAACTTGTTCCCTCAACATTCTTTTGATAAAATCAGATAGGAAGAGAAATGAAGAAAGTAAGGTAACTTGACCTTGTCATATTGAATGACCTTGGATTAGTTGAGCATTTTCATTTTTTTAATATTTATTTCCCATCTGTTAAAGTATCAAAGATGAAGAGATCTGTCTGTCTTCCCATGTGAACAGTTTTTTTTTTTTTTCTTTCTCAAGTCTCTTTACATTAGCATACATAGAGAATTAATGTAGGAAATTTGCATAGAAAGATCAGATTGGTATCGATTTCTTCAATGTTCAATATTGACATATTCTGTTATCTATAAATAAATATCAGTTGAATAATGACTGTTGCACAATGGTTAGCAACATAGTTGAGCAGACGACTTTCTAAGTTCAATCCTATCAATGGGACTTTGTGCGCAATTAAGCTAAGTAAAATCTTTCGTTACTACTTTAGAACAATTGCTATTTGTCCAATCTAGTGCAATCCTTATCTGTTGCTCTCATAATATAGCATTATCAGATGAAGGAGATTTATTTTGATATTGGCAGAGATGAGGAGAAGAATTAACTCAGAATTTAAAGAAAAAGGAAAAAGATTTAGTTTGACAACTATTGCTATTGTAAAGCCATTAAAAATTCATAAAAATTAATTTGATGTTAAAATATTCAAATCAAAATAAAATTTATGATTAACCTTTATTATGCTGTATGTGACTTCATTTGTTGTACAAAAAGTTTATCCTGCCACTGAAAGTGACACTGAATTTGAATTTCATAGTTCTATTGCCATATCCTGCTATGGCAACAGAAAACATCTTTGAGTGAAATTAACAACAAGGATACTGCAATTGAGAAGCCTTGAGAAAGAATTCAGTGGATAGGAATGTTATATTAATAATTCAGAGTGTTAAAGGTTAATCAAATTCAAAGTGGAATTTCAATTTAGATTTAATAATTAAAAATATTAAATGTAAAGCAAATGAGTTTGGAAACTTTAAATAATTTTAAGAAAAAAATGAATAATTATAAAATTTAAATGATTTAAATGATTTTGTATGAAACTATCTGCAAAATAGTTACATTCTAAAAATCTTTTCTATGTTATCTTAATCTGGCAAAAGATTACAAAATGCATCAAATGGGGACAGGAGTATAAACACTGGGCTGGCATTTTATCCATTCCTTCTTCTATAGCAAAGAATCTCAGTGGTTAGTTACCAATCTTAGTTTATATTGATACAAAACCACTTTGGCAGGCCACCTAGTGAGAACTATACTTGCTACATTAAAGAATTGTTCTGTAAGATAAACTTGAGAACCATTTCTCTTGGCACTAAGAACTCTCTAGAACAATCTTTGTGTTGTTCTACAAACTTTTCTGGCGGCTATGAAAGAATCTAAATTACATGCCCAGAGTCACGTAATGCCAAATTTCAGGCTACAGCCATTTGGGTCATCTCTACTTTCAGATTTTTTGACAAGGTTTTAAGGGTCAATTCCAACATGTACATGAAGCTGTTGAAGGATAACTACAAAGCCTGAGATGGATGTCATTGTCAATAGGACATCTTATTATTTACAATCAGACTCTTCTTACATGTAAAAGATGAAAGAAACTCAAGAATAGCTTGAGAAGAATGGGGATGTGCAGGTGGTGTAATGGATAATGGCTCAGAATGAGAAATCAAGTTCAAATTCCAGTCAGGTTCATTATATTTACTTAAACAAAATACCCTAGGAAAGGTATGAATCCATCTCCTTTCCCCAGATATGGGTTAAATAGTAGGAGTCATATCTGAAAAAAATCATTGTTATTCTCAGAAATTGTAAATGCAATATTCACTTTCAAAAAGAATTATTCTTACAATCCAAAATGTTTTGGTTTTAAATAACCCACAAAAGGTTGATAAGCTGTAAAAAACAAATTAATGATTCAGTTAATGAAGAGAATTAGCCTTGTCACTGGTATCCAAGTGTCTGAAACCTCAGCTCTTCTGACATGTTTCCTTTGAAAGGGCGACCAACACATATCTTTGCAGTACCCTTGATTTTATCATTATGAAAACATAAGGTGAAATCTTCAAGGCAGTTTCACTTAAGGAGCACGGCCATCATGGCCATGAATTAAATGACTTTTTGTAAAACATTTTATTTCAGTAAAATATATACTCATTGTTATACTATTTTATATCATAATTGTCATGTAAACAACCTTTTCTGTTCTTGCCTTTAAGTGCAGTACTAAATTGGCAATTAGGTCTCATCATTTTGCTGTTGAAATTGCATGAATTCTATTCTAATAATTTCTACTCTTGCATTTCTCATCTCTGGAACTCTTCTAATTTCTTGCTTCTCTGCCATTTACAATCTTTAAAAATTTAAATTCAATATTAAACATCACCTGCTATCTCTTAGTAGATTTATTGCCTTGATTGCTATGAAATGATTAAGCAACCCCCCCCAAAAAAAAAACAACTATTTTCTATATTCATTTATTCATGTTTAACATAGTCGCATTATTTTGAAAATAAAGTTTCTAAATTTATTGTATTTGATAGAACATAAGCCACCACCCCAGCCCCCATTTCAAGAAAGCATTTAATCTTATTGAAATATTTTGTTATAATCAATCAGGAATAAAATCTTGTACAAATGTAGCTGTTAGTATTAAATATTCAGTTTTAAATTTTACAATAATTCATCTTTTAATTAAAGTAATTATAATAATATGCTATTTTTGATGTCATCAGTTCCCGAGTAGGCATTTATGCAGGTGACACTACCATTTACTTCTGACTCAATAGTAAATCTATCTGAATTGATAAAGTTAACCTGTCTGCTGCTCTTGAAAAGGACCTCCAATCAGTGGTCAATTGGGGCAGGAAATGGCTTATAAATTTGAATGCCTCCAAAACAAAATTGCTCTCATTTAACCACTATAGGGAAACTTTCCTGCCCACCATCAACATGGCTGATTCTAGACTCCTGGAGAGCAACACACCATGCCTTCTTGGCCTCATGTTTTCAACTGACTTGAAGCAGAACAACTACATTGAATCAATAGCTGCATCTTCTATAAGGAAATTTGGGTCACTGTGTTGTGCCAGAAGGTTTTCCTCAAAATCTGCTATTCATCCGTACATTGAATGCTGTTGCCATATATGGTCTAGTGCTTCTGCTATTCATCTCGAGGTTCTTGAAAAAATCCAAAAAAGGATCTGTAATATAATTAATCCTAACTTTGCTGTTGAATTAGTTAAATGTAACTGCCACTTCTATTCCAACAGTTTCTTTTCTTGCACTTCCTGCCAGTGAATCTCCCTTCCATTTTCTTGCTTTCCTGATAAATACAATCTTCAAAAATTTAAATGCAGTGTCAATTACCACCTTCTATCTTCTTGAATCCCATTCAGCTTTTATCCTTTCTTATATGCAGTCTTTTCTCTCACTTTCACTCTCTGTAATCCCCTGTGTACTAATGGCATTTCTGCCTTGCTTGGGGTAAAATGATTAAAAGAATAATTGAAAGGAAAGTAATAAAATTCTTGTAGCAACAGTCATTGCGACAATGATATGTGAGTAACTAATATAACAGTTGATGTTCTTTATTTTGTAAATTCCAAGAATTTACAAGTTTTGTGCAAAGGATTTGATTTTCAGTATAGAAATAATGCTAAACAGATACTGTAGTCTGATAATTCATATTAAACAGAATCCTTATTTTGCATCTATAAGAAGAGTTAAATTGAACTTTTATATTTTTGGCCAATTGTATGCAATCAATGAATAGATAAATATTTCCAAGTCTTAAACCAAAAGAAATGAAAAACTTTTTAAAAAATCGTTGTGTTTACATTTGCAACCACCAGAGGGCATAACACATTAACTACTCAATGACATTAAGTTATATCCTTACATTTATTGCCTCAACAAAAAGAGGGGAAAGATAAATTTTTGGACGATTTATGCAACAAATTTTCTTGGCAAGCAAAATAACATGAAAAAATGTCATCTATCTAAATATGACATGAAAATTACTGGGTGGAGAGGTGATTTTAAAAAATATTGTGACATGTACAGGTTTTAAGATTTCCTTTTGTCAAAGGACAAAAAAAACAGAAAAAATTTAGATCTTTAAAAACAGAATATAGATACTTAAAATCTTTTGTGAAATCCCTCAAGAACAGTTTTTTTAAAATCTAGAAAAATAGCAAAACGATTTCTTGTCACCATTAGATTTTAAGTTTCATGAATAAAATAAAGAGATAAAGAATTGCAAGAGGAAAGACAAACATTTAAAGCTAAAAAAGACGAGATGACATTTGCAGATTAGTTTGAAAATGAAGATTACAGTTTAACAAGAAAAGGGTGAGTCTACACATATTTGTTATTTAAGAAGAGAATGTAACTGGATCTAATTAAGAAGTACCCACCTTTCTGACCCCATAAAAAAAAACTAAGCAAACTCTTTCATATATAATGAACTAATATTTTCACGCAATAATTATCATGAAGCTTTATATATATATGTATATATATATTGACACTTATAAAAACAGAGATTTAATTTTTAAAAATGCATAAGTATTTATACCATATACATCAGCATACAAAGGCAACCTTTCAACCTTAAAAAGTCCCCCCCCTCAAAAAATAGGGGCCGTCTTATATTCCAGATATAAAATGTGAACCTTAAATCTTTTTGTTTATGGTAAGTTGTTAACTTATGAGATTTTTGACGGTTTGCTAACCTCTGCCTTGGCAACTATTGACACAAATATTTTCTACTGAAACAACTGAATTTACATTGTTATAAAAGTACTCTTACCTTATATAATGTGCTGTGATTGCACAACAATAAAATGTATATTCATCACACACTGTAAACAAAGCAACTGCTAGCTTTGCATTCAAAAATAGTGAAACAAGTGGATGATTAGTAGGAAAAGTCATTCAGGCTACCATAATACCCTACTGAAAACAATGCACCCACTCATGAGTTAGTGTAGATTGTAGTACTTCCTTAACAATATCTCCTCACCATTTTTTACTTTAGGATTTGAGTGAAAAGAAAATATATGCTTATTGAATTTATTTAATAAATTAAATACATTTTAAAATACAATTTGGGGAAAAGGTCAAAGGTCATCTTGGATGGTGAATATATCTCAGAACTTGCACTGTAACAAGTAAATATGCTTGTTATTTTTATAAGCCCAGTTGTCTCATATGCCAGCATACTTACTACGTTAAAATGGCAAGGGTGGGTATATGTTTATAAAATGCTTGCCAGAGAGTGTTCCCATGAAAGAAAAACAAATTTCTTCTAGTGCCTAGCATCTATTATCTCCTCAGATGTCCCCTTGGGCAAATATGAAGTAACATCATAAAGTTCGAGGACTGTAAATGTTGTAATTGCATGATTCATCTGACATTCATTGGTACCCCAGCCTACCGAGTCAGTCTTCCAATAGATCTTGTGCTATCTACTCATGCTCAGTTATAATGTAAGGTTTTGGAACATAGTGTTTAGAACGGCTCTGCAAGCTTTACAATGACTGACAAATTTAGACAATGTGTTGCATTTCATGTTGTTGGCTTCAATTCTTCAAGATGCAACATTACATCATAGACTGCATCAATGACAAACAATTTTCTTTTTATCTCACTTCATATTACAAGAGACAGTAGTTGTAACCTCATATTTCTAAGAGGAAGTTATAGCACACAAAAGATAGAGCAGATGCATGTTGTCCACATGACCCTCTTTATTTCTATTAAAAGTAATTAAATTAAATCAATCATTTAAGGTAATAATATTAAATATAAATCCCCCCCTTAAAATTTAATGATTTATCTTTCATTCTTTCTTTCTATTGCTTCAAAATTGGATAATATTAAAAACTCACAAACATTAGGTGATCGCAGAATTAAGTCACAATCAAAACTGACACGACCACTTTGGAATTGGTTTAATGGTACAATTTAATTTCATACGTAGCCTTCAACGTTAGATGCATCCTTGCATTAACTTGTCAGAATCATAGCCATTACACTGGGAAGACATGTAAATGTTTCTTTCTTTCCCAGGGATCATCAGGAATTCAAAAGCCAAGATGGACTGTATTCTCCATGAACGAAAAGCCAAATGTTTTCAGAACAATAATCAAATAAATGAACTACACTGATCAAACAAAATATTTCCACATATAAAGGGAAACACCTGAAGATTTGTCTACCTTGAACTGTTTAGAAAAATAGAAACAGAAATGATCAAAAATCATTGATAACATTATTCGACAAATAAGTAAACTATTGAACATTTCTCTTATGACAATTTTTATATTTTCTTTCCTTTTTTCCTATTCTTTGTTTAATGTTTCCTTCTTCTCCCACTCTATATCTTTATTATATTACAATAAGTATACTTTTACAACTCGTGTTTGTTTTCTACAAATTATCTGTGCTTGTATTGGTCACTGAGTATGTTTGAATTTTGTCAAGAGATAAAATACAAAACCAAGTCAACTGTTTGTGCAAAATCTCATCACCACATACCGGCTTAACAAGGAATTTGGGTGCAGCAAGGTATCTTGACTGTTCTAATTCTTGTAACAAATACTGTCAGAATTCCCCATCCATATCATCATAGTTTTGACCAGCCATTTGCTATTCCAGGCCAGCCTATGCATTCTTTAACAAAATAATCCTGCATCTAATTTTATGTTCAGCTCATAAAATCTACAACCCAGACTTTTCTAATGTTTCATTAGGCATTCTGTTTAATATGGCTTTTAGAGAGACAACTAATCAATACAAAAAAAAAAAGTTAATCATTTCACGTCAGGCAAGGCATTAAAGCCACTAAGTCAAATGGTTTACTGAGAGTAGGAGAATATGAGAAAAAAGAAAACATTATTAAGGAGTGAGAACAACAAAAGAACAGGAATTAAAAAGACAAAAGATAACGATTGACATTGCATTTAAATTTTTGAAGATCAAAGTTGACAGGAAAGCAAGAATTCGGAAGAGAGTTCCACAAGTAAGATACTCAAACAATTTCCAAAACTCTGCTATAATGAATGTCAGATTATCCAAACTGCAAAGCACATAAGAGAGCATTTCATAAATGAGTGTTTTAGAAGAAAATATATTTTTTAAATCATTTTTCAAGGCAATAAAGCCACTAAGATCCTAGGGATTACCGAGTAAAGAGGACATTATTAAGGAGAGAAAACAAAAAAAAAAAAAAAGAACAAGACAGAAGATAATGATAAGTTGACTGGAAAGCAAGTAGCTGGAAGAGAGTTCCACAAGCAAAAAGGGCTATAAAAGAAACTGTTAGCATAGAACTTATGGTTACATCTAGCCATTTCTACTATGAGACCTAGCTGCCAATCTAGTACTGCATTTAAATTCATAAAGTACCAATGAGGAAAACTCATCAGAACAACTAACATGAAACTATTTATAGAAAAGGCACAGTGAAGCTATGTTACAGCAGAAAAAATATATGGGGTGTTGGTGGTGGGGAACATCTGAGGACTGTCAACAAACAAATCTGTCAGCTCCCTCACATGACTGAAATCATTTATGGAGTCTGCTGGGAGATCATAAGCTAGAAAGCTTCTAATATTACCTTGTATAAAGTAATTATACAAAGAGTACTAGTAAAAGACGCTACACTATACATTTGTTCAATTTCCTTCAATCTTGGGATAGACCTTGCGGGTGTGGGTTGTAGTTTTTGAGAGCTGGCAATACATATATTGAAAGAGTTTACCTAAATTGAACAGTAGAAATTATATGTTATATTCTTCTTCTTCTATGTGTTGTGTTCCTACATGTCACGGGTGGTCATAATTCTCCACAACTTCCTATCCTTCGTAGCTATTTGCAGTGTTTGCTTTTTTTGCTAGATTTTCTATTCTTTGTTCTGCCAATCATTTAAGCAAGATGTTTTAGGGAGGAGGTTATTTGATGCTTTCCTATCTCGCTTGCCTTCAATATGACCACCGAGTGTCAAATTCTCCAAATCCACTTTCCTCATCATGTACCCTAAAAATTTCAACATTCTCTTTTTGATTTTATGCATAAGTGTCATGTTTCCATTTTTCTTAAAACCTTGTTTTTCAATCCATGGTATTCTCATCATCCTTCTGTAGAACCATATTTCTGTTGCTTCAGTTCTTTTCTGCATTTGTGAGGAGATTGTTCAGCATTCACTGCCATATAGGAGAATCATAACAGTCCAGTACTCATATCTTTGTTTCTAACAAAATAGTTTGCTTAATTTTTAGAAGGCATATTTCACTATTCCAATTGTGCCTTGAAACTGTGTTCACTACTACTTGATTTGCCAGGCACATAAATGAACCGTTTTTTCTTCATGTTTATAATGGGTTCCTAGTTCAAATTTTCCAGATATGTAACCATCTTGTTCCTTCCTTACATTCAGGTTTCCTATGGTGACTATGATTTCTAGTGATTTGCATTGAGACCTGGCATTGTCTAGTGTATGATAAAACATTACAATTTCTTCTTTTGTTCTATATGTTCATCATGACTGGCAAAAGGTCAGGCACTCCCCTTGAAACAATATGCAGAAACAAATATATGCACATATAAAATCTCAGGTTCAATTTCCTTTTGTATCTAATTTATTTTCTGTTTCAGAGACAAAAAGTAATTTAAAAAATGATTATCTCAGCAGGAAACACACACACACACATATATATATATTGATAATATTAGTGGTCTATATATATATATATATATATATATATATATATATATATAAAATTTCCAAGAGGATAGAATCCAGGTAGAGCTCAATGTCTAGGACAGAGCAAGAATATACTATAAAAGGCTCAAACTCTAATATTCCATGGTTATTCCATAGCCATTTTGTTTCAACACTTCTGGTGTCTTATCAAGTGATGGTGTTGAAAAGATTCAACACCAACACTTAAGACACCAGAATTGTTGAAACAAAATGGCTATTTTTGTAGTGATTTTATAACATATTTATGTTATAATTTTCAAATAAATTATATTTGCTCTACTCTGTATTGAGCACACTTTTAAGAATAGTATTTTTTGGTTATTGGAATAAATTGCATATACACCAATCCTATACTTGTGTGTACATATATATATATATCTTAACATTATTCAAATCTGATGAGGATTAAAATAAACATTGAAATATTAAGAAAATAAACCATCACTTTCTTACCTACAAAATAAAAAGATGTCAAAGTTCACTTGGGTTCAATTTCTTCTTTGCATCACATAATTTTAAATCAAACTCAAATAACAAGTGAATATTTCTTTATGAAATTTTACGGATTTTACCTAAAAGTAAAACAGCGCTTTGTGTTTTGTGCAATTTTTATTTTTCACCTGACAAGTTTTCTTTGTCCAAACTGAATGCATGTGTCAGAAATAAAAACTACAGATCGGGTCGTCACGCATCTGGATCCGGACATCGCGGCAGTTAAGGAAATTCTAGAAATAAGAGGAATAAAAAAAAAAAAAAAAAAAAAATAGTTTCTTTTCAGTTTTATTTTTAGTAAAACCTTTCAACACAATAACTAAAAGTCCTCTGGCAGCAAATTGCAATGACTGTTCATTCGCAAATATAATACACTCCTAATCCTGAAGAATAACACCATCTGGATTTTCAATTTTATAATTCTCCCTGTGCAGAAAATACATTCCAACATCTTTTCAAAACAAAATGCTATTGAATATTTTAAAAAAGACAAAAAATCTTGTAAAGGTCATTCAAGCTCACGATTTAAAAGAAAAATTCAGTTGCAACAATAAAAAGGTGTTTATTTATATTTAGTTATACTAAAAAGGAACATTTTTATATGCAAAAACTCAGTGGCTAAAGTGGTTGTATATTTCACAACAGTAACTAGGACTTGAAAATCTCAAATGTGATTGGCCTTTGGCCACCTGGAGGAGACGAGTGAACAGCATTTAAAATCCCTTTGTCTCTTCTTCCTAACTCAATTTTAGCTGCTTATCGACAATACAGGAATTTCAAAATGCATTTGCTCACATGGAGAATTATTGGGACTAGTGGTTTAATCTTTGCTTTTCTTTTCAAATATAATCTTTTAATATCTAAAATATACACATATAGGTGGCTGGAGAACACACAGGTTAAACATATTTTAACAAAAAAATGTAGGTTAGTCAAAATAATTCATTGAATAATGACAGCTCATAACAACAGAACTTTAGCGTTTCTTTTGACAAATTAAAAACTGTCCTGGTTATAACGATAACCTACATGCACATCCTGAGTAAGACAATTACATCCAACAGCAAAGGCCTCTGATCAGGAGGCTGTGAAGGGCATAGAACCAGGTCTTAATTGCTGGTGTTCCCAGGTCCACTCTGACCTCTGGGGTGATAGCAGCTGTTAGGGTCCTAGCTATGGGCAAATAGTTAACCCCCAAACTAGATTCAAAAGTAAAGTGTTAAAATAGGTTTAAATAACAGCAATACATTATTATTAGGTTGGTGCAAAAATAATATCGTTTTTTGACGTTAAAAAATATGTCAAAAAACGATATTATTTTTGCACCAACCTAATACCAGCAGCACATTTTTGAAAACAAAATATTACCAGCAAGAAAAATCTTGTCAGTGTTAAATAACCCATTGAGGTTGATAGGCCGTAAGACAAAATGAACCAAACAAATTGAAAAAAGAAAAGCCAGTCAAATACACAAAGTGATAAAATGATTTGGATCTAGATTTGTGCTGTTTTGTTGGTTAGCGTTGGTTAAAACCCTGTCTTCATCTATTTGTTAAAGTCATTCAACATTTTCCTTTGTTGTCTAGCACTCTTTTTTCTTTTTCATTTCTCTTTCCTTTCCCTTCATTCGTCAGTTTTATTTTGGGGTTTTTTTTTTTTTGTCTTAGTTTATTTATTTATTCTGGCATTTCAAGATTTTTCATTTGGCAGGCTTTGTTTTGGGAGTTATATTTGGAAACTTTATCAATAGTTTGTTTTATATATATATATATATATATATATATATAGATAATGTATTTCTTATTATGTATTTATTATTACAGAGCAAAAATGAATACACAATAAACTCCAAAATTCACCTTATATATATATATATATATATATATATATATATATATATATAGAGTTTATGAAAAACTAGGTAATCCGTGTGGGTAAACCTAAGGAGGATAAAGTCCAGAGGGCTCAATGTAAATTCAGAGCAAATAATTTAAATAAAAACCAACCACTTTAAGGTTCCATGTAATAAATTGTTTCACCACAGCCCTTTTAAAGGACTGCGGATCATCAGACTTTACTTCCAAAATATATATGTGTGTGTGTTTTGAACAATAAAAATATTGAAAAATTAAAAAGTTAAAATTTTCAGACACACTGGGTTGTATATTAATATTTTTTTGTTTTATTATTTCAGTTAGATTCCTCGACTAGTTTCAAACAGCATGGCCATCATCAGGAGAAAGAAATCTTCTTGTTAGTAGCAGTGAACTACAGGAATGAATGACTTTCTGGAGAAAATGAACTTTATCTGTAGTTATCAATTATTTTTTATCGTTAATTTTGCTCAGTCCTTGTGTTGGTCAAACAATCTCTTTTAAGTTGTTTTTAGGACAGAGGCTGGATAGATTATGTGACACTGAATTTCCTAGGTAATTTTGACAGTTTTGTTGGTTCCTAGGAAGATGTGTTTGTGTTAAGTGTATGTTATCATTTAGTTCTGTGTGGAGTGTGTATGATGTGTGTAAGTATCTATATTAGTTTAGGTGTGTGTACAAGTGTAAGACGTCAACACCTCTGCATGCATGTCTGTCGTGTGTGGATGAGAAATGCGGGTATGGCATGATTTATGGGGTTATATATTAATTCTATCTATGTTGTTATATTCATGATTAAGCCCCTCTGGGTAGAGTGTTTTGAGGTGCAAAATCCATTTGTTTTCATGGTCTTCTAGAATTTTTCTAATGCTATCTTTTCTGTCTTTTTCTATTTTCTCAATTATAGTGAATTTGGCATGGGTTTTGAAATCATGTCTTTCTAGGTGGAAATTTTGTTCTACAGGTAATAATCTTTCATGGGGAGTTGACTTAATTTGATTGATAATTATTAATTCTGTAGTGAAAAGGTCATTCAGATTTCCCCACATATTGTTTCTGGCATAGTAGGCATTCTAAGAGGTAAATTATCTTATGACTTTTACTTTTTAGAATCATGGCAGATTTTGAAAGTAGATTTAATGACTGAGCTAGTAAACAAATTAGTGTCTTATATGGTTGCAGCATAAGTTTCTTTTGTTGTCACATGGTTGGGAAAATCCTGTCATTTTTATTTTTGGTCTATTACAGATTATCTTATCCTCTGAAATGTGGTTACTACCTATAATTTCCTTAAGGTCTACGATATTCTAGAAGGCCGGGTTCTGCAAATAAAATTTTTAGGTCTGGTTTGAGATGTAGTATTTCCCAGTGACTTTTGATTATCTGGAAGAGTGGAGTTGAAAGTGGTTACTAGAGGGATGCATCTGGATTTATTTTTAATCTCTAGGTATGGAAATTGCTTTATTTATTTGTTCCCTGATTAGGTGTTGTTTATAGCCACGTGTTGTGAATTGATGCTCAAGATTTTGAGTGTGTTTTAGTTCTTCATTGTTAGAACGTATCCTTTTGTGTGCTTGTGAATAGGGAAGGTTTTTCTTGAGTTGTTTAGGGTGGGAAGACTTATAATTGTGGGTGTCGGTGATTTTAGTGTGTAGTGTCATTTAGTTTTCTGTTTTTATCTATGTAAATGCAGGTATCTAAAAATGTTACCGATCTTGTGGAATTTTTGTAGTCAAACTTAATTGAGTTGTGTAATATGTTTAGGGTCATAAGGAATTGAGTGAGTTTATCCTTACTGCCCTTGTCTACAAGGAAGATATCATAGAATATGCAGTCGCTACTAATGAAGGAATTGACATAGGTCTCTTCAAATTTTCCTATGAAGATTGTAGCATATAATGGAGCTGCAATGGTCGCCATGGCACAGCCTCTTACTTGCAGGTAGTATTCTCCTTTGAAGTTGAAAGTATTCAATGTAAGAATATGCTCCATGAGTTTTATAACTTCTGGTGAGGGTCTTGTTTTGTTCTTTTAGTAAGTGCTTCCTTAAGGGCAGCTAGTCCATCAAAGTGCTTGATGCTTGAATAAAGTGATCTTATGTCCAAAGTCACTAGAATAGCATTTTCTGGCACTGTTTGTAGGTGATTAATTTTGTTTAGTAGGTCTGTTGTGTCTATGATGTAGGATTTTACTTCGCTAGCTGTATATAATGGCCTATGTATTTGGAAATTTGGAAAAATGTGGCAGTTGAATGATGAAATGACCGACCTTCATGGGTTGTTATTTTTGTGTATTTTGGAAAGGAGATAAAAGCTGGCAGGTGTGATGTTTGTGGGTGTAAGTTTTGTGCACGTTTCCTTGTCAATTGGTTTGTTGCAAAGCAACATGTTTAGTGAGCTAGTTAATTCTTTTTGGTATTTAGGAAGAGGGGCTGTAGGTAGGTTTTTGCAGGATTTTTGTCGGCTAGCTGATTGTTGGGATCTTTGATATATTCTTTGATTCCCCAGATCACTGTGGCACTCCCTTTGTCAGCCTGTGCAATGATTAGGTCATCTCTAAGCATCAGCATGCCAAAGCCCACCCATTCCTCATCAGCGATATTGTTACATGCCAGCTTACGTGCTGTTGTTTTCTTCATGTCATTTGTTACTGCCATTTCAAATGTCTATATAGTGATGTCCATGTTGTGTGGGGTGAATGTAGAGTCCTTCTCTTTTAATGTATCAAGTATGAAAGGTGTGTGGTTATTGTCCCTGTAGTGGGCTTCTAGCCATATTCTTCTCAAGAAGGATTTCAGGTCCTTTGCCAAAGTGTCCTTATCGAACCTTAGTGGACTAGGGGAAAAAGTTTGGTTCTTTATTTAATAATCTGAATGTGTCAAGTGAAAATTTACTGTTACTTAGATTTATAACTCATCCGTCCAGGTCATGTTTGTATTTGCAATCATGGCAAAGTTCTTTCATAAAAGCTTGAAAGCTTGCATCATGTTCTCCATTAGGGACGCCATATCCCCTTCTAAGTGTCCTGGTTGGGGGGCTTATCCTGTTTTTTTGAAGGTTGAGTGTGTTTGCTGTTGACTGCCAGGCTAATCTGAGTGATCTGGGATGTCTAGTGGGGTTATGCATTTTGTCTAAGTGTTGCTGTGTTTTCATTTGCATATGTTTGTATCACACTTTAAGGATGTCAACATAAGTTCATGGTTTGTTTTATACGTGTGTTTGTTTTGAGGTTCTAGCTATCGCTGATGGTGGAGGTGTTGTTATTGTTGGTTGTGGTGCTTGTCTGTTGGTCTATTTATTTGGTTTGTTTTGTGTTTGCATTGGCTGTGCGGTGGTCAGTGTAGTTGCAGTGTTTTGTTGTTTTCTTTTGGGGTATGGTTGTTCACTTTTTTCTGAGTTTGGTTTGATTTCTCTTTTGTTCTTCTGTCTGGATGAAATATTTTCTATTTCAATTTTCTTTTTTTTTCAGTTTTTGTTTTTCATAGTTCCCTCACTGTTTGGTCTGTGTGAGCTTTTATAACATTCTTTATGTTAGTATATTCTTCCATGTCTGTTTCTTTATTTGCTCATCAAGCAAGTTGATTTCTGCTGTTGTTGCCATTATGGTTTCCTGGCAGAACTGTATGATATCCTGCATGAGTTCTCTGGAGAAGTTTTGTATTTGCCAGTACTATGATGCTAGAAATGCATCATTATGGTTACCTATAGTTGGTTCCAAATCAATCCTGAAATTGGTCATTATTAGTTGATCCCTCAGGCATATCCTTATATATTCCTAGTGTGAGTCATACCTGGCTTATTTGTTAGTTCTTCCATTCATATGGATAGCCAATAATTCGGTGTTTATTGGTTCTGTTGGTGTTATGTCCTCAGCTTTTGGTTCAGTCCTGTATCTATTAGCCATGATTATGTTTTGAACAATAAAAAATATAGAAAAATTAAAAAATTAAAATTTTCAGATACATTGGGTATTATATTATTTTTTTCGTTTTATTATTTCAATTAGATTTCTCAACTATTTTCGGCCAACATAGCCATCATGAGGAGAAAAAAAATCCCTGCTTGTTTGTAGCAATGAACTACAGGAATGAATGACTAGATGAAGAAAATGAACTTTATCTGTAGTTTTCATTTGTGTTTTATCGTTAATTTTGGTCCATTCTTGTGTTGGTCAAACGGGCTCTTTTGAGTTGCTTTCAAAACAGAGGCTGGATAGATTATGTGGCTCTGAATTCCCCAGGTCATTTTGACAGTTTTATTGGTTCCTGGGAAGGGGATGTGTTTGTGTTAAGTGTATGCTATCATTTAGTTCTGTAGGGAGTGTGTATGATGTGTGTGTCTATATTAGCTTACATGTGTGCATAAAAAATACTAAAAATCAAAATAGTAGGCAAGACAAAAGTCAGGCCAATGTTTGGATATTTTTTTTATAAGTGCTCAAAGTTCAGAAAAATTGAGTTTGTAGAGCTAAAAATAGAATATAAAATTAAGAAAAATTCACACACAACACACTACCCAGGTTTTAAACTTACGCTATCTTCAGGACAGTTACTTGTGGATGGTTAATCTGTTTATACTATTCATACCCGCATAAATAAATTAACCAAGAGCCACAAATCAGATATATTAGAACAGGAGGGGCAAGGGAAAAATTGGAGGAATGGGAAATAAAAAAAAATTTGTTCATCGAGGTTCATACTGACTCAGAGTATATTTATTGGTATGTCTACAATTTGAAATTACCTCAGACAATTAGGTTGGTCTCGTTTGGGTGTGTGTGTGTATATATATTTTTTTCTAAGTAAATGTAATCTCCAACTTTGATGGAAAACTGCAACTCTGATTGTTCACACATCAAGAGCACTCTCTTGGTTGGGACAAACACTGGTGTTATCTAGCTCTCTCTCTCTCTCTCTCTGTCCCAGACTCATGCTGACTATTGGCTAATACCTGCCCAGTATCATTCATATGCAAACTTTGTCAGAAAATTCATACTCAATTATTGCTGCCTTTCTACAACTTAGTTTCATGTTAATTCCTAGTTTGTATCTAAGCCAACTCAAGGGGGCAAGATACTCAATTCTATATAATATAAATATAGAAATGAGTACCTTGTCCCTTGAACCATCTGAAGATCATTAGACAACCAAATAACAGGGTGGGGGGGTCTTTTCACATAAAACTTTAGGTTGCAGAAAGGCAGCAATATTTTCGTATTTCTTGTATCGGGTTTGTTTATATTTTATATCAAGCACTATTCTTATAGCAACATTGTTTTATACATATATATATATATATATATATATAATTAAAAAAAAATTTTTTGTATATAAAACTCCCTTTTCGGCCCTTTCTTAGTTACAAATCAACACCTCATTCTTCATACAACCCGAATTTAGGGTCATAAGGTTAATACCCGAGTTGATTTTGTGGAAACTTTCTCCTTTAAGACTGATACCTTTCACCTTTTCCTTACAACCAACTTCGGCATTTCGTCTGTCTGAGCTGTTGAAATGAGCAGGTTTTGTATCAGTTTTTTGACTGCTGTCAAAGTTAAATTTTAAATCTCTAATTCCAACATGAATAAAGTCCATACACCAGAGTTGAATAAGACTGACGTAGTTTGTGTTGGTTGAAATAGATCTATCCACACATGACGTAATTTGGGATTTTGTTGTGTAATATATATGCTCTGTTATAATAAATACATTGAGCACTTTTTGTGGATCAGTTTTAACATTTGATTTTACAAGGATTCACTTGGATTATAAACCAATGGATTTATTACCTGTACTATATATATATATATATATATACACAGAAAGAGGTGGTGGAAAGGAAATAGAAAAATCTGACCAAACATCTGAATATCAACAACCCCAAAAGCAAAAATATTAAATAAATATCTAAACATCAAAATTTAAAAGGCAAGCCTTCTGCTTAGAGAGGCTTGGAGGACAAAATATAAATTGACATTAAAACCTTGAGAGGTGAAAATCAAAGTGAACCTTCCTCAGTACCAAGAATATGTCTTGGTTTTAGGACTGAGTACATTGACAGTTATTTAATAAATGTGCAACAGTTGCTGACCCAGATGTATTGACTCATCTATACAAATTTGTCCAAATTTCCTTTTGGAATATCAGCTGGCACATGTTGATTCATCTTTGTTTCCAATTTCTGATACATTCAACCAACATAGTGTTACACTGATATTTAAAATGATAAATTATGGGACTGATATAATTGGTGGTGGGAGTGAATATCCTTACAGATTGATTGCAATGCACCAGTTGAAATTAGTAAACCTGGTGTACTAACATCACCAATTCATGATAAATACAAATAGACAGGACACTTCTGGAGGTTAAGCATCTTTCACTCTATAAACTGTAAAGTATCTATTAACAAAAACAAAATGTTTTTGTTTCTTTTTTGCTATCCTCTGCTAGCCACAATGATGGAGAAAGCATTACTTCACACCATTGTCAGAGAGACACACTGTAAGATCCACTCCGTTTCGCAAGGCACATCCTTTAATCAAGACACTATCCTGCCAACCTTCTGAAGAAACGTCATCGAATGAGGGCCAATAACCCCAGAAGTCTCCACTGCCACAGGAGTAAAAAAAGTTTGTCAGGAAAAAAAAATATTTAACTATTTTTTTTCTCCATGTTCCATGTGACAGAACCTGGCTCAACTGCAGACCTGATCAAATTAATGGTTGAAAATATATCAGCACAGGTTGCATTCCAAATCAACAACTACCCTATTTTAAAAGGGAAAATGATAATCACATCTGGCCACTTTCACTCACCATGTTGGAGGCCTACTGATTCTATAATGTGATCTTTAGACCAAGTGTACTACATTAATGAAAGGGAGGTGTTCAAATTAAGAGATATAGCAATTTTGGGGATGGAGCATAGAAAGTTTGTATAAATTTTTGACAATCATTGCATAAGTTTCTTTGAGTATAAGTTTGATAACTGATTCCATTCTTTTTTCAATGATGCTAGAGCACTTTGTCATTTTTTTTCATGTCAATATTCAAGTTCATCCCATGCTAATTCTGCTGAACATACTTTATTACAGTAATTTTTTGTTTTTCCTGAATATATATATATAGTATACATAATATTTTTGTAATTTATTTAAATATGATTTTATATGTGTTTACTGTTATTTTAGTGGTTTGACCTAAGGCAATTTTTTTTCCATATAATATTTAAGAAAAATGATGTATCTTCAAAAATGACTTAACTCGAAATGACTTAAGCCGAGGTGTCACTGTATATGCATACAATATGTATGTACATATACATCAACACAATATGTTCAGTTGTAAAATGCAAAAATATATTTTATGTATTTGTTTGGAAATGTCAATAGAATAAATATTTTAAGCTGACTTTGAAATTACAATCCTGTTGATCCTTAAATGTCTTGTTATATAGAGTATATGAAACTAGGGCATCTTCCAACAATAAGTTACTTCCATGGCATTATTCAACTATTACAGATATATAAAGCTTCATTGGTCCCATGAATTTTAAATTACTGAAATTAAATACACTACATTTTTTCCTTTTCCTTGTCTGAATTTCAGTCTTGCTGCTGAAATCAACAGATTTTTTTAAGGTGAGACATAACTAGTTTATCAGTCAGCCACGTGACTTTCTGACTAAAGCTAGGTTTTAGTATCTCTTCCATTCTGTCCTTTGTGGCTCTAAATAACCAATTGCAGTGAGAGACAGCCAAGAGCCACTTTGCTTTTATAGATAATGTAGACTGTCAAATCATTAAAACCAAACAAAGCAAAAATGGACAAAAAAAAGAAAGAACTGAGAGACAAACAAAACAACGTGAATTGGGGAAAGGGATTCTGTCAAGTTACTTTACAAACCTTTCCTGACCAACATATTTTCTTCAGGCAGACAGACACTTAATCACGTACAGAGCATGATCATGAGCAGTATATTGTGCACATGAATACACTTCCATATATAAACATATGGATACATATATGTATATACAGGCATTTATAAGCAGAGATGTCTATTTGAGCAGCAATCACTCTCAAATATATGTTGCCGATAGGTTTTTTTCTTCTATGTGAACAAGAGATTTGTTTTTGGATTTTTAGGAACTCTGAACATTACTTTTTTTAATCAATTCACACCAAGAAAGGCAATAATGCCACTAAGATGCAAGGTGTTACTGGGAGTAAAAGAAATGAGAAGGCTTTAGAAGGAACTGGAAACCCAATCCTAAACAGGAAACAAAGGATAAACTTCTACTCGTGTTCAAAAGACCAGGAAGGAGTGTGAACAGACAATAGGCTAATAAATTATCCAAGGATTTCAAGGATTTTAATGGTACTTTTGTTAATGATAGCTATATAAGTTGCTGAAAGGTAAATATATTTTTAATTCCTAAATATAGCCAGTATGTTCATAGTTGATACTGTTAAGGTCATTTTATTTGGTTTTTATAAGGGCTTCAATTATATTTTAGATGTCATTTGCAGTTAGGTGTATATTACATTTATGTTCTCAGCAAGTATGTTGTATATCAAGGTTTACAAGTGTGTGTGTGTGTGTGTGTGTGTGTGTGTATATATATATATATATATATATATATATATATATATATATGTATGTATTATTATATAATGACAAACACTTAAAAACCATTGATGATATTTATTTCATTGCAGTCAATAAAGAACGGCTTGAAATCTTAAGACCTGTAAAGCAAATAAAAAAATTTGTAAACCAAAAATATTTGTAAACAAAAAAAATTATTTTTCAAGCAAATAATGGAATACCTTATAATGTATTCCAATATTTGCTTGAAGATGAAATGGAACTAATGCTTTTAATTTAATTATATAATTAAATTTAAAGTTTTTAGCTTCTATTTTTGAAACATGAAACATACTGTGTATTGAAAAACCATATTTTAAATCAGTTAATTTATAATATTTATGCTCTGTAAATTTACATTGAGCACTGTTTTGTAAAAATAAAAAATAACAAGAACATCAGATTATATATGTTACTGTTCTTTCTTTATATATATATATATATATATATATATATATATATATATATACACACATACACAAAGAAAGAAAGAGGTGCTAAAAAGGAAACAGAAAATCTGACCAAACATCAGAATTTATTTTGGAATCTCTGTCTGGCTGAGAACATTTTTTAGCACCCTTTTTATTATGACATACATGATGATGGCTTCCTTGTATCTCGTGTACAGTCATCACTTGCAGCATTTCAGAAATGATTTTCAGATGCTGCTGTATGTAGCATATTTTAAGTCATTTTTCTGTACATGGCTTTTTCTATTGTAAGTTTTCATTCCCACTCTGCTGATGCAGACACACCAACATTCATCGCGCATCATTTTACACCCCCCCTCTGGTCATTCCTATTTCCTGACAGTAATTAACTTTTCATTATTTCTTTGAGCCATTTCAAGATTCTCTCAGGCAACAGTATGTCTCATGCTGAAATGCAATCATCAGGCTGTATATAAAATGCAAATTTGTAATATTACAGCCATGGTATGATGATTGCAATTAGGCATGAAACAGACTGTCACCTCTGTGTGTTGATTTGAATGTCCACTTTTATATTTACATACGCTCTATCCCTGATATTGAGCACTTTAAGCCCAAATATAGCATGCTTTAAAACTATATTTTATCATTAATATATATATATATATATATATATATATATATATATATATATATATATATATAACTGATCCAGTTTAACCCTAAAGATCTGTTAGGTGAAACCTTGGTAAGTAGTTCCTGGCTCTCTAGGATTTTTTTATACTTTGCTCTACTTTTTGGATGAAGCACTTTTACATTTTTTTTCTTATTTTACTTGATTGTTTTGTTTTTTTTTCTTTTGGCAAGGTATTGGGGTGATTTTTTTTCAGCCAACATGGATGTTTTTAGTCTGATCTTTTCTTCTAAATTTTTTCCATGATATCAGTTTGTTTAAATATATTTTTATTTGCAAATTGTGCTTTCCGGGGTTTTTTCACACCAGTCAAGTATAGATATTAAATATATATATATATATATAATGCAAATTTGTAAGAAAATGCGTCCTGGGTAAGACGATAAACTACATCCAACAGCTGATACCAATAGAGGACTTGTTGCATTTTGTGCACTTGAGTGCATAAATCACATTTTTGGATTTGCAATTTGTTTTTCTTTATTGTGAGGTTTTCAAAAGTGTAGGAGTTTTCTTCTATAACGATATCACAAATCCTACATCTTGTTGCATTTTGTGTATTGTGTGTTGGCTAAATTTGGATGAGGTTAATATATCTTTTAGGTTTTTTGATTGATGTTTGCTTTTTATCATTTTGGTTGTTTTTAGTATATTTTTCATCTATCATTCTTGTTAAGTAAGTTTAGATTTCTTGTTATTTTTGCAAATAGTTCTCGATTGTTCTTGTTTTATCTTGAGACGTATGCTAGAATTTGTTTGTTATTGCATTTGGGGGGGTTTTATAGTTGGTCTAATGGTATTTTTTCTTCTAGTTCAAAACCTTTGTTTATTAGTGTTGTGGAGTAGAGTAGTTCTAGGCAGATTTTTCGGGGGTGTTTATCAGTCACGATTGTACAAATTCTACATGCTAGGGAATAGGGGATGGATTTTAGGCAGCTTTTTGAGTGGTGGCTCTTGAAATGAAGATATTGTTGGGTGTCTGTAGGTTTGTGGTAGATATCTGTGATAATGTGGTTGTTTCTATTTATATATATATATATATATATATATATATATATATATATATATATATATATATATATATAGATAGATAGATAGAGAGTATATCTAAGAATGGCAGTTTGTTAAAATTATATTCTTGGGTGAATTTGATCTTCAGGTGTAAGTTGTAGTAGTATGTGGAATTGGTTAATATCGCCCCCATGAGAATTTCCAGAAAAGGAAGCAATCATCTAAGTATCGCTTCCAAGATTTAGTAAAGTAGGTTTTTATATTTTCTCCATATTTGTTGCATCTTTTCATAGAGGTTTTTCTCTATGTAAGCTAATGTTAGGGTGGCATATATTGGTGCCAGTTTTGTTCCCATCACAGTACCTAGGATTTGGATATAGTTTTTGTTGTCAAATTCAAAAGTGTTATTGTTCAGAATTAAGTCTATACTATCGATAGTGAATTCCTTAGTGAACCGAGGATGTTGTGTTTCTGGATGTTTTTCAATCCAGAATACAATTGCCTATTTACCTAATTCCTGAGGTATGTTACTAGATAGGCAACTGACGTCAAATGTTGACATGTGTGTTTTCAGATCTACTTCTTGTGGTATGGAGCTGAGGAAGTAGAGATCATCTTTGTTGTAGCTTTTAATGGTTGCAGCATCAGATTTTTGTCTGGATAGAAGCTTTTATTTCACTCAATTTGTCAATTTTCAGTAGTCCGTAAAGACAAATATAATCTCTCCCTTATATATATATATATATATATATATATATATATATATATATATATATATATATGGATTAAGAGTAAATTGCTGATATCCCCTGAAGAGTGGACAGACAGGCCCACCTACAAAACTCTGGATGCTGAAGGGAATATCAATCAGCTAAGTGACAAGCCTTTACTCTTATTAATCCTATATATATATATAGGATTAATATAGATATGTATTTGTATGTGTGTGTCTGTGTATATATATATATATATATATATATATATATACACACACACATACATACATACATATATACATACGTACGTACAAAAACATATCTGTATACTGAGTTATAAATACCACAACTCATTTTTTCCTCTTTCTCTATTGAACCTCAAATTTTGAAACTTATCCAAAATTTCTTGGGAAATCAATAAATATGGGATTTTTCTCCCATCGCTTCCAAATTGCTCTCACCTCTCAATTTTATTTCTTTCCTTCACTGGATGGGATTTATTCAATAATAAAATCAATTTGATAAATTCTGATCAATATTTATTCATCCTAATGTCCAAATGATTTAAAGGTCAGTATTGCCTTCACAAAGAGTAACCCATCCAATGAATGTTTACGTTTCCATTCTAACAAGAGAGAATGAAAGCCACAATAATAATATTCAGATGCTTTTGCACATTGTTCAGATTGACTGTTAAATCTTAGGGGACAATTGTTATAGAACCCATAAGAAGAAATCAAGTAGAGTAAAGGGTTGATTATTGAGAATAAAGTCTTTAAGCTGGTATTTGTCCCTCTTTCAATAGCAAATAAAAATCAGGCTATTTAGACTGAAGTAAAATCCATAATGCTCAAATGTTTGATCACCTACGATAGTAAGGTGGTTAATCAATTTGTCTCCCATTCATTAGTAGGCTTAGGGACACATCATGTTGAAATACCGGCTGCTGTACAATCAAGTTAAGCAACATCAAGCCTAGACAGTTCCTAGATGGGTGACCATTTGAGAATAGCAGGCACTGTAAGATTGTATGTGCAGGTGGTATAATGGATAATAGCTTGGAGTTGTTAATCAGAGAGCAGAGTTCTAATTCCAGTTAGGTTTGTTATATTCTTTTAGGTGCAAATAATCTTGGGAAAGATATGAATCTGCTTCTTCTCACTTAAGCTATGGGTTAATTTGTAAAACTTGTATCACTAAATCATTATCATCTACCAAAAAATTCATGTTCATCTTGTCTGGTTTTTGCATGTCTGCATTTGAGAGCGCTCATCTGACTATTGGCTAATACCTGCCCAGAATCATTCATATGCAAATAGTCAGCACCACCTACTCTAAGTAGAAGGTCTTCTCTCAACAGCCATTGTAGAAAGGGACAATTCCAGGAGCTTATAGCACCACATACAATCAACTCAGAGACTTATCGAGCTGACCTGATTTACTGTTACAAAATTATTACAATCTAGAAACGTTTTTTTTTCTGGCTTTGAATAACCTGTAAATTGTTGATAATCTATAGAACACGAATCATTCAATCAAAAAACCATTCATTAGTATTGGTGAATTTGATCCTCACTGGGTGCACCATGCTTGAACCAAGTTTAATACAGAACGACAAAAGAAACTGCTGGTTTTGGTGAATTCTTAAATAGATTTTTATACTCATATGAGGAAAGCTCAAGAACATTCTGATCAAACCAATGAGAAATACAAAAGATGGGTTTTCCTCACCTCAAGAAAATGAAGTCAGCCAAAAATCTGCTGAGATGTGGTAATCAAATAAAGAATTCAAATAATTCAGGGAGTAATCAAAATGCTTCACCTCAAACAAAATATGCAGAAATAAAACGAAAATGAAACCTTTCATATTGAAACAAAATGAGAAAGTTAACTGGGAAGAAAATCTTTTGTTCTCCAAAATAACTTGTGTCTCTAATGCAATTCCAACAGAAATATCTCTCATTTGATTTCAAAAGACAATTTCAAAGTGTAATACAAAGAAAACTGAGAGCAAATGTTTGCAAATATCCTTTTTTTGTCGCCGATTTTCAATTTTTGCGATACCCATCTCTGAGAACATTTCTGTGACACCTGTCTATGAGAACACATCTGTGGCACCAAAAGGGTAAGGAACTGCAACCATTTTATAGAATAACATTGATTTATTTATCAGATTAAGGTCCTGTCTCAAAATAAAATGATTTTTGTTTTTTTCACAAGAAATACCAAAGGACATATCAAGATTTTTAGTTGCTTTCCTACCAGAAACCCTTGTCAAATCTGACCTGGTTATCAATTACTGAATGCCATTTCTAAACATATACTGTCTTTAATTCTTTGAAAACTAAACTTTGCCAAAATTGCTATAAAAAATGCGACTGTCATTTGCAACTTGTCCTTCATAATGTTCACATGATTTTTGGCAACACTGAATTCAGGTAAATTTTATGACCACCTGCCAAATCATTCTCTTTGCAAGTCTAAATGCGACAATGGGTTTCTTCCCCAACATGACATTGGCAAACACCTTCCAGTGATGATATAACTATATCCAGACACACCTCTAAAATTCTCAATGGTCAGAGATTGGTGACTGAACTCTTCCAATCTGGCACAAACTACCCAATGGAATAAGAACCGTCTGGTTACATTCAATGCCTTGAGAGAACCAAGTTAGTTATTGTAGTGAACTGCCACCGAGGGTAAGGAGTCCCAGAGTTGCATGCATCTTTTGCAACAATAGGATAAAATAACTTTCCTCCAGTATGAACAAAGATTCAAATCTGCCTCGTGTGTAAACTGCCCAAAGAAGAAAGAAAAGGTGACTTTGTGGGTCACATATTTAAAGCAGTTAAATCCCAGAGTCAGATACCCTCTTGTGAGATTATCTTTGTGCTTATGTAAATTTTGGCTGTAAATGATACATAAAAATGGAGAGAATGAGGCAACAGGCAGAACAGTTTACTGCTTGCGTCAAACAGGCTAAATATGTCATGGACAGTAGAGCATTTGAAAGGAAACTAATTGTGAGAATTGTTTGCAAGAAACAAAAAAGTTTAAAGCATTTTTGCTACTGTTACATTCCATCACAACCAATCTGCCCCAAACCTCCAATCTTGTTGAATGAAGGTCCTCTCAGGGAAGAACCATGCCTCGAGAGATTGTTGGACTTCAACCTCACACCCAGCCTCAGATGGGACTCATACATATGATCCATTGCTAAGGATGCAGGTAAAATGTTTGGCTGCCAGTACTTGATCCATCCTGATATCCTCTATTAGAGATAGATCAGGCTAAAAATGAAGGTACAGTTGTGCAGGAGTTGCCCAGACCCTCACTCTCCAGCCTTGATAGAGTTCAAAAGCATCTTTGAGCCCTTGTGAGTGACAAACTCTTCTCCACACTTCAACCTCTCTCGCACAGACGGTATGTGGCAAGCCTCTTACTGCTCTACCACTACATCCATGGAAAGTTCTCAAACTATATTCTCTGGTCCCGCCGAGGCAAATCTTCACAGCAAGGACACACCATGCCACGTTCCATAGTAGCAAACCATCCACATTCCCTTTGTATTCCATCGGTAAGAAATAAGTTCCACTTGAACAGCTTCTTCCCATGAACTACTGCTCTGTGGAACTGACTGCCAGCAGGATGTTTCTCCAAACACTACAATCTTAACCTGTTCAAGGTTAGGGTCAATTGTTATCTTCCACTCCTATACACACAAATGGTTTCCAAACATAAACCTCTACCGGGCTTTGTAAATGGTGAACATTGCTGTAAAAAAAAAAAAAAAAAAAGCCCAAATATCCAGAGGCAAAAGAATTTTATGATTAGATGCTTTTTACCAGGGATCAGCAAACTTTTGGAGTAAGAGGGTCAGAAAGCTATGCAGTGTCTTGGAGGTGAGCCATGATATCAAATTTACTATAATAAATTGTCTCAACCCCTGAACACTATGTTCAGAAGACTGCTTTGGTCTGGAGGTTTAAAGAAAAAAAACAATGATGTTAACTTGATATTATTTAAACAAGTTTCCTTATTTTACTGCAGGTATAACAGGATAACAACTAACACAGTCAACAAAAAATACAAATTCCTTACGACAAATGAAATACAGTTAAAAATGGCAAATTATGGCAAATTATTTAATTAGACACTTGTTTCTGCTTATTTCAATAATTTCTCCACATCAGTTGAAATAATTGTCGGCAAAAAGAGCAAAATGTTATCCAGGTGGTCATAATCCAACTTTGTTCGAAAAACGATTTTAGTATATTTAACTTTTGAAAAAGTTCTTCACAGGCATATGTACTTCCAAATAATGATACCATTCAATAGGCTTTTATATTTTCTGCTTGGCAAAACATATTTCGTCAGCAGAGGATTTGCAATTACATTTCGATTTTAAAAATGTGTCACATTGTAACTTGATTAACTCCAACTGATATGTTCCTGCCACCTGCTTTACAAATTAATTAAGTAATTTGTGTCCAGGTTTTAAAGTTGGCAGGCCAGACAAAAGTCCTTCATCGGCCAGATGTGGCCTGGGGGCCAGGGTGTTGCTGACTCCTAGTCTTTGCTATGCAGATTTAATCATTAAATTCACAAGAGAAATAACTTTCTTTTTCTTCCCCTCCCCTCAACATGAAATCCCAAATATTGTGCTCTTTGAACAACAAAATGCCTAAAAGATTTCACTTCCATTCTATTGTTTTGCCATTTCTACATTTGGAACACATTTGCACAGAATATTCTACAAGAATATCAAAATTATTTACAATCGTCTTGTGAGGCCAGATAAACATTTTTGGTCATAGATTGCTGTCACTTCATTTGAGAAAATTCTCAAATGTAAGATGAATTTTACTTTAAACTGCACCCCCCCCCCGCCACACACATACACCAATAGATTTTATTCTTTCACCTTTACTTTTCAAAGAAATGCTTTATTCCCTTGAACAGTGTCACTTTAAACAAGAAATTTAATTCTAGAAAAAATTTTTCATATAAAAAAATCTCTTAGCTTCATTACAATGTGCATGTATTATTTTCAAGGCAATAAAGCCACTAGGATGCAAGAGTTTGGGAGAAAATTAAGGAGAGATGACAATAAATGAACAAGAATTAAGAAGACTGAAGATAATGCTTGAAACAGAATTTAAATTTTTGAAGATCAAAGTTGACTGAGAAACAAGCTGGAAGAAGGTTCTACCAGCAAGAAGTGTGAGAAAAGAAACTACTAGCATAGAACTTAGTTATATCTAACCATTTCATCTGTAAAATGATGAGACCTAGCTGCCAATCTAGTATTGCACTTAAATTCATAAATTCTAGGTATCATAGAGGAAAGTTCATAATTGTTGCATCAGTGGAAAAGTAACTGAAGCTGAGATGCCAGTTCTGGATCAATAATATTGCAGATTTTTCTTGGGATTTTATCAAGATTCTTTAAACATATAGCAGGAACACTAAACAGCAATATTCAAAGCAAAGTCAAATGGTAGACATAAATATGTAAGATAAGGGTTTTTTTTGCTAGAATCTATCATGACACAGTGAACCATCTTTCTTAGCTGCAGACTTAGCAATTGATTCAATCTACTCTTTCTACTTCATGTCAGCTGAAAAAATTAGCCCAAGAAGGCACAATGATTTACTATCCTCAAGGTTAGCATCAGCCATACTGATGGAAGGTAAAAAGTCCTCTCTCAAATGATTAAAAGATAGCAATTTTGCTTTAGAGGCATTAAAATTAGCAAGCTACTCCTTGCCACATTTAACAACAGAATGTAGGTCATTTTTTAGATCACCAACAAACTGGACCTTATCGAAATGACCAGATTTATTATTAAAACAGGATTAAATAGTTGTGTCATCAGCACAGATACAAAGTTGAGAACTGGGTGACATCATGAAGGTCATTTATGAACATTAGAAACAATGTGTTGTCAAAGGATAATGAATCTCATTTTCATTACGACTTCTCTGGACACCATAGATTTCAAGGTTTCAGTATATAAAAGGAAAATAAAATCTATTTAATATATTTCAGATGACAATCTTCACTTCTTCATATCTATATGAAACAGACCCAAGTAATCTCTTTCCAACTGACAAAGTCTCTCCATACAAGCAGCACCATGTTCACAAGCAAACTGCTTATTCTATCTTGCATGGTGTTTTTTATGCCGAGCTGATCTCACAAAAAATTTGCACATGCCCAACCACTCTCACCAATACACCTATCTCCGAGGATGTCTTTCTTAAATTAAGGTGACAGGGTGGCAATATTTCTTTTTCCTTTCCTTCACTCGTCTTGCACACAAGGCATATATGTGCTCGCTTTGCCACATGAGGTAAGTCATCTTCTCTTTTGCAATATCTATCCTACATATCCTCATAATCTGCACGTATTTCCTCCTCTTACATCCATACAAATTAATTCAGTAATACTCTACCTTGAGGAGCTCTTGAGCGTTGAATTATTACAAAAAAAAAAAAAAAATGTCACATTCATCTGAGAGTTTGCATGATTTCATAAAAATTTGTTTGGTTGATAAAAATATTATTATTACACATTTTGTAAAAAATGAAATTTTCACATTGCATCATCGTGTGACTTTTTTATGATCTATATTGTTTCAAATAAATTTCATCTAAATTTCACCCAAGAGCCAGTCAAGGTAGAGGGTTACTAAATGAGGTGTTACTCAGAAATCAAGGAAGCAGAATTTCTCCTTGGGTCACAAACATCATACCTAAACAGGGGCTAAGGAACTTGTAAGGACTAAAAGGTCCCACTGCTTAAATTTCAACATTCAGCAGTTTTTTCTTTGTTAAATCATTTTCCTGCCTAAGAGAAATTTTGTTTCTTAGAAAATTTATTTGTTAATAAATACATAAAGAGCTGAAAATAACGGGTCAAACACTTTCATAGCTGTTTAATCCAATTACCTTTACACATTTCATACATAATGAGAAAAGAAAACTCACAGGGCATCTTAAAGCAAAGAGAAGCAGAGGAAAACCTTGTTGATGAATGAGTAAGCAGATCATGCAGAACAAGAAGTGCAGATGAAGAAGGAAATAAAAAAGATTTATCTAGAGCAACAAGAGACAGGAAGTTGTAAGAAAGCTATAGCAATTTTCCAAGCATAGCTTAGATGTGGCACAAGGCTGAAAGTATGGCGCACTCAGTGATGATTGAATTCACTACTCAGTCGTAATTGTTCTAGCAAGACAAGCTTGCTAACCATTACACTGACTCAAGGTGCCCACTTGTAAGAAGCCATATATGACTATGTCTTGAAAGAACATGACAGATGAAAACAGAAGACATAGGAATGCTTTCAAAAATCTTCTATATTTCTCTGTTATAGGTGGTAACTTTAATTTTTTTGATATAAAGGAAATAAGAAGGAATTTATTTTATTCAAACTTCATAGTTTCAGGTTTCATGCAAATTCTTTTGAAATCACATTTTTTGAAAAGGAAAAGAGATATGGAGTACTTCAGTACGATTTGCTAAAAAATGAGTAAACACAATGAAAAGACGCCCCAAAATTAATAAAAAAAAAAAAAAAAAAAAAAAAAAAGAGAAATCTTTGTGTTAAAAAGAAAAAAACCAAAAGATCTTCTGATGCAAAAATATTTTTTTTAAAACCTTCAAAATGTTATTCTGGCATAAATTTGAATGATCATAACTTCTTCAAGTCTTGGTTCAACCATTATCTATCCTACATATCATCATAATTTGCACTTACTTCCTCCTCCTCCTCCTCTTACATTCATACAACAAAAACTCATTCAGTGACTTTCTACTTTGAGTGGCTCATGGGCCTTGTATTGGATCAAGATTTAGTAGAAAAATAAAAAATAAAAATTGCAACAGTGCAACTATGAATGATTTTGGATGAATTACTGTATTAGCATTGTCAAGAGGATTATTCTTATGACAGCAACAAAACTCAATCAACACATTACAAAGGAGGTCATCAGAAATAAAGAACAAAGTAAACCTCAATTAAATAAACACCAAATCCACAAGGCATTAAACGTGGTTCAGCTTTGTTTGCACACTCACAAATTGCTGCCTAACAAGTTTAGTTTACGTCAAATTCAGTACATAACCTGAGAGGTTAGATAAACAAAAATAGGATCCTTTCAAGTGTTGGGGCTAACAACTTAAACACGAGAAAATAATGCCCTTTCGTTTTCAACTCAAATGTTTTGCTTTGTGTAATTTGAGGAGAAGCACGAGTGATTTAACAGCTGGGAAACAAAAACACAAAGCCTTCTCTCTTTGATTTGGTGAGGAATGCAAACACATCTGTTAGTATTTTAAGGTAAAGTCTTTGGAAGACAGCTATATACACACACACAGGTGCATTTCACACACACACACATATATATATTATATATTGGGGAAATTGTATGACAAAGTGGAAAAAATTTATTTGAGACGCATTTCATCATTCAGGACTTCATCTGACTAAATTTATTATGTTAGTATGACTACACATACACACGAATAAAGAATGCTCAGAATTTTAGAATTTTTTTTATATTTAGTTGAATTCATAGTCTTTTTTTCTCCATCACTTTTGTTCGTTTTATAAAAAACGTTTATCAGAAAAGATTGAAAGTACTTCAGTAAAGAAAAAAAAAATACAGCGCCTTCCTTGATGAAAAATGCTTATATATATATGTGTGTGTGTGTGTGTGTATTTGTTCAAGCATGTTTCATTAAATAATATAGACATATTATGTCTATTTTTACAATAACCTGTTCTGGTGCTGTAATTATGTTCTTGATGTTAAATTGAAATTCTTTAAGGAAGGCATCGTAGTTCTTGTTAACCCAAGTACTTCTGATCTCCTCCAAGATTATCCTCAGAGGTGAATTGCAAAGACAAACTTAATGTAATTGTAATCATAGTGGTGGTGATTTTGGTAAACACACTCTGCTATAATTATTTTTTTAATTAACCGTTGTGATTGCAATGTTTTGTAAACAACAGTTCCCAGAGCAAGGAAGATAACCAGTGATAGTAAATTGCAACATGGTCTTAAATGTTAGTCAACTCAAATGCATTTTAAAACATTGCTACTATACTCGTAATAAATTTTGTTTAGAGTTGATTGCTTTTGATATATATCGAGAATTTGAAGTTTTTGTTTATTATTTTCATGATATAGTATAATGGTGTTGTCAACAAGGATTTTCTTATTTGGTGAAGATGTACAGGAATAAATGTTGCGCAATGGAATGATGTTTGAAAAAAATGTTGCTGCCAATATATCTTATTTTTTAAAAAAACTAATGAACATTAAATTATTTTTTTTTAAATAAATGCACAAGGTTGGGTGTAATAGGGAGATGGAGAAGACTGTCTATTACACTGAACGTTGTGCATTTGTTTATTTTTTTAAAAAATAATATAGCATTCATTTAAAAAAAAAATAAATAAAAAAAAAAAATAAAGCATTAAGAGGTCATTTGATAAAAATCACCTGAGGAGACTATAAGGTTGAAACCAAGGTAAGTGGATTCAACTGACCTCCTGATTTTTAAAGTTAAAAGCTCTACATGTTATTTTTACTTTTATTTTTTCGCAAATGCATTGAGCACTTTTTAATACCACAGTTTCCTGATCTGATTCAACTTTTATATATATATATATATATATATATATATATATATATATATATATATATATATATATATATATATATATAAATGAAATACCACAGATTGAGTGCTAGTGTTAATAAAATAGTGCTTGATGTATAACAACAGAGCTATAATTTATTTTTTTTAATAGATATGTTTGAATGTTTATCTGTGTACATGTATTTATATTTTTCTATAAATACAATAACAAACATGTTATGTAAAATTTTTTATATATATATATATATATATATATATATATATATATATATATATATGTGTGTGTGTGTGTGTGTCTGTGAGTGTGTGCATAGGAGGCACAGTGGAGTAATGGATAGCGGCATGGATTGAGGAATCGGAGAGCCGAGTTCAAATTCCAGTCAAATCCATTACATTCACTTACTTGCTAATACCCGTGGGAAAGGTGTGAATCCTCTTCTTCTCCCTCCAGCTATGGGTAAAATAGCAGGATAGCCTGGGTTCTATAGCATTGGATGGCAACTGATCTAGGAGAAGGAAAACTCTGAATTCAAACCCGGAGTAGAGCCCCTAAGGCGGATAGATGGCACTTTGTGCTACCTTCCGGCAACTCCTGCAGCTGCCCTGGCACCAAACTGTATTGGTTTATCCTCTCCTTTGGACTCTACTAGCAAGGCCGAGAGGGGGAACTAGACATCTGGACAGCCCTAGTTCTCCATATATACCGCCCAGGCTCATGACGCACCATACTATTCTATCATCTCTCAAGACTGACAGATGCCAACGATGACGATATATATATAAATTTCTATTTGTACAACTTTCTATATCTATGCAAATGTGGGTGTATATATATTTGTATAAGTAAATATGTTATAATGCATGTGTAAATTTGTATTATATTTAAAATTACTTATTAGACATATATATATTTGCATTTGAATTATATTTTTTTTAGTTGGAGGTTATGTAAATATGTGTGGTATATGTGTGTTTTTATATAAGTTTACATATTATTTTTTTATATTTATAGAGCTAAAAATGATGAGAAAATAAAGTGTTGCTGGTATCCCCTGATGAGTGGAAAGGGCGATTGCTGGAGTATCCAATGATGAAACTGTGGAGCTGGGATGCTGAATATAACATCAATCAGCTAAGTAATAATATATGACTCCAATTTTCAAGTCTCATACCAGGATACTTTTCAATTCTTATTGTAGATTAAGGTTCTTATATAAAAAAAAAAACAATGTTTTCATGCCTCAGCAACCCTTAAGCCTCAAGTCTGACACAAAAGGAATACATAAAGCATACATAAGTGCTCAATATCAGAGATATGGACATATGTAAATGTAAAAGGGGACACTGAGGTCAACATTGAGAGGTAACAGTCTGTTTCATGATTAAACATGATATTCAGGCTTCAAACATGAAAAAGACTGTCACTTCTGGATGTTGATTTCAATGTCTGCTTTTATATTTGCATACATTTTATCCCTGATATTGTAATGTTACCCATAAATACACCTTAAAACCATGTTTTATCCTATTGTTATAATCTTGTTGTTTAACTATTGTTACTGAATAGAATAATCACACAAAGGTTAGTAATGAACGATAATACTTAGGACAAGAACAACACATATAAGATTCACCAGCAGTATGTAGAAGTAGTAGTCAACTGATAGAAGTGAGTCAAGTGAATACCACAATGAATATCTAACTGCAGACCAACATACAGCATTTACTATTGTATTTATGTGAATGGGGACATACCCATTATCGTATGTAGGTATGCTACAACACACACACACATATATATATATATATATATATATATGATGATGAACTCTCCCATCAGTTTCGACGTATGAGGTTCCAACAACTTTGTTTAACCTTGCGTGTGAGTCGCAAGTGACATTTCAGTCCTGCTAGTGATTTGCAAAGAAGTCCACAGTTTGTGCAAGAGTGTGGATTCTTGGAGTAGATGGCTGGAACAGCAGCAGATATTTTATTACTTTCCCTAGCTTGACGAAGCTTGACAATGTTTGATGCTACCTTGTTCTTGATGCCATTGTAGCATGTAGCCTTCCATTCATTACGATCAGTTACGGTGTTCTCAAAGATAGTGTGATTTATATTCACAGCTAAGAGTTTACTTTTCAGCTTGTCCCTGTACCTAAGCAAAGGCCAACCCACGTTTCGATGACCATTGTCAAGTTGACCATACATGAGCATTTTTGGAATTCTGTTGTCTTGCATACGTAACATATGACCTGTCCAGCGTAATTGTGATTCCATGAGAAAGGTCTCAATACCATCAACATCACACATGGTGAAAAGGTCTGCATTTGCCATTCTGTCGCTTAGGTTTACCCCACAGATTTCATGAAGACAACCTTTGTGAAAAATATCTAATTGCTGAATTTGCTTTCTGTATAGTGTCCAGGACTCTGAGCCATACAAAACGGTTGTGAGAACTACAGCCTTGTACATCTGTATTTTGGTTCCAAGCCTAATACCACGATCTTTCCAAAGTCGATGACGAAGTTTTCCGAAGGCACTAGAGGCTTTTGCTATTCTATTGATTATAACATCATCATCATAACTTGGGTTGGTATTTCATGAAATGCATGAACCGGAGGGTTCTGCTTGACGACCCTGATTTGCTTAGGTAGTGGGGCAGGCTGGTGAACAACTTCAGTTTTTGTAATGCTAATGCTTTATCCGAATGCTTTGTAAGCGGCAGAGAATTGGTCCGTCAGGCACTGAGCTTCTTCAAATGAAGTAGCAACAAGGGCAGCGTCATCGGCAAACAATGTCATGAATTATGTTAATTCGAGTTTGAGTTTTGGCTTTAAACTTCTGGTGGTTGAAAAGGCCACCGCTTGTTCTAAATTGAATTTTAACACCATCCTCAGTTTCAGCAAATGCGTGTTTCAGCATTACAGAAAAGTAGAGGGCAAACAGTACAGGGGCCATAAACACACCCTTGTTTGGTGCCATTAGTAATGCCAAAGGAATCGGACGTTTCACCATTAGAAACAACATTCACCTTCATTCCCTCGTGGAACGATACTATGACTTGTAGCATGTTCTCGGGTATACTGAGCTTTCGCAAAACCTTCCACAAAGCAGTCCGGTTCACAGTGTCGAATGCCTTTGCGAGGTCAACAAACACCATATCCATTTCCTGATTCTTTTCACGAACTTTCTCGGCAACCTGTCTCAGGGAGAAGATCATGTCTATGGTGACACGACCTGCACGAAAGCCACACTACGACTCAGGATAGATGTCATCAACTATATGCTTTATGATCCGGTTCAAAATTAATCTGGCCAAGATCTTACCAGCTATAGAAAGAAGACAAATGTCACGGTGGTTATCACATATCTACCTGTTTCGTTTGTTTTTGTACAAATGGTGAATAAGTGCATCTTTAAAGTCTTGTGGGACCATTCCCTGCTTCCAAATTTGAATAGATAATTCAAGAAATTTCTTTACAAGCTTTGTGCCACCATACTTAAAAATTTCCGCTGGGATTGCATCTTTCCCTGGTGCTTTCCCAGACATTAATTGTTTAATAGCTGCCAAAACCTCCTGAAAGGTTGGTAAAAATGATAGCTCTGGTATTTCTGGGCGTTGAGGGATTGATTCAAGAACACCTTCGTCAGTGGTAGATGTGTTGTTGAGAACAGTATCAAAATGTTCCTTCCACCTTTTCTAGATTTCAGCCTTGTCCGTCAAGAGGTCACCATTTGTTGAATTAATCGGCGAGACATCAATAATACCAACTTGTGACTGGTAGGGATAATTCCAAGGAGGATATTAATCCAAAGAGAGTTCAATGTAAATTACAGAGCATTATAATAATAAAAGATCAAGAAAAAACCTTAAAGATCCATTTTGGTTACAATTTTATTTTGTGAATATTGTTTTATTCATTTCTTCAGACCGAAAATTCTTAATAAAATTTTTTATTATATTTTCAATTATTTATTATATTATTACTTTTATTAAGAATTTTCAATCTAAAGAGATTAATGTAACAATATTCACAAAATAAATTATAACTGAAATGGTTCTTTAAGGTTTTTCCTGATTTATTATATATATATATATATATATATATATATATATATATATGAAAATTTCTCGGACATTCAAGCAGGTAAATGTTATTAATACTGTTTATTATAAAATGGAGCATTTACTTAGGTGTAGAAAAGTTAGAAATATGACTGAAACTCATATGTATATTAACTGAAAACGCTATTCCTAAATTGTTGTTTCACTGGCATTTGTGGTAAGGGAGTTTACCAATAATGATTTTTTATTTATTTCACGAAAGTGGCAAAATCAATTTTTGAAATTTAATCTGCAGTGCTAAATCTTTTCTAATTTTTTACTAACAAGTTTAGTGTCAATTTATAAGTAATTCTTCTTTGTTGAAAATGTCTCTGAATAAAAACATTCCTGAAATCACTGCATTGTTCAAAGAAGGGTTATCCCAAGTCAAAATTGCAAGAAAAGTGAAATGCTCATGAAATGGTGTATAGACAATCATTAAAAGATACAAAAAAAACAATTCTTTCAAAAATCGTATTGGTCAAGGTGGAAAAGGTGTACAAACTCAAGGGAAGACAGACTGCTAAAGAGGGTATCTCAAGGTGATAGGGAAAAAAATTCTAATGAGACTGCTGAATTTCAAGAGGCAACAAAAAGATGATATTGACTTTCTTTTACAAAAGAGCATGAAAATTCTTCAGGTGATTGGAATTTTTTTTACCCAAACCTCTTATTTCATCCACTGGGGTTGATTGTTCTAGTTCCATGTACCACGCCTCTTCTGGATGTCTCAGTTATTTCCTCTTTACTCAACTCTCCAAGTTTTAGTTCACTACTGCTGTGGCCTAATAATGAACTCACAACTCTAGTCACTGGATCTAACCAATGCCTTTATCCACAGTGTCCTTGATAGTGGATAAAAATGTTAGTTAGATCCAGTGATGAGACCCAAAGAGTTGTGAGTTCAATACCAGGCTACAGAAGTGGTGTATCAAAAAACCTGGAGAGTTAAAGAGAAATAACTGAAACATCCAGAAGAGGTATGGCACATGGAACTAGAACAATCTATCCCAGTGGACAAAATAAAGGATTTGGGTCAAAATTCCAATCACCTGAAGAAGGTTGGAGCATACAATGGCCGAAACATTGTGAATATGGCAATGAAGATGAGGATAACAATCCAAATGTATAAATAATGCAAGTAATCGTAATACCTCATCTCAGAGATACAGAGGCCAAAACGTTGTGAATATGGCAATGAAGGTGAGGATAACTGTCCGAATAATGTAAATAATGAAAGTAAGAGTAATAGCTCATCTCAGAGATATAGAAGCCGAAATGTTGAGAAAATAGCAATGAAGATGAAGATAACAATCTGAATAATGCAAGTAAGTTGTAAATTTCTAAACTTTATAGGGATGCAAAAGTGAATTTGTTTATGGCTCAAAGTTTTTTTTATTATGTTTTAAAATCGCATTTTATGATATTTTAGACTTTTTGAATTCAATTTTCCGCAGCTTAGATCTTTACAATGAAGACCTGCCTCGCTACATCCACAAGGTTGAATCAACATCATTCTCTTCATGGTAAGAAGCGGTGTTCCATACTGAAAGCTTCTAACAACCACTACTTTCTGGAATAGGCTCCACATAATTGCTTCCATGAATACCACAATCTTAACCTGTTTAAATCTAGGGTCACTTCCTCCTTTTATGTTTTCCTATCAGACACTTCGTTAGGTAAAGTTCTATCTTGAGTAGCCATTGGAACAAATAAATATGCTTTTGAGGAGATGGCTACAAATGCTGCAAGGAAAATGCTTAGTGCTTTTATGGATTGAATAACAATGTTATTCTGAGAGTTGTATTAGATTGGATGGTTAAACTAGTGGGCTTTGTGGGTTGGCTGCTGCCATCAGGTGGTGATGTGGGTGATAATTATGATGATGGTAGCAAAGAAAACAGACATGCATACGAGAGCAAGAAACAGATGCCTTACTGGCGAGAGGAAAAGAAATAAGATTAAGACAACATTTCAAATTAAATTAAATATATTGAAGTAAAATAAAAGTAACTTTAGAAATAGTTTAAGAAGATCAGTCTGTCTTTGGGGGGAGGGGCAGTCTGAGTGACATTCACGGCTGTGGTTAAGTCATTCAATGTCAATGTGCCCAGTGTAATATTGGGGGAAAGGAAAAAAAAGCCGTTGTGTTAACTCTGTTTAAGAATGTCAACAGCCTCTGTTATCGAGAATTTAGGTGGGCCTTATATCTTGCATCTGGGAATAAACTGGGCATTCTGTTTTTGCAATGATGGTGATTAGATGATAATTTAAATTGTAAATGTATTTTTTGTCTGTGAATCGGAATTAGCGTGTGCTGAAAACAAATCTTTTATTTGTAATCTTGCTGTTGTGGTGCTTGCAGCGGGTTGGTAGTGAGATTAAGATCATGTGAATCAGAAGGAGAGATCTGTTGAATTGGCAGTTACAACTCTAATATCATCTCAACCAATTGAGGCTACCAACTCTTACCTTCATAATCCAGTTGTTGTCATTCTTTTTTCTTTTCTCGCCAAATTGTTAACCTTCCAGTGAGTAAGCATTCAAGTAATCCGAGTTTTAGATGAAGGATTTTCACATCATATCTTTTATATACATAATTTAGTTCCTGGAGAATGAGTAGGAAATAAAGAATTGTTATAATGGCAGCAGAAACAGATACCAAGTCTGGTGCCGAAAGCATTTCCTGAAAAATCTTCAGTTCATAAATTTGAGTAATGTACAACAATCTTCTCACAAGTAAATTCTGTGTGGTGACAGACGCCATAAATGTATTGGTGGCTAATTTGTCACAAGGTCACAAAGGTGAAATATCAAGCAAAGGTTAACCACACAAACAAATGGTCAGTGAGTTGAGGTTGCTAACCATGAACTTTTGACAGGTAATCAATAAAGTATATTTACCATATGGCTATGTATGTGTTTAACCAATATTTTATCCTCTTCCTCCGAGTTGGCATGTGCAGACATATATATATATATATAAGTAAGATTTAATTATGCAAGTCAATACTTCCACTATAAAGTTGGTTATTAGCTGATAGATGTTGGTCAAATTTCTGGATGTACTGTCATTCTGCAAATGATGTATCATGTGAGTTTCAGTCTATAATATTGATCAGTATTTGTTTGGAAGATGTCCAATTTTATTATAAAAAAAAATCAAAGTGCAGCAAATTTTTATTTCTAAATAAATCCAAAAGATACTGGCCAGAGAAATATTTGATAAATGTCATATTCAATATATGAATAAATTATCACATTATTAATCAGTTTTCATCGACTAATACATTCCTCTTTAAAAAGAAAAAAAAATGTTAACTTTTAGGGCATAGATTGGCTAAGGACATAAAAGCAAGGAATTATTTTAATATTCTCTGCTTTCTCTGTTTGCATTCACAAAATTAGTTTCCTCAAATCTTTTCTTGTTATACATTATTTACATTATTCAGACTATTGTCCTTATCTTTGTTGCCATATTTATTACAATGTTTCAGCCATTGTACGCTCCAGCCTTCTTCAGGTGGTTGGAATGTCGAACTGAATTCTTTATTTCGCTCACTGGCGTAGACTGTTCTAGTTGCACGTGCCATGTTTAATGGATGTCAGTTATCTCATGTTAATTTCCCTCTGAAAATTCTCCACTGTCTTAGCAAGGATACACGGCACAGAGGATAAAGGCATTAGTTAGATCAAGTGACAGGACCCTAAGAGCATGAGGTCAATACCCAGTTAAGGCAGTGGAGAACTTGGAGAGAGGGGAATTAACGGGAGATAACTAATAATTGATATGTCATGTGGAACTAGAACAGTTGTAGCGAAGAAACCATATTTTAAATCAGTAAATTTATAATATATATATATATATATATATATATATATATATATATATATATATATATATATTAGTTACCACCACAGACATCTTAAAAAAAATCAAAAACACATTTTAAATAATTTAAATGTTTTCATTTAAGTTAAATTTTGGTTTTATTTGAAAGATAATAGCCTAAATGTAATTTGTATTAAAAGAAAAATTAATTTCCATATGTAATTAATGTTTTTAATCATTTATAAAATATTGGCAAAAGTTCACTCATCACTTATAGATTCATCAAACATTATTAATGAAAAACAACAAATTTAAAGATTCTCTTAAAAATCCAATATTTGTCCTAAAGATATTTTTCAAAGTCAGTCAGTAAATTTAAGGATCAATTAATATTTTGTAAAAGTAATGTTTGTTTTCCTTAAAACTCAATGAAAATAAGCTTACTTATCTACAGTAGTCTGTAGGGTCAGAGGTTAAAACAAAAAGTGTATAATAATACCCCTGACTTAAAAAGTACATGAAAAATTACCCATACAATAATTAAGAAATTTGTATTTATATTTAAGAATAAATTATCTTTAACCTTATATAACCAACATTTTAAGAATAAGTTTTATTTTATACACCTTTATTAAACTTAGTAGAATGAAAAAATTTATTTTTTAAATGATACTTTTTGAGTTAAATTCATTTTATTTTTTGATTTCCATACCTGTTTTATGCCATAAAATATATAAATCTGTACCTAATGTGATTTTAAAAAAATTATTCTGAATTTTAAAAAATCTGAAAGAAATTAATGTTTTATTACAAAGTAACAAAAAACTCTTTATCGCTTTTTACATCATGTTGGAAGAAGTGATAACTGATATGTAAATGAGTGTGTCATACTCGGAAAGTAAAGAGTGTGGGTGCATTGCTCTTGACAATAAAAGAACAGAAACTACAAAGGCAGAAGATAACAAATGGCATTGCATTTACAGTTTTGAAGATCAAAAGTTGACTGGAAAACAAAAAGCTGGAAGAGAGTTCCACAAGCAAGAAGTGCAAGAAAACAAGCATTGAACTTAGGGTTACATCTGGCCATTTCAACTGTAAAATGATGAGACCTTGCTGCCAATCTAGTACTGCATCTGATAAAGCTTAATACAGTTAAAGAAATCAAATGCTAACAAAACAAATTTTTATATATGAAAAATAAAATAAAATATTGGTTTAAAAATGTGTAAAGTGCTTCAAAAAGTCACCATAACAATGTTTCATCTTCAGGTTGGGAAATTTTAGAATTATACAAAATATTCTACATTATGTATGTGTGTGTGTGTGTGTGTGTGTAGGGGGGGGAAGCAGTTATAAAGAAATTTATAAGTAATAATGTAAAATAATTAAAAGATAGAAATAAAATAATTCAGAATAATACAATAAACTAAGTTTGTTTATTGCTCTTTCTCTTGAGAGAAAAACAAAAATTTATATGAATTGAGAAAAAAAAAATAGATATTTATTATTAATATTTATTGCAAAGTTTATTTTTCAAAAAATATCCTCACTACAACAGATAAATTTAAAATCCTAAAATAACTATAACAAAACACATTCGTTTATGTTTTTGAAAAAAAAAAAATCACTATCACAGTTACAATAATTTTGTCTTTGTAATTTACCCCTAAGGATGATCTTAGAAAACAGTCGAAATCACTTGGGTTAAGAAAAAAAACTATGGCATCTTCCTTGATGAATTTCATCTTAACATCAAAAAGCTGATTAGAGAACTGGAAAGGATCAGTATAAAAATAAGTCAACACAATATGTCTATATTATTCAATGAAACATGTTTGAATGAAGATATGTTGCCTATATATATACATATATATATATATATATATATATATATATATATATAAGTGGACATCCAAGTCAACACCAAGTGGCAATATATATGCTTATTGCAAACAGACTGTCACCTCTGGGTGTTGACTTCAATGTCCACTTTTATATTTACATACGTTTTATCGACTTTAAGCCACAAATATAGCAGACTATATTTTATCAACATACAGGGTGCGATGAATAAATTGTCATCTAAATTACACAAAAATGAAAATAACCCTCACATCTCATTTTTAACAGACAAATATTTTTACCAAAAAAACTACACAATTACATATTTTTAATTACACACATGCACATTGTCTTTGATTTTTGTCAGCTGTGAGAAAAAGAGCACCATGATGCAATTCACTCTGTCAGAAATTTGGAAACAACATGCTGTACTACTTGACATTTGCACCAGAAACTCCAATACGAACATTTCAGACAGTTTGGTTCTCAATCTGAGAACAGTGCAGGGGATTTGGAAAGAGTTGGATGAATCTAATGGTGATTATGAATTTTGGTTCGTTTTGTTTTATGGCATATCAAACTCAATGGGTCAATTTAATGCTGACGATTTTTTTTTTCCTGGTAATATTTTTGTTTTGTCAAAAATCTATTTCTGTTAATATTTTTTCCTCAAAAACATATAGCTGGTAATATTTTTTTTTTTTTTTAAATGTATTGCTGGTAATATTTTTTTTTTTTTTAAATGTATTGCTGGTAATATTTTTTTTTCTTCAAAAATTTATTTCTAGTAATAATTTTTTACAAAGTATTTCTGGTATTAAAACCTATTTTTATACTTTTATAATGCTTTTTACCTCAGTTTCAGGGTTAACTATTTGCTACGACCCTGAGTCAGGGTGCACCTGGGCACACCAGCAATTAAGAGGTGGTTCCACACTCCTCAAAGCCTCCTGATTACAGGCCTTGCTGTTGAATGTAGTTTATCATCTTGACATGGATGTGGTTTATCGTCATACCCAGGACAGGATTATGAAGGTGTTTGAAGTAATCACTAGAGATGGTGACGTTATGCCTCCATTCATCTTCCCACAGGGCCTCAGACTCAACACTGAGGCCCACATCAGGCGCCTTGAAGTCAAGAGGGGGGCTGCTGGAAGACGCTAATCTGGCAACAGTACTCTGCACCATGCCACATAAGCAGGAGAATCCAATCATTGTTGCCCGACAATTTCTACAACCACATCACCCCTTACATCTGGCCAGCTAACTCCCCAGACTGCAACATGCTTGATTATTATGTATGGAGTTCACAGTTGAGCGAAAGACCAACAAAACTCCTTGTAACACTAAAGATGAGCTGAAGGCAAGGATTTATGACAGCATAACATACACCAACTTAAACAAGGAGACCAGCCAGAAGAGTTGCAGGAGATTCTGAAGTCATCTGGAGGCCATGGTTAAAGCCAATGGCAATTTTATTGAATAAATTTACTCTTTATTATTTCAAGATATTCTTGTGTAATTTTGGTAAATATATCTTAAAATGCAATGTCAATGTTATTTTTATTTCTTTGCATAATTTAGACGACAATTTATCCATCGCACTCTGTGTGTGAGAGAGAGAGAGAGAGAGAGAGAGAGCATAGATGCCCATATATAAGATGTTCTCCAGAAAGCCAGGAGATCTGAACAGATTAACTCATTTGTCCATTGGTCAAGTTACCTAAAATTTCCCATGTCTCACCAGACATTTTACACATTTCTTGGAATCACACCACCAGGAAAATTTCTGTTTTTGAAAAACCATTCCATACTTTCAGGTCACCAAACTTTTGGTGCCACCTTGTATGTGCATATGTATGCATGTACACACATACACAACATATCTCATTAGTAACATGAATCTAAAAAGTATATCTACTTCTGCAAATATGTACTTGCATATTTTCAAATGCAGTTCACATATGCAACAAAGAAAAGCAAGTTAAAATATGGATCATTTTTATCAGAAGAGCATTGATTGAAAATCTGTTCATCAATTGATAATAAATTCAGTTTTGTCAAATGCAGACACTTGTCTGCATTTCTCTTAGTTGCAGGCTCCAAACATTCGTTATCTTCTCCAAATTCCTGCAAATGTAGAAATGACTAATTTGTTATTAATTAATAAACAAATTTAAAGGAAAACATTTCTCCACACAATCCAACTTCCTGTTTCTTGAGACAACAGAAAAATATGGCTTTTGAATTGTGCACCAGCTATTTGATGAGGATGAGCTACTTATATACACATTTGTACTCATAAAATCTACCACAACCAATATTTTTCTTCAGAAAGCTACAAATATTTCAAAAGAAAATGTCCAAAATGTTGTGATAAATTACCAAATTCTAAAGGTCATTTACATACTAGCATAAAATGATAAAATGAAAATGACAAGATTATTTACATCTGTGTTTGTGCACAGCAGATGCTACACCTTGATCTCTAGTCTTTGGGCTGGGATCAGCCTGAGGGCAAACAAACTACATTTTACCTCATAATTGTGTTTCCATCTTCAGATAAATAAATGAAGGATGCTTGGTCCCAGAAATTTCAGCTCTGGCAGCCATGCCCTCACTGCACCAAAGAGGAGAGAGTTGGTGGAATATCAATGTCAGCAGAATGATGGTTGGGAGGACAGGGCAATATTTGACCATAACCCATGTGCACATGTGTGGGCTCCCCATTTTAAACCAGACTTGTGGTATATCCTGCCACCATAGGTGGTAAGAAGTAAATAACAAGTCTAGCCATATTTATTACAACGATTTGGCCGTTGTACGCTTCAAACTTCTTCAGGTGGTTGGAATGTCGAACTGAACCCTTTATTTCACTCACTGGGGTAAACTGTTCTTCAAGGACACATGGCACAGTGGATAAAGGCATTAGATCCCGTGACAGGACCCAAAGAGTGTGAGTTCAATACCTGGTTAAGGCAGTAGAGAACTTTCAGAGAGAAAATTAACAGGAGATAACTGACATCCATTAAAAACACGGCACGTAGAACTAGAACAGTCTACCCTAAGGTGCAGCATGCTAGACAATAAAGGTAATGCCTCTATCCAGAGCTTCCTGTGCCCACAATCTATAGTTTATAGTTGGTTATCAGTTATAGTGAAGTGTATGTGTGGATACAGGTTAGTTTGATTTGGCCTTGTTAGATAGCCCACCATAAGAAGTGTATAAAACAAGAAAATCAAATTGTAAAGTGAACAACAAATTTATATACATATAAATCAATTAAGGACTTTACAAATAAAATTAATGTATTTTGGTTGATACAAGGTCATCAAAATGTTCGTAGTAGTCCTTGCAAGAATGAGTATGTGTACGTAGGTAGGAACGTATGTGTGGATGTATGTATGTATGAACGTTATCGAAAGGTAGGAATGTCTTTGAAATAAGCGCTCAGTCTTAAAATGTTCCTTTAATTTATCAAGTATAAAAGAGGTGAGAGAGAAGGGTAGAGATAATAATAACCCTCGCTTGACGTTGTCAAGGGACGTGTTAATATGCTCGTCTCCTCCTCTCTGGTAACAAGCGAACTAGCCCATCTTTTATTGTTTTTGCGGCTTGAAAAAGTCATTTGGAAATTTACTCCCAGATATGATTCAGGCCTTTTCACTGGACGATGAACAAATTTTTGCGTTGGCTCGCAAAAAGGTCTGTGAAAGAATTTGTTTCTGAGAATTGAAGATTATTTGAATTTTGTTTTGAATATTTCCTAGTTTTCTATTGGCCGAAAAATATTTCGCATCAAGGAGTGAAATTTTACGAGTTCTGTTTTGGATCTGCTTTTGTGAGTGTGTTAAGCAAAATTTGTAAATTCAAGTCTTTTTAATTTCTAACAAAATCATTGAGTCAGTGCTTAGCATTTGAATTTTAAATGTAGATCTTGTTTTGTTCACTACAAGTTATCACGAGGCAAAAGATTTATATATGATAGAAAGTTGATAATCCTAACATAACATGAATTTGCCATCTGCAAAAGCAAACAATGATGCTGATATAATTTCTCATATTGTAATATCACATGACAAACCATAAGTGTGACCTTTATACTCAATATAAATCAAGACTTGTTATGTCATTGAATAAAAAAAAAGCCCATTTGGAATATGAATGCCATGAAGTCTGAGATTAGATCTAGGAAATGAAAAACAAAAAACAATGTCTTAATTTAAAAAGCAATCAGTCAGTAAACTGAATCACATTAAACAACAATGACAATGAATTGGAATGTGAAATTATTCTTTGCCAACTAACATGAAATATAAGCATACAAAGACAAAAGTCTCATGTTTTCACATACAATAAAAAGCTCTCTCATTTAATTATCTGCTTTCAAATAATAGATTTAAATTTCTTATTCTGATAAAACCTGAACAATTATTTTTTGAAATGTAGGAAAATTCTTGAGGTAATTATTAATGAATTACTTAATTTCTAAGTCGCAAAATAAGGAAATAGAGTTTGAAGAATTTAACACTGACAGGGTATATTGAAGGCAAAAGGAGCAAAGGAAGACATCCCTAATTAGTATTAGAATAGCAGATCAACTAGAAAGGATGGTAAGAGGCCAAATGTTGCTGAGATCTATAAAGAACAGGAAGTTATGTAGAGCCAGGATCATCTATATACTGAAGCACATAAAAGACGATTCTTATATTCGTAATATGAGCCCAAGAATTCATGAATCGTAATGTCATAACATTATGGTTCATGCATTCACGGGCTTTCTTCACAAATTCTTAAATTTCTCAAATGAGTTAATCTTTTTATCTAAAAGTGATATTTAAACTAGTATCCTCATCCTTTTTTTTTTAGTATTAGGTTGGTGCAAAAATAATGTCGTTTTCTCACATAGTAACATATGTGAGAAAACGACATTATTTTTGCACCAACCTAATACAACTTTTTAGCCAATGCATCATCACGCCTTTCTCATATTGTCTCAAGTTTTGAGGTGAGGCTTATTATTCAATGAGTTATTCAGACGAGAATCCTCATCTTTGTTGTTTTCATCATTATATTCTGATTAATGCGTTTGTTGGCATTTGCCAGAAGCAAGATTCATCTGGGACTTAACGATTCTTGAAAATAGGGACTAAATTAGGAAGAGAAACCAAACGGTGAAGAGGAGAATTAGTTAGGGGTAGCCGAATTAGTTAGGTGGTATCAAATTAGGTAGGGGCAAAGAGGAAAAAGAGTCTGAATGGATGGATCCTAAGAAAAACAATGTCTGAGCAAATCCAATATAGAATTCCAAGATATAAATACTCAGTGATACAAAAATCAATCATTTGTAGACAGTGTAAATCTATATAAAATCTATGGCACTCAAATTAAAAAGAAGAATAGGTTCATTACTTCCTGTATGAAGTTTCCACTTGAGGAAGAACAAAATGTCATTAACTTTATAATGGAAATATGAATTATGATAATTCATTTCAGATGTAAGAAATGTAAAGAATTTATTGGTGACAATTCTATTCCTGACACTTCTAAGACTTTCAGACAATATTTTTCTTCAGAAGTAATCATAATAATGAAAATTAAAAAAGGAATTCACGTTGAAGTTACTTGCAAATGATTACTCTGTGCAATGACAAATTACCTTGTTAATAAAAAAAAGGATCAGCTACATTATGATGTTCATTCTGAGATGGTGCCAATTTATGGATGGTACATCTACTGCTTGACTTATTTTATTAACATGTAAGTTGAAATGTCCAAACAACCAGTCAGATGTATTTGTTTCAAATTCTGATTGAGTATTATTGAATTTCCTTAGCATGTACCATAGCTTTCTACTTTGCTTCTTATAAATAGATTGGATTATACAGTCATAGAGTGACACTAACAGAAAAGACATTGAATTAAGAAGATATATTTATGTTCATCTGATACTCAAGAGATGCAGGCGGCTTAATGGAATAAAGAATGGTTCTGACAAACAGAGTTCTAATTCTGGCTAGGACAGTTTGTGTTCACTTCATGCTCCTGTCCTCCTGAAAGGCATGAATTTAATTTCTCCAATAGCTAAGGATAAATAGCAGGCAATTGAAGCCTTTCACTTCTGACAGGCTGTCCATTTTGCTCATTAACTCTACCAATCATGTGTGTGTATATATATATATATATATATATATATATATAAATTCCCAAGTGGATAGGATCCAGCTAGAACACAATTCCCAGGACAGAGTAATTTGTAGGTCTGATGAATTGGATTGTGATTACGATTCCAATGTAATAAATTATAACCATCGAATATTAGTGTTTGAATCTTTTATATTTTATATATATATATATATATATATATTATATATATATAGTTGTATATTTAGGCAGCAATCCTTCATTTATGCATGTTTCATTAAAAATGACAGACAAGGTACTACGGTTAAGCTTTTTATTTAATTTTTCTTGTGTTCTGACAAGAGCTTTCTTTTCTGGACAAAGAATGTGTAAGAATTGTCCAAATGTTTTATATTTCCGAGCACTCCATTAGAAACATACTAGTAGAAAACACAAATATATTAACTCCATCCACCTGCAAAAAAAAAAAAAGATTCAAAATAATGGAAGCTTTAATAATAAAAAAGAAAAAGCCAACTCTTAACAATATTAACTACGAACAAAGCCACAATGTGCTAGCCGTATTCGGAAATTAAAAACATCTCTACCACACACTAAGACATACACAGAACACACACACTCAATTAAGATGAAAAATCAAATCATCCTTGATAATGGCTAAAGGTATAGCCGAAAGCGCTCGGAAATATAAAACATTTGGACAGTTCTTACACACTCTTTGTCCAGAAAAGAAAGCTCTTGTTCGAACACAATAAAAATTAAATGAAAAGCTTGTCTGTCGTTTTTAATGAAACACACACACATATGCATATATATATATATATATATATATATGCATATATATATATGCATGCATGCACATATATATATATATCTTGTCACAATATCATAGACCATCACATAAGTAAGAGACAATAACTATGTAAAATCATTATCCTTCCATCAATAAATACATACCAGACACACATTTCCATAGCAGCAACATTCATAAACCCCAAACTTAAATGTAAGATCCACATACCAGTGAACAATGAAAGCCAAGTCTTTCACTCCAACACACCAAATATCTCCAGATTTACTCAAAAGTAATCTAATAACAATATCTATAATAGAATTAAACCAATACACACCCACAAACTCATAATTTTCCTCCATAAATGTTATACGATAATAATAACCATGATCGTCATCATCGTCGGCATCTGTTTGTCTCAAGAGACGATGGAGTAGCATGATGCGCTACAAGCCTAGGTGGTATATATAGAGAACTAGGGCTGCCCAGACGTCTAGTTCCCCCCTCTCGGCCTTGCTAGCAAAGTCCAAAGGAGAGGATAAACCAATACAGTTTGGTGCCAGAGCAGCTGCAGGAGTTGCCGGAAGGTAGCCAAAGTGCTGTCCATCTGCATTAGGGGTTCCACTCCAGATTTGAATTCAGAGTTGTCCTTCTCCTAGACCAGTTGCCATCCAAGGCTATAGAACCCAATCTGTCCTGCTATTTACCCATAGATGGAGGGAGAAGAAGAGGATTCACACCTTTCCCAAGGGTATTAGCACATAAGTGAATGTAATGGATTTGACTGGAATTTGAACTCGGCTCTCCAATTCCTCAATCCAAGCCGCTATCCATTACCCCATCGTGCCTCCTCAATAACTATGATAATAATAGAATGAAGCCAAAACGTACACACACATATACCTCCAAATAAACACAATTTTTTCCTCAAACATAGACTAGACCCTGACATTAATAACATTATTGAAGTAACAGTCAACACATTTATTGATACCACCAAACTCTCCTGCAAGACCAAGAAGAAATTTCATACACACACAACTACATTGTAGTGAAAGAGATAATCAGCTAGCTTAAAAAAGAGTTTGTGTTTTGTGTGCAATCAGCCAAAGAAAAATTACCAAAAAGTAGTTAGCAAAAATCCATTTTAAGGACCAGAATCTATGCTAATGTTCTTCGCTCCTCTGAATGGTGTGACCCATTAGAAAGATCTCCCAGTGAACAAAAACTGTTGTTTTTTGCTTATGTGGGCGATTTGGTTTTTCTGAGCTTAGTGGACAATCATGAGATTTTGCTGGTGAGAAGTGAAGGGTTGGATGTGTGACCCCATTTTGTCGTTTCCACGTTGCCTGTTACGACAGACTACCGTTTGAACTGTGATTTGGCTATAAGTGTTGCGGTCAAGAAACAGAAGAAATCTTTTTGCCGATGCTTGTTGCTACTATAAGTTGACAGTTTTTTTTTCTTTCTCTTTTCTTTACAACTTCCCATTTTCCTCCCACTACCATCTCCAGGAATCAACCATATGGACACTACCAGGCAGAAAATAAAAATGTCACTGGATACACACACACACTCATGCCATAAGATGTAAACACACAAGATCTACCTGACCAAGAAAAAAGGTAACAGAACACTCTCTTTCACAAATTCATTCCAAAAAATTCTGTTTACACACACACACAATTTATTTTAAGATATACAGTGTAACTCGGATATAAGAGACCTGGATATAAGCGAAACCTGGATATAAGAGACTTCTTCTCCGGTCCCGACAACTCTCTTATATCCGGGTTACACTGTAACATCAAAAACACGTCAAAAATGCAACACAACTGCAGTTGTGTTTCTATTTGTATCAACTTCAGATTTAAAAGCAAAATACAGCCTCTTTTTACGAAAAAGAAAAGGAAAAAGGAGAAGGGTTATGGCTATAAGGTTTGTGGGCTTTACTTATATCTACCAATCGAAAATGACCTACGTTAAATTTAAACTAAGGGAAGAAGCAAAAATTAAGAAACTACTTTTCATAAATGGCTCATAACCCACAGATGCAAAACAAGAGCAGATGCAAATGGATACCATATTGTATACCAGACAATGTCATGTCCTAAAAAAAAAAAAAAATTAAGTGGTAATCTAACAAAATGCTAGACAAGCTACAGGCCCTGTGAGTTTCCTACATAAAAAAAAACACCCTTTCTATATTTGATAAATAAATAGCCTCTTTATGGAACTAGTCAATAATTTAAATGTATATAACTTGGTAAATTAATATGCAACTACTGAATAGAGATTCTTTATATAAGATGTTAATAACAATAAGCAATAAATGCAAAATGTCAAAACACCAACCAAATACTAATACATCCATACAAGATGTTACTAACACTACCAGGAGAGTAATACAAATTTATATTAAATCTAAATTAATCTTACTGACAGAAAGATAAGCCATATATATTGAAGTTTGGAAGACGATAATAAAACTCCTAGGATGAAATGAAAAATTTAAAAAATGGCATGAACATGTAGATCCCTATATGAACCCTGTTTTCTGTGTTTACATGAAAAATTGCAAATTATCAGGTTCTTTGATAGGAATGTTTTATTATTAGACCAAAAATCCTTAAGTTTACAAATTTTCAAATGGTGTTCTTTGTCTATGATCTCAACCTGATGCCACAGAGGGCAGTGATCTCCCTTCTCTCTCCATATGTGGTCAGCCACACCTGATTTTTCCACTTCCCCTTGTGTTACAGCTTTCTGGTGTTCTTGAAGCCTTACCTTAAGGGGGCAGCCTGTCTCCCCTTTATATTTCTTTCCACAGCTGCATGGGATGACGTACACACAATCTTTAGTCTTGTTCTCCTCTAAAGGGTGGGGTTACTCAAGAGAGATATCTGCGAAGTGTCATCCAGCTTTTGAAGGTTTTCCTGATGTTATATGGACCACAGATCCTTTGTATTTTCTCTGATAACCCCTTTGCATAAGGCAGGCAGACTGTTTTCTGAGTGTTGTTGTCCTCCTCTTGCACCCCCCTATCACAGATTTTTGGGGCTGTTGCCATGTACCCAGGGTAGTTGTTACGTTGTAGGGTACTACTTATACTGACCAATTCTTTATTTAATATATCTGGGTCGACACTTATGACTTTTCCTCAGTGTTGTAAGCAGTGGGCGATCCCTTTCTTTATGCTGTATGGATGGTGGGAGTTGAAATTGAGGTACTGTCTGGTGAATGTTGGTTAATGGTATACGGATGTCTTGAACCCATGCTCTGTTTGAGATATTAGAACATACAGGAATGGGAGTGTGTTGTTACTCTCTTTCTCTATCGTGAACTGTATTGAAGTTCTTAGTGAATTCACATGGTCCAGTAGAACCTGAAAATCTTCCTGGTATGGCCAGATTATGAAGGTGTCATCTACATACCTTAACCATAGAGTTGGCTTTAGAGATATAGATTCTAATGCCATTTTATCAAAGTATTCCATGTATATATTCGCCATTGCTGGTGATAATGGTGAGCCCATTGCTAAGCCTTCATCCTGTTGATATATGTGTGATCCCATTCTGAATATGAAGGGGAAACAGGCCAAACCCTTAAGGTAAGGCTTCAAGAACACCAGAAAGCTGTAACATGAGGGGAAGTGGCGTTAGGCGTGTCTAACTACATATGGAGAGAAAAGAGAGATCACCGCCTTCTGTGGGATCAGGTTGGGATCACAGACAAGGAACATCATTGGAAAATTCATAAACTTAAGGAATCAGCACATATGCTAGGCCACAAAAATCTCCTGAGCCGACCAAGCATAGAAATAAATACAATATGGGAACCAGTGATAAGGAGTGCCAGAGAAAAAGTGATAATAACAAAAAAATTGCTATATGAGCTCTGGTAAAAACATGCAATGATAACAGCAAAAATGGTTGCTGAAGATATGTTTATAATACTCAGAAATTCATACACAGACGTCTTTTATCCACTATGCAAAGACACATGGCGCAGTGGATAAAGGCGTTGGTTAGATCCAGTGACAGGACCCAAAGAGTGTGAGTTCAATACCTGGTTAAGGCAGTGCAGAACTTGGAGAGGGAAATTAGGAGGAGATAACTGACATCCATTAAACATGGCACATGGAACTAGAACAGTCTACCCCAGTGAACGAAATAAAGGGTTCAGTTCGACATTCCAACCACCTGAAGAAGGCCGAAATGTTGTAATAAACGTGGCGACAAAGATGAGGACAATAGTCTGAATAATGTAAATAGTGTACATAATACCTCATCTCAGAAATATAGACAAATAATATATTTGTTCTCAAATATTTCCTCATATGTACATGAGTTTATGCCAACATGATACATGCTAATAATGAAAAACCTTGCCATGAAATAATACTTAACAGGCTAGTTTTCTAAATGAAAATGCTGAAATGACTTTATTTCTCATTCGATGACTTGTTTTTATATAGGTTATAGTTAATAGATGAGAGCTTGCCATAAATTGATGGCTAACAAACAAGCCTTGTTGGTCATTATTGCTACAGTAAGTTTGATTTTCATTGGATGCCCCCCAACTCACTGTTCCAGACTTAATAAATAGTAAGCTGCATAGAGCTATTTGTTAATAAATTAATCTCTCATATCAAAACTAATTATCTCCTCACCAGGTGCCCCACATGTGTTCTTGTGTATAGTCAACATATAAATGAACATCCTTGAAAATGAACGTGCATCATGTGCGCTGTTTTCCAAAGAGGCCAGAAAAAGAATATAACAAGAAATATTTACCTGAATAAACAACGTTCCTTGTGTTGGCATGTTCAAAAGAAAAATAATGTGTATGACCTGCATAAACTCTTGTGAATCTCGAAGGACATGTAAATTCCGAACAAGATTCATATTGCACTATGCAAATTAGGTTCTATAAAATGGGTAATGATTGCAGTTGGGAGTTTTGCCCATGTGTTGTTAAGTTGCGTGGCGGACAAATTCTTAAGACATGCAACAGCTAGCATGAATTTTATCCCCCACCTCAGATTTTGTTACATTTTGTGCATAAAGTAAGTTTAATAAATATCTATACAAGACAACTTATAAACTTTCAAAACATTGAAAAAAAAAAAAAAAAGAAAGAAAATGAAAGAAAATTTTCCAAAAGTGAACAAGTCAAAGAATGATTCCGTCATCTGAGGGTAGTAACATTCTTTCAAAAGCCTTCTCCAAACTTCAAGTCATAAATTAACAAGCCAAATCTTTCACCCACTCCCACCTTTCTAAGCTTTTTTGATGAAGCAATCTCAGAGGACCATATCCAATCGACAAAGTGAGTCCAGTCCAGAACGAAATGAAACTGATCACGTAATATCGTACATCTCAGTCTTCTTTTGATTTAATTCTGTCGACAAACAAAGTACGAGGAAAGAAAGATGAAAAGTATAAAAATACTTTCTTCTCGAATAGATTTTAAGTTTATTGAAACAAACTTAATGCAATATCTGCTTCAGAGCTAATAATACTCTTACTATTAATCTTTTCTTCTGGCAGTCATGGGGTTGCTACTAATCCTTGGTGATGAGGATTTCATCTTGTATTTGTTTTTTTAATATAATAATAATATAAGGGTTGGTTGCTTGTTTTTGAATATGCCTGTCTGCTGATGCCTGCTGGCCATCCCTGTTGCAGATGCCTGCTCAGGCATAATTGTGCTGGTTTATACTGCAGCTACATTAAGCAGACCGTAGTTACATTTTCTGGAGAGAGTGCATCATCTGGTGTGATCAGCACTTTGAACAATGCCAACATCAGCCATGTGATTTTGCTCTAGCATGACCATTACAGAACAGATTCCAACTCCGCAAAATCATTTTACTTATATTTTTTAATATATTTATTAAGTAGATAGCATACCAGTTCACCGTATCAAAAATATATGTTCTCAATACGAAAATCAAAAACAAAGAAAATTTACTTTCAATTTATTTAGAGGCAACTTGGTGGCTGAGATAGTAGCATATTTGGTTTTGTTTTATTTTATGGCATATCAACATCTCAATGGGTTATTTAATGCCAACAAAATATTTTATTGCTGGTAATATGCTTTTCTTCAAAAATCTATTTCTGTGAATATTTTTCCTTGAAGAAATCTATACCTGGTAATATTTTTTTCAAAGAATGTATAACTCTTTGTATTACTGGTATTTTTTTTAAAGTATTGCTGATAATAATTTTCCCTTCCAAAAATTATTGCTGGTAATAATTTTTTTTTATTATTATTACAAAGTATTTCTGGTATTAAAACCTATTTTTACACAAGTTTGGGTATTAACTATTTGCTCATAGCTAAGACCCTAACAGGTGCTACCACCCAGGTCAGGGTAAACCTGGGAACACCAGCAATTAAGAGGTGGTTCCATGCTACTCAAAACCTCCTGATCAGAGGCTTTGCTGTCAGAAAATAGTTTATCATCTTACCCAGGACGCGGATGTAGTTTATTTTTAGTAGTATATTTGCTTTACTAGCACAAGTGATTGACATTCAATAAACATGCTGGTTTATTGAGTTAGCCAGATCAAAAAATGTTCAGTCTTTTTGGTTTCAATCATGTGGGAATGATAGTAAAACATTTTCCTCTCCCCAATTTATCTGCAGAAGCACACAAATGCATGTTGGGATTTCTTCCTAGCCAATAAGATAGTCCTCGTCTGTCTTGCCTTCAAGTCAGAACATTCATCCAAATTTCTTCTTGTGTGTCAACACCAATTCTTAGTCTGTGAAATTTTGACCATATTACTGTGGCTTTACCTTATTCCTGTTAATTTGCCTTGAATATATTGGTTATTTTTTTTGGCCCTCTTCTTTTCTTATTCTTCTTATTTATTGAAAACCTTGTCATTTCTGTCTATATCTCTGAGATGACGTATTATGATTACTTACATTATTTACATTATTCAGATTGTTATCCTCATCTTCATTTCTATATTCACAACATTTCAGCTGTTGTAAACTCCGGCCTTCTTCAAGTGATTGAAATCTTAAACTGAACCCTTTATTTCATCCACTGGGGTAGATTGTTTTAGCTCCACATGCCATGCCTCTTCCAGATGTCTCAGTTATTTCTCTTTAACTCTCCATTTTGGTTCATCACTGCTCTCGCCTGTTATTAAACTCACACATGGCCCAGTGAATAAAGGTGCCGGTTAGATCCAGTGACTAGACCCAAAGAGTTGTGAGTTCAATGCCAGGCTACAGCAGCGGTGAACCAAAACTTTGAGAGTTGAGTTAAAAGGAAATAACTAAGACATCCGGAAGAGGCATGGCACGTGGAACTAGAACAATCTACTCTGGGGGACAAAATTTCAATCACCCGAAGAAAGCTGAAGCATACAATGGCCAAAACGCTTGTAAATTCCATTAGTTGGGCAACTTCTAAGAGTTAAGAAAAAAAGCCATAAATCAAAATAAACATTGTGAAATAACAAGTTTAGCCCCAATATGGCACAATTCTTTGTGGTTTCTGTCTAAATAGTGTTCCCTCTTCTTTTTCCTGTCAGTTTTTATTTAGTCTCCTACTGATTAGTCTTACTTTAAAGCCATATTGAAAAGACAGACTCCAGCATTATATTTCTATGCAACACATTACAAGATAAGCAAATTATCTCTCCTACTAAGTGGCCTTGTACCAGACTGAACGTGTAGAGTTTACTTTTATACCTTCCAACCTATCACAAAATTTACTTTATATATTTACACATATAGCAAACAAGAACTTAAATTTCGAAATATAAATCTTGCATTTTTATGGATATTTGCAATAGAGCCAGAGGTCAGTGTTCAAACCCAAGTAAAACCAGGATTTGAAATGCTTATTTTCAGGTCAAGCAGACACACCTTTCTTACTTGAAAGACTTGTGTCTTCAAATCAACCACAACAGAAATTGCCCTTGTGCCATTCTAAGGCAAGTATCAATTAGATTCTAAATATTTATTTGTAATATGATACCAGGTAAAAGCAGGAAGATAAGTATATAAAATAATAATAAAAACAGATTCAAAGACAGGAAGTGGGAAAGGGAAAAAAAATGTTCAATGATAAACTATTGCATCTTCTGCCACCATCTCAATCCAGTCTTTTGGCAGAATCCAAAAATTCTTCAGGTCATGAACTTTCAGAAAGAATGAAGAATCAAACCAAATGCAAAATCTCAGAGAATCTGTTTGATGGAAGCAGAAATGCAGAACTAAAGAATTTAACCATTTTTTGCACTACCACCTCCCCATCCACATCCCCACACTGTTTTCTTCTTGTTTCTTTCGACTCATTCATCGTTACCTTCACCATAAAACTAATTCTGGTTTTTCTTTTTCATGCTCAGTCACAGTGTCAAGGTCAGTCTCTTACTCAATGTCACCTTATCCCCACACCAAGCACCGATATTGACCAGCACTGCATAATAAGAGCAAAAACTAGCGAGGAAGATGATAACATTCAAAGCAAATTTTGGAACTTAAAATAATAAAAAACAAATTTTGTCAGTTTTTTCTGTATATTTCTTTTTTTTTTTGTTTGTTTTTATAGCAGGAAAAGTGTTTTGGAATTGCCTTCAAGCATGCGACAATTCTGTAATTTTCCAAAGAACTTTCCATTTTCAGTGCTGATGTCAAATATCAGATATAACATTTCTTGGGGCAGCAGAAATTACATGAAACCTGATCGGCAGTGCTCCAGAGATAAGCAGATTCTTCTGTTTCACTTATCACAGAAACTTCAGCAAAAGAATAAACTGCATCTTCAACTCAGAAAAATATTGATTCTCTTATAAGAGAATCTAAGAAAGAAAAAGCTTAGGATGGAGCCCATAAAAAATATTTACTTCTTTGGCCATTACAATAAATTTTGATATTTTCTGTTTGGATTTCTCAAATAAGAAATTATCATTATTAAATTGTATAATAAAAGTTGGATTTCTCAAATGAGAAATGTTGTCATTGTATAATAAAAGTCAACAAAGTCCAAATCTCCATCTATATACAAACAGCCTCCTTGTAAAAATCTGCCTTTGTAGTAAAATTCAGTTGCTTTTATCACAATTTGGTAGACCCTTAACAGATATTCAATTTGTGAAGCATAGAAATGAATTAGCATATTTTTCTATGCAATTAGCAAAAACTAATTTACATGATCTTGATGACCTCATTCAATGGTGAAGCATTTTTCATTTTTTTTTCTCTTTTTTCATTTTCACCTTTGTGGCTATGTCACCATTTTTTTTCCTGTACATATATACTAATTTATTTAAACTGTTGTTTTCATATCTCTTGCTAAGTACAACAGCTGAAATACTGCAATGATAACAAACGGGAAGAAGACTTTTTAGATGTTTTATATTCTGTGCTAATAGGAATCTATACTTGACAAACACAGTGGATAAAGCAAGTAAAGGTTTATTGTAAAAAACCACTACAATAAGAATAAAGGTAACAGTTATGCACAAGGTCATCGCAAGTCAATGCAGTAGTGAGTGCTACTATTGGAAGGTCAGTAGTTCTCATGTAAGTCTGAGTCATACTCAACAGATCCCAGCTAGACTCTGTAGTCCATTGACTTACTGCTACTTATAAGTAGTTACTATAGTGTAGTCAGTCATGAGGGTGACAATTTATTTGCAAACAATTCGCTAGCTTAAATGTTTTCAAAATTAATGTTCATTGTTTAGTAGCACAAGAATAGTCTATCGTATATGTAACCCTTTATTGTTAATACATTATTATTTGTTTGTACACATGTATTTTGGTCCTTACTGTTTGGTTACATTTTTTTATGTGGACTCGTACTCTGAGTCTGCCATGTTGGTTGTGGACATTTCAGAAGACACACATGTTTATCTCTCAACATGTACACCGGCCTACAACATGTTATAGGAAATCAAAGACAAAATTCCAGGCTCAAACATATTTCATACTTTAATGGCTAGGGAACGTGCTTTAAGCATTTAGGCTACTAAAACTATCATATGGCACGGCTTTTATTGTTAGTATTTCTACAAGAATTTTTTTTTTAAACCAGAAGCCAAATATTATAGTATCAGACATGCTAATTCAAGATTGAAAAATAATACGATTTATGTATATTCCAGTGCGACTTGGGAAAGTGTCATATAAATCTGAATGCAATCTTTGTGTAGAGTGAGTCGCCATGGTCAAATTCAAAATAAGTAACAGAATTGTCCAACAAACAGATATGGCAATAAGCAATAATAAGAAAAGAACAAGGTAAAAAATTATATAAATGAAGCAAATAATATATGTAAGGCAAATTAATGGTAATAAGGCAAAGTAACAACTTCACACACTATGAATTGGCACTGACACACAAAAGCAAATTCAGACAAATTCAAGGCAAGACAGACTGGTACAGAGTCAAATGAAACCGAGAACTGGCCTATTTTATTGGCTCGGAAAAAATCCCTTCTGTCTATAAAATGGAGAGGAGCAAATATTTTGTAGTCATTTCCCAGTAGATTGAAATTAACACTTTGTGTGCTTGCTTTTGTTAACACCAGATTTTAGCAAAACCATTCTTCATTCCTCAAAGGAAACATCTTTCCCATGGAAAACCAAAATCACCTGGATATTTATGTGCACCAGACACTGTGGCAAGAAACTGACCCAGCGGGTATGTTTACAAACAATTATCATCAACATTCTTGAGCAAGGAGGTTTTCTTTCCAGTTTACACCTGCTAAAGAATTGTTCAGCCAAAGATCGCTTAGCAACAGCAAATAAACAAGCCACCAAAACAATTCATTTTTACAATGCAAAAAAAACAGATTTTTAAAATAAAACAAGTCCTTTTTTAACATAGAATTTATCAATAAATGTTACGGATATTTTTTTATTACACTATTTACATTATTTGGACTATTGTCCTCATCTTTGTCGCCATATTTATTACAATGTTTTGACCATTGTATGCTCCGGCATTCTTCAGGTGGTTGGAATGTCAAACTGAACCCTTTATTTCACTCACTGGGATAAACTGTTCTAGTTGCACATGCCATGTTTAATAGATGTCAGTTATCTCCTGTTAATTCCCCTCTCCATGTTCTCCATTGCCTTAACCAGGTATTGAACTGACACTATTTGGGTCCTGTTACTGGATCTAATTAAAGCCTTTATCCATGTGTCCCTGGTGAGTGAAATAAAGGGTTCAGTTCAACATTCCAACCACCTGAAGAAGGCCAAAGTGTACAACGGCCGAAACATTGTATTAAATATGTCAACAAAGATGAGGACAATAGTCTGAATAATGTAAATAGTGTAACTAATACCTCATCTCAGAAATATAGACAGATACTGAAGGGCCAAAACGTTGCAATAAATATGTCAACAAAGATGAGGACAATAGTCTGAATAATGTAAATAGTGTAACTAATACCTCATCTCAGAAATATAGACAGTTGTTTTTTATTAATTTTATAATAATGTTATTCTTTTAAGAACCCACTTTATTCTGATAATATTTTAAATATGAATATTCTTTTGGTCGATAATTTATGGTTGGCTATGTTTTAAAAGATTTTGATTTTAATCCATTAACCATGGCACAATTGAGCTATAAAACTTGAAAGACAGAAATTCCTCCTATCTGCAATTAATGGCTTAAGGGAAGAACAACATTAAAATAGACAGTCATTATTTTGAAAATATCGAAAAAAAGATATATTTATTTATTTATATTTTACTAAAATCTGATTTTGAGTGTGGTGGATGCAAAATTTATATCCAAAATTTTTCTTAGTGGTGGGAAAAACTATGTTCATGAAATTTATGTAGCAAAAGAGAAAATCACCTGTTTTAAAAAAGAGCTTGTGTTTTGTGCATAGTCTGCCGAAAGAGTATAAAAAAAATAGTTAGCAAAAACCTGCTACTTTAAGTATCAGAGAAACTATGCTAATGTTCTTTCCTCCTTGAATGGTGTGGCTAATCAGAAAAATCATTCAGTGAATAAAGGACATTGTTTATTGCTTAAAAGGGAGAAGAATTTTTGAGCTTGGTGGGCAAAAGTGCATTTCTGATGTTGTAAAGGGAAGGGTAGGATTTTTGATCATGTTTTCTCACTACTACTCTAGCCTGGTGGATTCTTACGACAGATTTCCAATTGGAGATTTTTGTCACGGATGACAGAGACAGAAGAAAACAATTGCAGGCATTAATTGCTACAAATTTAAAGTTGTTTTTTTTACTACAGTAATAAAGAGATTAATCATGACCAAAGATTTTTGGTAAAATTATTTCAAGTGAACCCTTCAAATAAGTAATTGTTAAGCAAGGATTTGGTCATATGTTCTTGTTTTGGTAGGAATATCAAACTTACTGTCCATTTGTTTAAATTGTTTTAAATCTCTTGAACAAATCATGGGAAAGGGATGAGTCTACCACATCCCTCAATCATCAGTAAAAAATCAACTCGGCTAAGAGATGATTTATTCAGACAGAAAAAAAAACACTCGGGAAGACCAACTCTAACGTAAAGAAAAGTCTCAGGCTGGTAACTCTGTATAAAAAAGCAAATTATTAAAACCCTAACAGCACCTCAATATTCCACATATTCACAATATTGTCACAGACAATTGGTTTTTTTCTGCCAATGTCTGTTGATTCTATTGCTGCTTCTGTCACAGACATTGGCTTATTCTGTTTATTGTCTTTGAATTTTTGTGGATTCTTTTAGCATCAGTTTGTGTATAACAACACACCCTGACACTCTCTGCCATGTGATACTATTTCCCACAATGCTCGTGACAAAAAGTATATAGTAACAGCTAAAATTCTACTCTTTTCTCTGCATTTGTTTTCTTTTTATCATTTCACTTCAAGTTGGGCTATAAAAGCCACTAAGAGGCAAGGAGTTACTGAGGGTGAAAGAAACTGAGAAAACGTTATTGAGAAGAAAGGACAATAAAGGAGACAGAAGATGACGATTGACATTGCATTTCAATTTTTAAAGAAACTATTAAAATTCAACTTACAGTCACATCTAGCAATTTTAATAGTAAAAATGATGAGACCTAGCTGCCACTCTAGTACTGCACTTAAATTCATAAAGTTAAAGTACATCAGAACAATTGCCATGAAAATATTTATAGAAAAAGGCACAGGGGAAGCCATATTACTTTCCCAGTAACAAAAGTGACATTGCTTCCTGCTACTTTTTCTTAAGAAGTCATTTTACAAATAACTAGTTTTGATCACAGGGGGTAAACATTGACCTCATAAATCATTATAAAATTCAAATAGTAAAAAAAATTAAAACATTCTTGCTCTAAACAAATTCAAATAATAAATAAACCAATTTCAATATTGATTGAAAAACTAACATTATCTGGTCTCAGGTGAGTTTTTTTTAATCAAGTCTCACTGAATGCAATTTTCAGAAAAGTGATCACAGCAATTAGTAAGCATGACAATCATCATGACTTTCGGAAGGGAATTTCTATTAAGAATTTTTCTCACTTTTTCCAAAAACTCATCAATGTAGGATTTCTATAAATTTGTGTCATTTAAAAATTAATATTTGGAACTACTTAAATTGAATGGTCCCAACCAAAAAAAAAAAAAAAAAAAAAAAAAAATAATACAGGAAAGAATTTTCTTTTAACAATTTTTACAGATTAGCCTTCATTAGAACTTCTACCCCCACCCAACATTTGACAGAATACAACAATAGTCATGTTTTATCATTTTAGAAGTGAAGCCCTGTTCATAATATCAAACAATATTGATGTTCATAATATAAACACATTGTTAAATTGATCATTGACTTCTTACAGAATTATCTCTTCATTGTTTTTAAATTGAAAATGTCAAGCTTGAAACTGTGATTATGTCATCAATAAATATGTTCTATTATGCTAAAAATACTAAACCAGTAGTAAAAAAAAAAAGTAAACAAAACGTTTATTTGATGTTAAGACTCTAAACACATTTCCTACAAATTTGGAAATATGCCGTCATCCATAACAAAGTTACATTACTACAATAAATAAATAAGAAAATGATAAAAGAATAAAGTTATCAGCAAATGTTGTTAAAAATGTTTGAATGATAAATGATAGAGAAGAAATCAACAATACTGAACCAATAGTCAGAGATAAACAAAACAAACATTACACCTCAAAATGCTAAAATTTTCAAAATGACATCCTCTTTCATACAAAGAGAAATGTTATACTTAGAGTAGGTAGAATTATTTGTGCCAATTTATAGGTAATTTAATAAATATAATGTATTAAATTCTTATATGATAATTCTTAGTGATAATAGACATTCTTAATAAAGTAAATTTGTTAAAAACTTATTTTAAATTGTAAAACAATCAATGCATGCCTCTTGGATTCCTTGAAGAAACAAGGAGTAAATGAAAACAAAACGAAAAGCCACTGGACTTGAGCCTAAATCATTTGAAACACATGCACAAGATTGTACCAACTGGCAATGTTCCATCACCATCAGAACCAAAAACTTCAAAGCCACCAGAAGAGAAAAGGAAGATGTCAAACGACAAGAGAGAAAGGCTCGACAAAATCAATCTCATCTTCTACCAACAATAGAATGCAGTCAATATCATTGGCTCTTCCATGCAAGAATTGGTCTATTTAGTCATCAATGCCATCATCATAAAGGAAGCGATCAGAAAAGAAGAAATTAAATTCTTAGATACAAGATAATGCTGATGATTATGTAGGGCAAAAAGATATTAGAAGTACACATAGTTATCAATGACATTATTAGTTTCAAGTATAATATTTGCAAATAAGGACAAAGTACAGATAACTCTCTAAAATGATAAAAGATCAATATTTTTTATTCTGATAAATGTCTTGGACAAAGAAATGTTGAATGAAGCATAATCTACAAAAATTACCCCACAATTTTTCCTTGTTTTTTTACAAGTGTCTTTAACTGAACTAAACTGGTCAGCAATATGTTGAATTCTGCCTTTTCTTTGCTTGTTTGTCTTCATTAACCCAAATCAGATAAGCATTTATTTTCTAAAACAATTATAAAGTTGTTGTGGTAAACCCTCCTACAGTAGAATGAACTCTTCCTCCTCTCATAAATACAAACTACGAGAATTGGATGAGTGAAGTGGAGTGGAGTAGTAGACACAGTGCTAATCTACTTATTACTAACACTATTGTTTTGTATATATCTTCAATATACTTTTTCAACCTACCTTTGTCTTCCATGTCTTTCTTTCTGGCCCCTAAACAGGCCACAACAAAAGTTCAATACCAAAATAGAATACCAAGAAATGGAAAATATCAAGGACTCTCGTAATTTATACAAAGTACACTAAGTTAATAAGAGTAAATTATAAGGAAAAACAGATATGCAGTAAAAATGAAAATAGGTCTATATGTTTAATTTAAGAAAAAAAATACAGCCACATTCCAACCTCTCAATGCTCGGACTACCTGCATCTCCTCATTCCACCAACTCTGACCTTCTCGCTAGGACCCGTCATACCACATACATAGTCGCAAATCACCCACATTCCTTCCGTATTTAATCAGCCAGAAGTAAATTCCACTCAAACAGCTTCTTTTGGTGAACCACTGGCTATGGAACAGACTACCAAGAAGATGTTTCCTCGATTACTACAAACTTTTACCTGTTCAAGTTTAGAGTCAGCAGTTAATTCCCCTCCCCAAGTTCTCCACTGCTTTAACCAGGTATTGAACTCACACTCTGGGTCTGTCACTCGATCTAACTAAAGCCTTTATCCACTGTGCCACGTGTCCCCAGTGAGTGAAATAAAGGGTTCAGTTCAACATTCCAACCACCTGAAGAAGGCTGGAGCGTACAATGGCCGAAACATATTAAATATGGCAACAAAGATGAGGACAATAGTCTGAATAATGTAAATAGTGTAACTAATACCTCATCTCAGAAATATAGACAGATACTGAAGGGCCGAAACATTGTAATAAATATGGCGACAAAGATGAGGACAATAGTCCGAATAATGTAAATAGTGTACATAATACCTCATCTCAGAAATATAGACGGATACTGAATGGCTGAAACGTTTTAATAAATATGGTGACAAATATGGTGACAATAGTTCGAATAATGTAAATAATGTACATTATACCTCATCTCAGAAATATAGACAAAGGTAAACATAGTGAATAATCAAATTCTCAGGATGTTTCCTGAAACCCATGCGGTGATCACCTGTGACTATTGTGGATTTTATAAGGATAACAAGATAACAGTTCTAGGAAATAATCTACTTTTCTCAAGTTAGAAATCAATAATTTTCTTTTCCAGCAAAGATGGTGGGATTCCCTGTTGCCAAGAATTGGAAAAGAGAATCAAACTGTTTTTAACAAAAGATTTGCAGCTTTGAAAACTCAGCCAATGATTTGCCTGTTGAGACCCAACTGAATAGCCAGATTTATTCCCCATCACTTCATTCATCCAGATTTTATCTACTCAGCCTAAGTTTGGCATATAAATAAATGGTGGAGGTGCAGCTACAAAAGAAAAAAAGAAAAAAAAAAAAAAGAAAGAAAGTTGCACAAATCTTCTTAGTGGAGAGAGCCTGCTTGCTATGAAAATCAGCATACAAAATCCTATTAACTGGACAAGAACACTGAACAGTCAAAGTAAGTGGGTCACAGAATAGTTGGTATCAACTGGTTTTATTTTCACCCTTTTTTTTCTTTATTCCAAAATATTGTTTTAGAATCTTATTCTGTCTTCAAGTCTTCATGACATTGTCACCTTGCTTGGGGTGAAATGATTAAAAAAAAACACGTCATCCTTAATTTACATATCCTTCTATATTTCTGAGATGATGTATTGTAACTATTTACACTATTTAGATCGTTCATACTGTTATCCTCATCTTCATTGTCATATTCATGAAGTTTCGGCCATTGTATGCCCTGGCCTTCTTCAGGATCTGTCTATATTTATGAAATGATGTATTGTAACTATTTACACTATTTATATTGTTTGAACTGTTTTCCTCATCTTCATTTTTGCAACATTTCAGCCATTGTATGCTCTGGCCTTCTTCAGGTGATATATCCAGTGGAATTCCAAACCAAACCCTTTATTTCATCAACTGAGGAAGATTGTCCTAGTTCCATGTGCCATGCCTTTTCTGGATATCTCAATTTCAGTTATTTCCTTTTAGTATCTCATCTCTGCTGTGGCCAGGTATTGAACTCAGAACTCTTTGTCACTGGATTACTTCATCCAACGCTTTTATCCACATGTCCTTGTGGATAACTGAAACATGGCACATGGAACCAGAACAATGCCCCCATCCCCTCCCGCTGAAGATGAAATACAGGGTATAGTTCAAAATTCCAACATATATCACCTGAAGAAGGCCGAAGTGTACAATGACTGAAATGTTGTGAATATGACAATAAAGATATGGACAGTAGTCCGAACAATCTAAATAATTTAAATATTAATTTACATTTTTTTATTTAATAATTTAATCACAAAAATCTGACTTTTTCTTGACAAAATCTGTCTTTTGTCTAAGATTTTTGGATTGTTTCCATCTTTTAGTTTCTTTCTTGGTTAACATGAAGGTGGCTAAGTTCCTGCTTGAAAAATAAACAAATGTTGCACTGCTGTGTTTCCACTAAACAGCCACAAAACTTGTCAACTGATCAAACTGATTTTCCCTTCAGACAAAACAGAAATTTCTGACTCAATAAAACAACAGACATTATTTAATTTCCCAAAGAGACAAACACTTGAAGTACAAAAGAAATTTAGTCATTCCAAAAGTATCTGTCACCATTAACAAAAATAAAATATAAGATATGAAGACTACAAAAATAATTGTATTTTATTTTTCAGCTTCAATCAAATATTACAAATTCTTTATTGTATCTTCTAAATGTTTAAATTAGGCTAAAAATAAACTTACAATTTCCTCAAAAATTCAGAGCTAAATTATTTTTTATTCAAAAATTTTAATTATTTTGTGTAATTGATAGTCACACCTGGCACAGGTGAAGTTCTGTAGATCTTTTTGTCTGTGCAGATCACCTTTTATTCAAGTTTTTGACCATGCATGAAAATTAGCAATAGTTTTAAAATCATGCATGCTCTTTACCTAAATTGCAAATGGCAGATCCAACTGGGTAGGTGAAACATCAGGACCTCTTAGCTACAGGTAAGATGGAATTCCTTGGTTCTATTTCACCACATTTTCATTTATTGTATTTTCTAGAATTTAATTATCAGAATGTTAGTATATATATATTACTTGAATATCAAACACTTAAAATTCCATAGGTAATAATTTTTATTTCATGAGAAAAAAAAAAAGAAGCTTTTTTAGAGCTCTCATGAAATAAAATTATTACCTATTTGATTTTAAGTGTTTGATATTCTTTAATTAATAATAATTTTGCTGTCTTTTGACAGAGCTCTCCCTAGATCTATATCCTCCTGGAAATTCCATATGGATTACCATATTGTATCATTATTATATATATATATATATATATATATATATATATATATATAAAATTTGATATTCAAATGATGATAAATCTATAGATATTCTTGTTTAATCCATTTTTCTTGCATTATTACATTATTATTTTATCACTGAATATCTATGAAATGATTCACAGTATAAAATAATATATCTTATATTTAAATGATAATAACACACTGGTTTCAAGTTAATTTCAGAAAATTAACTTTTTAAAATAATGAATTTAACATGGAGTATTGTCTTCTGTCTTCTCTAAATAATCAAATAAAAAATTTTGTCCAGTGTAATTTAAATTTATTGTTTAATGGAGGGGAAACAATTTCTCCATTGTACAATGTTTTTCTTGAAGTTGACAGGAAATAGAATCATATTTGAATTTAATGGTTTTATAATTATATTGGTAAATGTCTAATATTAAAATCCGTTGTTGGGTAAAACTGGGTTTAATTATCTTAAGCATATGAATGCATTAGATATTCTACAGAAAATTAATTGAATTTTCCATTCACATTCAAGAGAGATTAGTGTTATTTTAATTCATTTTTTATTAGAATATACTTTTCATCATGATTTGATAGTTGCTTCTTTTGAAACTTTACTCAGGCCATTCATTCTACGGCAGAGAGAAGAGAGCACAAATGAAAAATAAGGGATAGCAAGTCTAAATTAACAATAATGGTTGACAATGCTATCTAATGTGCCTAATTACATTGTTTAAAATTTGATATATTTATGCAACAAAAGTGTTTAAGGCTCGGGATAGAGTCTTTGTAGATATAAATAAAGTGAACACTAAAATCAAAGCTGCATAACAAGTACCAGTTTCATACGTTAAGTAATCCCTGGTGTGAAAATTGCTGGAAGCACAGAAACAACATCTAGTCACCATGCAATGTTGATTTATATGTTCTGGTAGTTTATAAAGTGATATCACATCTTGGCAGAAGAAACTTAAATTTTGGATTGAGCAACTGTGAGCTCAAAACTCAAACAGCCCACCACTTCTGTAGACAAAAACTTGTGTATGGTCTTAGAGCTTATCTAGCTCTTATGCACATTTCATAACTCTTCAGACCTGCTACTGGCCCACATCCTTTGTCACAAAACTGACATAAATTTCCTTCAAGTTGTGGTCTGATGTGATTGCTTACCAACATGAAAGCTTAGAAAAGTATCAAATCCTTCATATTTACCACAGATGTTACATGCATGCATAGACAAAAGATGATTTGGGATTGTGGTCATGTCCCACTTTCTAAGATCACATTTCATGATTGACCCTCATCATTGCTCACATTGCAAAAAACCAACATAGTTTATAAATTCAAGTGCCCTTTGGGAGAGCGTATCTCCAATGAATTAAATAATATTTATGTTGGTCACACCACAAATTCCCTTTCACGGCACTTGACTCTACATTTAAATGATTACTCTAACATTTTTAGACATTTAAAACAACATGCCTGCCCGCATATACAATTCCGTAAAATACTTGTTGAAAACAATTATACTTCAACATGAAAACAATAGACAAAAACTAAAAATCCTTGAAGCATTATACATCAAACAGTTGAAACCCAACCTAAACAAAATCAATTATGCCATCTCTACAAATATTCTTAAATGTCTATAATTGGTAACAAAAGCCATTGGTTTATACAAATGGCTTTCCATACTTCATACTTCTCCAATACACTCTCGTGTGGTCATGTGTGACGTCATGAGATGCGGTGCGATTTTCGCTTCTAGCGTCTTATATGCGTGTGTTTATCGTTGCTTAGAAATCATCTATGTAAACATTGACAGAATATCATCACTGTCTTGTCCGTATATTGTTTAATATGTTGTAATTGACATCTTTGATAATGGCTTAAGTAAGCCAAAAGCTTAGATTGTATTAAAAAAATATGGATCACTATTGTGAATTTCTTTCTTCTTTCAACGATAATGTTATTAAACTTATCAGAAGTTACGAAAAAAATTTACATAAAATAAATAGACAACACTTGTCTATATTATTTAATGAAATGTGTATATATATATATATATATATACACACACAAAACCTCCTACAGAAGCTAGTGAAGGAGAGTGTGAAGAAGGGACTAAGCATAAACTACAAGACAGAATGCATGGTCATCAGTAAAAGGATGAGACCAAAATGCGATTTGTAGGTCGAGGAGACTAAAATCAAGCAGGTGCAGAAGTTTAAATATCTGGACGGTAAATGCAACACTGTGATCCAGAGATGTATTGGGATGGACAAGGACACATTCCAAAAGCTGGGTAGAGTATTGCAAGACGGGTGGGTTTCTTTGGTAACAAAAAAAGAGTACTGAGCTGTTATGTGACATCTGTCGTCCTTTATGGCTGCGAATATTGGACAGTCTCCTCAAAGATGAAGAGACTCGAGGCGACGGAGATGTGGTTCTACAGAAGGATGCTGAGGATATCGAGCATGTGAGCAATGATGAGGTCTTAGAGATGATGCAAACATGAAGGAGACTTATATTTAACATCAGGAAGAGGCAGATGGGACAGGTAATGAGGAAGGGGAATCTGATACTCACAAGTCAAATAGAGGGAAAGAGAGACAAGGGAAAGAAATGCATGTCATACCTAGCGGGCTTAAGCAAGTGGATGACAGAACATAGTCTGGAGGAAATGGCAGAGGGACAGAACTTGTTGAAAGCTGCAAGGGATAGGGAGGAAGTGGAGAGCCATGATCGCCTAAGTCCTGAAAGTACACTGCACATAAAAAGAAAGAAATATATAAAATGTAACCAGATAGTGAGATATGCTTAGACAGTGATGACATAAGAATCAAAACTGCACTGCATGGTGACTGTTATATATAATATCAAAAGATCCTTTATATATATATATATATATATATATATATATATATATATATATATATATATGTGGATGTACGAGTAATTTAGTGGTTAGGAACTTGGAAAGAGAAATCAATCACCTGTGTTTGAATTTTGTCTGCATTTATTATATTCTTTTTCTTTTCTCTCCCTCCAGTTATGAGTTAAATAGTTGAGCAGACTGAGCTCATTGGTCATGGCTAGCAACCAGTCTAGGTGTAGAAAACGCTGAATTCAAAACCAGTAGAAGACTTTTTGGGACCTTATAGCATAACTATTTCTACCAGTTCTCTGCATATATTGCTTCCAAAAAGTATTGAATTTTCTGCAGAAACATTCATCACTATAATTAAATCATATGCATGAGTAATCAGGCTGTTCACTTCTAAAAACTGAATTTTTAGATCCCCCCATACATCAAGATCAATGGGAGAATCCATATATATATATATATATATACTTTATTTTAGGATATTACATAAAAAAACATGTAAAAAATACACTACACAAATGCAATCATGTTTCGATATATACTAACACTTTTCATCAGGCATTCCTCAAAACAGGATTGCATTCAAGTATTATGTTAAATAATGACGTAATAATGTCGTTTTTTGACGTATTTTTTAACGTCAAAAAATGACATTATTGGGTCATTATTTTTGCACCAACCTAATAGTAATTTTTTTTACCTGTTTTTGATGTTATATCTTAAAATAAAGAATATTGCTTTACTTTTGTATTGAGTCATCTTAAATTGAATGTTATGAACATCAGAATTGGATTCTATTTGTTTTCATTTCACATGGAGATATATATATATATAGAGAGAGAGAGAGAGAGTCAAAAAGAGTGAGAGGAACTGCTTAATATAGATGTGCACACTTCTTACCTCAAGGGATTTCTTATCATTGGCCCTCCACATTCCCAAAAGTTCCTTATCTTTCTCAATGTTTCATGTGTTAGAAACAATTCAAATAAAACGTTATTTTTTCATCACATTGAAACGTTTTCTTATCTATTTAGGTTTTCAATGCAAGTTCAACTCTCTTTACACAAAAAAATCAAACATTTTCTGTAAAACCACAAGGATTCTAGAACCAAGTTGACATTTTTGTGTTTTAGTTTTTATTTCTTAACACATCGCAACCTAAAATCCAAGAGCAAAAGCAGCAGTTTAGAAAATTAACTTAAGGACCAAATGATCACTTAAATAAAAAAAAAAGTCAGAATTTGAATTTCTTTGAATTATCATTAAGAAATTGAATTTTTTCTGATAATTTTAATTGGACAGAATTAAGCATGGTGTGAGGAGAGGAAGAGAAGACGATGGGGATTAATTCAGCCTTTTTTCCCTCAGCATTCCTAATTTCAAGATGAATGTTTGAGTGTTCAACAATATGAAATTACTTCAACCACAAAGAAAGACCAATATTTATTAAGTCTGACATAAGGACACCATTGTTGTGCAACTGTGAGCATTAAATTTCAATTCATCACTGAATGGTCTATGATATTGGCCCATTCATTACTGTTCATTGGAAAAAGAAAACCTGAAATCCTCTTTGATACATCTGACACAAGGCCACAAGAAATGAGCACAAAAATAAATCATAAAGAAATTCTACTAGCTGTCTGCTATATTATCTCTCCAATATTTACAATTATTATTGTTTAGGGATTCGGCAGATATAAAATGCTGATTCCCTTGACAGGTAGGCCCTCCCCATTTGTAAAATCTTACTAATTCTCCTTCCAAACTCAGCTGCATAATTTCTCCAGAATTCAGAATCAATTATACAAAAAGATTCTTAGATAGGAACAAAAATTCAATATGAATCCTGGCCTCCCTTGTAAATGTTTTTTCTTTCACACTAATGTTCAATGTTACTTCCCTTATAGATAAAATAATTATTTCTCCCTCACCAATGTTCAATGTTGCCTCCTTTATAGATAAAATAATTATTTCTCCCTCACCAATGTTCAGTGTTTCTTCCCTTATAGATAAAATAATTATTTCTCCTCTATATTTTGTATGATGCTTCCTTTGTAGAAGAAAGACTTGTTTCTTCTCCACATATTTGGTCTGATGATGTCTTAAGGTGTGAAACTACCAGTCACCTTACATTTTTTCTCTTTTATAATCTAATCTGTTCTACCCTGAATTTAATTTATATTATTTTTCAAAGTGTTTCTAATATTAATTCAATATTTGGATAGTTTTTCTAAATTGCAATTTTCATAATGTAAATGCCTTAGATTTTACAAGTATTAGCCAATTATCTATGATGTAAAAGTGCAAGTTAATCTGTTGGAATCCATCTACCCAGACTTTTGTTTTTATCTTTATGCCGGGATTCTAAACATTCAACAACAACAGCCACATCTTTTAAATGAAACCTATAAAAGATTATTTTCTGAAGGAAAAGCAGAAGCAGAACGTCATTTGAAATAACATTTATAGATTCTTTTCAGAAATATACAATCACAAAATGTTCAATTTTCCTTGAAGTGAACTTTGTTTTATCAAGTAATTAAGTGTTCTTAGGGTGGTGTGAAATATGTGGACAGTCTGATGTGTGTAAGTTTATAGACAAAGGCTTAGTCAGCAGCTGCTAGCTGTCATCCCAATGTGTGCATGTGTATGGGTCCACACATGTTGATCAAACTGGTCTCCGAAACTATTTTGAACCCCGAGAAGCAGTAGGATTCTATTTTTAAATCCATAAAGGAGATACAAAATCTGCTTTCACTTAGATGTGTGAACTTTTTGAATACAAAGTTTTCATTAATTAGAAAAGAATTTCAAGTATCAAGAATTGCAGGTATTTTGGCAGTATTTTCCCTTGTAATGATTGTTTATCCAACGAACATTTTGATGTGATTTGATTGGATGAAAAATATATGTAGAATTAAATTCTTATAAATCATTTGCAAGCAATGCAATTTCAAGAAAAAAGTTGTTATATGAAAATGATTTTGTTCTACAGTCTTTTGAAATAAGGCAACATTAGAGATTGGCACATCAAAGATAGAAAATATGCTGAACCTAGAAGACAAAAGATTTCAAAGACAATTAACAAAATATAATACTAAGTCAGACAAAAAAAACTCAGAACTATTCTTGTTCTACCCCAAGTCATCCTCGAGAAAAGCCTTATTATGTTCTTTTGACTAATGGAAGCAAAGAGGTAAGGAAAAAAAAAACTTGATAATAAATCAATTCTCTGAGTAAATATTAATGTCCAAGGAAAGTTAAGGTTGGGCTTGGAAAAAAGTCAAACATTCACACCAATCATTTTATGGCTCTGTTATTCTTCAAGCAGAATCAGAGAAATGACATCTTTGGATTTTGATGTTAGAAAAAATATCAGGAAAAAAAAGAAAATGGTTAAATCAGTAAATGAAATCATGTGAGAAAAATATAAGGAATTGTTGAGATTTGTTGTTTTGGTGTGATGCCAAATTCCACACAAAAAATCTTTCTTTTGAAGGCAAAACATTTTTTGGCAATTGGCCATATAAATGTTTTTCTGATTTTTAAAGACAATTCCCATTATTCCCAGAAAGAAAGACCATGTCTATTGAAATTTAATGTCCACTCATAAAAGAGTTGCCAAAATACCACTCAGAATAGATAAATGGAAGGCTGTTTATTTAAGAGTGAAGGAAGAGATCCAGAAGAGTAAGGATTAAGAAGGAGCAGAAGAAGGTTTAGTTATCTGTCACAAAAGAAAACATGTAAGAAAATTTGTCAATGGCATACCAACTGCTATAAAATGGTCACAAATTATCAAAGGAGTTTTTTTCTCTTATTTCATCTTATTTTCTATACAACAGATAAATTCCGTATCTTATTTTGGCCGTTGTACGCTCCGGCCTTCTTCAAGTGGTTGGAATGTCGAACTGAAACTTTTATTTTGTTCACTGGGATAGACTGTTCTAGTTCCACATGCCTCAAGGACACATGGCACAGTGGATAAAGACGTCGGATAGATCCAGTGACAGGACCCAAAGCGTGTGAGTTCAATACACAGTTAAGGCAGTGGAGAACTTGGAGAGGAGAATTAACAGGAGATAACTGATAACTGACATCCATTAAACATGACACGTGGAACTAGAATAGTCTACCCCAGTGAGCGAAATATAGAGTTCAGTTCGACATTCCAACCACCTGCAGAAGGCTGGAGCGTACAACGGCCGAAACGTTGTAATAAATATGGCGACAAAGATGTGGACAATAGTTTGAATAATGTAAATAGTGTATCAGATAAATTATATTTCTCAAAACATGTTCTGAAAATCTTCAATTCTAACCTCATTCTGATATAAAAGGGCATCAAGGACACACTCTTAAATTGTCCTGGCAATTTTTTTTATATAAATCCTACTATATGCCAATGAATGCTGGACAATTTTCTCAAAAATAAAGAAGAAACTTGAGGCAACAAATATGTGGCTCTACAGAAGGATGCTGAAAATACAATGAACTCAACATATGAATAATGACAAGGTTTTAAGGGAAATGGAAACAAAAAGGGAACTTATTTTTAGAATCGGAACAAGAAAATTTAAATTTCTCGGACAAATAACGAGGAAAGAAGGCTTAGAAAATTTGAAAGACACAAGACATATTGAAGACAAAAAAAAGGAAACAACAAGTAATCTTCCTTATGCAAATGGATGTCAGAACAGGAAGTGAGAGGGATAATAAAAAGCAAATCAAACTATCTTATCTACAAAAGTGAAGAAATTTTAGCAAGCTAGGAGTACCCATGTCGTGAAGGGACATGGCATAAAATAAAAAAAAAAAAGAAATCTTTGATGCAATTTCAGTCACAAACAGTTTTTATAGCATCCTGCCTTTTCCAGAATCATTTCAAGAGAGGTTCTCCGCACAGGTTTTGAATCCAAAGTCTTTCATCCCCTCAGCTAGCTGTGCTCACAAAGGCTAAAATGATCAACTGACTCCCTTTGCAAGGGTCAGTAACCTTGTGGCACACTCAGCAATTTCCAATGGCATGCAGCTGCAAATGACATCACGAAATCCGAACCAATAACTACTACAACGCAAAGAAGATATTTAGTTGTTTCAATTTTAATATATACTAATGTATATATAAATATATATTACTATATAAAATATATCGTAGAACAGGTATATTGACCTTGACTTGTATAAAAATACATATGCTGTTGGCACATTGAATGATTTTAAAAGCCTAAGTCGGCATTTAGCAAAAGGTTGCTGACCCCTTGATTAGGCTCTCTATATAAATGATTTGGGAAAAGGTAAATTTGTTTGGTTTTCACTTTAGGTTATTTAGTCTTGAGCTTGAGTTTATTTAGTTTTTCTTTAATTATTTAACACCCGATGTGTTTGTAGGTCGCGTAGTAGGAATTTTGCTTTCATGTCTCCATTTTGAAATGAACGCTAATCTTTTGTTTAGGAATTTAACATGATCTGGAAAGTCACCAGATGAATGAAAACTTCAAGATGACTTACAGTTTAACATCTTAAGCGATCCTCAGACCATGTGTTAGCACTCTTTGTTTAGGTCAGGGCGCACGTGGCATACCAAGCAATTTTCCAATGCCCCACAGCCACAAATGACATCACATAGTCCAAACCAATAATTACTACAATGCAAAGAAGGTATTTAGTTATTTCAATTTTATTATATACTAAAGTATATACATTATGTATTATTATATAGAATATATTAGAGAACAGGTATATTGACCTTGATGTATAAAAATATGTATGCTGTTGGCACACCGAATGATTTTAAAACCAAAAGATGGCACATAGTTAGCAAAAGGTTGCTGACCCCTGGTCTACACTATCTATAGCTAAGGCGGGAGGGTCGGCAGAGGAGAGATGGATTTATACTTTTTCCAGGGGGATTAGTGTAAAGTAAACAAAGTAAACAAACTCTCTTACTTTGATGTAAACTGACTTTGTCAATTCCATTTTCTGTGCTTTTAACCATAAAAAACTTGGCCCTACAGTTCCAGTAACAAAATAAATAAAAAATATTGAGAATATGTCTTCATTATTAGACTGGACACATTAATGGTTGTTTAATAAATGTCCACCAGTTGTTGAACCACTTGCCTTTACATACCTATACAAATTAATCCCTGATACAAACATTTGACCAAATCTACTCATGACACTTGAATATGCAAATTGTACATTATATAATATATACAATATATATATATATATAAAATATACAATATATATTTATATACAATATATATATATATATAACATATACAATAACATATACAATATATATTTATATATAACATATACAATATATATATATATATAACATATACAATAACATATACAATATATATTTATATATAACATATACAATATATATTTATATATAACATATACAATATATATATATATAAAATATACAATATATATTTATATATAACATATACAATATATATATATATATATATATAAAATATACAATATATATTTATATATAACATATACAATATATATATATATATATAAAATATACAATATATATTTATATATAACATATACAATATATATATATATATATATAAAATATACAATATATATTTATATATAACATATACAATATATATTTATATATATATAAAATATACAATATATATATATAAAATATACAATATATATTTATATATAACATATACAATATATATATATATATATATATATAACATATACAATATATATATATATATATATATAACATATACAATATATATATATATATATAACATATACAATATATATATATATAACATATACAATATATATATATATAACATATACAATATATATATATATATAACATATACAATATATATATATATATAACATATACAATATATATATATATATAACATATACAATATATATATATATATATATATATATATATATATATAAAATATACAATATATATTTATATAAAACATGCAATATATATTTATATATAACATATACAATATATATATATATATATAAAATATATATATAAAATATACAATATATATTTATATATATATATATATATATAAAATATACAATATATATTTATATATATATATATATATATATAAAATATACAATATATATTTATATATATATATATATATATATATATATATAATTATTTATTTAAAAAAAAAATTTATAACATAAATATGTTATAAAATCACTACAAAAATAGCCATTTTGTTTCAACACCCTCGGTGTCTTATCAAGTGATGATGTTGAATGTAAAATAAATGGTTTTAAAAGTTTCAAATTAATTAACAATCCTTCGCAAGGGGAAAACGTTGTTACAAAGGCTAGATAGACCAATCAAAACACAAGTATAGGAAAATTCAAAAAGCTTGATAACGAAGTCATGCTATAATATCTATTCAGATGTTTAAAATATGGGTAGTATTAAAAAAGAATTTATTCCAACCAAAATCTATATCTGCTCTACTTTGTATTGAGCACTCTTTTAAGAATAGTAATTGTTGGTTATTGGAATTCATTCCATATACACCAATCATATATATATATATATATATATATATACAATATATATATATATATATATATATATATATATATATAAAATATACAATATATATATATATATATATATATATATATAAAATATACATATATATATATATATAAAATATACAATATATATTTTTATATATATATATATATATATAAAAATATATATATATATATATTAAGACATGGACAAAGTCCGACAATTTATTTATTAAAGACATTTTTTATGTTTAATGTTCTTTTTATAGATACAAGTATTTAAGTAAATGCTCTGTTTATAATAAACAGTATTAAATAACATTTACCGGCCTGAATGTCCGAGAAATTTTCATAGAAAATATTCATCCTTTGACAGGATTCGAACCTGCATCCTATACGGAACATAAAGGAGCGTTCGGTAGGCAAGGTCGAATTTACTGCTTATAAACTTCAATCTTCCATGAATCTCGTACATTCATAACTGCTCATAGCGTATCAAATGTAAACAAATGACGTCATACATTAAGAAATGGACGAAGTCCGACAATTTATTTATTAAAGACATATATGTTTATAAAAAGAACGTTAAACATTAACGTTAAAACAGAGATCAACCTGCTGGTGCACCTAGCTTCTCAGCATAATACTGAATGCAAACTCCATTTTACCAATATGCCGAGGTGAATCCAGTGATTGTTGTGGGGTCATTGCAAATCACCCTCTCACAGAACAAAGTTTCCTCATTGAGATTAAATTCAATTCAGACTGTCTCGTATTTCCTGGCAGTGAATCACATACTACACATGGCCTAACAATTAAAAAAATTTTCTTTTTTGACACGTAGACATACAGAGAAAAACAAATACATCCTTTGAGATTAAATAGATTAAAAATCTCAGATCAGCCTTCACAATTTTGTCTAATATTATGGATATTGATACTCTTATTATAGGTAATCTCCTTTTTACAGTTTGTTAGGCAGACAAGTTTAAACATTTTAATCACTTCTTTGAATAAAAGATCAAAACTAATTATTTAAGTCTCTTTCCCAAGATATTTTGATTCCAACTGAAATCCGACTTAATATTTCCAATCCATTTCATTGATCTTTACAATTAAATTTTTAAGAAAGCCAAAATTGGCTAAATTTCCAAGTGAGGTTAGACATCTACTTGTTTACAAGAAACCAATGATGACACAAGATAGGGAAAAGCTTTATCACTTGTTGATGAGCCTCCTTTTTGAAAAAAAGAAGAAGAAAATAATTCTCATAGAGAATAATTTTTTAAGTGAGAAGAAAATCAAAAGTGAAAAAAATAAAACAGAATGAAGTACTGGTATTTTTCCAAATTCTGCAATGCAAAAAAAAAAAAGAATTTTTCTTTCTTCTATAAATTTCTTAAACTATCAGCTTTCTTTTTATTGAAGACAAAGACCAAGAAGTGTGCAATGATGAAAATAATTCATCTCGGAACTTTCAACCATGCACAAAAGCCAAAGAACTTAATTGAAATGCTAAAATCAACAAAAACGACAAAATTTGAAGAATAGTGAGGAAAAAACTTTTACAGTGAAGAAAATTCTAAGATCATTATGAAACAAAAAGAAAATAAGAATGTGAGAATAAAAAAGAAAAATGTCAAACATTAAAATTCGACAAAAAGTGCCTTAAGAAAACAAAATGAAAACTGAAAATGTGAAAATGGAACAGAAACAATTGGCCAGCCAATCAGAAATGTTCAAAAAAAAAAAAAAAAAAGGTGAGAAAAGACATTGAATGATTTCTATATTTGAGTTTGAAAATGAAGACAACTTTGTCACTGAAAGAAAATTCTCTTTGAAAAATGGTTGAGATCTTCTCACCGAGAAAGATTTCTACGATAATCAGACATAATTACTTTATTGAACAAAATGATAATTCCTCGTCACCTCCCAACAGAGCAGAGATTTGTAAACTAATGGCTAGTGCATCAGTTTCAATCACCAATAGGCGCACCACACATTTGGCCTTGTGTCAGTATTTATCAGAATGCATTATCATAAATCAGAAGTTAAGTAGTCATTACAGAAATTAAATGCAAACTTACGTTCTGGGTCTAGGAATGTTCAAACCATTTTCCTATATTAAGAAAAAATGGTTCTTCACTTTATACAATTTCAGCCCATGAAATATTTTATGCAAAACCTGTACTTCCTTTCATGTTTGACTAAGGTAGCTTTGTCTGCTTAGGGACTAAAGAAAAGCTAAAAGTATTTGCTCGTTATTGACCTGAGGTGGCCCTTAATACAAAATAAATTAATGCTGCCAGTCGTTACAGCTAAAACAAAAGCCGTAATCTAAATCAACTATGCATTCACAAGTGAGACCACAGAGGTCAATCAGTCGTATTTCACCTATTGTAAAATTGTTAAACTATTGCCCTTGAATATATTATGGCAACCTCTCGATTTAGAAAGGTGATTTTTCATACAATACGCAAATATAAGAAAGGTCAGAATCAGTCTGAGAGCAAACATCATTTTAATGGCTATAAATCTCTCATAACCTTGCAAAAATCTTTTTAAGTATATTAAAAAGCTGTATTTATTGTTTATTTTCCTCAAAAGGTTTTGCCTTCCAAATCACTTCATATTGTAACAAGAAGGTTTGTGGTGAGTGGTTTTGTTGACCTTGTTTAGTAGTATATCAAACCTCTATTGGTTATTAAATGCAGAAATTTAAATATTTTGAACACAATTCAATGGCTGTCTATATTTCCGAGATGAGGTATTATGTATATTATTTACAATATTCGAACTACTGCCTTCATCTTTGTTGCCATATTTATTACAATGTTTTGGCTGTTGTGCACTCAGGCCTTCTTCAGGTGGTTGGAATGTCGAACTGAACCCTTTATTTTGCTCACTGGGGTAGACTGTTCTAGTTCCACGTGACATGTTTAATGGATGTCAGTTATCAGTTATCTCCTGTTAACATGACACAGTGGATAAAGGCATTGGTTAGATCCAGTGACAGGATGCAAAAAGTGTGAGTTCAATACCCGGTTAAGGGAGTAGAGAACTTTCAGAGGGAAATTAACAGGAGATAACTGATAACTCAATGGCTTCAATTAAATATAATTTGAGCTTTCAACTACAGATAAACTGTATTGTTGGTAATTTTACTATAAAGAGGTATTGTTGGTAATTTTTTATATAATAATGTATTGCTGGTATTTTTATACTTTGATGGTGATTGTTTTACTCTTTAACTATACCTGGGACCATAAAAGGTGATACCACCCCAGTGGGGAGTGGTTTGGTTGATAGACTGAACATACTGGTATCTGCCCTCTCTTCTCCACTTGAATGAATTGATTCCTACTGAATAAAATTCAATATATAATGAAAAATATCTCTACCTGGATGGGAGGAAATTTCTTTCTTTCCAATCAGATATATTTAATATTAGAGGCTCCATTTTGCTCCTAAAATAACTTGTGTGAAGTTGACATAAGCAGTAGACCTGTTCTTCTCCAGCAGCTGGCTGCTCATTTACTTGTCTGCTAAGACTGCTAGTTAATCCCTATTGCAGATCCTGATCAGTCACATTTGTGTTTAAGATTCACAAAGCCCATGTGGGGTTTGTAATGCAACTCTGCTGAATCGACATTATTTACAGTTTCTGAGAGTGAACAAACACTGAAGAAGACAAGTATGGATCAATTAACTCTGAATAGTTTCATCAAAACAATATCACTCATAAGGCTCTCACCCCTAGGTTAATATTATCAAGAAGTCACCTCAGTTTGACATTCCAACCACCTGAAGAAAGCCGGAGCATACAACAGCTGAAACATAATAAATATGGCGACAACCCATTTAAACACACACACACAGATTTACCCGATTCCATTAGGAACATACTAGTAGAAAACACAAATATATTAACTGCATCCACCTGCAAAAAAGGACTAAAAATAATGGAAGCGCGTATAATAAAAAAGAAAAAGCCAACCCTTAACAATATTAACTACAAACAAACAAAGCCACAATGTGCTAACCGTATTCAGAAATTAAAAACATCCCTACTGCACACTAAGACATACACAGAACGCACACACTCAATTAAGCTGAAAAATCGAATCATCCTTGATAATGGCTAAAGGTATAGCCAAAAGCGCTCGGAAATATAAAACATTTGGACAGTTCTTACACACCCTTTGTCCAGGAAAGAAAGCTCTGATCAGAACACAAGAAAAGTTAAATAAAAAGCTTAACCGTAGTACCTTGTCTGTTTTTAATGAAACATACATGAAGGAAGGATTGCTGCCTAAATATACAACTATATATATATATATATATATATATATATATATACAAGACATATCTCATTAAATAATTTAGACAAGTTTTGTCTACTTATTTTCAATAGGATCATCTCGTAATTATAGAGAAGTTATTATTAAAGGAAGAAAGAAAATTATCATGTTAATGCATATTCGTTTTATTCCGAGTACTTTCAACATTAGCGCAATGTCACCATCAGGTTATTGTTTTTTCTAAGATAAAAAATTGTTGTGTTCATCATTTTTCTAAGACAAAATTGTCATCTTCATCTGAAAATTAAATTTTTACGTGTGAAGTGAAAAATGTTAAGGTTATATACTGTACAATTTTAAATCTTATGTAGGCTCACGTGCAAATGTCGGGAGGTAAGTAAGTTATTATAATGTCTAAATATCTTTTGAAAAAAACTATTTTAAACTATTAGTTAAAACCTAAATATTTTAATCTATCTACTGTAAAAATTCTAAAACATTTATGCTGTATCCATAATTCGTAATTTTTTAAAATTAAAGTTACTCCTGCAGCCTTCTTCAGTGTTCGATATTAAATAGGTTTTTTTTAACTTTTCTTTTAATTTTAAAAAAATTTCTATGGTTTTGTATGTTAGCTTGGGAAAGGAGCATTTCTTTTACAAAAGGAGATATCTGTGAAAATTCAGGTCACAGGTTAAAATTTTGACAAGATTCAATAGCAGCACTCTCAAGAACTTTCCGACTAAGTAAATTATTTTCTCTTTTAATAAGTGTGGCATTCGATAAGAAATATTTCTGCCTATTATAATCAATGTCAAAAATATTTTTGTCATCTTCAGGTGTGAGTGTCTAAAAGCATCGTCAACTGCCTCAGAAGGTCTAATATCATTGTTCCATCAGCCAAAACAGATTCACTCACCAAATGCTGCAATGCTATTAATCTAACATTTTAGGTTATAATGACAGCTGGAATTGGTAGACTTACAAGAAAGATTCTGACAAAAGCATTCAGCACATCTGTGTATATTGGTGCAGGTAATCTCACCTACTATGTGTCGTTTTAGATAATGAGAGACTAAGACAAGTTTAATTGACAAAAAAATGAAAAAGAAATATTTTCATTTTCCTTGTCTTTGATACAATTTTTCAACAGATATGATAAACTTCTGATTGATCTTTGTTCCCCATAAATTGTTAAAGGTATTTGTTTTGTTCATTAATCCCAATATGTATGAATTTTCACTTTCAGCAATTGTAGTTTAAATGAGTCTCTATTACTACGATGTCACTTGTACAAATCCAGATTCTGCTGGTTCAATTTGCCGTTCTTGCTTTCTGCACACTTCACAACATAAATCCGAGTTTTCTTCTGCTGTTTTCACTGCATCAGCCCTCTTTTATCAGGCCAACACCGCAGTCGACCAACCAATCAGCGTTCTTCACTTTTATTCTCCGTTACCCAGGCAAATAGCCTCCTCCAGTTCGACCAATCAGCACACGACTTGCTATCGGTGGAAGCATACCAAACTGTACAAAAAATCCTCATTACCATGCATACTGCTAGAATTGCCAGACGGGAGAGTAATGCCATTTTCATGGAGCAAACTTGCCGATGTCATGTGCTGCATGTTAAGGTAAGACCCTTATTTTTCTATGCACCAGATGCAGGCCACTCTGGCTCACTCACTTCTATGGGGGCTGTTCACCACAGCAATTAAAGGCTTCAATATGAGAGGCTAAAAGAAAATCAGTTAATTCTTTAATAAGAACCGAGAGATGTTGTCCATTTTCCTCCATTATTTCTGATCATGATTAACACCAGACTGTAACACCCAGTCCTATGATTAAGTTAGACTAATGACAAAAAGTAAGAAGCAACCTCTAAAGATAAGCTTATAACTAACAGAGATCTCTGAAGAAGAGAAAAATAAACATTTAAAAATAGAACACAAAAGTTAATTTTGTATCACTTTGACAATCAGGACAAATAAATATAAATGATTTATTTTCCTTTTCCTGAAAAACAGCTTCTGAAGATTTTGTTTTCTTTGAAAGAATCTCTCAAATAAGTGGAGATAAAAAAGAAAAAAATGGAGAAAGACGTTGAATATTTTAAAAATTCATAAAGGAACTAAAATGAAACAACTCAAAAACTGTTTTGAAAGTGAAATCATTTTTTGTGGTAAAAAAACCATTGGTATGAGTTAAGAAAGAAGAAGAAAGTTCAAAATTCTTAAATCTAAGAAATCAGAAAAAAAACAAAAAAAAACTTACAATAATAAAACCTGATTGTCATCTTTTGTTGCCTGAGAAATAATTTTGTCATTAAGGAAATTACAAGACATTTTATCTGATTAGTTTGTTACTGAATTAATAAATGATTTTCTGGTTTTGCGTAATAAAACTTACTACTGCAGTTTTTATAATAAATCCAATAACTTTAATAAACATGTGGAAACTACATGAAAATTAAACTCAGACCTTGTTTTCACATCTAAATTAATCATTTAAAATTTGATAAGAATTTTTCAAACAAATTTGTGTTATCCAGGGTTATACAATTTGCATAATGACTTCAGATACACTGGTTGAGTGTGCATGTTGTGTGTATATATTATATATATATATATATATATATATATATATATATACACATCTATATAATAAATGCAAATGTCAGTGTGTCACATGTTTTAAACTTAAAGGGACACAACTCTGTAACTTTCTGAAGCTCATTTCAAATAAAAAAATTACTGTTCTCAAATTATAGCGTTTCAAAATAAAATTGTCCAGGTTTTCATCTTTACTCCTAGAGGTTGTAGTCCAGTCATGTCATTTTGGTATCAGACCAACTCTGTGAGCAAATTAAAAAGCCAGATTCTGACCCAGAACAGATCCACAATCCTGAAATTTTGCATTCTCAAGTTTTCATTTCTGTGTCTGTTTTCAGTGATATTTACAACAATTTTTTTATAACTTGGAAATAAATTTGAGAATAATCAAAACTAATTGCAAAAACTAGTGAAAATCACCCATGAAATAAAAATAATTGTTTGTACAGAAAGTAAGGACTTGTGTACATCAAATTGTCTTTAAATTAAGTTGCAGCAGAAGAATTATCATTGAACTTTTAAAAGGTAAGCTTTAAGATTAATGTGATACGTAAATGCAATGATCAATTTTGAGTTCTTCTGTAGTTCATTGTTGCCTACTGCATCTACACCTCCCTATTGTGATGAAGGTCCAATCAAGAGCCCTCTGCAGGAGCCAGCTGCCCAATAGAGTGGATTTTAAGCTAGTATAAAATATATATATTAGGTTGGTGCAAAAATAATGACGTAATAATGTCGTTTTTTGACGTATTTTTAACGTCAAAAAACGATATTATTACGTCATTATTTTTGCACCAACCTAATATATATTAGAATCCAGACAAAGTTTTATAAATTTGACAAAGTAGAAAACTCTTTCATTATATATATACACACAGTGTGTTCTGCTTGATTATGCAAAGTTAATTTTTTCCTAAAAATATCCAAGTCAAGCAATATATTCTGAAGAATAGGAGCTAAAGTGTTGTTGATTCTATTTTATTATTTTGTCAATCATTTAAGTTGTCAAAATATACAAAACGTGCTTCTTTATAATGATTTATGAACTTAAGCCCTAATTTAGTGTTCACTTTCATTATGCAAATGGAAAATAAAACAAGAAAAACACATTTTATACTAAATTTTATTAATTGAATTGTGGTGCATATGACAATACATCATGTGTTCTAAGTCCTACATTACATAATACATATGTATAGCATGTTAAACAAAACAAAACAAGTCTGTTAATGTGGCTACAAACAAACATGACATCCTCCATTCTTCAAAACCGTTATGAGGCGTCTGTCCACTGCTGACATCAATGTTTCAATTTCAGAATGTTTGATTGATCGGCAAGCACTTACAATTGCTTTCCACAGGACTTCTAAGCTGGTGAATTGCTTGTTTTCAGCATTAATCCGCCTCTTGACTATAGACCACAAATTTTCTATTAGATTTAAATCAGGGCTGTTTGGAGGCCATACCATTAAATTTTGCCCTTTGAACCCATGGTCTGATAGCCAATTGGTGGTGCTTCTTGATCTATGCGCTGAAGCACTATCCTGCTGAAATATCAACGATCCTCTTTTCTGAATTAGTTGTTCATCAAGTCAGAGCAGAAAGGCATCTTCCAAAAGCCTACACTATGCATTTGAATTTAGCTTAAGCCCTTTGGCTACTTTCTGTGGGCCTATTAGTTCATTTCCGCGGATCCCAGCCCAAAACATCACTCCTCCGCCACCCTGTTGTCGACGAATGCGTACTCCTGCTGGTCGACCCTTTAACACCCATCCAGATGACAACTCATCAGGCCCATCAAGGGTAGCACGGCACTCGTCGGTGAAAATCACATTGCTAAAATTGGTCTTCATGTAACTGTGTGCCCATTCAACACTTTTCATCTTGTTTGCTTTGCTCAATGGGGGCCTCTTGATGGGACTCTTCACTTTGGCAAGGTCTTGAGGACCTCACAACAGGTAGTTTTACCAACTTTGGGCACTCCAGCGCTTTCAAATATTTTTTTACTAGTTTCATGCGGTTTCTTCGAGACTTCATATTTAATTTTACGAAGATCTCTGGCAGTTAACTTTCACAAATGCGATAGTTTAGGTGTCTGTCTTTCTGCATGATTTACTGCCTAAGACGAATGCTTTGATTGTACGGTGGTCTCTATGTAACTTTTTTTAAATTTCTAGCGCTGACAGACCACTTTCAAGCATGCAAGTAATTTCAGCATGATTGTTTTCAGTAAGACCCTTTTTTCTTACCCATATTAAGGATTTATATGGTGATTGCTTAAACAGACCGAACACTTGAAACTGTGCCTTTTTACATACTTTGAAAAAAGAACCCTGTTACTATACACCTTTTTTTTCATTGATCATATTCTCTTGTCTGAAAGTATAATTTAATCTGCAAGAAGCACAAAGTCTGAAAAAAACAGAATTTATTGACACGTTAGATGAAAACATTACTTTGCATAATCAAGCAGAATGCACTGTATATATATATATATATATATATATATATATATATATAACTTGTTTCCCATTCCTGCACATACACTCTCACTAAAACTTTGTCTTTTATACCCGGAGTTATATTTTCTGATTTCTTTTTGAATTTGTAGATCTGATGAATTGGATCGTGATTACAATTCCAATATAATAAATTATAATCATGGAATATTAGTGTTTGAGCTTTTTTATTATATATATATATAACACACACACACATCAAAGAGTTCTCAGTCTGACCCATTTCCCCAAATCAGTCTTTCCATCACCAAACATTGAAAGTTTGCTGAACATTTGATCATTCTTCTTGGTTGGGCAGAGAACATTTCAGCACCTCCACCCCTGCTCCTATATAAGATATTTTTCAATATTTTTTCATATTACTGCTTTTTGTCAAGGCTGAGGAACAGCTTTTTGCTGCTCCTACCTAAACAAGCCACTTGAAGTTATATCAGACTCAGTAGCAGTCCCTATAGCCCTTTCATAGCTGGATTCTGCACGTCTTAATGCATATTATGTGCTGCAGAGGAGCGTGAGGAAATCAAGTGTATCGGTCACATTTCTTTCTTCTACTTTGATTTCCATTCACCTCCAACCAACTCTTGCAAAACCAAAATGGCAGTAGTGTATGGATGACAGGAGAAAGTTTTGATGAAACTGGAAGCTTCTAGTACTGAACCTGCATGTTGGCGGTGAATTTAGTCATCAATGCCAACATTATAAAAGGAAACAATCGACAAAGAAGAAATTAAAATCTCCAAGATAAAGCCAATGACCTAAACAAAAAAAAACATGAGAGAATGATTTATTCAAGTGTTCATTCATTCACTCTTTTCTGGATTAATTATGACATGCAAGTGATGAGACCTTTTACCATAGTATGGTAATGACTATAATCCATTTATCTCTATTAGAAATCAATTTTTTTTTTTTTTATGAGATTTATTTGTACAAACAAAAATAGAAATTTTTCACTTACCCCTGAGCACATTGAATTTGCAGCTTTTTTTATCCCTTAATTTAGAGAATTACTTGTCGACATCTGGAAAATAAATAACAAAATTTAGCATCAAAAAGATTAGGAAAAAATGATTAATGAATTTAAATGAAGATGTTTCATTATTTCCTCGGGATGTAATTTAATTATCAACAGGACAGAGTACAGGGAGAAATGGATTCATGCCTTTCCCAAAGATATTAGGTTGGTGCAAAAATAATGTCGTTTTCTCACATATGTTACTATGTGAGAAAACGACATTATTTTTGCACCAACCTAATATTATAAGTTTTTCTGGTTTACTGTAATGTAGAATTCCAAGTTGTTGGATTTTTAAGCCAAAATAGGAGATGGCGATTGGAAATTTAACAAGAACTTTATTTCTGCTGGTGCATTAGCATACAAAAGAGTCTGTCACCAGTGCATATTCCAAAAGCAAGGCTTAATTACTTGCAAGACTTCATAGATAACATCAAATAATCACTGACTGAAGAGAAGTTTAGCATGCAAAATGTCAACTAAGACACATTAGATATTGGATGAGCTAAAGTTTCAAATGTCTTTTATCCAGTAAACATTGCATAATTAAGTAGTGATGAAATTTTATCATGGTACTTTGCTGATGTTGACAAAACTCTTAATAGGTTTAATGTCTCCTTTATTCTGGTCATAAAATCTATTCTGTTTTATTCAACTTAAAGGTGCTTTGCGATAATAATTTTCATAATATTTATTCTATTTTTGGCACTTAAAAGAATCACTGTTTTGGGTATATGCTCTCAACTTCATAATTATCTAAATAATGCAGGTAGTTATCAGGATGATTTCATGAAAGAATTATGGAACGAGACAGACTTGAACATAAATTTGTTGATAAGAGAAGAGGAGTATTCGAATGAATTATTAAAACCATTACAAGATGTCACACCAGAATTATCTTTGGTGACAAATAATAAATGCATAAAATATAAAGAGAAATGATGAAAAGAAATCTTTTATCAAAAACTGGAATTCTGGGAAGAAAATAAAAATGGAAACTGTTGATAAAATAAAAATAGGTAATGAACCCAAGAAAAACAAAAATAAAACAAACATCAATAGAAAGACAATACCAATTCCTACACACCTGAGAAAAAAAGAAAATATATAAGCATAAATAAATGAATCTGTTAAACATCCCCAAAAAACAAACAAAAAAAAAAAACACAAGGGTGGTGAAAAAGTTGAAATCCAGTGATAGGAAAGACGTGTAAGAAATTAAAAGTCCAAGAACAAAATAAAATATGGTCAAAGAACATCCAACTCACAGATGCTAACACAGTAAACTCACTCACACTGATGAGAACCCAAAAATACACGTCCCTCATCAAGAAAAGCAACAGTTTGTATTGAGATGGTAAATATTACAAATTGCTTGTTATAGTCGGGACGTGTGTGTGTGTGTGTGTGTGTGTGTAGGGGGGGTGAGGATAAAAAAAATGACAATATTATTATATGGCAGTAATTATCTAGGATATTTATTTCCTTTTCTTTCGCAAACTGTTCACAAGACATGAATTTGTCCTTTGGTTGGGGGGGGGGGGGGCTGTAGGTGATTCCCCCCCCCCCACCTTGTTCACCACAATAAAGAAGAAAAAATTGAAAAGAAATTTCATATCAAATGAAATCTTTACTTCTGTTACGGGTTGGTTAGAGAGGGTTGCCTCAGATAGTGGTTATGTATAAAGACGTTAATGTCTCAAGTGTCTGGTCGGGTGGAAGGAACTAAAGTGGAAGACTGCCGGGGGGGGGGGGTGAATTATCATGACGATGGGTGGATAAAGCTAATGGCAAAGTCACATTATCACTAAGTAAAGGTTACCACTGTAAAACAGGATGCAGAGGGCATCATCCCACCCCCACAATAGGTATGCTTTCAGTTGAGTGGTGGTTGTGGTGGGGTTAATGCATACATTCTGCGATGGGTTACGGTTAGTGCAGAAAGATGCACCATGTATATATGACAGTCACAGCTGCTTGGAAAGCAGTCTTCATTCATTTGTAATTACCAACAACATTCCAAAATTGACAGGATTATTTACATGTAAATTGACACTTCTTCCTTGGATCAGTGTAGTACCTGTGTGTTCTGCATAATATAACATTTGAAAGTTATTTTTATCATGTTGCTCAAGCAAAAGAACAGAGTCATGGATATATCATTTTACCTGTAGGTCAGATGTTCAAATTAGGACAGGAGTCACATGGTTTTGCATTTTTTTCTCTGCTTGTTTTAACATGAGAGAAGTTATGGAGAAAAAAAACAAAAAACAGAAAACACATTGTTCATTATTATATATGGCAAGCAATGATATCCACTATTGCCTGGCCAAATCTCTTTTTTTACAATTGAACTATGCTAAATGTTTTAAATTGATGAGTTTCCATATGATTTACAGTCAAAGGAAAAAATAACCTCTACACAAAAATCTTTTTGCCATAGAAAAAATTAAAGAATGGTGCTTGATGTGAAGAACGAACAAATATTTACAATTTCAAAAAATTTATTAAAATAAACGATGGCTGGCAGAATGCATAGAAGTCAATAAGCAACTGAAAGGTAACAAATTAAAAGATAAAAAATGGTGTTTGCATGAAAGAAAATTATAAAAACATGTTCACTTACTTTTTTAAGAAAAAATTAAAAGACTATCAAAATATGCAACAGTTTTTTCTACACAAGCCATGAGGACGATATTTACACGTGTATTTTTTTCTTTATAGTTCATAATTTCAAAAGTCCACAAGGAAAATGAATACAGTTCATGGTTGAGTTCTTTGAGAGATGAATATACAATTTTCATATTTTTTCTCCAAATAGTTGAAGAATAAAAAGTGATCAGTCTTTTTTCTACTGAAGGTAGTTACCTTCACAATATTTTGTGATGCTTTTAAGGTTGACATAACTTAATGGTGATGTTGTCTTATTTCTGGTACCTCATTCTCTTTTAACTGCACCAGCTCAGAGGTAGCCATTTTGTTTGTACTTCTAATTTGAATGCAAGATATTTTTGATATTATTTCAAAAAGGAAAAACATATATGTCACCTTCTTGTTCTCTGTGAAAATATACATCCTTGTGCAAATTAACTGAAACAACCACTTTCGTTTTCTTTCTTTCACTATATGGTCAGTTTTAAACCCACTGCAGTGACGGGATGTAATTGATTTCTATTTTTTTCCTCAGATTAGTTTATTTGCAGTGGAATGCAGTATTATAAATCTATTTTTGGGGCGTATGATGAAATTTGTTTGGCATTTAAAAAATATTGTGTTATCCGTGATTGCATCAGATTTTCATCACAACCAGACACTATTGACATTCCCCCCCCTCGAAGGAAGTGTAACATTGCACAAGCACACTGGAAAGTCTTTCCAGTGAGTAAATCAAAGTACTATCGACTGGCTTGGAAACACTTCTGATTTAAATCCAATCAAGAATTCGTGGTCAATCTAGAAGGAATGACTTTGTGGAATGGACATATGAAGTACTAACATGTCCGCTGGGTCAGCTTTCATTCGAAAAATATGAAAAAAGTAAATAATAATGGAATTATTCATTTTGTTTCAATTAATTTGCACAAGGGTGTAGGTATCTGTGGATAATAACTGGATTTAAAATTTTAAATTTATGTCAGCAATGTTTCAACTTCAAGAAGTAAAAAAAATTTTTCAAATTCTCCTAAAATGTATCTTTTTCTCTCTCTCTCTCTGGAGAAGCTACAAAGCCAGTAGTGACATTTTTATTTAGTCTCAATTAATGGGGTATAACTTATGAAATCGTTTTAACATAGAACTTGTTTCAATTTTTTAATAATTTTCAAAAAATTCTTACCACTTAAAAACTATTCAAATAAAAAACATACATTGTTCAAAACGGCAGAGAATTCTTTATGCTCCCAACTACCACAAGATCCCAATCCTTTCTGTCTAAAAAAATGTGCCTATTTCCAAAGATATCCATGGTCAAAAAGAAAAAAAAAAACACAGTAACAACCAAATCTAACTAATCAGACGATGACATAACCAGATATTAACAGCAAATAACCGTTACTAAAAAATAAATTTCTTTTACAAAAAAAAGAACATTTATTCACATTTTTAAAATGAAACTAATTTACATAAATTATTAAAAATATAACATCGATCTGTTTTCAATTTATTTTTCTTAATTTCTTAAAACAGTTTTGCATCTGGTGTAAAATGTCAGAATTAAAACCATTCAATAAGTTTAAACATTTTCAAAATATATTTTTAAAAGATATCGACAATTGCCCACTTCTTTTTAACTTGAAAGCCTTTATCTAAATTGCTGAGTCATTCAAAAGCTACTTTCAAAGAAGAAAATGGCTTTATTCAAAACTAAAAAAATATTCTTAAATCCAAAACAAATTATTTATTTATTAAGATCCCAAAAGAACAGATTGGAAAGGATTCATTTTTTAAAATTATTTTAATTTATTTTTAAATTTAAATTCATTTTTTTTAAATTTCATTTTTAAAACTGGATAAGCAAGATACATAAATCTTCCTTAAGCTGGATCACAACAAGCAGGGGTCATAGACAAGGCTTCCACCAAGGAATTTCAAATGATGCTGGGTAACACATAGCAATTGCATTGAGTAGTCAATGCAAGTACTGCTAAGATCTCCCTCTTCTCAGGAAATGTGCCTGCTTTTATGGAGCATAAAACTTTATCAGTTTGGCTAGCAAAGAAATCCTTTATATAGCTAACACCACTCAGCTCACTGTCTATCTCATAGGGAAGCTGGTAGACACTTTTTTACTTTGTAAGCAGATGTTCCAACGTTCACACCAATTCTATTCTAGCAGGACAGCCAAATCCTGTCTTTCTGCATAGACAGCACACTTGCTTCTTTGATCGACTGCAGGGAGTAGGTGGGGTAGCATTATCAGTAGTGATTGGCTGCTCCATCTGCATTTCGTTTCCACTACAGGAAGTAATTATACCATCATGCTTATTCTGATGATTTATTTCAACAGATATTGAAATATCACCAAAGTTAGCTTGAATTTCTTCCCAAATGTTGTTAACTTTTGGTTTATAACAGCAGATGAAGTAAATCCATTTCTAAAGAAATAAGTATTTTGCCAAATCTGGGCTGGAGCTGTCCAATCTTTATTTTCCAACCCTGACAGAGTTCAAAAGCATTTACCTGGCCTTGCGTGTGATTAATTTATTTTCCAAACCTACAGCAATTTTTGACAGACAAAATGTCACAAGCTACTATGTCACTATTTCTATAGTTAAATGAGTTTCTATTTCTCGGACATCATTCGTATAATACTAAATGACTTTTGTTCAATCCACCATTCTCGAGTTCCGCACACGTCACAAAAATAAAAAAAATTCTTTTTCACTGCTTCAGCCCTCTTTTATCTTGCCAACACCAAAGCCGACTAACCAATTAACATTCTTTGCTTTTGTCCTCAGTTTCCCAGGTAAATAGCTTCCTCCAGTCCAATCAATCAGCACACAACTTGCTATTGGTTGTACCATGCTAAGCCGTATTAAAGCCTAACTTACATATACACTAATCCAATGTGAGGAGGGGAGATTCATGCCATTTTCAAAGAACAAAATGCCAATGCTACATGTCATGTGTTAAGGTAAGGAACTTATTTTTCTTTGCACCAGATGCAAGCCACTCTGACTTGCTTACTTCTATGTAATTGTTCAACATAACTTCCATAGTAAATTTTTAAACAAACTAAATTGCTTATTTACACTAGTTCAGACCTTCACAGCTATACCCCACCCCCCAACCATGCTATTTATACAGGATAAAATCTTCTCCATTCCCTTTATATTGCATTGGTTGGAAGGAATTTCTAGAAAACTGCTGCTTTTTAGAAGAGATTCCCAAGAAGATGACCTCCACCCCACCACCACCACAATAATCACTTTCATCTTTTAACCTCTTCAAGTTTGGGGCTAACTGTTATCTATCCTACATATCCTCATAATCTGCATTTCTTAGATTCCCCTTTAATGTCCTCCCTATTACATAAATATAACAATCTCATTGAGTAAGTCTATATTTTGAGTGACTTGTATTGAGTGAACATTTAGTAAAAAAAAGATAAATAGAATGACTGGGCTGGTTAGTATATCTTGTCAGAAACTTTAATGATATACAGAGATTACTAAAGAACTAAAACAAGAAAGTAATGGAAGATGAACTCAAAGAGCAAAAACATTTGGTGAAAAGAGATGTTACAAAGAATTACTTGTGACGGTCAAAATAAAAAAATAAAAAGACCTTTTACAGAAATAATTTGAAAATTGACAGGACACTTTTGTGGAAATTGTCAGTTCACTTAAAATATTAACTGCTTGTTCATGCACATATTTTGATAGAGAGATTTTTAGAAATAAAAGTGTTCCATACACATATGCTTTAATAGATATTTATAGAATCATATAGAACCAAATTCATTATATATATATATATATATATATATATATATATATATATATGGTGGACTCTCCTATTGTGAATTATAAATGAGGATCAGTATTGGATGGTGCCTTTCATTTTACATTAATGCATGCTAGCAGTGGATATTGTGGAGAAAATCAGGTAAGGGAAAGATATATTTCATATGTGCTTTCTTAACTGTGATACTAGCCCAGCCTTGCTTCGGGCGACAAAGCTACACTGACAGATGAAATTTGTTAAAGCAGGATTTTGATGGTGTCTCTGCTTCAGAACTTGACAAAGCTGATCATAGTGCTTCAGTTTACTGTCTTCAAAAACCTTTAACTTAATGAGACATGTCTTACACCACTTTTTGGTTTGATGTTTGATATATATATCTCAATCAGCTAAGTGACAAATGTTATATTTGTATTAATCATATATATATATATATATATATATATATATATATATATATATGGATTTTTTTTTATTAATCCAACAGGTTTTATAGCTTTAATATTATATCTAGTAGATGCTCAGTTTATTTATTAAACAGTATATTTTTGTCTACCTAAATATATTGTTTAATAAATACACTGAGCATCTACTCAAATCCACTAGAAATAACATTTAAGTGATTTTATATATATATATAAGTGAACATAGAAATCAACACTTAGAGTTGACAGTCTGTTTCATGCTAGATGCAATCGTCAGGCGTGACAACTGCATCTAGCATGAAACAGACTGTCAACTCTAAGTGTTGATTTCTATGTTCACTTTTATTTTTATACATGCTCTATCTCTGATATTGAGCACTTTATCCCATAAATATAGCACATCTTAAGACTATATTTCTTTATAGATATCTATATATATATACACACACACACACAAGGTGCGATGAATAAATTGTCATCTAAATTACACAAAAATGAAATCTAAATATCTCTGTATATTCATATCAATATATCTATGCCTTCATAATCATTTATAAATGTATACGAATCTTTTTCTAATAAAGTATAGATTTCCCCTGTCTCTCTGAAAGCATATCATTCCTACAAAATATTTCATAAGCTTAAATGGGGTGAAGCAAAAAAGCCTTATATGGAAAGATGCTTGAGTGTTCCCAGACTCAAAGATAATTTGAATTTCATTTGACTGCTCTAATGAGTCTCAATAAAAGTGATTTTAATTTTCAAGAGGAACATAGGTATAGATCTGTTTTGCAAGATGCTTTCAGTGCTTACGAATTATGACAGGAAAGGCATGAGCCAGTCAAGCATGATCCCCATGTCTGAAGGCTTTGAAAAATCTAAAGCTTCAAACAACAAGGCAAGGAGACATGAAAGAATATCATTTTGGTGGGTGTCCAATAACTTTTCATAAATGGTAATTGCTTCTTCATTTTCTGAGAGATGGGAGAAACCTGTTAACTTGTAAAATAAGTGGAAATAAAATTGTTGTTAACAAAAGAGAGAAAATTTCTAAGTCAACGATCAGGAACGACGATTTACTGCCATAACAATTGTCTATTCCAAAGCAATACTTACGGATATATATATATACAAGTGCCTTTCATGCTCACATGTGTAGGACAATGCACACATATGCACACATATGCATTTATAAGGTAATCAGTTTATGTGTGATTATGTCAATAAAAGTACAAAAGAGATTGAATCATTTTTAATGATAGAAACTGAAAAAAAAAAAAAAAATGAAAAGAAATTACTTCCATTTATTTGATAGAAAAGATCCACATCTCTGCGTTCTTCTCACCAGCAAAATTTTCTCAAACAGAAAGTTCTGCATCGTGACAGCAAAGAAAAGAAAATATGAAAGAAAAGATGCAATAATCAATTCATTTATATGACGAGTCCCTTGATTTCAACACTCGGAAGGACAAACACTATGCAAAAGGCTTGTATGGAAAACATATGACAAAACAGGAGAAAATATCAAATCCATAAAATTAATTCAATTTGTCATTAAGACTGATTATTTCTTCCTCAAGATAACAGTGATTCATCAGGGCTTACATTAATGATCAATCTACATCAACAACTGTTCATCAAGTGTTTTCCAACAGTTTAAACTAAGATTATAAAAAAGAAAATGGCCGTTAATGAGATTTATTAATATCTGATAAGTTTATTTTCACACAGCAGAAGATTAAACAAAATTCAATAAGAGTTTGCTGTTCCAATCATCTAAGTAAAAAGAGCCTCCTTGACTTGAAAAATCAGCATCTTAAATCCTAACTTAAGATTCAACACCAGTTTCTGGATCTAATAGGATATACACAAAGGTTTCAAATATATGGCATGCCCCAACTGATGAATTTGACATTATTCTGCCCTCTGAAATGGCTGTTATCAACATCTGATTGTGGGTAATATAAATAGTTACATTTACAATCAAAATGTTTAACTCAAATTCTGAATTCTTTCTGACAAAAGCACTTCAAGTAAATAATATATAGAGGAAACATACTGGAATGGGCAGAGGATGATTGGGCAAGGGCTGTCAACATAAGTTTGATCAAAAGCTACAGCAACCAAACAGAGAGAGGAAGATCATTCTCTGTTGGAAACTCTGCAAGTGAACAAAAGTACTGACCTTGTTCCCTTGAAAGACTCACATTTAATTTACTTAGTCTATACAATCAGACTTTTCTTTTCAGTCTGTGTAAAAAAAAAAAGACCAAGAACATAATAGACATTGCACACAAGTGTCTCTAACACAAAGATCTAGCACTATCAAAAATAAGATGAATTATACATCTGAGGGAAGTAAAAAAAAAAACACTTTATATAATCAACAAGAATAAGACTTTCCGTTTGAATAACTTGTTGAGTGAAGACAATAACTAAGAATTTCAGACAAAACTATGAAAGCTGAAGAAGACATTGACCAAAATAGAATGATGATAAAAATGGCAAATATAAAGATACTAATTCAGGTATGTTGAGGAATAATGAAAATAACTTAACTGAGAATTATTGACAGTAGTTTGTGCAAAAAATGAAGGGAAAAATGAAGGATATAGTTTACAGTTTTCTGGTACATGGAAAGAAACAAAATGGAGTCCCAGTGTAAGAATTAAAACTGTCATATTATTCTCAATTAATAGATAATTTCATGACCCAACTAAAATGGCCGAAAAGAACAAGAGAGAAATGAAAATCATCATGAGAGCAGAACTGGATTTCTGTCCGCTGGGAAGACTTGAGAACGTATTTGGTAGAATCATTGGTATTTTCTTGTTGTTTTTCTTGTGTGTTTAATATAAAACCAATAAATAATGATTTTTCAATAAACTTGTTATGTGATCAGTAAATAATTCAAGATCAACAGATTAATTAGAAAAAAATGACTCAAGAAACAATGATTCTAATTTTTCTTTGGAAGCTGTTCAATGAGCCACACTTATTTCAGCCTGAAAAATAAGTCCTTACTATCTAAGCCAATGAAATAAAATTCATGGGACATTGATCTTATAAGCAATAAACTAATGAAAATTTATGGGTTATTGATTTTACAATCAATGAAATCAAAGTAAATTCATAGCTGATTGGTTTTATAAGCAATGAAATGATCAATATTCATACTTGACCTGTGTCCTTTGGCATTCAGTCAATGTCTACAAAAGGTTTTTTTTGATAAAATTCCAGAAATTAAATTTTCTAAAATACAAGAACAATAATAAAACTAGATTACCTGTAATATCAAAAAGTGACTGCAATATTTAAGCAATTTTGTAATTACAGTGTACTTACAAAATATCAAAAGCTTAATATTGTTTCTCTTTTGCAATTTCTTGTTTCTCTGTAATAATTTCTATCATTTATTTGCCATGTCCCTTCAAGATGTTTGGTAATGATGACTCTTAGGAATTTCCTGTCTCTTGACATTTTACTGTCCTTCTTTCTTGTGAAAACTGAATCGGTTCAGAAGACAGTCGATCAGTTATAATTTCTATAGAAACCAGAAAATGGTTCTAAATGCAGAGAAATAAAATAAAAAATACTTCAACAAAGAATCTTTCATTGGTCTTCAAACAAATCTGTATAAATAAATAAAAAACTCAACCCAGATATACCCTCTCCTAAACTCTCATATATATATATATATATATATATAGTTTATGAAAAACTAGGTAATGCATATGGGTAAACCTAAGGAGGATATAATCCAGAGAGCTCAATGTAAATCCAGAGCAAATAATTTAAATAAAAACAGACCACTTTAAGGTTCCATGTAATAAATTATTTCACCACAGCCCTTTTAAAAGGACTGCGGATCATCAGACTTTACGTTCATAAATACATATATATTTAAATAAGTTTTTTTATGGTACAAAATTTAATGATAGCTAGGAATAAGCAAAATTTATATAGCATTTTAAAAAGCTAAAAAACTCCATTCGTTATCATTACTATTAAATTTACACACTTTTTTATATCCCAGAAATAAACTTGATAAGGCTGGGACTTATATATTATTTAATCATATAGACACAATCATTTTACTCACTACAAAGATACAACTTGGTTTTAGTGCATTTCAACTGCACTTTGATGGATGAGAATCGAAAATGGTTTATATATCAGTTGAAATTCACTGAAACCAAGTTGCATCTTTGTAGTGAGTAAACTGGTTTTGTATATATGATAAAATTATAATAAATAATTATCGCTCTACTATCGGTATCGAGCCCTCTTTTGGATTGATGCTGTGAACGTTGGAATTTATATATTACTTTCGTTCTCATCGCATCGAAGATATATATATATATATATATATATATACATACTTCAATGCAATCTTCAAGGCCATGGGTCCTCTATTTTGGCTCAACTACTTATATATGCTAGTCAGTGATGCATCATGGGGAGGAGGGGTAAGATCTATTGTATAATCTTGATGGCTATTGGGCGGGTGGTAAGGGTTCTGTTTCAAATTATTCTAGGGGCTATTGAATAGAAATGTGAATTCAAATGCAGTTATTTGTAGTTATTTTAGAGTTTTATTTCTTAACTTTTTACTTATTATTTACTATTATTTTATTATTTGTTGTTGATTATTATTATTATCACCTTTACTTGTGTCTATGTGTGTATTAGTAGTTTGTTAATTTGCGTCTATCATGAAACAGCCTGTTGCCTCTAAGTGTTGATTTCAATGTTCACTTTTACACACACTCTCTGATATTGAGCACTTTCCCATAAATATAGCACACATTTAAAAAACTATATTTCTTCACATATATACACACAATTTAGGGTAGGTCGATTTTGAAACCACAACTAACTCTACCCAGAGAACATTGCTAATTAACATAAATAATAACTGCACAAAATATTTTTCTCTGAAAGTTTACCAATTTTTGCGCAAATGCATTTAAATAGTAACATAATTGAATATTCTGAATTTTGCCTGGTGTTAATCGAAAAGATAAGTTAAAGTAGGTCAAATTAACACAGGGTTTTGAAGAAAAAATGTAGAGAATAGCCTTAAAAAATGTTTTATTTTATTCAAAATTGTGCAGTTCTGGGTAAATTAAAGAAAAGTAAATTAAAAAGCAAACATTACAAAAATATTTCATTGAAAATTCTATAAACTATAAACAAATTCGAGCTTGTTTTAAGCGGTTATTTTTTTCAGTCTGCACTGGAAATATCTTTAGTATTCCATGTGTTTTTGTTTACATTGGTTTCAAGTTTATTGAGCTGATTTAAAACACAAAAATAATTAAGTCTGTTCCTTTTTTATTTTAATAAAATTAATTATTAAAAGAAAGAAAGAAAGAAATTTATATTCACTGTGATATTTAATATTTTTTTTATTTTTGGAGACATTATTTTTCATTCGCGAGTTTGTTTTTTTGCAATGAAAGATGAAATAATAAGTATGTATTTACTTACGAATCACTTCTTACACGAAATGATTCGTAAGTAAATACATACTTATTATTTCATCTTTCACTATATTTTTCCAGTTTTTTTTTATTTCACTTTGGAATTATAATTCAATTTGTTTATTTTTTTTATAATAGAATAAACATTTTTTCAGATATTTTTATAAAAACGGTTGGAAAACGAACTGTACTTTCTACTGCTACAAAATTTGGAGGACCACCTTGTTCATTAGATAAAAGTAAAAAAGAACTGCCTATTTTTCAACAAATCCTCCAGTATAGTTATTTTCTAAAAAGTACTTGTTCAAACTTAACAAACTTTGCTATTTCAAAATTTAATATTTCAGTTACCAGTGGAAGACAGAGAATATTTAAAAGACCAGAGGGCCAAAATAGGACCCATGGGTAGTTTCCAACTTGGACCTGTTGATAAAACTGCCATTCAGAAACCCAAAAAGAGTGTAGTGGAAGGAGAAAGACAAAAACAAATTTATTCATCTCCCATTGCCTCCACATCTTATGATCAGGATTTTATTCTTTCCAGTCATCAAATAGTGATGAAATATATGATGCATATGAACCTGCCAGACATTCCAAGGGTGTTTACAGCCTTTTAAAAATTCCTCCGTATGCTACTGAGTTGATCAGTGGTGATTGTCCATCAAACTTAGGAGCAAGCCTTGCAAATGCCTTTCTTTTAGATTTGAAGGCTATGGGCTTTCTCAAATAAAGTGTTAATATTGAAGACATAATTTTGGATAAATCTAAAATAAGCCGTGCAAAAGAAAGAACAAAACAAAATGCCCATCAAAAATACATTGATAAAGCAGAAAAAATTATTTGTATTGTTGTTGACAGAAGACATGACAAAGATAGATTGCTATATAAAGAGATTGTGGAGGCAGATGGAAATAAAAAAATTACAGAAAACAAAGAGAACAGAACACCATTTGACATTCATAAAGGGGATGGGTTGTGCTAAAAGTGGAAAGTACCTCACTCACAGAGTTATCGCTAATACTGGTGCAACTGGTGCTGTTCTAGCAAAGGAGCTTACTAGTGTTTTGGCAGGAGTATAACAGTGTTGATACCCCAAAGGCTGTTTTACTGGACAGCACCCATAGAAATACTGGCTGTGAAGCTGGGCTAGTTACAGTTCTAGAGAAACAAATAAAAAGAAAATTACACACATTGGTTGCTCTCTACATAAAAATGAGCTTATGTTCAGAGCTGTTTTTAAGCACATTGAGAGCAACACAAGATGTCCAACATCATTTATTGGTCCACTTGGGAGATTTTGTGCAAATGACTATGACTATTTGCCCCAGGTCAAATTTGCACCCATAGATAGCCAATATTCTAGCATCAATCAGACAGTTGATCTAAGTAGTGAGCAGATACTTCTTTTAGAATATGCAGTAGGGATTTCACTTATGGAAAGTCAACCCTAGATATGCTGCATGGAAAATTGGGCCCTTAAATAAAGCAAGCTGTTTGACGTTAGCCACCAGACTAATGTATTTGTGGACTTGAGGCATTTACCCTAAAAACATATTTTCCAAACTACACAGCCTTATCCAGTTTATTCTTGGAGTGTATGCAGTTTGCTGGTTTGAAATTAAAAGGGACAATAAATTTCATAACCAGCAATTGTATATTTTCAATATGATGCAAATAATTAAGGAACTACCACCTGAAATTCAGGAGATTGCATTTGAAAATATTCAACATAAGGATTTTGGTCTCCTACCAGAAAATATGTGGTATGTATTGCTGAAATCAAATGAACCGTAAGTGAAGGAAGAAGCTGTAAAAAGAATTTTAGCCATTAAGGTAAGTAATTCACATAATATTGATTAAAATGATTTCATCGATTTATAGTTTCATTTTAAAGTACTATCCTAATTTCATTATAAAAATTAAAACAAGTAAATTTAATTTTTTATTTTGATTTAATTTTTTTTTTTTTTTTTCAGGAGTGAAACCAGAAAGAGGTTAAAAAAATATCAAAGATAAATTTTGATTCAACACATTGGTCTCAGTTGATCGACCTGTCCCAAAATGGAGTTTGTGAGCTTTGGATTCACAGAGGAATTTTCTGATTATGAACCTCTGGAATCATCAATGAGAGGGAATTAGAGTTACCTGATTTGACTTCACACTCACAAAGTGTGGAAAGGGCTGTAAAATTAACAAATGCATCTTCTCAATCAGTCTATGGAATTGAAACAAGGCATAGGCACATAATTACAAAAGTTTTATGCCATGAAAAAGGCCTCCCTTTGCTTCAAAAGACTTATGTAGAGCAGTTTAATATGATTCAATAATAAAAATTGATATTATTCTCACAACATTCATGTTTTTTGTCATGTCTTTTATAACTTTATGCCTTACAATTATTATCTAAAATAGAAACTTAAACCCACTATTAATAACCAGTAGATTTTTAGACGAGGATTTCAAATTACAATTGTAGTTTATATTAAAATCATTTATCCCTTAATTTGCTCCTAGCAAAGTCTATACTTGTTTACTTTTGTTTCATTGATAAAAGAAAAAATAACTGTTTTACAATATCTTGCAATGTTATTACTGACATATCTCAATTAATAAGGTAAAATGCAGTTTATCTGAGCTGTTTGGGTGGGGTGGAGGTTTATAATTTCAATTTAATTGCTACTTTTTGATATATTGTATTTATTTCATTTGAATAATATAATTTAACAAACTTTGCTGGATTTAAATTATAAATTTTTTAAGCAATTTCATATCTAAATGTATGAAAAACAAGGGTTTTCTGGTGCTTCATATTAGATGATCTTTTAAACTAAATGCTCAAAAATTGATGCAAGTTACAAATCTACTTTTTGGTGTCAGTACTTATTGTCCCAATACCCAACTTTCTCTGGGTGATTCTTTTTGATATTCAAAAAAAAGTTGAAAATCAACCTACCCTAATACACATGAGATTGCAGGTAAAATTGGGATATCACATTCTCTCACAGTAAGTAACCCCTTGCATCTTAGTACCTTTCTTGTTTTGCTGGGGATGAAATGATTTAAAGATATGACAAATGACATTTGGGAAAAGATATGGCATGATAAAGTTTAGTAGCCCAATTCTGAATGTGCATTCTCAACGGATACTGAGAGCCTGCAATTATATCAAAACCAAATAGAATATATCCCCAGAATGTCCACACAATGCTGAGTGGGTGGACAACCCTCATCATATCAAAAATGTTGAACTATTTCATTAAGATTTATTATTGGCATTGAAAATGGTGTCAATCCCAGACTGATGTCAATAAATCAGTCTTGGGAAAATCTGCACACAGAATTCCTTTGTTGACAGAAGCTTCCATTTTAAATCCCAGTCCTTTCAGATTGAATAATACAGAACTGTCATGCCAAATTTCCAGACAAAATTCACATTTATCAGTCAGCATCAACATCTTGATTTCATCATCAGATCAATTAAAAATCCCATTCTCATTTCAATGAATTAAACTTCCATTTCTGGATTCATGAACATTGACTGAATAATTGGGAACACAGGCAAAAATGTTGAATCTGCATTTTCATCTGGCATTCTAGACAGAAAACCAACAAAGTGTGAATGATATCTATGTTGCCTTTGTTTAATGGTAAACATCGTTCTGGAGTTCCACTCTGAAACCACACATGCTCACGGGATCCTTATTTGATGAAGACTTTATTCACAACACATCTGTTGTTCTCATAAAACTATACATTGCCTATTACTTCAGTTTTTTTGGCCCTGACATATGAAGTAGGATTTAAATAATTGTTGGTTAACTTTTTTCTTACTTGTTTTTTTTTTTTTTCTTCTTTCTTAATTGCCACATGCTAGGAAGCTTGTCTACAGACAGAAAGACAAGAAGCAAATTTGACGTGAAAAAATAGTCAAGAGATTAGGAAATTAATTTATTACAATAATATTCTCTTGTAAAAGACTTCAACAGAAATTATTGACAAAAAACCTTGACTAGAATGTGCTAAAACAAACTGTTTCAGAGTATGGTAACATCTTTAGCTTTGAGTGCTTCAGATTCAGAGGTTTAGTTATCAGAAGACAGAAGGATTTTTAAACAGAGATTACCAAAATCTTTTTTTTTTTTTTCCATAAAATACAAACATTTGTTTGAATAATTATTTAATTTTCTTGCTGTATTCCTGTAAAGTACAGGGTTTCACGAACACACATCATAAATGAAACAATTCTGGTCTCAAAAAGCTAAGATTGCCATTGATCAAACAGAATTGGATAAAATATTTGTTAAGGACAAAAAAAAAACAAAAAAACTATATACTGTATATACTTACCTATCATGCAGCTTTTGAAGTCCTAATTTTGAAACTAAATTTGACATGGTCGCATTATACATAAGATATAAAATTAGCATATGTACCACTGGCCCTGACTATGCCATTGATCAAACTATATATCCATTTACTGTAGTCAAATTAGCTTCAACATTATATATATATATATATATATATATATATATATATATAAAGGTGTAATTTTTAATGTTTATTGTGTCATTTTCTTTCAGGAAAGTTTCCTGTAAGCAAACAACATCATGGAGTTGATTTGAAATGAGGAGTATTAGTTCATCCAAGTTAGCTTTTATACCTCTTATGTTCCATTAGATTATTTTATTTGCCATATTTCTAGATTTGTTGGTGATTTGTTCTTCAATGACCAGTCATCTGTATCCATTGTTTCCAGAGATTCAAATCTGTTTTCAGTTGAATTTCTTGTTTTTGAAGTAGAGCATGATCTATCCATCTTGAGTTTTTGTTTGTCTGGAGGGAATTTTTTTTCCTTCTTTTTCTTCATGCGCTGGATTTGAAGTTTTTCCGGTCGTTTTTTGTGTAGTTGTTGTTTCTGAAGGGTTTGCATTTTGGGGTTTTAAAGTAGCCGAGTTTTTATTTTCAGATGTTTGTGGGTTGGTTTCAGGTTTTGTTTTTGTTTTTTAATTCTTTCATCAGTTCCCTCATCTCTGAGTAATTTTGTGATGTCTTCCATTTTAATGTTATTTTCGCAGTTTTGTTTATTATTTTCAAGGGAATTTTTTTTTTTACTACTTCTGCATATTTTGTGGTTTCTACCATTTGTCTTATCTCCAGGTAGGTTAAATTTTTTTGTATATTTCAAATGAATTATTTCTTTTTTTTCTTTCTTCCATGTTTCACAGTTTCTGGAATTGGCATGATGGTTTCCCTGGCAATTGATGCACTTATAGTTTTTTTTTGGCAGTCTATATGTATGTCTTGTTCTCCACATCTCCCACATACCAGTAGACGTGTATGATGGTCCTGGTGGTGTCCATATCTTTTAAAACATTTCAAGGGGTTCGGGATGTACTGCTCTATTTTTTTCTATATTATAGCCAATTTTTAGATCCTTTGATGTGGTAGGTGTATTGAAGGTCATGATGTAGATATTTGTTTCTTATATTTTTCCTTCAGTTTTAGTTGTGATTCTCTTCACTTCTGTTACTCCCTGGTTTTTTAATTCTTTTTTTATTTCTTCTATTGAACATAAAGTTAATTCTCTACTGTGTATCACACCTTTAGAAAAATTTAACCTTTCATGAGGGTAGGCTTTAACTTTCAGTTTATGAAACTGATTCATTTTTAGTAGAGAATTTGCATATTTTTGGTTTTCTATTTCAACAAGTAATGTTCCATTTCTCAGTTTTTTAACCATTTTGGCAGTGATGTTTTGGGTTATTACTTTTAGTGAAAGGTGACAGTGAACTTAGGGAAGTTTTCTCAATTGATTCTAATACAATAATTCGGGGAAATGTTTCCTTATAATAGTTTTCATCCTCGGAGTCTAAATCCTTATGTAGTCTCTTGGAGTTTTTTTTTTGGTAGCCATTAATTGTTTTAATTTTCTTCATTATCCATGCTCCCCACCCACCTCGGAGTCCAGTGTTGGGAAGCAGCCAGGAGGGAAACCCATTTGCCCTGGCACTACAGGGCTACATGGATAGTATACTCATATATGAGAAAGGTCTTGAGTACCCATATGTCTTTAGTTTCACTGACCAAGTCCAGAGGCACTTCAGGTAGTATACAGCCATGTTTTGATCTTTTGTTCCCACACTGATTGACCCTAAGCCACCGCTTTCCATCACATTTTAGGGGTAAGGTGTTAGTATAGTTAGTGTAGGGTTTGGGACTGGGAAAGTTAATTGTAAGTTGTAGTTGTTTTGGGATGGGTTAGATGTGATGGGGCATGACCAGCCGATAGATCGGATCGGGCCTCTCTGACCGCCCGTCTATCCCAGGTAAGGGCTGAAGTGGTGTGTTGCAGGGTCATGACCTGCTCAACCACCAGGATCCTGTCCCCAGGAATCATGGGTCGCCACCCACAGCCAACAGGTGGCCCCATTGACAGACTTTTACCCTCTGCAGGGGGGCATTTGGGATATTCTGATGCCCCGCCAACAGGACGTGTTTACATTTGGATAAACATTGAGCAGATATGAATGTACATGAGAGAATCATCGAAGATTGTAGTTTAAAAGCAGTAAAATCAACCTTGCTAACTGAACGATCCTCTGTGGCCCAATTGGTTAAGGCACATCAGGCTAAATGATGGTTCTGTATAGGATACGGGTTTGATTCCTATTGGAGGATGCATATTTTCTATGAAAATTTCTCAGACATTCAGGCCGGTAAATGTTGTTAATACAGTTTATTATAAACAGAGCATTTACTTAAATATTTGTATCTATAAAAAAGAATATATAAACATAAAAAAGTCTATATATATATATATATATATATAACATCAACAAAATAAACCAAGGTATTGGTAAACCCTACAGAAAACCTTGCAAGTGACAAAACAAAAAAGAGAAACAAACTGGGAAGAAAAGAATGTGGCCAAGTAGTTAGAACGTTCACCTTCTGACTATGAGGACCAGAGTTTGAATCTCATTGTGGTACGTCCTGGGTATGACATTAAACTACATCCGCGTCCTGGGTATGGCGATAAACTACGTCCAACAGCAAGGCCACGGATAATGTTTTTGGAAAAATAATGTTGCCAGCTATACGTTTTTGAACGTCCTGGGTATGGCGATAAACTACATCCAACAGCAAGGCCTCAGATGGTGTTTTGGGGAAAATAATGTTGCCAGCTGTACTTTTTTTTGAAACAGTAATGTTGCCAGCTATGCGTTTTTGAAACAGTGGTGTTGCCAGCTTTTTTTTGTGAAACCATGTTGCCAGCTATACGTTTTTTTTTTCTTTTTGAAACCATAATGTTGCCAGCTATGCGTTTTTTGTAAAAAAATAATGTTGCCAGCTATACGTTTTTTATTCCATACAAAATAGGCATTTAAAATTCATATAAACTGGACTTAGCATTAAATAACCCACAGTGGTTGATATGCCATAAAACCCAAACAAACTCATTATGGTTGATTTATCAGAAAGGTAACTTTTTAATGTTTCAGTCAGGAGAAGGCAATCCCAGTATGCAGTACTTTTGGAAAGTGCCTGAAAACCATACCACGGGTTGACCCAAGACTTGTGAGTCAAATTGGGTAGTGAAATTATGAGCAAAATTGGGTAGACAAAAATTCTTTAGGAGCCGTTGATGGCTGTGCTAGCAGGAAGTCACAAAACAAATATCTACCGAAATAGCAAAAGACATTGCTCTGTCTAAATGAACAAGACAGAACTAATATGCTACACAGTAACAATAGTTAAAAACAAACAATATTTAAACCACTACTTGAGTTTCATGCTACAGAACATGGGATCAGAGGGGAAGAGAGCAAAACAAAACAACAGTCAATCATGGATGGGGAGGAGAAAATCAGCAAAGAAAAAAAAAAAACCTCTGTGGTTGGATATACATAGCCCAGGCAAGTCTAATCTAACTGAACAAGAGGAAAAAAAAATCACTAGCCTGGTGGTAGACGGCACAGTAGGTATTTAATATCTGCTTACAGCTATAAAATAAATTAGAATATTATTTAACAGTCAAACATTGCTGCTTAGCTTTAATCTTGTTAATTTTTCTTCAAGACATAATCTATACATATCCAAATTATTTTTATGTTTTATTTTTTTTTAAGAATTTTAAAGTTATTTATACCTACTTCTCTTAATTTTCCACTAATACACTAACATGGATATAAATTTTTCAGATGTTCTTCATAAAACAGCATATGGTTATAATACCTATTTTTCCATTCATTCTCAGTGGCTCCTATGTAGAAACTCTCCTTGTTAGCACTAGTCCTATTTGTTATTTCTGTTTTAGCCAGATATAATACCTGGTCATTCGTATTCGAGGATACCAGTCTATTAGGGCAGCTAGCCAATCCCTGCTGCAGACGCTCTCTCAGGCACATTTGCGTTTATTCAATACCCACAGAGCCAACTGGTGGTTTATAATGTTGAGCAGACCTTAGTTACAGTTTCTGGAAGAGCATGTTATCTAGCATGATCAACAATCTGAACAAGGCCAACACACTCAAACTCTCAGTCACGATGACTTGTGACATGGCACTAGCACAGCTATTGATGGCCCCCAAGTGTTCTGTCTACCCAATTTCACTTACAAGGTTTGGGTCAACCCTGGTATGAATTTGGAACCAAGTTATCTCCATTTCTTTCTTACTATCAGAAATTATAAGTGAATGATGAAGAATCAAGTTCGGATAGTAATGGCCTGAAAGAGAGCTCCATTTGACTCTTCGATGAAAAGTGAACAGAATGTATCTACCCAGTTTTAACGTTCTAATTGGCTGAGAAAAATTAATGAGAACCTCTGATAAATGAGACAAGAGAATTCATTTGACAAGACTAAGAAAAATCTATATATTTAGGTAGTGAGCACAGAATTAGAAACAGCAAGAGTCAGTCAGGGTTTGTAAAACAGTCTGCATTAGATAGGTTAACAGCAGGAGGATATCAAAAGAACAGACAAACCCAGGAAAGACATGAAACATAAACATATATCCAGGGACCTCCATTTTGTCATTTTTTCTTCACTTGACAAGCATACTTCTTTTTCTACATGCTGTTTCCCTTCAGAACATTGGCAATCATTACTCTCCACAACTTCCTGTCCTTTGTAGCTCTCAAATAATATTTCATTTCATACAAACCATGCTCTACCATTCATTCATTCAAGCTTGCCATGTAGATTATACATTGTTTTCATCTGTTTCTCTTGCCTTCAATCTGTCCTGTGAGTATCAAATTTTCCAAGTCCTCTTTATGTGCCCTAGAAATTCCTGATGTTAAGTATAGGTGTTCTTTTTTTATCCATTGTTTTTAGAATTTTGTTGTTACTCACAATATTCAGTCCAATGTAAAATAGTTACAATCAGAAATACAGACAAATCCTGAAAAAGGCCAGAGCATACAACAGCCAAAATGTCATGAATATGACAATAAAGATGAGAAACACAGTCTGAACAATGTAAATGTAATAGTGTATAATGCCTTGTCTTAGAAATATAAACAAATAACTTGCTTTTTTTTTTCTCCTGCCTCCTTTTTGTCTAATGAAAGAAATCTTAGAATCTGAGCAAAGAGTTAAGATTTTATTAACTTTGAAATTTGTAAAAACTGATGATTGTTTACCAATTAGGGTAACATTGTTATCGCAGAGATGACAAATATTAGGAATGCAGGTTATGGTATTAATGCTGATTTGAATTGTCTGCCTAAAGCCAGGATAACAATGAATGCAACAACAAAAGAAAAAACATTAATGCACCCGGGAATATTTTCTGTCGGTTCAACTACAAAGTTTCAAAGTACCTTAATGATCATCTTCTTTCCATTATTGTTAAAAAAGATGACATTGTCAACAAAATAAGCAAACCTGTGGAACAAGTTGGCAATCATGTGACTGACCAACATGCCACTTATTACAGTGAAGAACCAAGTCACCTGATCAATTACTTTTCAAGAAACATTTTTCCTCAACACCGAAATCATGTCTCTTCTGTTATTTTAAAAAAAAAAATTTTTGTTGCTGCAAAATTTACAAGAAAATGAACAGGTTTTTTAAAGTTCACAAAACATTTCCTAATGTCTATAAATGATTTCTATTTGTGGGTGTGGGCAGTAATGAAAAGAGTTTTCTTTTTTATTTATTACTTTTTCCCTATTCTTTAGCCTTTCTGTATCATCTGAGGTTTTAAAATATTTTTATTATTCATTTATAAGCTGAATATTTGTTCATAGATTGAATATTGCCACCACATTTGGTCTGGTGCTTCTGCTATGTATTTAGAGATTTTTGATAAAATACAAAAATGAATCTGCAATGTTATTGGGTTGACCTTATATCTCAGCTTCGGTCTCTTTCCCCCCTGCTGTAATGTAGTTCCAATGTGTCTTTTCTAGTGATATTTTCATGGCAATTGCTCTGATGAACCTTTCTCTATGCTTCTTAGATTCTATAAATTTAAATGCAGTACCAGATTGGTGCCAACATCTAATCATTTTGCAGTTGAAATTACTAAATACAAATGTAAGTTCTATGCTGACACTTTCTTTTTTCACTCATCTTGCTTGTAGAACTTTTTTGCAGCTTCTTACTTTCTTCTGCAGCCAACTTTGATGTTCAAAAATTTAAATGCAATGCTAATCGTTATCTTCTATCTTAATTCTTGTTCTTTTATTGTCCTCTCTCCTTAATAGTGTTTTTTCTCATATTCTCTCACAGTCACTAACCACTTGTGTCTTAGTAACTTTATTACCTTGCTTAGAGTGAAATGATTATATACATATTCATTTGTATGGATATTAGTTTGTAAACCTGGGTTTCATGCTTTGCGATCATCAGACAAACTGATTTATTTTTTTAAAAATGGATATATTTATGCTTATTCGTGTTTGATTATGTGTGTGGGCAGGGGAATAGAAGGACAATTGCATATTATATATATATATATATATATATATATATATATGCCCAAACGCATGGATGTGTATCTGTGCCTAACCTCAGATTATTTATATGGGTGTGTTTGTGTGAACTAAAATGCATACATTTGTATGTATGTGTGTCTGTGTATGTGAGAGTGTCATCCCAAACAAACACAGAAGAAAATAACCCCCCAACCAAACATAAGTCATAAACTAATATTCATACAACTTAATATGTTTGCTCTATCACTGATATTGAGCACTTTCCACTAAGTACTGTGCATATATATATATGTGTGTGTGTGTTTTACTCTAAGTTCAATTTAGTCTGCAAGTCCATTAAAAAGCCAATTTTGCCCACTTCCAAAAAAGGTTTGACAACTCCTATTTTAGTCAATAATTGTATTTTGCTTCTATCAGCTTTTATATAACAAAAAACACAAGGTAGTTTTTCCAGAAAAACGAATTTACATTAAGTAATTAACTAAATGTTCTCAATCAGTGGATGAAAGCAAAAAAGAAAAAAAAAACAGCAAATTTCAGGGAATTAAAAACTGGTAAAATTTTAAAAGGATCTGAAAATAAAAACAAAAAAATGTATGCTTAAACTTTTGCTTAACCTATACATTTAATAGTCCTGTTCTATCAGTAACATTTTCATTAATTCTTCACTACTAATAATCCCTTTCTTTATAAAAAAAAAATATGAGCAACACATTCAGATAATTCATATAATGGATCATATTATACCACATTCTATAATAAAATCACTTCCGATACATTTTCCATATTCCTATACCAGGATCGCTTCCGATACATTTTCCATATTCCTATACCAGGATCGCTTCCGATACATTTTCCATATTCCTATACCAGGATCGCTTCCGATACATTTTCCATATTCCTATACCAGGATCGCTTCCGATACATTTTCCATATTCCTATACCAGGATCGCTTCCGATACATTTTCCATATTCCTATACCAGGATCGCTTCCGATACATTTTCCATATTCCTATACCAGGATCGCTTCCGATACATTTTCCATATTCCTATACCAGGATCGCTTCCGATACATTTTCCATATTCCTATACCAGGATCGCTTCCGATACATTTTCCATATTCCTATACCAGGATCGCTTCCGATACATTTTCCATATTCCTATACCAGGATCGCTTCCGATACATTTTCCATATTCCTATACCAGGATCGCTTCCGATACATTTTCCATATTCCTATACCAGGATCGCTTCCGATACATTTTCCATATTCCTATACCAGGATCGCTTCCGATACATTTTCCATATTCCTATACCAGGATCGCTTCCATCTGTTTCACCTGTCATAGTTTTTAATCAGTGAATTAAATTCTTTATTCACATCAATAATATTATAGAATACATAAATAATTAATTTCTAAGTGAAAATGATAAGTAAAGAAATGAAAATGATTTATATTCTTCATTTGAAGAGAGTATGAATGTTTGTTTGTTTTTTTTTAATCCGGATTAATCAGGATTTAGTTTTGAAAGTATTTTATCCGAACTAAATCAAAAAACGTTTGGAAATTTAAAAAAAAAAAAAAAGATTTTGAAAAGAAGAAAAAAAGGAACAAAATTCTTAAATTCTAAGAGGGTGAAAAAAAGGAAAGCAGAGACACAGAAAGACAGAAACACATAGATACATACAGAGACAGAAACACAGATACATACAGAGACAAACACAGAGAGATGGAAAGAGAGAGAGAGAGACACACATACATACAAGAGAAAGAAACAGAAACATTGGTAGAACAATATATACAGAGATTGACATGGTGAAATACAAAATGAGAGACACACACAGTAACACAATGAGACAGAGACACATAAAATAAAGGACATACACATACAAAAACAAATAGGATGAAGGAAAAAAGAGAATGAAAGAGAGAGGGGGAAAAGGACACACAACCACAGAAGCCATTGCTCAAATCTACAAAGTCTTTGAATAGATTTTAGCTTGCAAGAAAAATACAAAGAAAAGTTGAAAGCCAGAAAAGACATGACGAAAGTAAACTGAAGAAAATATCAAATACAAAAAACAAGTTAAAAATAAAATGCCAACAAAAATTACAGTCTTGGGAAAAAGGAAGTTGTCACTGAAATTCTGATGTGTCTCTGGTCCCCCAAACACATTAGCATTAGTTAAAAGCCTTCAGACATGAGTAACAAGGCAGATAAAGTTCCATCAAGTTACACATACAATTAATTTCCTATTCAACCTATGGCAGCACAGGACCCAAGAGATAACAGATTTGGTCAAACAAAAAATACATCACACGCTGTTAATTAGATGAGATTCATAGAGTAATCACCAACTTCCTTCCCAGAAGATTTCCTTTCAAGGAAGCCAATGTCCCAAATGAAAAATATTTGTTGAGCACTGACTGAGAAAAATGAAAGAAACTAGCAAAGTGTTTTAGTTGTCTGCTGCATTCATGGCCAAACTCATAAAAAACAAGTTTGCTTTTGTTTTTTTCTTGTTTTTTTTTTTTTAGATTTTCTTCTACCACACACACACACACACACACACACACACACACACACACACACACAGAAAAAAAAAAAAAAAAAAAACATGGGAAGAGAAATGTTCAGGAATATCAATTCTCTTCAAAGTCACCTGCAACAATTAGAAACTTGATTATCCAACCAGAAGTCATAGAACAATTTCAACAATGCAAATCTGTCATTTGGTGATTTTGTGTTCTGAGCAGATAATTTGTCAATAGAAAAAGTTGAAGCAGTAGTGGTAGACATTTTACAACATCTTGTGGAGAGCTATTATCTACTTATAAGGGCAGCCATCTTGTATTGACTGCAGTCATTGACTTAAAATACAATTTAGCTACATAAAGAAATTTATTGCCATCTACATCAACCTCACAATAACAACAACTCTAAGTACAGTATTTACAATGGAGACAATCATTTCACAAAGTTAGCTAAAGAATTAAAACATTAATATTTCTAAATGATCATCAAGACAGGTGAGTAGTACACCCGACCAAGGGGAGCCTGATTGGAGGGGGGCAGTTCTTTGGGACCCTTGCTATCTTATCAATGTTTGCTTTTTTTCTACCTACATTTATATATGTTTTAAAATAAGCTAAGCACAACTGACTATTAAGGGATGAAAATTTTTCGCAGATTTTGATGTAATTGTCAGCTTTTTTTTTTGTCCTAATCTATGAACTTGTTTTGCTTATGCAATGTCTTGAAAAAAAAAATTCACTATTTTTTTGATCCATAAAGTTGATTGTGTTAAATTATTCAACTTTTTAACATGAAAAATGTCATTGTTTCAACTTGATGGAATGATCTATTATGACATGTCTTTTAATTTGTATCTAGATACATTATTTTTATTTTCAATTTTTCTAGTTGAATTGTTCACCTATATTGCATCTGATCCATTATTGATTACAATAAAATTAGTATTTTATAGAATACTACCTTATAAAAATTGAGTGGACTGAACTCATATCATAGATTAGGTGGGGACACAAAACCGCTGCACTGACCCTGACAATAATAATTCTTCAAGTCATTAATTTTTAAAACATATCCAGTTAATATGAATTCCTCATGGCAGAAATATTCCAGAAAAAAGAAAAAACACATCTGAATGATATTTTATTATTTTCTTAATTTCAGAATTGTTTTGTAATAATTCATTTTTATTAATTATTTAATTGCATATTTAATCAGGGATATATATATATATATATATATATATATATATAAAATTTATTTCAGGATATTATACCAAAAGCATGTAAGAATCACTACACAATTACAGTCGTGTAATATCAAATGCATCTCATCAGGTGGTTGTTAATTACTAGCAACTGAACAATTTAATTAGATTTAAAAGCAAAATACAACCACTTTTTATAAAAAAAAAAAAAAAAAGGGTGGGGGTGTTCTAAGGTTTGTGGTCTTTTGATCAACCAATCAAATATGACCTTACATTGAATTCAAATTAAGCAAAGCAGCAAAAATTAAAAATTATTTTTTATAAATGGGACATGACCTGTAGATTGGCAGCTAACAGCAGCCAGACATAAACTAAAGCAGATGCACATGGTTAAATAAATTATACAAACCAGACAATGCAGTTTTCTAAGAAATGAAAATGGGGGTGGGTGAGACGTAATTTAACAAAATGCTAAATAAGTTATAGGTTTTGTGAATTTCCTACAATTTTTTTTATAGTTGATAAATAAATGGCTTCTTTAAGAAACTAGTAAATAATTTCATCATTGCATATTAATTTACCAAATAATTCTATATGTTTAAATGTTTTTTTTTTAGAAGCTTTTATCTCATTTTAAGCTTTAGCTTTTTTCTTACTATTTGAGTGTGTGTGTGTGCACACACATTGTTTGGAGTTAAAGGGGGGGGATATAAAGTCAGAATTAAATTAACTTCCAAAAAGAGGTAACAATTTCTTTTTAAATTTCCCTAATAAGTCATTTTTATCAAAAGTTACCAACCATCACCTGAGGAAGTACAATCACAGTATTGAAACATGAAAGCTTTTGTATAGTGATGTAAAATGTTTTATAATATCTTATAATAAAAATATTACAATAATATTTTGCTTTACTTTATATTGAGCATTTTTTTAAAAAAAGTAAATGCTACAAACTGTGGATTTTTACTCCATCTGTTCTTTCTCTTATTTGAAGATAATATATATATATATATATATATATATATATATATATATATATAATGAAATGGACAAAATCCGGCACTTATTCAGGCTGTTAATACTGTTTATTATAAACAGAGTATTTGCTTAATTATTGTATCTATAAAAAGAATGTATAAACATAAAAAAATGTATAATATATATATATATATATATATGTGTGTGTGTGTGTGTGAAAATATTGTAGAAAATAGGAAAGAAACTGGTTTGGTAAATAATCCAAAGTTCCTTAGTATTTTTGTAATTATTTTTAAAAAATAGTGCTCGATACGAAAGTAGAGCATAAATATAATTATTTATTTAAAAATATGATTCCAACTCGCTACATAAGAGGTCTCATGTTTCAAAACAAGAGCTGAAAACTTCAAAATAATATTTGAATTAACTTGAGTTAAAGTAGGCTCTGTTCCATCTTCAAGCGAAATTTTTTGGGAATGACTTATTTCTGAAATTTACGAGTTTTAATAGTATGGTCAGAATTGAAATCAAAAATTTCCATGGTAACATCAAGGGCGGATTGTTTAGAATCGGCAGGGGCGGGGTGTTAATAATTTGTATCAGTATAGAGTTACTTTCATAGATGCCGGGTCACGGTAAGGTGGGGGTGGCTAAATTTACGACAGAGGAAGTTTTCGCATAGTCTGGTTTGAGCGTCTACGGAGATTTATTTATTTATTTTTATTTTATTCTTTTATTATATCTCTTTATGAAAGGGATTTGTGTACATGAAAAGCCGTAACGTTTGTTATTTGACGACTTCATAAAGGGTTATCAATTTTTGTAGGTTATTAAAATTATGTATATGGGCTATGGATTTTAAAATTTATTTATTTATTTATTTTTATTTTTGTATGCGTGTTTTATATATATATATATATATATATATAAAAACCCATGACCTGCAAACTAATAAACTTTATTTCATGTCTAATTCTTTGGATGTGAACCAGATGTCCACAAAAATAAATAAAATAAAACAAATAGATAAGCATTATCCCTAAACAAAATAATAAACACCCAGTGGGTATATGTGTATGGAACCTACAAAAAGAGGAGTAATACATGATCACATAAGACTGGAAGTCACCATACAGTGTTAAATTCTATGCCTATATTTTATTTAGTCATACGCATGCAGTCACATTGCATCCAACATCCAGTGATAAACACACATGCAGTTCAATAAGTTGCTTTCATGTTACAATAAGTCTTCTTACCATAATAAATGCTGTTACAAATATTTTCAAACTTGTTCCTTCTTTTTCATTAGTGTCAAATAATCGTTATGTTTTGTGGTTTTCTATCTCAGAATCTGTGGTTAATTATCTTCAACAAAAAAAAAACAATTCCATTTATAAAAAAAGAAATCATTTTCTCTTTTTATTTTTAGTCTCAACAACTTGATCAAGAGGAAAAAATAGTAATTATTCAAACAATGTCGATCACTGATTCTCAGCCTCTCTTTATTCAATCAACCATTTCATGAGGTCTTAGGCCACTCAATCATGGCATCTAATAAGATTAACTGTATTCTCAAATTAAAACATCAGAATATCTCAAAAGTGAAAATAATCACGGTTTGTGCTCCAGTAAATTTTAAAAGTCAATCTACTAAACTCATCTTGTCCACCTCTTCAGCCAGCACAAACTGAGAAAAAAACTTTGTCATCAATTCCAAAAATAAACATGCATACGAAAGAGTTATGAGAAAAAATATAAAATCAAAAAAAGAAGGTAGTCATATGGAATTGTGTATTGTTAAGCCAAAATTCCCTCAAGGGAAAGATGTCAAAATGAAATGGCTACAAAATTTCATGTTGGTAAAGATTTTATAAGACTGTAAATAGCAAAGAAAAGTTTATGTCAACCCTTTTGAGAACGTCCAAGTCTTCCCTTTTGAGAACATCCAAGTCTTTCATTTTAAGAGGCTGTGAACACACAAAAGAGAATATCAGCTAAAAAGTCAATGTTGCCATTGAGACAGTTTACCTTTTTAAAATTGAGGAAAATTCTTGCAAAAGATTAACAATTATTTACTGAATCTGTTAAGAAAACCAATTGGTGAGGAATTCAACCCAAGTTCTACTCATTTTAGTTACAATTATGGATTTGAGCAGACCATCGCATGATTCAAATCATTTCCTCCCTTCATCCATTCAGAGAAAGATGAGGGGAAAAAATAATCCAAAAAAGTTCTCATCTTCAACAGCATTTGTTGAAGCAATTCAAAGTCATTTAGATGTTAAGATCATGTCTACTCCATTATTAATCTATATTCCCTTTATCCACAAAAAGGCTTTAATGTCATATTAATTCTTTTTTACATTCTCTACATGAATAATTTGCATTCTGTAATGTTAATGTGTATATATGTGTGTATATGTGTTTTCATATCAACATCTGTGTATATCTGTGTACATGCATGTGTGCCTATATATATATATATATATATATATATATATATATATATATATATATATATATATATACACACCATAGCATATCTGGTAAAGACGCTAACACTGAAACATTTTAAACCTGAATAAGATGACAACAAAGCCAAAACAATAATTCCAATTTACATTATTCAGACTGTTATCCTCATCTTCATTGCCATATTCATAACATTTCAGCCATTGTACAATCTGGCCTTCTTCAGGTGATTGGAATTTTGAACTGAACTCTTTATTTTGTCCACCGGGGTAGATTGTTCTAGTTCCACGTGCCATGCCTCTTCTGGATGTCTCAGTTATTTCCCTTCAAATCAACTCTCCAAGTATTTTGCTTCACCACTGCTGTAGCCTGGTATTGAACTCACAACTCATTGGGTCTAGACAGTGGATCTAACCAATGCCTTTATCCACTAGAAGATGTTTCCTTGAGACATGGTACATGGAACTAGATCAATCTACCCTGGTGAAAAAAATAAAGGTTTCAGTTTGAAATACCAGTCACCTGAAGAAGGTCGGAGTGTACAACAGCCGAAACATTGTATATATGGCAATGAAGATGAGGATAACAGTCTGAATAATGTAAATAATGTAAATAATCATAATACCTCATCTCAGAGATATAGACAGATATTGTAGAATTCCGATCTATTTAATCTTTTCCTGAACTATACTCTGCATGTATACAGGCACTGATTTAAAGAAATGGCCACAGATCATCTAAGTATTTCATACCACATCCAAAATAAATCTGCTAGTAGAAGACAACAATCCTGCTTTCACTCTTGAGACCAATGTACTCATGATGAAGGGGGCGGATATGCTGGTGACATATTTACTCATAGTTTTGACAAAAATGACATTGAAAACAAAAAAAAAAAAAAATCACTAAAAGTCTTAATAGACAACATTATTTTTTTCACAGAGCTGATCTTTGAGTACCTGTGTTGTTTGTAATAATTAGATTAGATGTTTTCAATTTTTTATAGAAGATGATATATGTGTATAAAGATAAATCTTAGGAGTTTATTACAATCATTGAGTCTATCCGTGTATCTGTGTTTTTAATTGGTTTCTCATTCTTTTTATAATTAGGATGCATACAATTATGATAGAATAAGTTAATGGTATGTTTATTTTTGTTTGAATTAAGCATTATTTTTTTTTAAATTTCATTAATTTCATTTGTTCATTATAGACATGTTTATGGCAGTTATTTTTTATTAGTGTTTTTTAATGTTGCTTATTTCTTTAGAGAATAATATGTTTGAAGAAGAAATTATTTTGTTCTGTGGAATCATGTTTTTTTTATTTATTTTATTTTGTATCTGTGAAGACAATGATCCTAAAAAAAATACACCTGAGATTTATTTTCTACTATAAAAAGTGAGTTCTTTTTAATCAAATGTGATTGGATGAATACACCTATTTCTTTCTTTTTTTTTTTCTTTTTTCTACCTACAACTGAAATCATATATGATATCCTGCCCTTGTCAACCACCAACCAGGGTAGGTAACACAGTTTCACTAGCTAAGATGGTACTGCCACCCCTGGCACCACCAGCAGCTTTTGTCACTGGACAGGGTATTAATTTTGTAGATGTGTCAGTTTCTTGTAATGTTTTTTTTGACAACTGCAACAGATTCTCAACGTTGTGTTAAAAGTGTTTGCTTTTTGATTATTAACCAATACACAACACAATCGTAGTGATTGTTATGAATGACGTAGACTGGAAGGTAAACAGATGTGTTTTATATCAGAAGTAATATTGTGTTGTGAGCATGGTTTTATTTAACTTTGTTATTTTGAATCTTGACCAAATTCAGTCACCATGCCTTGTTTACCCTTTGGACCCATTGTGGAGAAAAACTGGTTGTTTGTTGTGCTTCCCAGGTGAACTCATCCCCATAATCTCCTGGGTTTGCAGGCTGGATTCTCCTTCTTGGGTGGCTTCTACTCTTGATTATTTGATGCTAGTTTTGATATCTGGATGTAACCTACAGACAAACTCATCAGCCGAGTCCCTCATCATTATGTGAAGGTGTTCCTTCCTGACCTTGAACTCCTCCAGGTTCTGTCAATGGATTCAAGTCCATCTAGTGCCACTTTCTGCACCTCTTTATCTCAGTGCCGATCCGTCAAAGTCTCTTCACTGGCTCCTCTTTGACTGCCGGATTCATGTCACCCCAAATGCACAAGTGAATCTCCCTGACAGAACTTCTAAGTAATGATAAGCTCTAGTTTTTCTTGAGTTTAGCCTTTATTCTTGCACTTGTGAAGAGCTTATGGTCGCACTGCAGCAGTTCATTGGCACCAGAATGGTGATGTCCATCCATGAACACTCTGGAAGCAGGAAGAATTATTTGTTCCTTAATCATCACTCCCTTTGCTGTGTCCACTGCACCTCGTAATACGAGTTCAATGGACATAACGAAAAGAAGATGTGAAATCACACACACCATCATGATGCTAATCTCGACGGCTTGCCACTTGGTGGTGTAGTTACCAATAGTAACTCTCTGAAATATTGCATTATCATTTCCCCAACGAGGGAAATTAGAAAATTCAAGAGATATTTGAATTCATTTATGAGGAACTGATCCATATGCATTCACAAGATCAAGCCAAATTACATAAAGTTCAGTATTATTTTGTTTGGCTGATATGGTTGAGTTCCAAATCATGTGTAAATGCTGCAGACAGCCGGGAAGCCAGGCATCCCAACCTTCTGGACAGCTGTGTTGATGTAATGGTTACCTAGCAGGAAGTATATCATATGATGGGAAAGGAACCCAAAAAATATTTTCCCCCACTACATTCAAGAGAGAGATGGAGCAAAATTTCAATGCTTTTTGCATTCTTTTTCTTAGGTATACAAATGCCATCCGCCAGGCATCATTCTTGTTTCCATGCCTGCTGGAGGAGGATGGGAAGTTGCTTGAAGATGTTTGGACAATTCTTATATCACTTGTAGGATATTCCATTTATTCCGGATGCACTATCGGCACGGGATTTTGGAACGAATTCCCAAATTTCCCTCAGCTTTTGCCCACTGTCATTAAACATGAGTTCCGGATCTTTTAGGCCAAGGTCATTCATAAGAGGGTTTGGAGCATCTTTCCAAACTTCAGAATACACCATCCTCAAGTCGTTCTTGAGTTCCTCCTGTGGTACGTCAAGTTTGCTCCTTTTAGTCTCAGTGAACAGCTTTGTAGCAAAAGCGTAAGGATTATTGTAAAACGATCAATGAGACAATCTTTTTTTTATTCTATTTTCTTTGGTTCTCAGCTCTAGAAATCATTAAGATCCTTTCTTTAATATCATTAAACAGGTCCTTAAGACCTGCCCTCTCATAAATTGGCACTTCTTTGAGTCAGCACTTCACAATTCTCTGCTCTTAGTTTAGCCTTATGAATCCGTCATCTATTTGCTTACTTCTTTTCTTTCCTATCCACTCATGCAGTTGCCACATCAAACCACTCAAGACAAACATCATGCACAATTCACCAGAAAGATCTCATCTGCAGGCTAATGGGGCCCTTTAGATGGTTAGCATGGATTAATCAGAGTTCCATGATCAAGATTTGACTAAGCAGTTCTCTGATTGCCTTTGGGCCACTGAATTCTAGGCTTGCTTGGAATTTCACTGGGGTGCGGACGTTCAGCAATGGGGACCTGTGGGTACAATTCAGATTCATAATCCCATCATTCAACTTACACTCTTCAATAGGGGAATTGTGTTGCCTGCACCAGCATGCCTTACAGAGAGGTGAACTTTGCAGACTTGAATTTTCTGCCACAATCACACATTGTGTAGGAAAAAGAAAGAAAAAAAATAAATAAATAAGTGATGATGGGGGAGGTCAAAAAGTGCAGTGCATTGCTCGCCAGCAGGCCAGCTATTTTTTTTTTTCTTCTTCAGTCACCTCAAGGAAATGGATTGCGTGACTCTCTTTCTCAGCTATTATACTGGGCAGTTATGAAACAGACACCAACCCAGTCACGCCTAATTCGACTTCCTCTTTGTCTGTTTGTCTGTCAATCCGCACGTCCAGTTCTATTACACACAGTCCACCGAACGACTCCCTAATGCTTGGTGCTACTGGCACCCTGCTTTTTATGCTATTCCAAAATGGCCAAAATTTGCATGTGTGCAAATTGTCTATCGTTTTGAACAAATTAGGCAAGTATAAATTGTGCCTTCAATAGCGGCCATATTTCTTTTTGTCATACCTTTGCAGGCAAGACACGTTTGCACCTGTTTCAAATCAAGTCATGTCTTTCGTCACATGTTGTAGATTGTTTCAAATCCGTGTCGCTATTATTTGAATTGGTCAGTTGGGTGACGTATTCTTCCTCCTTGCTACAGACACGCAGAGGGCAGTTATCACTTGTTGTGCTCATCATATTTGCTTTGTTATCAATGTTAGTTCCTTTTCAAATATCTATATTTTCATTGACACTATTTACATCATTCTGACTCTTGTCCTCATCATTATTTCTATATTCACGACATTTCAGCCATTGTACACTCCAACTTTCTTCAGATGATATACATTGGAATTTTGAACCAAACCCATTATTTAGTCCATGGGTGTAGATTGTTCTAATTCCACATGCCATGCCTAAACATTGTGAATATGGTAATAAAGTTAAAGACAACATACCAAACAATGTAAATAGTTACAATACTTCATCTCAGAAATATCGACAGTTTTGTAAACAAAAAACAGTTGAGTATTTTATCAAAAAATTTATTATTTTCCGTATCATTTGTGACCACAAAAGGTTAACGTTATATTGCAGATTTCATAACTGGATGTCTTGTGAGTTTTCTTGCAATTAGGTCATAGGCTTTGTTATCTGACCAGACCAGGAACACATAAACAGAAGCCTCAAATAATTAATATAGATTTTATTTTTAAATATCTTATTGATTATTCAATGAAAATGTCATTTCATTCCAAAAATATCAAATGTTGAATTTGTTGGTACAGAGCAACATGGCTCATAGCCATGGAAAAGGATTTTAAAGTTAAAAAGATATGGGATCCCATACAGCTAATTTATCATCTCATTTTATGTACTGGCACTCTTGAAAAAGGCATGAACCCCTAAAACCCTTGGAACTCATTCCAATACACTAAAATTTTCTTTTATCATAGAAGGAAAAATCATATACAAGCTTCAATCATGGATATTCATTTCTGTGACCTTGTGTCAGATTAAATTAAGCTTATCTTTTGCAGTCAGTGTAGATTCCATGAAAATAATATGTAAATACATGCAAATATGTTGTTTAGTTTCTTATAAAAAAAAAAATCAAAAAAACACAGAAAGCAAAAAACCTTACTTCCTAAATATTCTAATATCTCCAGGAATTTTTTTAGCAAGTAACAAGCAGCTAATTTACAGGAGCATTTGCCATGTGTAGGGTTAAATGGTTAACCGTAACAAATTATACCTCATAACTACTATTGGTCCTGACTTTGCATCTCAGCTTTAGTCATTTTCACACTACCATAACGTAGCTTCCCTCTGCCTTTTCTACAATTTCATGGCAATTATTCTGATGAACTTTCCTCCAAAGTACCTAGATTAGCAGCATGGTCTCATTATTTTACAGTTGAAAAGGCAAGATGGAATCAGAAGTTCTATGCTAACAGTTTCTTCTTGCTTCTGTGACTTTCTTTTGACTGGTCTCCAAAAATTTTAATACAATGTCAATCGTTAATTGTTATCTTCTGTCTTCTTAATTACTGTTCTTTCCCTTTAATAATGTTCCCCCCCCCACCAAATTCTCTCATGCACAGTAGCCTATCAAATACTAATGGCTTCATTGCCTTGCTTGGGGTGAAATGATTAAAAAAAGGAGTATCACTTTGATTTTAGCTGTAATAAAGTTAGAATAAAATTATAAGGAGTTTGATGATGAATAGTCTCAGATAATTGTGTGTGTGAGGGTGTGTGTGTGTGTCTTAGACCAGTGCTTCTCAAACTATCTCATATGGTAGACCAGCATTTTTTTCTCTATGTGTAATGTACCTGTAATATTTTGTGGTAATATTAATTTATACCGGAAATGATATATAATGAAAATAATAAAAGTTGACTAGTTTTTGTCTTCCATTTATTTTGCAAAAAATAATTCAATATCAAAACATATAAAAAGTAATAAAGAAATAAGCAGTTTATTAACACAAAAACAAAAATTATATAACCTTAATCTTTACAAATGATTACTTATAGCATGGCCTGGACACTGGCTGCATACCAGTAGCTGATGGTTTGTGTACCAGGACCAGTTCTCGAACCACCACTTTCAGTATCACTGTCCTAGATGATGACGTGAGGGTATATCTTACATGGGAGAGCAATCCAAGTTGATTGACCTACCATGTGACAGTGAGAGTTGAGTTTCTCCCTAGTGCCAAAGGTTAATGTTAAGACCAGTTAAAAGCCAAGATTCTGAAGGCTAATTTTTAAAATGGACAGGAAGCTTAAAAGCCATATAAACATAAATTATTGTTATAGCCTTCCATATATATTAAAATGAAAGTGTTTGTTAAGGCTTCCCATACCTGCTATGCAAAAATCTGTTGCTTTTGCAAAAGCCTTTCAAACAACGAATATTTGAAAATGAGAAAGGTGACAGAGGTTAACAAAAAAACAAAAAACAAATCAAATTCCAAGATTAATCGACCCAACCTACATTGGGAAGGAAACCAGAAAAGACATCAGCTGGAAGAACAAAGAAGGCAAAATCTAATCGGAATAATTCATGGAATATGGTTGATTAATCTGAAATAGTTCCAAACCAATACCGGATTTTCCTACAGATCAATAAATGTTCAACATAACAAAAGAAACTGATATGAGATTTGCTTGTTTAAGTTTTTTTGCTTTTCTTTTTAATCATTTGATTCAAATATGTACCAACGAAAGGAAAAAATCATTTTGAAATCTTTGAGAGATTATTTTGTCATTCCTACCAAAATCTTAGAGAATGAAACTTGACAAAAAAATTTAAAAACAAAAATCACTTCCAGGCCAAATCAAAAAGAAAAAAAAATTCATTGAAATCAGTGAAAAGGGAAGTGCAGACTAAATTCATTTTGAAGTTCTTGCAGCCAAAAGAACTGTTGAAGCAAATAAATTTGATTTTGAAAAGCAAAACAAAACAAAACAACATTAGGATAAGTTAATAAAAAAAAACATTAAATTTTTTGGGGGGCCATATTCAGTCCAGGTAAAATTTCCTTACAAATTTAGCATTTTCAGTCTTCATTTTCTCTTATCCGAAATCAACTCTGTGAAACTGTGCTATTTTATCCGGAATGTACATCTGAAATAACATATATGAATATTGATATTTTCCATAGCCAATTATATGAACTGTTAGCGATACCTTTTTACAATCCTATAGCAGTTTATTTTATAAATGTTTAAGACTAAACAGTAAAATATCAAATTCATTCAGAGTCAAAGAAACAAAAAACAACTGCTGTCTTTATGCTGGCATCTTCACACTAAGAATGAATAATTTGAAAATTCTGAATTGCTTCACATGAAGTGGATGACACTACAGAAATACTGTATATGCTGATGTACAAGGTGACTAGGCATATATGATTTTCCCCCAAATTTTCATTTTCAAATAAAATGTAGGTTTTGGGCTATATGCACCATTCAACTTGAAACATGCTTTATGTTTCCTTCTTTTATCAGTAGTTGATGGGGGTCTTGTGAGAGCTGGATTCTAATAATATTACCCTGGATAATGTTAGTAACAAAGTGAGAGCTTGCACCTCCCCTTGTGCCAACAAGAACTGGCTTGTATGTTGAACTATGATGACCAGTCAATTTCTTGTATTATTACTATAAACACCTTTTTTTTTTTCCTAAATGCTCTGTCTGGCAAAGCGCTTTCAACACACTCAAAGCTAGCAGTTGCTTTGTTTACATTTTATGACAATGGTTTGTGATTTCTCTGTTGATGCATATGCATTTTATTGCAGTCATGCAATCATAGCACATACTATATAAAGTAAGAGTACTTTTATTACAATACACTTATTATAATGTGAATTAAATTGTTTCAGTAGAAAATATTTGTGTTGTTACTGTTGTGATCAAGTAAATGGTTAAGAAATAACAAGACAAGACGTTGCAGATAAATAGTGTATTGAACAGTAAATACAACCGAGAAGTGTGTTACACGGCTTGGGAGTGTGTGTCGGTTGACCAGCATTCAGTCTATATCACTGTTCCCCCCGCCAAGGCTTACTTTTCCTACTACTTTATAGTAAGTGGAATATTCCATAATTGACTCATTAGAGGGAAGACATTACAACAATTACTAAGGTAGGGGTTAGCCCACTGTCAAAAATCTATGATACCAACTTACCATAAACCACAGGATTTAAGGTTCACATTTTAGACCTAGAATATAAGATGACCCCCTACTTTTAGAGGGGACTTTTTAAGGTTAAAAGGTCGCCTTATACACCGATATATATGGTAGATGCATCCATTAATGAAAAATAAGAAAAAAATTCTATTGGAAATAACTTTTCCAGATTAGCAATTTTTCGACCTTCCTTAAGCTGCAACACTTGTCAGAATAGAAAAACAATCATCATTATCATTTTAGAAGGTGTGGGGGGGCCTGTTTATAAAATAGTGATACAGTATATATATAATCGATGCCTGTGATTTACAAAGTTATCAGAAAATTAGCTGTTTGTTTACAAACGTCAAGTTTAAAATTGAGCTTACATCACTGATATCTGCATACAAAAATGGAATGTTTTTTATTTTATAAAAAAAGATTTTTTTTTTTGCATAATGAACAACCAGATTGGTGAAATAGTTTTTTTTTCATTTTTCTTAATCATAAAAAAACTTTTTTGTCATTAAAGAACAAACAGAGTTATTTTTAAAATGGTGCAACATTAATTAAGGAAAAAAAAATTACATAAATTTACAAAAGCATAAAAAAAATGTGGATATCAATGCCGTAAACACATGTGTAGATAACTGTGTAAAAGTCAGAGATTGATTTTTTTTTTTATCAAGTTCACCCCAAGCAAGGCAGTAAAGCCACTAAGACACAAAGGCTGTGGAAGAATTAGAAAACAAATGCCACTAATGAATGAGTAGAAAAGTAGACAGTGACTGACACTGCATTTAAATTCTTGAAGTTGGCTGGAAACCATGAAGCCAGAAGAGAGATCTACAAATGAGAAGTACAAGAAAAAAAAAACTGTCAGCATAGAACTTATGGTTACACAGAAGCCAGATCAACTGTCAGTCAATGAGAGTTTGTTACTAGTCCAATACCGCACTTATATTCATAAAGTCTAGGTATCGTAGCAAAGAGCTCATCTGAACAATTACCATGAAAGTATTCATAGAAAAGTCATGGGGAGGCAACTTTATGACAGTTGGGAAGTGACTGAAGCTGAGATGCAAGACCAGGACTAATAATATTGCTGATTCTTCTTTGGATTTTATCAAATATTTCTAGATATATAAAAGGACAGCAATATTCTAAACATGGGCAAATGATATACTTATAGATATGTAAGATAAATTTTGGAAAGAAAAAATGTCTAGCATGACAGAGTGAACCAAATTTGTTAGCAGCTGGCCTAGCAATGATTTAACTCTATATTTGATATTATAAACAGGATGCTCTTTTCTAAATCAATATTTCTTTTATTCTGTAGAAGTTGCAGCCTGAGGAAAGTCTAATGAATATTCATCTACAAATGTTCTTTCTCTATTTTCTTTTAACAAGTGGACCAGTCTATTTAAGTAGTGTCAAATGGACATTATTCCAGTCTTGATATACAGCTTGAGGTGACAGTGATGAAATAAACCAAGAGTCAGTAGCAGAAATGCGCAGAAATTTTTTTATTTTTGTTTTTTTTTTTAATTATTTATTTATATTTTTGATTTGTTTGCTTGAGGATTTAGGAAGAAAGTTCTTTTTTTTAGTTGGGGGGGTGTAATGGGAAATAAAAATGATGTTAAAGACAAAGAACAGTAACCTAAGGGTCTGTCTGAGAAAGAGAACTAAGTGATTATCTTGGGTGTATGAGTTTGTCTCTCAGGGTGGGTGGGGAGTATGGCAGAAGTATGATCCAAAGAGAAGAGAGTCTTTTTGGTGTGGAGAGATTTTCATATAAAGAAAAAAAAAAAGTCTTAAGTAATTAAAAAGTTTTATCTATAGACAAAGGTTGACCCAAGATCAGAGAGACATAGAAAAAGTGTGGCAATATATATATATATATATATATATATATATATATATATATATATATATATTAGGTTGGTGCAAAAATAATGATGTAATAATGTCGTTTTTTGACGTATTTTTTAACATTAAAAAACAACATTATTATGTCATTATTTTTGCACCAACCTAATATATATATATATATATATATATTATATATATATATATATAGCTGAACTAAATAAAAGTAAACACAAAGTTAAACTAGAATACATTCCAAACATTAGCAAGAATGCCAATAATAAACATATAAATAGAAAATGCAAGATAATTTGGTTTAACTCACCTTTTAACAGTAATGTCAAAATCAACATTGGTAGAATTTTCCTAAATTTAATCTACAAACATTTCAACCATAATCCTTTACTCAACAAAATTTTCAATAAAAACAATATTAAGATTAGCTACAGCTGCACCAAAAACCTTGAGCAACATATAGCACAGCATAATAATCTAACATTAAACAAATACTTAAACAACCTCAATAACAATATTATCACAGAAAAAAGGTGTAATTGTCAGAAACTGTCGAATAAACCATAAATGTATGTATAAAGGTGTCATTTACAAGGCTAACAATAAACATAATGGCAAGACAAAATTTTGTTTCGATTCCACAGTCAACCACTGGAAAATCAGATATTATTACCATAAAATGACTATTAACAATAAGCAATATACAACCTGTGTTTGCTGGAAAAAAGATTCATCCTCAAAAATATTAATGACTGAAATTTACTTAATAAATGAAATGAACTGATGTTAACTTGTAATCAGAGAAAGAAAACTATTTTAATTTTGGAGAGATATATTATCCAAATATCACATGCCATTTACATATTTTAGGCTCCATACTGATTACTTCTCTTTAAACACTATTAATACTTAACAAGTTACCTGGCATTAGAGTTTACAGATGTAAGTGTATATTCATATATACATATGCATATGTTTATATATTTCTTTCTTGATTTTCCATGTTTGCCCAATTTTGATGGGTAGTCTTGTGTTGTCTCTGTAGTTATTTAGATGATTGAATCATGATGAGACTGTCATTTGTATAGTTGCATACTCATATATTCAATCATATTTACATGTTTGTATATTATGACATGATGTATGTCTATCTTATCACCAATAAACTTTTCCCCCTTGTCCACTAAATTCTCTAATAACAACCCCCCCCTGTCAATTTTGTAGCCATACCATTACTGCATGGTTATATTTGCAGTTTAATATTCATAACTTTTTTTTTTTTTAATTACATAATAAACTGGAGATTAATTAGTTATCCGGATTTCCTATATAATCTAATATTAATTTTAAAGCATTAATAAATTGTATCTATGGTCCATTGACACATTTTTTGAATTATCATATACTTGTAATTTGATTGGCCATTACATTTTATGTAAAAGTATTCCCCCTAGTGGGGGTTGTGGTTGGTTTTGAACTCTTTAAAAACTTTTTATTTTATAATCAACATCATCATAAAATGACAAGATACCAGAACTGGTTATTTTTGTAGTGATGTTATAGCATGTTATAATTTTAAAATAAATATTATTCACTCTACTTTGTATTGAGCACTTTTTCTTTTAAAATAGTGTTTTTGCTTACTGGAATCTTATTCCATCTATACCAACCTTGTATTGAGATATATATATATATATATATGTGTGTGTGTGTGTGCGTGTGTGTGTGTGTGTGTGTGTGTGTGTGTGTGTGTATGGTTCAACCCTTCATTCTTCAAATTATTCAACATTAATATAGGAAAGTACTTCTTAAATTTAACAGGAAAACAGTTTAGTAAAAACAATACACTGAAAAAATTTTTTAAGAAAATGAACTTGAAAATTATTTACTCATGTGAACAATGTGGAAAAAATTATAAATTCCCACAATAATAATATTATTACAGAATTTAATGCTAATCAATTACAAAAATTACTTCTACCTGTAATTGCAGGGTAAAAACTGAATACCCAGTGGGAGGATTATGTATGACAGAAAATGTGGTGTACAAAGCCATGATCTTCACCAAAGAGAATACAAACCAAAAAAAGATTTATATTGGAAGTCCTGCTGGGAATTGGAAGCAGTGCCTTTATAACCATTGCCATTCCTTCACTAATGAATTCCTTAAACACCAAACAGTACTGTCTAAAGACTACTGGGATCTGGTGGAAAATGGCTTCACTCCATAGGTGAAATGGAGAAACTTTAGAGACAGATGTGACCTCTGCATTAAGGAGAAAATTTTAACCAAACATAATGAACCTGAGGAATTACTAAATCACTGCAATGAAATTATCTTTAAATGCAGGCAGAGACATCCTCTCAAAATAACAAACTACATCTACTGTTTGGAGGGCCTGGTCATGAAAATTCTGGAATTTTAAATTATCCAGACTTGAAATAACACCTTGTATCTCTATAGAGAGGTTTAATTGCTTATGCTATACAGTATATGTATATATTTGTATATGGGCATATGTCTGTTGATATATATTCATATAATTGTGTTGACATTTGTAGTTGATTATATGGTATTTATATTAGGTTGGTGCAAAAATAATGATGTAATAATGTTGTTTTTTGACATTAAAAAAATGTCAAAAAAACATTATTACGTCACTATTTTTGCACCAACCTAATAACTATAAACACATGTATATGTATGTATAGGGGTATTTACTTGCTTGTATTTGGATGTGTGGATACATACATGCACACACACGTGTGTGTGTGTGTAGATATATATGCATATATGTGTGTGTATGTATATATATATATAATGTGTGTGTGTGTATGTTTGTATGTATATATAAATATATAGATGTGTGTGGGTGTATAAGCATTTGTATATGTGGGTGTGCTTATATGTACATATATGCAAGAATATATATGGTTAAATGCATTATAACTGATCTAATATTACCATTTCATAATTATGACTACCTTTATTCCTCTCATTGGTATCATTATTATTATAATATTTATTCCCCTCAGTGGTAGTTTATTATTATTTTTATTAATTTATCATAAAAATAATAATATTATTACTTTTAAATCTTGTTTCATTTCAAAATGTTTTTCAATGTCTTTTGACATTACTTTATAATTTTTTCAATTCTATTTATAATTTTTAGTTTATTTTATACTTTAATTTTAAATTATGAATTTAAGATTTAAAATTTGAAATTTTAATTATAAATTTTTTTTATTCCTTAGTTATTAATAATATTAATTCTATTAATATTTTTTGTTTATCTTATATTCATAATATATTTTTTCCTATTTTATTTTGTTGACAATTTTTAAATTAATGTCAAACATGAACTGCAAAATATATCAATCTGTGTGTTTTTCTTTTAATTAACCACAATATGCCTATATATAATAATTTATTCTTCCTTTTCTTGTTTCCCCTCTATTTTCCACCCACCCCTGCTTCTACATTTGCTTTCTTATATCTTTTCTTCCTTTTTCTCTTTGTCTCATTTCCTGTGAGATGAGTTATCAAATAGGTCAATGCGTGGTCCCGACCCCTCCCCTTACTCTTATGTATTTTAATAAAAATAGATTTAAAATTATTCCCATCTCTTCCTTCTCTAATTTCGACCATATCTGTCATCCTCTTCCTCACCCTCTATCAGCTTACATCAACTTAAAACTGTTGTTCATAATGACGGTTGTCTTGAGTAGAGAATCTAGAGGTTAGCAGTGAATATCTTGAAGACAGTAGGAAAGCGTTGTTCACGTTAGCAGTGGATATTTTGGTAAAAGGTAGCAGAGCATAGTTCGTCCTTCTGTTTCTCTTTGCCTGACAAGCTGGACTGGACATTCGGGTAGAGTGAACAAAAATGGCCACCTTTATACATGACGGATTGAATGTTCTACGTCTTCTGATTGGTTAACCTTCTATTGGTGGACTATAAAGTGAGTCAAGTCATTTTGACTAACTCACTAGTATAAATATATACACAAAAAACTGCAACAAAAACTACCCTTCAAAAGTGTATAAGAATAATACGTAAATTTAAAACCATTTTTTATGCTTGGAAATGTGATCTGAGAAACGATGAAAAAAAAAAAAAAAAAAAAAAACACATACCGGGGGAAATAAAAAATAATCAATGGATCCTTAAGGTTGTCTGTTTTCTAATTAAATTAATAAGTTCATATATATATATATATATAGTTATCTGTCTATTTATGTACCTGTCTCTGTATCTATCAATTAAAATATATCTATCAGTTCAAATCCCTATCTAGATCAATAGAAAATATCAATCTGTTCCAATCAATGTATCTAGGTAGCTATATTACACTCTCCCTTCACTATCTGTTCAAATGTATATATATATATATATATATATATATACCTGTTCAAATCTATATAGTTATCTATTTGCCTCCCTCTGCTTTGCTAGTTTCTCTATTCCATATCTATCTATCGATTTATCACTGTCTTTTCATCTCTATCTTTCTATTTTTCTATCTATATTTCTATCTATGTATCTGTTTATGTATCTATCTATCTATCATACTGCCTATATGTCAATCTATGTAGATCTCTATCTGTAAAAATAGATAAATATCTGTAACAATCTATCTAGGTAGCTAGCTTTATTTCACCCTTCCTTCACTCTCCCTCACTTTGTCTATATATATATATATATATATATATAAAAGTGAACATTAAACTATTAAAATATATCTATCAATTCAAAACCCTCTCTCTTTATCTATCTTTACCAAACAATATGCCTAGCTATCTAGATATATATGTTCAAATCTATCTATCAAGATAAATATCTGTTACAATCTATGTATCTAGGGAGCTATATTTCACTCTCTCTTCAATATCTATCTTGCTCTGGTTTGACATTGAGCTTTCTGGATTACATCCTTCAGGGGATTATCCATACAGATTACCAAACTTTTCATTACCTATATATATATGTACTTATATACATATATATATGTATGTATGTATATATATATATATATATATATATATATATATATATGAGGCATGGTGGAGTAATAGATAGCAGCTTAGATTGAGAAATCAGAGAGACAAGTTGGAATTACAGTCAAATCCATTACATTCACTTACATGCTAATACCCTACGGAAAGGTATGAATCCTCTTCTTCTCTCCCATGAGTAAATAGCAGAACAGAGCGAGTTGTTTTTAGCCTTGGATGGCAACTGATCAAGGAGAAGGACAACTCTGAATTCAAAAGGGTCATTTGGGGACCTTGTGGCATGTAGTGCACCAGGTCTCTGTATTCGGCCCTTCAAAAATTGTGGTTGGTTCTGCACAACACCTTCACCACTATAATCAAATATGCAAGTGTCTGGCTGTCCGTTCCTAGGAATTGAGTTGCTTGAACTTCATTCACCAAAAAAAAAAAAAAAAAGAAAAGTGGGACAGTCCAGTATATATATATATATACTTATATTTAACAACAACAGTAGGTGTCTAGAAAGTCAAAATGATTACAATTGGAGGAAAAAGAGAGAAACGGTTAAAGATTGAGTGTAAAGTGAAAAACAAGATAAAAAAGACAAATAACCACAACATTCTACATGTATGCACATACACACATATGGGTGCATAGGAATGCGTATGAATGCACACTATGAAAAAAAAAATTTGTACCAATGAAAAGTGCATATAAAAAGAAAAATCAAGTAATATAAGCAGTCAATTGCTGATATCCCCTGATGAGTGAATGGAGTAATTCCCAGATGGTCTGTCTATGGAACTCAGGAGTTGGGATGCTGAAGGTAACATCAATCAGGTAAGTGACAAACCTTTTACTTGTATTAATTCTATATAAGTAAATATTGGATCTGATAAAATATTAGGTTGGTGCAAAAATAATTTCGTTTTCTCACATAGTAACATATGTTAAAAAACGAAAATATTTTTGCACCAACCTAATAAAATGTCTATCACATACATAATTATACAAAAAATGTATAAAGGATAGTTTAAATAGAGATAAATATTTACAGATTGGAAGACAAATATATTTTACAAATACAAAAATGTAGAAATGTGTGTGTATGTGTGTGTATGTATATATATATATATATATATATATATATATATATATATATATATATATATATATATATATATATATATATATATATATATATAGTCTACTCCATGTCCAAATAATGGTAACCTAGAATTTTGCAAGAGGCTAAATTTTATTAATTGTTTCATAGAATCCAATATGCCTTCCTGTTCTATTTCTGTTAGTTCCAAGCCTGCAAACTGACATTTATTACAAGAGCTTAAACTGATCACCTGCTAGAGTTACAGGCTTTTGTGCATGTGTATCACTTTATTATTGATTATTATATATGTTCGCATAAACTTTATTATTACTTTATTATTGTATATGTTGTTAAGAGAATTTATTTTCATGAATGAAACTTCTGAGTTCTGTGCCATTTAGATAAATGACTTCAAAGAACTCTTTGATATTGTTAGATGACCTTACAAGTGAATGCCTTTCATCTGGGTATTCCTTGTTTGGTACCAAAATTAAGCAAGTTGGCCGGCAAAGTCAGTTGTTGTAAAAATCTTTTTCAGAGTGGTTGCTTACTAACGTTTGCTGTTTTATGGGACAAGTAAACTATCATAAAACTCCTGACTGAAGTTTCTTTGAAGCATTTTCTTGACTTCTTGCCAGTAAGCCTTTTTTAGCTAATGACCAAATTATTAAAATTCAAATAGAACATTTTCTTTGTTTACTATTGTTGTGGCCTGTGTAGGGGGGGGACAGAAAAGAAAGACACAAAAGACGAAGTTAGGTTGAACAAGTGGATTGAAATAACAGATATATTCAAAGCAAGAGTATTAGTAATAAGCAAATAGAAGTGTCCGTCCGAACGATCAGGTTACACTGTGTCTCGGCTGCCCAACGACTGCTCAACAACTCTTCAATGACTCTCCCTAGGAAGTCTTGCAGTTTGTATTTATGAGAGGAGGAAGAGTTCATTCTGCTGTAGGAGGGTTTACCAAAACAACTATAAAACTTAGTTGGTCTTCAGTCATTCCCTTTAAATTTGTTATATACACTTCTATCATATATATATATATATATATATATTTATTAGGATATTAAAACAAAAACATTAAAAATCACAACACAATTGCAATCATGTTTCAGCACATATCAATGTATCTCCTCAGATGATTGTAAATTACTGGTGAGTGAATGATTCATTTAATTTCAAAAGCAAAATACCTCCTCTTCTTTTTTTAAAAAAAAAAAAAAAATAGGCTTGAGGGCTTTACCATGATTAAGAATCAAATATGATCTATGTTAAACTAAGCAAAAAAGAATTTTTTAGAAATGGGTCATGACAGGAAGTTGTCTGCAAACAAATCCTAGACATTAGATTAAAGATTGATACAGAGGATTACGTTATTTCATAAAGTGCATACAAGTCAAACAATCAATTTTCTCAAGAAATGAAAGTGGGGGGAGTAGGGAGGTAATTAACATAATGCTAATTTCATAGGTACTTGGTGATAAATAAGATTTGATTGTATTGTAGCAGAAACAAAAAGCAGACAGAGCAGCCAACTGCTACAGATAACTGTACCTGCCCCTGTTGATCAAAGAGACAATGTTTAGTGTGCTGTCCCTGCAGAAAGATAGCACATGGCTCTCCTGCCAAAATAGAGCCGGTGCGAACACCAGAATGTTCCAGTGTTTGATTCCAGTGTCACCGAGTTTTCCTGCCCTCTTCATTGACAGATACCGAACCATAATAAGAAAATCTCTTCAATTGTCAAGTTAGAGAGAATTTTAACATTACTTGATTTGCAATACCTTGGTCAAAAAGCCCACTCATATGTGTGTGTGAAGGTAAGGCTAAGTAGAAATAATAAACTTTTATCAAATATTCAACTTTAGTTTCATTCAGAGAGTTGTATGTTTATACAGTAATGATAGACATTTGAGACATCAGTCTTTTTGATTTGACCTTTCTTGTTTTAATAGTAATAAAGGTCAAATCAGAAAGACTGATGTCCCAAAATTTTGCCAACAAAACAAAGAAAATAGTCTATCAGAATGGAGAGTTAATCTGACAAGACAAAGAATCTAAAAACAAACAAACAAAAACTGCAGAGACTCAACAAATGAGAGGAAATTCAAAGCGTGTTCTTACCAGCAATTTTTACTCTGAATGTTACGTAGTTTATCAAATCATCCCTAGAGATCCAGCAATCTGGGCAGCAACATTCAAAACTAACAAATAAATATTCATGAAGAACAATTTTACCACTTCAGAAGTGAGGTAAGCTTGCAGGAAAATTAGTAATAGACAAAAACTAGTCAGGTATGACGAGCACCTCAGCTGATTTGTCAAAATTGCATCAACCAAATGATTGATTCACAACAATTTCTTGTCCTAACCTAACCACCACTAACCTGAAGAAACAGAAGCATTAGAACTTTGAGTTTTGAATAATTCTTAATAAATAGTCAGTCCACCAAAGTCGAAAACAAGCTATTGGATTGTACCATATTGAAGAATGACTTAATATTCATTCAAATGTAGCTACTTTGGCTGTGACTTATATTAAAATGTAATTGTGTTGCCACATGACCATGGGGTTAGAAGATTAGTGTTGAAACTGTAAGACCCAGAGTTCAAATCTTATGGTCAATTTGTCAAAGAGGTGACTTCTTGATAGTATCAGTCGTGAGGGGGATCCATGGAGTATAGTACCATTGGGAAGAGGCTTTAAACCATTCTGTAAGCGATCTCGGATTGCAAAGGAAATATTTGTTGCAGATTACTTCCACAACACAGAGAATAAATCACTAAGTTCAGACTCGATCATCGGGGAAAGAAAGAAATGCCAAAAACTCGATTCGCAGGTACTATCTCACAAATCACAATGCACATAACCAGTCAGAAAAATAACTCACTCTCCAACAAATGCGTTAGCCAAAATACCCAAATTTTCTCCACAATTCGAGAACATCAACTACTTGTATCACCTGAGCATTTTTTCCATTCGTTGACAGCTGGGAGAGAACACTCAATTTTTCCATATCAAAATACTTTTATAGCAACTCCTACGACAGACTTGTTTTTTAATTTAAATATTCTATCTTCAGCATGTCATGCAGAATACGTGCCATTTTTTGAGGTAAGTAATTTCCTTTTTCAATACATTTTCCATCGTAGGATACACGACATGCTGTCGCTTGGTTTGATGAGGTTAGTCGCCGTTCTCTTTGCTATACATTCCATGGGTCATCCAAAGCCTAGCTTTGAAAGTGAAGTTGATTTGATGGAACTGTTCGGAATCTATCATTCGTTGTTTATGTTTGAGTGTATTGACCTTGTCCAAAATGTTTCATCATGCCAGGTTCCACATGCTCACCCAGAACCTGTGACTAAGGTTTGCCCACCATAGTTGCAGTATAAACCACAGATTGCCTCTGTAGGTGATGGAGAAACAAAAGTGCCTGAGCAGGCGTCTGCAACAGGGATTACCTAATCACTTTAGCAGATGGACATACTCAGAAATGAGAAGCCGGTGATTGAGACTTTTCAAGTGAGTGGCAAACAAAGGCTCAGAGAAAATGTTGGATGTCAATGTTTCAGTTTTGTCAACTTTTTTTTTTTTTTTAATTCTTTTACTGAATAAAAAGAAACAGACAAGATTTTTCTGAAAATATCACATTTTTATTCATTTCGGGTTCATTTAAGGAATTCCTTCAAAAGGTCACTAAGGACAGAGTGTTTGTTTCTGCTTGATCAGCTAAAGCATGCTCGACAGAATCCCACATCAAAGTCAAATACCTTTGTGCTGTCTTTCTGAAGCATAACTTTAATCCTGTCTATGACACGTTTATAACATCTCTTCTCATCTTGACATTTTTATGTAAGCTTTATTATCCAACAGCCCAAAAAATGGCTGGCTGTCACTAAAAGTATTCACACAAAACAGAGAATCTAGCTCTTTGAGTTGCCTGAGATTCTAAATATTTTCACCATTTAGAAATTGCTGAGATAAGGTTTCATTTGCCATAACCAGTATTTAACCACTGACAAAATTACAATTTTGATTTCAGATTCAAGGCTATGCAAAATATTCTATGAACGGAAAAGAAGGAAGAAAGAATAAAAATAAAAAGAATTTGGCCTTTTTTAATTTTTTTTTTTTTTTTTACATCAAGTGAACATAGACTGTATCAACTGTTACATAATTTGTTTTTGTTTCATTGAAATATGAATTAATGTGCATTCTCATAAGAAATTGCAAAGATACAACATGCAATTTCCTCCGATTTACATAGAATTGAATTAACATGCACACCATTTTTTATGCACACCATCATGCAAAATAGCAAAACAGGATTTCTCTAAATCAGGAAGAAATGAAAATCCAATTGTTAATTTTTCCATAGAGCATCAAAGAACATTCAGCACTTCACAGAATGAATAATTAATAGATGAGACAACTTTCTTCATTAAGAAGAATATTTAATGAACAAATATGTCCTTTTGTCACCTCCTTGTGAAAAAAAATGCACATCTTTGCAGCCAGTAGAACAATGGAAAACTTCTAAAGGAGAAGAAAAAATTTATTCTCTTCTTATTGACATATGTTACATTGACTAATTCAAGTCACAGGCAAGAAAGACACCCTCCCTTCCCAACCAGCCCAGCAACAAATTTCATTAATATTCCAGTCAGAATCAATCTATTGTCTTTTCCCCCTGCCTCCATATTTTTTTTTTGCTTTTTCTCCACCTCCACATTTTTTTAAAAACATTCCATCTAATTTGTTTTTCTATCAAAAGAAAGATTTTGCTGCTCATACAAACATGATGGCATAATTATCAACATGACTAATTATTTTGTTCTTTTGATGGTCAATTAAAATTTCTTTTAAGAGAATGTTTCCTTCTTTTTCTATTATTTTCTATTTCATTTTCCTGAGGTCACACTTGGATGGCATTAAATCAACCAATCAAAAGTGAGTATTAATCCTGGGCATCAATTCTTGTAGATCCAGGATTAACTCTAGAATCTTTAAATCCTGTTTGCAGGAAACAAGTCTAAAGTGGTATTAGCACGGTTTCCAGATAAACAACAAAAATGACCATTTGAGTTTTAATTATTAAACTTACCTGCTAACAAAAATCACAAGAATTATATCTCCCAAAATAGAATTCTAAATGTATCCATATTCATCTATATTCTTCAACTGATGTGCATTGTTATATCCAAAAGATGATCAAATTTTATTTTCTATTTTGCCAAATGTCTTCATCTTTGTTGACCTGGATTAAAAAAAAAAAAAAAAATCGCAATCACATCTGAAAACAGAAAATCTAAAAAAACTAACTTTTTGGAGGGGTGGGTGGGTAGCAGGAAGAGTGAAGGTGTATTTGGCAGATGCTAACCAAAGTGAGTTGTTGCACCTTCTTTAGCTAACATTCTCAGCTGGAATGAAGTGGAAAGACTATATTGAATACATCACTAGGTTAATAGCTAAGAAAGTTGGTTCACCATGTTGTCATAGCCAATTTTTCTCTCCAGAATTTATCTTATATACCTATAAGTCTACCATTCATCTATGCTTAGCATATTGCTGCCACATATGGTCCAGTGCCCCTGCTGTCTAACTTGAACTCCTTGATAAAATCCAAAGAATCAGCAATATTATTTGTCTTGATCTGGCTGCTTGGCTCCACTCACTTTCCCACCACCATAAGGTTGCCTCCCTGGGCCTTTTTTATAAATACTTTCATGGTAATTGTTTGGATGAGCTCTTCACTAAAGTATCTAGACTTTTTAAATTTAAGTGCAGTACTAGACTGGTGTCAAGATTTCATCAATTTACAGTTGAGTTGGTGAGATGTAACCATAAACTCTATGCTAACAGTTTCTTTTCTCGCACTTCTCACTTGTTGAACTCCCTTCTGGCTCCATGATTTCCAGCCAACTTTAATCTGCAAAAAATTTAAATGCAATCACAATTGCTACCTACTGTTCTCCTGGTTACTCTTTTCTCTTCCTGCTCATTAGTAAAGTTTCTGTTCCTAATTCTTCCACACTCTGTAAGCCCGTTGTGTCTTAATGGCTTCACTGCCTTGCATGGAGTGATACCAATTAAAAAATAAAAAAAATAAAAAAGAAACTTGATCCGACATGATTCATGCTTCACCCCAGCCCCCTCCCTAGTTGCCTTTCTGCATTCCAGTTGGTCAGATCTACATTTGGTGGTAGTTATTTTTTATTTCTAATTTTGTGACTTTGAAACTATTGAAAATCTTAATGGTCTTTACTTGCTTTATTTACTGATTTATTATGAGACAAACTTTAATATTATTTTTATATATGTCTTTATGCTTAGTATTTATATATCTATAATATTATAATTTTACTTATTCAATTCAATATGAGGATTTATTTATAAGGTCCACTGCAGAAAATGTCAGGTCCTTTAGATTTCAAATAAAAGATTGTGTTCACAAGTGATTCAATACCTTTTCCATAATTCATAAAAATCCTACTGCCCCCTTAGAATGCTTGGCCTCTTAAAAATTTGACTTTTTATGACTAATCTTGTCTCAGTATATACAGCATGAGTATACAAGCATTTTGAAATCTTTAAAAATTCCAAATGTGTCTAGACCATTAGATGAAAGATTTATTATTGTGCAATTTTGTTCACATCTACGTTGCATTTTCTCATCTTTAAGTATGACTATACATTTTCTTTTTTCTCCTCGATGTTCTACGTACTTAATTTTGATTACATCTTTTTCTTAAGGAACTTCAAATTCTGTTTAAATTTCTGGGATCATTATTTATACTACTTACATGTGGACTATTGCCTTCATGTTGTTATCATGTTTAAGTGCTTGTGCCCTCCAGGATTCATCAGACATTTGTCAATCCAGGCCACCTACATATTTAGAATATGTGAAAAGAAACCCTATTCCATATATAGATGCTCTAGAAAGATATGAACAAAATCATCAATTGTATCAAGCAAAAACATTGCACAATAATAAATCTTTTATCTAATAGTCCAGACACTATTGGAATTTTTAAAGTTCAACAATAACCATTAGAATGATCAGACAATTCAGCTTATAAAATTGCACTGGACTGAAACAAATGTATTAACCTTAGATCCTCTTGCATTTGAAACCTTACAGGATCCAGTTTTAAACAAGATTGCATGTAGATTAAAAAGAAACAAATGGAGTGATTGTTCTGGGAGCAGAGAGATCCCATAAAGAAATAAGGCACAGGTTAACTATAGAGAAGGTCCTTGTATGCAATGGAGATGTTTTAATACCTCCAATAACTTTAAGAAATGACGTAATAAAAATGATGTTCATTGTGGAATAAAAGCAACATGGAGACAAGCAGCATGGTTGCCTGGGAGACGAATAGATACAAAAGTATCCAAAATGTAAGAAAATAAAAAAACTTTTTGCAAACCAAGATTCATTCATGGCCTAAAGAAAAAGAGCCGTGGACTCACATTCATATGGATCATGCACACGTTAAAGATATAGGACTATTTTTAATTCTGGTCAACTCATTCTCTGAATGACGTGAAGTGGTTACAGTTCAGGATTGGATGGTAGCCACAGTAAAGCAAATATTACAAGGAATATTTTCCAGATATGAAATGCCAAAACCTTTAGTCTTTGACAATGCACCAGAATTCTGTGATGAAACTTTGTGTTTATGGTTAAAACAAATTGGATGGCTCCATTTAAAATATCACCATACTGTCCCCAATCAAATGGAATTGTGGAAAGATTGAAGATGATGAAAATGGGGTTGAAGGCATTTTCCCATCCAGAGACACCATAAATAGTTATCTACTGAGACTATTATTGAATTATAGGACTATCACTCATACTAGTAGAATGCAAAGTCCTTCTGCATTGATGAGAAGACAAATTAGATCACCTATAATAATCTTATTCAATAAATGAAGGAAATTTAGTACAAAAATAAATAAAAAAAAGACAGATTCAAATCCTGAATAATACAGCCATAATAGCAACAAGCGAACAAAAATTGTTGGTTCATTCTGATTAAATAGTAAGTGCTAAAAGTAATGATTAAGAAGTCAAGATGGAAGAGGAGAAGGAACGTTGTGGGTGGAGGAGGAAAATATGATATGCTTCTGATGGAGAAAGGGAACATTGTAGTTAAGAAACTATGGCGGATAGTTTGCAAAAATCTGACATGAAATTGGACGATCAGAATGAAATGAATCCAGACCCAATAAAAAGAACCAGGTACATTGAAAGAGAACCAGAAAGAGATAAGATATTGTACTTTTGTTCAAAGAAGTCACAGATCAATGAAGAGCATAAAACCTCTTTGTTGCCGGGAGGTATATTTGCATTAGCAAAATGGACTTGCCTTATTTTGTATAGGATCCAGCAACTGCTAAATAAGCCAGTCGTCACTCAGTAGATGGAAAACTTCTCCACCACAGACTAGAAGAAATCACAACAGAGCCCTTTATTAAATCAATGGGGATCGAGTTTTCTCATTCAATTTCCATGATTAGGGGAAATAACTCATATCAGTTAATACCAGCCAGGGTTATCCCCCTTCATGTTGCTTGTTTATTTCTTCCACTGAACCAATGTATATGGTTTTTCAGTACTACCAGAGCCAGCAATTGACTGCAAAACTGCCATGGAATCCAATACATTTAATATGCACAACACTCACATATACAAAATTTTAAAAATTTTGTTATGAAAGATATTAATGAGTAATAGCAACATCCCCAGAATTCTTCAAATTACTTGATGTTCACTTTTGATATGGAAGGCCTTAGCTGCTAAAATGTTCTTAACTCAGAATTAGTATCTTTATCATATTAGCTTTGGTTACTTTAGGGATTGTCAGTCATGATTTCATGTTTATTAAAATTTTATTGCAGTTTGCAGTTACCTTTTTGAAAGAATTTTTGATGAATATTTTACTTTTGCCTTAATTGTAACTGTTTTTCATCAGTCTTATGGCCAACAAAAATAAAGAATATTTACTGATGGACGGACATTGATAGTCTGGGTAGTTACTATGAAAAGCAATTAAAATCCAAAATGAAGAATGCTTTTCTTTCTTCTTTTAAGTAGAAAACTTTAAATAAGCAGATATGATGGGGATATTATCCAATCACCTTCACATTGCTTTTGCAGTCTCTTTTGAGTTTTTTCTATTTATTAATCACTGACGTATGAGGGGGGTGCTGAAAATTTTACTCTCCGACCTACTTTCTAAAAATTGATCAAACGTCAGATTTTTTTTTTTTTTAAAAGAGTTTCTTGATCATGCTTGAGAACGTCCATAATATGATTGTGGATGTCCCTACATGATGAGAAATAAATCACTGGTGATAATCATAACCTTTCTTTCCTTTTAAGTGACATGGTAATTATCTAAGATTTAATGAACATGTTCACTTTCTGGATTTAACTCCCAAACCAACAGATTCATTATAATCACCAATAAAATTCTACGAAAAAGGATTTCATTGTGTAACATCAAAAGATATTAATGATCAAGTTTTCCCTGTTGACTTTTCAGGTGGTTTTTGTTTGAAACTTTGAAATGAGTTGCTAATATTCATTTTATTATTTCAATTTGCTTCACTCTGTCTTTTTAAACAATATTTTATCGCAAATATCAGAAGTCTTTTTCTTTAAAAAAATAAAAAAAAGAATCTTGAAGAGGATGAAAATCTAAAAATTTTGTTCAGTATTCTTAATTACACACATCTTTTAATTGTATGTTTAATTAATACATTATCTGCTGATAAATCCAATTAAAATTTGCAATAAAAGATGAAAGATAATCTTGAAACTTTTTATTTTAACAAATTCATCTGGATACAGAGTATCAGATAATAAGCATGTTCTCTGTTCAATGCTGCAAGGCTGAAATAGAGGAGAACGTTTTGCCAAAGATAATTATAATGCTTAAATAAGGCTATGAAATGAAAGCGAAAATATTAGGTTGGTGCAAAAATAATTTCGTTTTCTCACATAGTAACATATGTTAGAAAACGAAATTATTTTTGCACCAACCTAATCTAAACCTAGACAAAAGTTTGAATGCTGCAAAACATCAAATAAATGCTTCTTTAGCTCCAATGCATGCATGCACGCACACAAATGAGACTAAGAAGTCTGGGTAGGTGGTTGATGGATGTTGCTCCCTGGTGGAACACTATCTTCCTCACCTCCCCATGCATTTCAGCAAACCATACTGATATTAACTGATACTTCAATAGGTAGTTAAAAACAGTTGACAAACCAAAATGTCATGATCAAAGTGCAGAGAAGCAACATTCAACAGCCAAGGATGTTTTATTTGAAAACATCAGCAATATAAGTAGTTAAAAGATCTTTGTAAGTAATTCACTCAGTTCCTCTCTGCTTTTTGTCAGTGCAGGATCAACCATCGCAAGCTGAAATACTTTATCAAATGAATCAGGAAAGATATTAGAGGTGCCATTGCCAAGTAATTTCCTTTCAGCAACGAACAATCTCTTACTTGACCTATTGCCTTGATGGTCAAAGAGTTCCAGCTGCCTTGCTATTTATCCAGAGCTGAGGGCAAAAGTCATGACCTTCTCATCTGTAATGAAAACCACCCTAACTTGGTGATTGAATGCAGTTCATCTATTGTCTATACCATTAACCACCACCACCACCACAAAAAACACCCCCCCCCTGACAGTTGGGTAATGGAAACATAAGTGGCCTGCTTATCTGTTAGTTCAGTGATCAAATCATGCCAGGGCCCCATTTTCTGTAAATTGATAACACATTCTATGTCAGATCTGGAAATTAAATTTGATTTCCATCAATTTGGAACAAACAGGGATACTTCTACTTTAAACAAACTAATCATACCAAGGGAGCTTGCTAAGTCATGTAGTTAGTATTTTTTACAAATTAATTAGGTTTTTCTGCAAATATTAAAGTTTACTTTTATATAAATAGTTAAAGGACACTTTATAATAATATAAAAAATATTTAATATATCCAAATAAAGAGAACGAACAGACAGATTAAGAATCCACAGTTCTTAGCATTTGCTTTTTTAAAAAAATGCTCAATACAATGTAGAGTGAAATAATATATTTTTATTATAAAATATTTTACATCACTACATAAAAATTTCCATGTTTCAGAACTTGAAAATTGTCCCTCACCAGGCAATGCTATATAGCTTATGATGAAAGTGATTTGGGAAATCAGAAAACAATTCAGCAGCTGATTTGGAAGTTAAAAAGAAGTGGGGGAAAACCCAAATTATAAAAAACACAGAGTTATGTTTGCTGTGGAGTGTCTAAAGTGTCAATTTATCAAGACATGAATTTATAATCCATTTACTCTCACCTTCTAACCTTATTTTTCATTTTTCTATTTTAGCTTTGATCCTAATCAAGACATGCCCACAAGCTTCCCAGTCTCCTCCTTTATAATTCTCAAATGAGCTACCAAGTAAATCATTTTCATCATAAGTTATCTAATATTGCCTGATGAGAGACATTTTTAAAGTTCTGAAACATGGAAATTTTTGTGTAGGTAGGATGTAAAATATTATAATAAAAATATTTAATACATAAATATTTAAATGATACTTCATTTTTTTTCTCAATTTCTTTGATATCACAATATAAGTATTGCTACATGAGATAGCAAGCTCCAGTGGTCTAAGGTGTAAATTTTAAATTTAATTTAAAACCTTCTCTTGCCTTTAAATCTGATTTAATGGTCAGAAGAAGGTTATGAGATAACAATAAATATTTCTCAAAATTATCAAAACTAAATTTTATTTGAATTACTGAAGTCATTTTTTAAGTTGATTGTTACCTTAACATTTTACCCGATTCCTTTGAGAAAACTTTTTTCACGTGTACAATACACAAGGAAATAGAGATTTTACAGAAATTAATGTGAACAGAAACTTCTACCTAATATTCCCAGCAATAAAAGCCACATATAGAGAAACTCAAGGAATCAATGTACATCAAATTGTCATGAAGACAAACAAGTTAGGCATGTATGAATTTCATTGTGCTATGATTTTATTTACTCAGGCTGATAGCAGGGAAATTGGAAAGTACTAATGGAATCAATAGCCATATCTCCATGACCAAAGGTGAGACTTTAATTAGGTGGAGGATACTTGCTGGGGGTTTACCTGGAAAAGGGTGGGACTCTACCAGATCTATTTGTCCAAACTACTCAATACACGAATGAATATTTCCCCTGATTTCAACCCAGATATGTATTGGAAACTGGTCGGGTTTTCAATTACATAGCTACCTTCTGACCACACCCAGTCACGGAACTAATGATGATGACGATTATTGAGCCACAGTTGAGAAATATTTTCTTTGAAGTCCTTTCTATGTTCTTTAATATTTTTTTGATAAAATGTAACACAGACTTCAATGTCAATATACTTTTTATTACATCCAAGAAAACCAGAGAGGTGAGGTTTTCTACCCTCCTTCATTCCCCAGCATTTATCTTTGGTCTCATCTACCAAAATTTACAATCTAGATTTTTTTGCCTTTTTCAATTTTCCTTTATATTTATTAGATCAACAACTTTTATCAATAAAATCTCAAGTTCGTGTCTGAGTAATTTTCTTGTTATTCAGTGTAAATTTAATCTTGTTCAGAATTAGATTGTCTGAATATATCAATGTCTATCAAATCCTTTAATCTTTGACTCTAGCAATGACAATATCCTATTTATAAGACATAAGCCTTGGTATAAATCATTTGTTGAGTGTCTGCTATGGAGAGATATGAAAAAAAATTAATCTTCCTGATCAATTGTATAGAGTTGTGAGTTCAATCCTCACAACTGTTTATCTAAATAAATTAATGGAACTTTTGTAGAGCAATAGTATAGGTAGCATTTTGTTAATGAATTTCATTTGCACTAACAAATGTCATTTTGTACTAATCTAAATTTGTCTCAAAGTTTAGTCTGGTTTGACTTGTTTAATAGCATATCAACTCTTTAGGAGTCATTTAATACCCATTTTTTTTTTCTTGTAAGCTTTGCTAATATTTTTTCCAAAAATGTATTGTTGGTAATTTTTTTCCCAATCTGCTGGTGGCAATTTTTTTCTTCCAGTAATGTATTGCTGGTAATTTCTTCTAAAGAATTTTTATATTTTCATCTTTTGACCCCAGTTTGGGTGTTAACTATTTTCCCATAGTTAGGGCCCTAACAGGTGCTACCACACCGGTTCAGGGTGGACCTGGGAACAACAGCAATTAAGATGTGGTTCCACACTCCTCAAAACCTCCTGATCAGATGCCTTGCTGCCAGATGTAGTTTATCATCATACCCAGAAAAATTATCTCACAGAGATTGTGAGAGTAATGAATTTGATTCTCAATGGGTGTTTGTTCATGATGACCTTGTACAACTTTAAGCTTAATTTACATCAAGAACTAAAACCAATACATTTTATTTTTCTTTCTAAGTCATCTAAGAGATTTGAATGTCAGTAACATTTTTAAAAAGATGTTCTGGAGAATGCATAATAAAAATAGAAAATTTAATTTTTCATAAATTTTGAAGTTTTCTTTTATATGTAAACTTTAGGATAAAACAGAAATAATTAAAATTTATATGAAAAAATCTTATTCACATGGTTGTCTTAATAAATAAAAAGTTATAACATTTCAAGAATACTAAATCTAATTTTTGTTCTTTTAAACAAATCAAAATTATTTGAAAAAAGAAATAAATATAAATGATTCAAAGAAATAATTAATTTCATTAAAACAAAAAAAATAAGAAAACCTAAATTTGCAGCAATCAAAAGCTATTTTTACCCTAATATATCAGTGGCTGTATTGGTAGGTTTATTTTTTTACAGGAATCTTCACCTGTACAAGGCCTGGGAGCCAATAAAGATGGAGAGTTACAGAGTAAGAGGCACAATTTATGTGCATATATGGAGAAGATAACAGTTAATCTTAGACTAGAACAGGCTAAGATTGTAGTGATTCGGAAAACATCCTCTTGGGAGTCAGTTCCCCAAAACAGCGGTCCATGGGAAGAAAATGTTTGAATGGAACTTACATCTGACCAAGGAAACATCAAAGGATTGAGGGTGGGTTCACTAAAATGTGCACAGCATGGCAGGTTTGCAGTCATGAAGATTAGAACTGGTAGGACTAAGAGATGTGGTTTGCCTGAGCACTTCCTACAGAAATAGCAATAGACCAGTGGTGACATTTTGTCTCTGAGAAAGGAGTTGTAAGATAGAAAATGATTCATCACCCACAAGGAGGCAAACTCCATTGAGACTGGAAAGTGAAGTCTTAGCAGCTCCTGTCCATATATGACATCCGTACTCCATTTTGCTTGCCATAAAGTTCAGAGGCTCCAATTAGGGCAATGGCTCATTTCATTTTATATAAATGTTTGCATTAGTGTGATAAAGCCAATCCATCAACAGACATCGGTATTGTTTGAATCTATCAAATAAGTAACAAAATAGACTTTAAATCCATCCTACCAGAAAAAAAAAAACTATGGAAAAAAATGTTTATTAAAAAATAATTAGGTTTTATATTGTTATTATTCTGATTAGAATTAATTTATTGAAGAATTAATTAGGTTAAATGTACATTATTTCCATGTCAATATGTTAAGGTACTAATTGAAGTACTTATCTATGCTGGTTAGGATTTCAAGATTTGGATTTCAGTTGATTATAAGCACCAGACCAGATGAGAGCAAATATTCACTTCATAGATGAATGCTAGACTTATAAATGTGTAAGATAGATTTAGCATGGCACAGTGAACCAACTTTCTTAATAACAAACATAGAAAGTGATTCAATCTAATTCAATTTAATCAAATGTAATCTGTTCTGGACAGTCATTTTCTTTTGGCGTCACAAATATTAAATTTTGAAGGTTTACTAAGTTTATTACAATAACTAGTGAGACCCACACCTTATGTGATATATTTATTCCATTGGATATGTCTACACATACATTGATAAATTATAAAAGCTAACTATGTAGATATATATTTACAGTTCTCAAAGAAAAAGAAAATTTTTCATATGAAATATGTTTTTATATGGCATATTGATTTCTTTAGATTAGCTTAGTGTAAGAAGAGAGCAAATTGGACCTTATGAGGATTAGAAAGATTTTGTTGCAGCAATCTACCAAGTGATGATAGATTGTCTGCTTTCATAATCAAAATAAGAGTTTGGATTTTCATAGACACTAAAACAGTATCATGATGTAAATTTCACAATTATTGATGGGAGTTTCTTTCTAAACTTTTCATTATTGGCAGTGTAAACAGCTTGATTGTATCATTTTCCCTCCTAGTGCAACCCATTTTAGTTGTTGCAGCTGTTGGGAGTCATCAAGTGATGTGGTCTTTGTTATTTGGTAAAGTTTTTTTGTTTAAGTTTATTATCATATATTAGTTTTCTATCCGAGACCACATTTCAATGTTTATGATGCCAGGGTTCCTCAATATTTTTTCACAATTAATAAACATCAGCTTTTAATTTTTTTTGACATTTTATATATATATATATATATATATATATATATAGGTTGTGTATATGTCTCAGTGGTGGAAAAAAAATCGTTGCTTACCACATGAAGCCGAGCATGCAGCCATGTTTCTGACCAGATAGAATTTGTGTGTGAGTTTGCTTCCTTTTTTTATGGAAGAGTGCACATTGCTGGTGAAATGGAAGTTATGAACATGGGCTATAAATTGCCGACAGAAGTCACAGTGTGTATTTATGAAGATGGAAAAATTGCAGCTAACGGAACGTACACAATTTGATAGCCAATCAGTATGGGCTGGCTCACCGTGGAGAGGGGTTAAGACCTGAAACCCCTAATGAACCCCAAGTAGAAACATCACTGATGATGTGTACATATATATATATATATATATATATATATATATATATAGTAGCAGCCATAATATAAGGAACGGAAACAACAAAGACATAAATATATGTGTATTACTTAAAAAGTAATGTATGATTAACAATGAAATTTTTACCGAATAAAGATTAGGGTGTAATGCATAAATATTATACAAAGTTACAAAAATTTACATAATTGTTTTTTTTGTAACTAAAGATTAAATGGAACAAAGGAAATAAGCTATTGGACAAAAGTTAACGAACGATCTGGTTAATACTTGATTGTGAACAAAATATCAACAAAATTTAATATTTGGTAAACATCCCCTTATTTTCAATGACTTCTCTGCATCGTTGACAACATGATCTAATTAATTTCTTACAAAAATCAGCAGTAATTCCCTCCCATTCATCTTTCAATAACTCCCATAGGTGATCCTGGTTTTTTGGGTTTCTTTTCTGAGCCCTTTCTCCAATTATCTTCCAAACATTTTCTATTTGATTCAGGTCGGGGCTCTGAGCTGGCCATCCATTAGGGTGATTCCTTCTTCAAATAAAGCCATAACCTTCTGAGCCTTGTAGCAAGGTGCATTGTCCTACATGAAAATAGGAGATTCATAAAGATTATGGTGTAATCTTGGTACCACATGCTGCTGAAGAATCCTTTTGTAAATCTCAGCATTGATATTGCCATGTACGCGGATGATAGGGCCAACTCCTGCAGATGAATTCATTCCCCACACCATCAAACTTAACAGTTTTCTTGACACATTGAGAAAACAATCTTTCACCTGTTCTACGGTGTACATAAGTTTATGTAAATTTTTGTAATTTTGTATAATATTTATGCATTACACCCTAATCTTTATTCGTTAAAAATTTCATTGCTAATCATGCATTACTTTTTAAGTAATACACATATTATGTCTTTGTTGTTTACATTCCTTATATTATGGCCGCTACTGTGTTTGCGTGTGTGTGTGTGTGTGTGTGTATATATATATATATATATATATATATATATATTCAGTCAACCTTTGGAAGGACTTGGCTGAAACGATTAAATGGTTTCTAAAGATCCCCGATAAAATGAAAGCTACTTTCATCCAATTTGATATCTTGGATTTTTACCATTCTATTTCAGAGGAACTATTAATTAATAGCCTTAATTTCACTAAAAGATATACCGAAATAATGGAAAATGATCTGGACATTGTTTTAGCATCAAGAAGATCAATACTTACATACAATGACACTACTTGGGTAAAGAAGAATAATGAAAGATATACCTAGGGGGGGCATTCGACTCTGCAAAATTGCAGATTTAATGGGCATATATATTTTAGACACCTTTAGTAGAGTAGCTAACCGTAACCAATTTGGAATTTATAGAGATGACGGCTTAATCATTGTCCGTAATAGCAATGGTACCTTGACTTCCAGCTTACATAAGAGGATCATTAGGGCCTTGAAATACCTAGGCCTTAGGAGTGAAATATCTTCCGACCTTAAAATAGTCAACTTTTTAGATATCACGCTCAACCTCCCTAATGAGTCTTTTAAGCCCTTCCATAAAGTTGATCAGACACCATTATACATCAATGTCCACTCTAACCACTCAAAATCTGTAATAGATCACATCCCCAAAACTGTTAATATGAGAAGAAGTATCTTCTATCCAAAAAATCTTTTATGAAAATAAATTTACATACAACTAGGGTCTCTAAAATAATGCTTTTAAACAGGAGGCTTTCCAACATTGATATAGGAAGTTTCTTCCTGGGGTTAATAGACAAGCACTTTCATAGTAAACATTCACTATACAAAATTATGCTTGCTGATTGCCTCGTACTCATAACTTTGTATCTGTTGGAGTGGGAAACAAGTGTGAGAGAGAAATGCATGAAATATTTATAGAAAAGGCAGAGGGAAACAACTTTATGGTGGTGGGAAAATGACTGAAGCCAAGCTGCCAGATCAGAACCAATAACATTGCAGATTCTTCTTTGGATCTTATCAAGGATCTCAAGATATATAGTGGAAGAACCAGACTATATGTGGCAGCAATATTCTAAGAATGAACAAATAGTAGACTTATAGATATGTAACAGATTCTGGATAAAAAGACTGACTAGTATGACACAGTGAACCAACTTTCTTAACAGATGGCCTAGCAATGGATTCAATATAGTCATTCCACTTCATGTCAGCCAAGAACATTAGCCCGAGAAGGCTTTTGCGATGTCAATGGACACTCACTGCCACTTTCATAATGCTCATTGTTATAGAGATATTTTTAATCAGATACAACTAGAGTTGAACAATACTGGTGTGAGACACCTTCAAATATCACTCACACTAATAGTACTTGCTAGATAATACTCGAATATTAATCTGTATGGTGATCTGAATAGAGAAATAGTATAGTGAATAGAGTAGAGAATAGTGTTTCCATATAGTAATAGAGGATAGACTAGAAATGCAGATCAATCTAGACATCACATGACTTTCTATATATGCATTTCCTCTGTGGTAAACATGATCCACTTAATTCAATAATGGAACCACCTGTGTTTGCTCACTGGCAATCTATGTTCAAATTTAAGTGTCGGCAGTGACACTTTATTCCTATACAACAAAGGCACAATGAGTCACTTTCCTGGAGGTTAGCATCAGCCATGCCGAAATGGTCAGAATAACATTCTACTTTCTTTCATCGTCAATTTGTATTTCTTTCATCTTATTTTTGTTGCTTATCATTACAGCTCCTAGACAATTATTTGACAGTCATTAATAAGCAATTCTTTTTTAGCCAAATTGTTTAGTATTATAGAATGGTGATCTGAGGAGTTGTGATAAAATAGAAGATAAGAGAAATACAACCTGAAACTTAATCATGATTTGCTTCATGCAAGAAATTCAAATACTATAAACAAATCTAAGACTAGTAATTGTGTGTAAACAAAAATAGTAATATATCAGATCTTTACAAAAATAATAAAAAGCTATATGATTTCTAATGTTTATAAATATAAAGGACATTGGGAAAACTGTAGTAGTTGCTGACGCATTTCATCCAATGTGGACTTTCTCAAAGCAAAAAACAAAATGAATTTATTCAAACAAAGTAACTAAAGATAGCAAAAACAAAATGTCCTGAGCAACTGGAAGAAGTTAGAGAATGCTATTTTCATACTGTTAACTGAAATTACGTCAATTACTGTCACATGTGGAGATATTGTTATTATTGCTGTGTTGATGGATTCAACCATTTGATTTTATGATATTGTTGTGTACATTTGTTTGGGAGAGCGGTAATTTTGTTAAGAAAGGTGAAATAGGGAAAAAGCCTGGGCATAGATTAATATTTGGGTAATATTCAATGGTGGCACTCTCTAGAATTTTCCTTCTGAGTGAAATAAAATAAATGTTGTCTTTTCTACAGGTTAACTCTGAGAAATTTTCATATTTCTAATGTATTGCATCTGATGAAGGTTGACAAATGTATCAGTTGAAATAATACATTAACAGAAGTAAATATACAAAGAGATCTGAATGTCAAAAGAGAATGAGAATTTTTCACATGACACACACAAAAAAATTACATAGAGTCCCCTCCAAAACTATTAGAGCAACAAGGCCAATTCCCTTGTTTTTGTTGTTCAATAATTATAATATATATATATATATATATATATATGTATATATATATATATATATATACAGACTGCATAAAAACTGCAAGTTGGGAACTAATAAGCTCTGATTACTCAAACAGAGTATAAAGGCAGAATGCAGAAGCAATGTAGCAATATTTGATGTTCCTCTTCAGATTATCGAGGAGCATCTGGCCATGTATCTGTCAAAGTTCAGACAGATACTAGGTGAAACCAGTTATAGCCTGAACAGTGGATGGAATTTTGATGTCAAGCTCAATCAGGACGCCTTTCTCTCCATCCCCAACTGTCTCAGAATAGAAGGCTTATAGAGTTCAAGCTCCAAGTGAACATCACCTCTTCTGGACAGATCTGTTATTTCTGCCTCACCTGTGATGGGCATATCAGTGACTGGAACCAGTGTGGTACCTGCCACACATGGTTGGGTCCCATTCATGGCCAACATTCCCTGAAAACCCTTTGCCTGTCATTTGTGTGGTTGCAGAAAAGAAAAGGGGGAATGCCTGGTTGCTGGCAGAGTCATAGTGAAGTATCAGACAATGGGGTTTCAGTCACCTGAAGCCCCCAGGACTAAAGGCAGACACAGCCCCACTTTCTCTACCAGCATTAAGGGCAATGCCCCAGCCTCAGGGAGGACCCCTTTTCAGGATCTGCAATGAAAATGTAACTCCAGCTATAAAAAAAAAACCCAGAAAGGATTAAGAAACTTAAAGCAAAATTAGAGAAAAAAAAATCTTCAATAATTCATCACCTTCCAAAATGGCCCATTGGCCTCTACCCTGTCCTCTCCTGTCGCAAAATCACAGTACAAAGCTGCAAAAGTATCCCTACTCAGCAGAGATCCCAGAAAAAAAAATGTACACACCAAACCATATTTCTTGTCCTTCCCCCCAAAAAAACCAAAAAGAGAGATGCCTCCACCCACCAAAAGTCAAAAAAGCCCATCAGTCAAAGCAAGGAAAAAGAAAACATCCAAATTACTATATAACTTAGGTGAGGACATCTGCCGTATTTCCCCAACCCAGATAGAGAGACCTGAAAACTATGGCAACAGAATAGCAGAACTTAAATACTTTTTGTCTATAAAAAAAAAAAATACAGTGAGCATGAGTAGAAGATCCCTGAAATTTTTCCCACGACAAAACAATGCACACGATAATTCAAACTGGGTCAAGAGCATGGCAGATATATGAGGTATGGTTGAAGAGGTCACCACACCTATTGCAGTAATTGAAAATGAAGAAGCATAAAACCTTCAACAATTCTGTTCAGGGAGGGCCCCAGTTTTTCGTTCACCCCTTCCCCTTTATAGCGCTTTAAAATTGACTTATTTGTGGGATATTAGCAGTCTTTCCCTAGATGGTTTCATTAAGAATGAAATGGGCCAAGGGTTAATGGGAAAGGCTTTGGTGTCCTTTCCCCAACCATGTTTAAGGCAGATTCCCACCCTTAATTGGACTGATCATATCATTCTGGTTAGCTAGTGGAAATGGTCAAGGCCTGAGATTGGAGTCTTGTAGGGCAAATCTCACATCTGATCTTCAGCATCTCCGTGTAGAGTATGTTGTATACAGGAGACCTATTGGGTTGTTTTAGCAGGTGACTGGAATGCTCGCCTTGATCCTGATATAGATTCTATAGAGGAAAGATCAGGTACCAACACCCCAGACGTGAAGCCACCATCGAGCAAGTCAATAGTGAAGCCACACTGATCAGTCCAAGGCAATTAATGGGGTTGACCATCATTTTCTGGAGGTTATCTAGAGGCTGCTGTTTTTCAGGCCATACTTCCATACTGGGATCTGACTTGATGGAAGTGAATGGAGTACAATTAGAGCCTTTCATGTTGTCTCAATCCATTCATCAATGTTGTCTGCTTTCGCCTTAGCTTTACATTCTTGCTTTAGAGCCTTTCTTTCACAAGTTAAAGGCAAATCTGGTCCTATGCAGAATCTCCACCTCGACCAGGTATTCTACATATGATCCACTGCAAGATTGTTGTTCCATTGTGTAAGTTTATTGAAGACATTATAGCCCACATGTTGCATGGAAAGTTCTTTGTCCTTGAGACTCGTTCTGTTTGTAGCAATGTCATGCTGTTGTTGACTATATGTTTTTGTGCTTGCTATGTGTTATGAGTCCTGATATGGATGACACAACAGAAGGAATTCTATGGAGACAAGAAATTTACCACTACCCAACTGACTTAAAGTGGCACTTTGATGCTGGTTAAGGATCAGGATATTAGGAATATTGTATTAAACGTTGCCCCTGACCAAAATAGATTACTTTATGTTTATGTTTTGCTTCTAGTTCTTTTACGTCAAGTTGACTTACTTAGGGGGATGAATGCTCATTGGCCCTTTTTAGTTTTACCCCCGTCTTTAATTCTCCATCCCCCCCCCCATTAGGTGACCAGAAATATCAGTTCTCTGGTGGATGTCGGACAACTTTCTTTGTTGTTATGTTTGAAGGATTGTGTATTTGTGTTTATGGTTGGTCGAATGATTGGTTTTCATTTATCTATGTCCTGCATTAATGTTGTATGGTTAACTGATATTTCTGCCACAATTAAGGATTGTGTTTTTTTGTTTTTTTTTTTTACTAACCCTATTTTGTTTAGTTTCTAGTATATATATATATATATATATATATATATATATATACACACACACTATTATTCACATGTTCATTGGGGTTTTCACTATTAAATGTTAATTTATTCGCCAACTTGAGACAAATTGTACATATAGAGACTAGTTCGGACTTCACAGGTTTTTTAAGGTATTATGGTGGCTGTAGTAAGAATGGTAAGTAAGAATGTGGTGTTTTGGTGTAAAGGAATATTGTATAGTTTGTTTGGGTCAGTGATTGTGGCAAGCTAAGTTTAATATAAGACAGATTGATGAACAGTTTTCCTCATCCCCGCTTTTGACTTTGTGTCACAATTTCTGTTTCATTTCAGAAATAAATATTAGTTGCCTAGTGAATTCTTGTCAGAGTAATTCAAGAGTGAACAGACCTTTTGGGGCCTGGATAATATCCCTAGAAGACTTTAACAATATGGACATATTTTGTTTTGGCTTCCATGGGGAGGGGATCAACTTACAATGAATTTACACAACAAAATGGACCCCTCAACCAACTAACTTTTATAAAATCTAATAAAAAATGTTTTTTGATATTTGTGATAAGGACTATTATAATAATATGAAAAACAAATTTTGCCAGAATGATTATTTCAGGTTGCAATGCCTCTTGCCTGATTCCACCTATTTTCCAATTAGAAATATCATCCATAATGTTAGGCACATGTGGAGAGATCAGGATACAAATTTGTTCATACATCGTATGTGGATTATTTTAGAATGTGTTTTAAAGGATGCAAATTAGAAGCAATTATTGTGACTACATGTGTATTCTCAAGTGAAGTTAAAGATTCAAATGGAAAGCTTTAGTGAAAGGGTTAAATCCTAAATCTTTGCTATCAATGTCACTAAGACTTGCACCTCATCTGTTCACTCTTTAAAGAAATTTAGCTGCCATATAAATACAAAAATTTGTTTAAAAATAAACATGAGAAAAAAAAGAGAGAGAGAGGGAGACTTAGTTTACTCAAGCTTCAAAATCTAATCAAAAGATATTTGTTGCATTTGCATAGAAAATAGCTTAAGGCATTTATTTACATGGCACATGGAAGTTTCAAATAAGAAAAAAAAGCCATCATTCATGAGAAGAGACACCATTTGCAAAAAAAGAAGAGAAAAGTTTTATCCAGAAATTTTGCTGAACAAATTGAATTCAGCAGTTTTTTTTAAAAAAAAAAAAAACTAAGACCATTTTGTTAAATTTAGAAATCTCAGAGCATTTTGATGTAAGATTCAACTGTAAACTTTGATGTATGGCAGCATCTTGAAAAAATTACTTTTATTCCTTCATCTACAAAATAAATGAATAACAAAATTTCAATTCATTCTGTTGTCTTCATCAGTTTTTAACACTTTTTAGCTGATATAATCATTGATTTTCCAAAGATTTATTTTTCATTTGCTGGCCTTTCCATGACACTTTTTTTCTGTTCTTCCTTCTTTTTATCTCTTCTTCTAGAACATCATAGTTTGATAGAATCACAGGACTGAGTGTTATAGTTTCATATTTCTGGTGCATTCAAAGTCAGTCTGATTTTTTCCCATCAGTTGTGGCAACCTTGTGTTTTATTACATACTAGTAACATAAAACTTTAAACTTTCTTGACATCAGACCCGAGTCACAGGACCGATGCAGACTTTGGTTGAGGAAATGAAATAGAAAAAAAATACACTGATTTCTAGAAATTACCTAATAATATTTCGGCAATTAATCAATATTTTTTTAATCTGATATTATTTGTTATTACAATAGATTTTATGTTTATGATATTCAAGCTAATTCTGCAATTATGAAAAATGCAGTGAAAATTAGTCCCAGTATTGTATGTGGCCGAGACAGAATTGCACTAAATTATTGTTGAAAACAAAAACTGTCCTCTCATCTAACATTTGTGGCTATTTAACTTCCTTTTTTTTTTTACTTTTATGACATATTCATGTTGGAAAAAAAGAGAAAAATATATATATATATATCTTTCTTGCACTAATTACAGGTATACATGAAAACTGAAGGACTCAGTGTTAGTATCTCAGGAAAAGTTCAGCAAGAGAACAAAACAAATTTGCCTCAAGCATTCCAATAAAATCTTTCATAAGGTGAAATGGAATAAAATGTAAAAGTAATTAAAATTCATTTACATAGGAAATGTTTTTTTAGCAACTCCCAGACATCTCTAGAATAAACCGTTTTTTTTTTTTTTTATATCTTGTTTTTACATTATTTTGGATTATGTAAGAAGTCTGGATAAATCTAGAATTTTTTTCAAGGTAAAGTGCGATAACAGGATCTTTTTAAAAAGAGGTGAGAATTTAATTTAAATTTAAAATATTTCCAGAATTACAAAGGTCTTTTCTGTTAAGTGCTATTATTTCTTTTGATTTCTTTTCTATACCCACCTTCCTTCTGGGTCCCAACTAGAGACCTAATGCCAGAAATAGCTTCATGATATTTTCTACTGATTAAAAAAAACAAAAAAAAACTAAGATCACACATGTTTTATGCAAATAAAATGCTTTGTGAGCTATACTTGTGGGTACAATGTTTTGTATTTCTTTAAGGCATGGACAAGCAGGAATTGTTCCAATGTGTCTATCAGAACCTTTTCCAATCAATTATTATTACTATTATTATTAATATTCCTGTTATTATCATTTTGCAGATTTCTTTATCTTTTTGTAGTTTTTCAGAATATTTTTGCAAATAAACACCAGGAACTTGGAATAAAGAATTGACTTTGGACTAGATTTGAATTTTTATTCCACATCTCAATTGCTGATGTTGAATGAAAGAAAATGTCCAGAAGAGAAAGATTACAGGTAAAAAACCCTTGCCTAATGAAGACATTCTCACAAGATTAATTCCAGTTAAGGTGTCAACAATGAAAGATGATATTCCAATGTGAAGAATGTGTCTTTTGTCTAAAACTGCAAGATAAAAATCTCTACTTTCAAGAAGAATCATTATCAATCAAAGAGAGGAATGAATATATTATTTGTATCTTTTTAACAATAACTTTTCAGTCAATTCTGTTGTAGACTGCTCCCATTTATAAATATGGCAAGTAGCCACATTAGAGTAGGATTTAAGAAAGAGTTAATTTACTCAAGTTTTTTTTTTTCGTTCTGTGTATGAGTATTTAATAAACCCATTCTTTGTTTTCCCTACTGATTCTTGTTCTTTTGATTCTCTAACTACAGTTTTCCTAATTCTTGGATATTTTCAACAAAGACAATATTACAATAAATACATTCTGCAGTCATCTTTAGGTGTATATTCCATGAAAATTATAGAAAAGAATATAAGATATTCTTTGAAAGTCTAACAAAAGTGCCATTTTCATGCCATAGTGAAAAAACAAGCCTTGCCTTTGAGGGAAGGGCTGCTGAAATTATCAGGAGTGGAAAGTTTGTTCTCTCTAAACTCTACAATAAATGCCATGGCACTTTCTGCTTTCCTGCTTGTTAGAAATCCTCTTCTGTAGGTTCCAGTCTTTAAGAACTCAGGTGAACCATTTGATCCTAATTTCAGCCTTTACCTATTTTTGGCAAAGTACAATCAAGTGGTTACGCATCTCACATTGCAAGGTCTTCTTTCGCATAGGCAATATGGCTTTTGTTTCTCAAGGTCAAGTACTGATGTATTAATAATTATTGCTGAAAGAGCCCATCAAGCTTTAGATAAAAATGGTGAAGTTTGGGCCTTACTTTGGATATCTTGAAGACATTTGACAGGGTTTGGCATGCTGGTCTTCTTCCCAAGTTGAAAGGTTATAGAATTTAAGGTATTTTTCAACTGATTCAGTCTTCAGTATCTGTCTATATTTCTGAGATGAGGTATTATGTACACTTATTTACATTATTGTCCTCATCTTTTCCACCATATTTATTACAACGTTTCAGCCATTGTACACTCTGGCCTTCTTCAGGACACATAGCATAGTGGATAAAGGCGTTGGTTAGATCCAGTGACAGGACCCAAAGAGTGTGAGTTCAATACGCAGTTAAGGCAGTGAAGAACTTGGAGAGGGGAATTAACAGGAGATAACTGATAACTGATGTCCATTAATCATGACACATAGAACTAGAACAGTCTACCCCAGTGAACGAAATAAAGGGTTCAGTTCGACATTCCAACCACCTGAAGAAGGCCCGAGTATACAACAGCTGAAACGTTGTGATAAATATGGTGACAAAGATGAGGACAATAGTCCAAATAATGTAAATAGTCTAATGTTTTCTACTGATCTGAAGTGGAAAGATTATATTGAATCAATTGCTAGTTCTATTGCTAGGAAGGTTGGTTCACCGTGTCAGGCTAGATTATTTTATTCACCAGAATCTATCTTAGATATTTATGTCTACCAGACATCCTTGCTTTGAATATTGCTGTCACATCTCGTCTAGTGCTTATGCTATGTATTTAGAGATTCTTGATAAAACCTAAAGAAGAATCTGCAATGTTATTGGTGGTGAACTGGCATCTCAGCTTCAGTCACCTCTTTCTTACAACTCTAATGAAGATTCCCAGTGACTTTTCTAAAAATACTTTCACGCTGATTTTTCTAATTTTTCTATCATATCAAGACTATGAATTTAAGCTCAGTACTAGATTGGCAGTAAAGTCTCATCATTTGGCTAGATATCAAGATCCTGAAATGGCCAGATGTAACTGTAAGTTCTATGCTAACAGTTTTTTCTATTGCACTTTTCGCTTGTGGAACTCCCTTCTGACTTCTTGCTTCCCAGTCATCTTTGATCTTCAAAAATTTAAATGCAATGTCAATGATTATCTTTTGTCTTATTAATTCTTGTTCTTTTATTATTCTCGCTCCTTAATTTTTTTTTCTAATAGTCTTTTACACTCAGTAACCACTTGTGGCTTAGTGGCTTTAGTGCCTTGCTTAGGCTGAAATGATTAAAAATAAAAAAAACACTTGTCTTCCACAATCAAAATACCACACACGCACATGACCAAAGGAATAATTCTGGCATTATTTAATTTTTGATCTTTTATCCATTCTGATCATCAGCCAAACAAGTGGGGGAGGGGGGTGACATAAAATTAGTTGTCATCTTTTGACTCTACAACAGATTTTCTCAAAAAAATAAAAAGAATGAATCTGTCAAAATATCTAATTAATTATGTTCTAGTATTAATTTGAAATAACAATGATATTGTGTTAGCAAAATAATCCTAGTCTACAAACATTTTGGCAAGTTCCTTTCAACCTTGAGAAAAAAACAAATTCAAATTATCATGTCATTTTTCTAGTAAAAAAAAAAAAAAAAAAAATATAATTTCAGTGCTTTGGTAAGAGTGATTGTCTCTCTTGTTAGTGTTGATAATGGGTGTAACAGCATGTTGCAATTACAACTGCCTGGCCATTAATTATAGAAAGTGGCTTGCCCAAATGTTCCTCTTAATCAATTATCCTGACATGCCAATGACAAGGACTCCTGGCTATAAGACAGAATAAAAGAAATAAAAACATGCCAGTCAAAGCTTCAAAATGACCAAAAGCAACTGGATCCAAAATTTAAACTTAGTTTGCTGAAAGCCGATCAGCAGAAAGCAATCAAGCACAAAAGAAAGTAAAAATATTAATAAAACAAAAAACAGTGGATATTTGAGAAACTTGGTGTGTTATTAAATCTTTCATAGGCTCATGGTAAAGTGCCAACCATAAAAGACAAGCTTCTAATAATCAAGAAGCAAGTTCAAATCCCATGTGAAACTTCATTCTGTCAAAAAAAAAAAAAAAAAAAAAAAAGAAATTGCTAAAAATTGAATAGAAATAAAAACATGTGGCCTGAGAAGCCATAGTCAAATACAAAATAAGTTACAGAACTGTCTAACAAACAGAATTGACAAAGTTTTCAATAACAAGAAAAAGAAAAGATCAGGGTCAAAAATAATATAAAGCAAGCAAACAATATATACAAGGCAAATTAACAGGAATAAGGTAAAGCAACAGGAATATGGCAAGAAATTCACAAAGAATTGCAGTTGACACACAAAAGCATGTCCAGACAAGTGAATGTAGCATTCTAACTTCAAGAGAAGACAGGCTGGGACTGTGTCAGATAAAACTGCAAACCAGCCTATTTTATTAGCAAGGGAGAAATCTCAGCTTGTTTTTGTGTGCTTCTCATTATAAATTGGGAAGAGGAAAGAGTTTTGTAGTCATTTCTCAAAACTGATAATAAGTGTGAAATAAAACTAACAAAGTATAATTCATTTAAAAAAAAAAAAAAAAGCCAATTTTCAGTTCATTTGAAATCAAATGTTAAAAAGGGTTTTAAAAATGGCAGCAATAAAAAAAAAATTTTAGAAAACAAGAAATCTCTAATTTAAATTTGATTTTTTTTTGTTTCTATAATGAATTTTGTTGCTTCTGTGACATAACAACTGATGCCAAAATTCAAAATTATGAACGGAAAATTTATAACCTTCAAGTATTTTTCATTTTATTCTTCGAGTTTGGTAAATAAAAAACATGCGTTTGTTTTATAGACTTGTGCCATATTAACCATAAAAGTATCTACCTATCTAATCACCCCTAAAAACTCATTGCCACTGTCTCTAGCCTCTTCATTTGTAGGTATTCACCAGCAAGATTGAATTTAGCCAAATATCACAGTACTTCCTATTGTTTGGTTGATCAGACTGTATGTCTTGATCAAGCTAGGGTCCCTGTTGTAAGACTACCCAGGAAGCTCCTCAATGACTGCACAGTCATTGGCCAAAGCCAACACAACCCCATCCTGGACAAATGCCGAGACATTGAAATAATAAATATATTATTATTATTATTATTTATACATACAGTAGGTAAATATGCTTTGTCACTAGCATCATTTTTAAATTTTATAAAATATAGAGTTGCCATTAGTTTTACAAGTTGTCTTTAAAAACAACAACCAGAAATGATTAACTTTTCCTTCAGAAAAAACACAAAAGAGAAAGAAAAACTAAAAACAAAATGTGTGAAAGTTTGAATTGAGTGTTTTTATATTTTCCCACTAAAACCAATGGTTGCAATTTGAGAGCAGGTATAAAAAAAAAAAAAAAAAAAAAAAGACAACCCCCCCCCCCAAAAAAAAAAACTAAGATTTCAAGAGAGGCAGTTTGCTCCAACTGTTAAGATTAACACAATACTGATCTTCTTTCTTAATATAAGCCGACTATGTGACACAAACAAATTGCAGAATCTGTCTATATTTCTTAGATGAGATATTGTAACTATTTACATTGGTCTTCAACAAGTTATTACCAAATCTTGCAGAGGTTGTGTGCTGACAGCAAAACTACCTATCACAAAGATAGAACCTTGGCCAAAGACAGGCACACTGTGGTCAAGACAGCATATAAATTTTGCAGGTTCTATGAATGGATCACATTATCTTGTGGTAGTTGATAGTTTCACTAAATAGCCAGAAATTTATAAGTGCAAAAATCCAGAATCTTCTGTGACAATGAATTTCTTGTATGAACTGTTTGCGAGATATGGCATACCAGATACTATATTATCTGATAATGGAATGCAATTTACAGGTAAAAAAAACTCAAAAACTTTTGTAAGATGTACTCCATTGAACATATTACAAACCTGCTATATTACCCAAGGCTGAATGGGCAAGTGGAATGGTTTGTGGGATTATTCAAAAGAGTATTGAGAAAGTAAATGAGGAAGCACTTCAAAATTTTCTGAGAGTTTACCATATGACACCAAATCGAAAAACACAAATGGCTAACAAAACAATACCAAAAGTTTCAAGGTTGATGAAGCGTTCATTGGAGCATATGAGGATGGCAAAGAAACATGTTTGAAGTTAGAATGTTTTATTTTCCAAACACGGTCAGCACATTGTGGCCATGTTAATAGTTAATGTTACTGAGGGTTGACTTTTCCTTTTTTATTATTAGGGCTTCTATTATTTTTAATCTTTTTGCGTATGAGGCTATTATGCTTGTATTTTCTACGAGTATATCTTGGATGGAGTTTGGTAGGTTTTTGTGCGTGTCTAAATGAATTCTAATTGAGCTATGGCCAGGTAGGTGTAATGTGTGTCCTCTAGATAGGCATGTAATAGTATAACCAATACAATTATTTATAAGTTTGGTTTGATCAGAAATACAATTCTTTAAGGATTATTTGACCTCATAAACAATGTTGTTTTGTAGTTTTGATGATAAGGTTAGCTGTTTTAAATTTTTTATAATAGATAATTTAATTTTCTTATTAAGGCCGATTGGGGTTGTGTATTTCTTTATGATATTTCTAAGAGAAAATTCATCTTATAGTTAACATGTATTTGGCTTTTGTAGATGTTAATGTTATTGGTTTTATCTCTATGTTCAGTATTGCTAGTAGTTACTTAAGAAAGAAATAGTCTAATCTGGTGGTTGATGAGGTAGTTAGGAAAACCATTATTAACTAGCATCTGTTTTACATTATTGAGTTCTTTAAGGAAAAGGTGATGAGAGGATGAATTCTTGTATGCACTCTTTAGGAAATTTTTTATAATTACTATTTTATATCTAAGCGGGCATTTGTTCTTAAAATTAAGGTGGCAAATATATATATATATATATAAGTAGCTAATAATAAAGCACTAATTACAACTGTCGTAAAAGTTAAGTACCATTTAAAAGATACATTTTTATGATAGACCATCAATCAATTCTTTTTTTTTGCTTTTGCTATTAATTGAAAACATTTGACCTTTTCACTTAAAGGAAACACTTTACAACTTGTGTTTCTTTTCTCCAATTTGTCAGCATCATAACCTTTGCATTTTGGTTCATTGTATAAAACTTTCATTTAAATTATTTCATTCTGAAGTTAACTTGAGGTAACTAAAATGACAGAAGAGATAAGACACCTGCAGTTGTACTAATTTTAGTAGAAAGTCAATCACACTCAGTAAGGAACAAACTCATTAGTGAGACTCACTTTCTAAATAATGAATTACTGTGAAACAGTCATTTGCTCAAACACTGTTCATATCCCTTGAGATATGTATTTGTGTATGTGTGTGCATATAGACATTTCTCCCAACACTTGTACATATGGAAGATCTTCCAACTACAACACTTTCCCAATGTAAAATGAAAGAGAAAATACAGCAGGAAATTCAACATTTTAGCCTAAGGAATGAAAGGAAACAAGTTAGAGAGAATCAAAAATTAAGAAAAAATATTTAATTAAAACAATTTTGTACCAACAATTTTTTTTTCTTTAATTTCAAATATTTTCCTCTAACATAAAAGAATTAAAAATATTATTTTTTTTGATTTTAATAAAATAGAAAAAAAAAAAAGAAAATTTAGAAGAGAAAAATTTTGTAAAATATTTTTGGCTATCTAGAAATTGTAAGAAGTTGTTAATGATAATTTATCCTAAAATTCTTAATAAATTTCAAATTACTTACCAGGAAGAATTTTGTTATTTAATTAATTATATAATCTCTTAATTTTAATGGATTATATAATCTCTTAATTTTAATGGATTATATAATCTCTTAATTTTAATGGATTATATAATCTCTTAATTTTAATGGATTATATAATCTCTTAATTTTAATGGATTATATAATCTCTTAATTTTAATGGATTATATAATCTCTTAATTTTAATGGATTATATAATCTCTTAATTTTAATGGATTATATAATCTCTTAATTTTAATGGATTATATGATATCTTAATTTTAATGGATTATATGATCTCTTAATTTTAATGGATTATATGATCTCTTAATTTTAATGGATTATATGATCTCTTAATTTTAATGGATTATATGATCTCTTAATTTTAATGGATTATATGATCTATATATATTACATATTTATATAATATTAAATTAAGTAAGGATATTATTTTTATAATGACAACAAAAATCTATACAAAATTATTAGCGTGTATCAAAAGTATTTTCATTTTTTACAAAGTTTTTATAAGATATTTTAGTAAATAAAATTAAATTTATGAAACTCTCAAAAAGTACATGCTCTCTACTGGTTTTGTTCTCATCTCCATGGTAACACATTTGTATAGACAAAACACACCAAGATTCATAGAAATACTAAAAGTTAGGCAAAACTTTAAGGAAAAAAATAGATTCTTTTCATGAAAACGATGAAATAGATTCCCATGAGTTTCAGTGGCAATAAAAAAAAAACAAAAAAAACAGTTTTTTTTCCTTCCACTTGCTTAGGATTTTTTTTCATTCTCAAGGTTTTTAAAATTATCTTTTAGTAATAAGATAACATGTATAAAGTTACAATGAGTATACGATATTTGGTAGCAGGTGAGAAGTTTGCGCATAAAAAAGATCGTTTCCAGGGGAATAAGAAACTTTTATTTTTTATAAATGAAATTGTTTCATTCTGGCTTCATGATTTCATTCCTTGTGAAATCAAACAACAAAGGAAATCTGTCCAAATTTTATCACTGGTGGGGATGGAGTCCAGAAGAGATTGCAGCCATTCTGCCCCACCTAACCCTGCACCTGCCCACAAAGTACATTGGCCATTTTCAGATGAAAATACTTTTTTCCTTGTCTGTAAGAAAATAAAATAAAAATATTTTCATATGATCTTAAGAATGAAGAGAAAATGAAATTTGCAGTCGTACCAGTTTCTGCAGCTGGCATATGGTTGAAATTTTAGCAGAAAATTGGACAGAAGTTTTCTTGGATGTTCACAAAAATGAAAAGAAAATGTTTAGGAAATGAACAACAACAACAAAACTACATCAAGCAAAAGGCTATAGAGAGAAAGAAAGTGTAAAAGAATTCAGGGCAAGTGAGGTTCATGTACAGAGTTAAAAAACTAAGTTTTTCTCTCCCTCCCTCTCTCACACATATATATATATATATATATATATATATATATATATATATATATATAAATAAATTCAACCATAACTTTGATCCAAAGAATGCCACTCTTATTAAAAGAGAAAGCATCTTAGATGGAAAATTCTTGAGAATGCTGTTATTGAAGCTTATCTAAATATGAATCTGCATCCTGGATTTTTTCAATATCTTTGCTTCCAAAAGAATTACTCGTTTCCCAAGCTAACATACATGACTATAAAAATGTTAATATAAAAAGGTTAAAAAAAAAAAAGAATGTTTAAATTCATGACCTCATTTGATTTAAAATATATAATACATGAATTAATCCCAAAGTAAAATAATAGAAATATTAATATTAAAAAAAAAAAAAAAAAAAAAAAAAAAAAAAAAATCAACAATATCATTTACTCACTGTTGTTTATTATGTATTAGCCTCATGAATATTAATGAGCATTTCTTAAATTAAAAACTTTTGAAAAACTAATTTTTTTTTGTTTATAAATAATTGTTGCAAAATAAAAGCCTTAAAATTGCCTCAAAAAGTCCATTAAAGGACAAAACATGTCATCTAAGTTTTCCTTTTATCTCCCTTCCTCTCTCTCTCTCTCTCTATATATATATATATATATATATATATATATATATATATGTGTGTGTGTGTTTGTGGGGGGGGGGTCGGTAGAGATAGGTACCTAAAGTTCAAAATACGTTTTGAAAACGAAAAATCTTTCTTGAGGCTTTTATTTTACATTTTAATTCCAAGTTAATAGATTAAGTTAAAATTCCAATAAGCAAAATATTTTGCTATATTTCAAACCAAAATTTCAAATTGATTGGAAGGACTTTTTTTAAATCTCTAATATCAGCCATATTAAAAATGGCTGTCAGTAAAACATGATTATAGATTTCTGAAAGCAAAATGTTAGAATAATGCAATAGACCTACCCATAATTCCCTACTGACCATCATATATAAATAGTCCAGCCAAAATACAACAAATAGCTTGACAATTGCAATTAAGCATGAAACAGACTGCCACCACTGGGTGTTGTTGACATCAATGTCTATCTTATATACATATATGAAAATAATGAGACAAAGTGGATAATTTTTAATCAAAGATGCATTTCACCATAGAAAAGCTTATCTTATGCTATTCTTTGGTGTCATTAGTTCAACTAAAAGAAGACAAAACTATATGTAAGAGTGTTCTTGGGAATCTCTGACAAAAAGTTGGTTGTCATATTTATTACAACATTTCGGCCATTATACGCTCTGGCTTTCTTCAGGGTTGGTTGGAATGTCGAACTGAACCATCAGACACATGGCACAGTGGATATAGGCATTGGTTAGATCCAGCGACAGGACCCAAGGAATGTGAGTTCAATACCCAGTTAAGGCAGTGGAGAATTTTCAGAGGGAAATTAACAGGAGATAACTGACATCCATTAAACATGGCACGTGAAACTAGAACAGTCTACTCCAGTGAGCGAAATAAAGGGTTCAGTTTGACATTCCAATCACCTGAAGGAGGCCAGAGCATACAACGGCCAAAATGTTGTAATAAATATGGCGACAAAGATGAGGACAATAGTCCGAATAATGTAAATAGTGTACATAATACCTCATCTCAAAAATATAGACAGATACTGAAGGGCCGAAACGTAATAATTATGGCAACAAAGATGAGGACAATAGTCCGAATAATGTAAATAATGTACATAATACCTCATCTCAGAAATATAGACAGATACTGATGTTGGTTGTCGTTAATCACATTATTCTTGCTTACGATGTTATCGAGTTTGACATTTGAGGAGAGTCTGTATGCCTCTGTGCTTTTTCTTTTTTATCTATATATGTACATACATAAATACCCACATGCAATCAATACACACACATGTAAACAATATATATATCTTTTTTTACATACATGCACCCACACATACATACTTGTACACATTTAAAATGGTATACATATATAGGTTATTAAAAAAAACAAAAAAAACTGTGATCTGTATATGCGTATGCATATTATATGTGCAAGGGTATGCATTGATGAGTATATATATATATATATATATATATATATATATATATATATATATATATATACATGTATATCAGAAATAAAAATTTGTCTCCAACACATGTATATGCCTGGTTAGGAATATTTGTGATATTTCTTTTAATAAAAGATAAAGAAATTGCTGAAAATGTTTTGAAAGAAGGACTTCTGCTTAAGAGATATGTCATCACATTGACTCGGTAGCAACAAATTTTTAATGGCTGAAGAATTAGTTTGCAAACTGAATTCACAGCATTCAAAATTTTATCTCATCTCCAACAATTTGGAAATGGGTTGCTTCTGATTTGACAGAAGCCAATTTTAAAGAATGGACAAGAAATAGATGCAGACAAAGGTTTAGTGGAAGCAAATAGCCCAAAAGACCACCTCAATAGAATATTAGCAGATAGCCCAAAAGACCACCTCAAATGAATTTCCATCCAAGGAAATTTTTTGGAAGTGTGATTGTATTTGGTGTCCCCACTTAATAAAAGTAAATGTTTTGATGTTAAGAAACTTGTATTGTCAGCAGTTAAATTGTTTAAAGATTGTTTAAAGATTGTTTTAAGTGAAAAAATTTCTCATTAGGTACCCTACACTATTGGCCTTGTACTACACATATTTTAGTAAATACCTATATATGTAAATTTATATTCATCTCCATTTTGTATTGTTTTCTTATTGTATATAAATTTATGTGTGTAATATTTAAAGAAGATGATGAGTGTAAAAATATTCAAATTAAATGCCAGAAGTCTTTAAATGAATTTTGATAAAAAAAACTGTTATTTGGGGGATTTTAAGATGAAATATTTCTGAGAAAAATCTTTAAAAAAATACTGAATAAAGAATTTAACACCTTGTAAATAATTTCAATTCTATTAAGGTCTTTGCAGGCAACATTTTAGCAAGCAGAAAAATGAAATTTAGAGAAAATGGAAGATAGAAATCTTCACCTATCATGAATTTTAGAAAAATATTAAAATTAAGTAATAAAATTTTGCTATGGTTGCAAATGTCATACTTTTGGATTCATTCAGTTCCATTGGTGAGAACATTTTCAAAGATTTTAAAGTTTAAAGTATTAAATGTGCTTCTCTGATATTTCATATAATTTTAAACTTTTGTTTTTACCTTTGTCTTTCACCTTTTAAAGTTCATCTCATCAATTTGAACACCATGGCCAAAGAGAATTACTGAATTGAATATTCACAGGTCAAAGGGCAGAGCCAGATCTCACCTACTTTTATATTTAAGCAACTAACATGGGATCTTAATACTTAGTCCTCTGATTCTGTTAAAACCAAATTCAAAAGATCAAATGAAACATTCACATAAGAATGTTGGAGAATATTTGGGATGAACATGATTGTCCACAAATTTAGGGAAAAAGGAGAATAGTTCATTTTGTCAATATATTAGGTTGGTGCAAAAAATAATGACGTAATAATGCCGTTTTTTGACGTATTTTTTAATGTCAAAAAACGACATTATTACGTCATTATTTTTGCACCAACCTAATAGAAATGGCAAAGAGTACATCAGTCAAAATCCTCTGTTAATGCAACAAGAAAATAAAATGAAAGATTAATAAAATGGAAGAATAAAAGATTAAAAAATATGCAAGAATAAAAGGATAATAAAATAGAATAAAAGATTGAAAGAATAAAAGAATAGTAGAATAAAAAATAAAAGAATGGAAGAACATAGGTTCCCAAGTAGGCATCTATGCAGACGACACTACTCTTAACTGCTGCCTCAAAAGCAAATCTAGTGTCGCCAACAAAACTAACCTGGCCGTTTGTCTCGAAAAGGACCTCCAATCAATTGTGAACTGGGACAGGAATTGGCTGGTTAACAGAGAGCAGTTTTATTTTTGAGGCATTAAGCCTCAAAAATAAAACTGCTCTCTATTACTCACCAGAGAGAACCATCCCTGCCTCCCATTAGAATGTCTGACACTCAACTCCACAAGAGCACCTCTTTGTGACTGCTCGGTCTCACATTGTCTGCTGACCAGACATGGAATGAATATATCGAGTCAATAGCTTTGTCCACTGCTAGGAAAGTTGGCACCCTGTGCCGAGACAGGAAATTTTTCTCGCTGGAGTTGATCCTTCAAATCTGCAAATCAACCATTCACCCTTGCATGGAGTATTGCTGCCATATATGGTCTGGAGCCCCTTCTGTTTGCCTCAGAGTTCTTGATAAGATCCAGAGACGGATATGCAATGTAATTGGCCCTGAAGTGGCATCTCGTCTGCAGTCGCTCTCTCATAGATGAGCCATTGCCTTCCTGTGTCTTTTTTACAAATATTTTCATGGTAACTGCTCCAATGAGCTGCTTTTGCTGGTTCCCAGACTTCATCAATTTAAGCATTCAACTAGGCTGGCATCTCCCCCTCACACTTTCACTGTCGAAACTGTTAAATGTAGCTATCTCTTCTACTCCAATAGCTTCATGTCTCACACCTCTCGCCTGTGGAACTCCCTCCCCTTTTCCTGTTTTCCCGATAGCTATAATCTCCAACTATTCAAATATAACATCAATCGATGTCTCCAGATGCCTTGATCTATCCCCTAACCTTCTCTTCATCCTTTCCTCTATCACTCGTATTTGTTCTCACTCCAACTCTGTAACCCCTTGCATGCTAGTGGCTTCCCGCCTTGCTTGGGGTTGAATGCTTAAAAATAAAAAATAGAAAAAAAAGTAAAAGATTAAAAAAAAAAAATGCAAGAATAAAAGGATAATAAAATAGAAGAATAAAAGATTGAAAGAATAAAAGAATAGTAGAATAAAAAATAAAAGAATGGAAGAATGGAAGAATACAAGAATAGAATAATAAAAAGAATGGAAGAATAAAAGAAGAATAAAAGAATGGAAGAATAAAGAATAAAAGATTAAAAAAATGAATGAATAATAAGCTGGAACTACTCAGAAAAGAAATAGAATGTCGTGTTTCAGATTTTGCAATAGATATTTATTTTGTGATCCATTATAATGTGACTTTTAAAGAAGTAAAACATTAAATTAAAAAGTGTTAAATGAATAGCAATAAAATATAAGGGAAAACAAAAATATCTTAAAAAGTCACACATTTGATTTAGAACAACAAAATGTCTTTGATCTGAAAATAAAGCAAAGAAAAATGGGAGAAAAAAAATGACAGGTCTTTTTTTTTTAAAAAAAAAAAAAAAAAAAAAAAAAAATTAAACTCCAAACTTTGTAAAATTATCTCCAACTAAAGATAACAAAAATTAACTCCATTCCAGACCCACTGGGTCTAAATTCTCAAAGTTCATTGAAATAATGAAAGGTCATTCTGAAAAATGAACATTTTTTGTCTACTTACACTTTTGCCAATACTAATCAAATGTGAAAAGGGAAAAATTCACCCCAAATCCAATCAAGGAAATTAGTGATTTCACATAATGCAAATATTTTGTTGATCAAAGAAAATCTTGTTAGCAGATTTTCATCTTTTAAATTTAGATACTTACTCAAGTTAGTCTGGCACAAGTCCAGTTGAAAGGAGGACTCCCATAATAAGGAAAACTCACTAGACAATACAGTAAAATTTGAGATTAAGAAAAGCCTTTTATAAGTTCTTTTTCTTTTTGCTAATTCAAAGCTCCCAATAACAGGCTCAAGAGGCACTCAAAGTAGAGGGTTACTGAATGCAGATTATGAGGATATGTAGGAAAGATAAAAGCTGACCGTAGACTTGAAGAGGTTAAGATTGTAATGATCATGGAATCATCGTCTCGGAAGTTTGTTCTACAAAATAGCAGTTCTTAGGCAGAAGTTATCTGACTGGAACATCCTCCTTATTAATGGTATACAAAGGGAATTGTCCCAATGTATGTGGTATGGCAGGTCTTAGCTTGTGAAAATCTGAATTGGTAACACTAAGGAGTGTTGCTCATTAGAACATTTGCTATGGAAACAGAGTAACAAGAGGCACATACTATGTCATAATGCATCATGGCTCTATAGATGCTTTTGAGCTTTCTGCTGGACAATGAAAACTGGGTAGCTCCAACCCAGATATAACACAGCAGTCCATTTTTTATATAGACAAGTAGACAAGAAGAATGAGTAAGAGAGAAAGTATAGAATGAATTAGAGAGATGGATGGGGGGAGAGAGAATGAAGAGAAAGGTGTTGTTATAGAACGGAAAAATGTTTCCTTCTTGAAGATAACGACTGACATTGCATTTAAATTTTTGAAGATCAAAGTTGACTGGGAAGCAAGAAGCTAAAAGTGTTCTGCTAGTGAGAAGTGAAAGAAAAGAAACTGTTAGCATAGAACTTATGGTTTCACTTCGTCATTTCAACTGTAGAAGTGATGAGACCTTGCCGCCAATCTAGTACTGTGCTTAAATTCATAAAGTCTAAGTACCATATAAGACATGTCATGAGAACAATTACCATGAAAGTATTTATAGAAAAGCCACAGGGAAGCTACATTATGGTGGTGGGAAAGCGACTGAAGCTGAGATGCCAGGTCAGGACCAATAATATTGCAAGTTATTTCTGAATGTTTCAACATAATGTCTCAGTGTTTGCTAACCCTCCTCCTTTGTACCATTAGATCCCCCCCTGTCAGAGTATAGGAACAGTGATATTCAAATATAAATATTATCATGTAATGAAGAAATGTTTTGGTGAATGTTATAGAACTTGATATATTCCTATACAAGATGTCTCCTAATGTTTCTTAATAAAATCCAGCCAAAGCCATACTTTATCTCGAGGGCATGAGTTCATTGCGCATGTAAACGTTTATTTGTTTCCTTGAGAGAATGAAATTATAAAATGGTTTTACACAAATTCATAGTAAACTTGCCATTTAATGGATCTGCTTTTTTTTTTTTTTTTTTTCAGATGAACTAACCAATAGTTGGAGACAACAATGAAGTACCCATAGCTGTCTATATTTCCGACATGAGGTATTATCTACATTGTTTACATTATTCGGACTATTGTCCTCATCTTTGTCGCCATATTTATTACAACGTTTCGGCTCTTTAGTATCTGTCTATATTTCTGAGATGAGTTATTATTTACATTATTAGGACTATTGCCCTCATCTTTGTTGCCATATTTATTACGTTTTGGCCTTTCAGTATCTGTTTATATTTAAGAGATGTGGTAATATGTACATTATTTACATTATTCAGACTACTGTCCTCATCTTTGTTGCCATATTTATTACAACGTTTCGGCTCTTCAGTATCTGTCTATATTTCTGAGATGAGGTATTATCTACATTATTTGCATTATTCGGACTATTGCCCTCATCTTTGTTGCCATATTTATTACAATGTTTCGGCCTTTCAGTATCTGTCTATATTTCTGAGATGAGGTATTATTTACATTATTCGGACTATTGCCCTCATCTTTGTTGCCATATTTATTACAAAGTTTTGGCCTTTCAGTATTGTCTATATTTCTGAGATGAGGCATTATGTACATTATTTACATTATTCGGACTATTGCCCTCATCTTTGTCGCCATATTTATCACAAAATTTTGACCGTTGTACACTCCAGCCTTCTTCAGGTGGTCGAACTGAACCCTTTATTTCGCTCACTGGCGTAAACTGTTCTAGTTCCACATGCCATGTTTAATGGATGCCAGTTATCAGTTATCTCCTTTTACTTCCCCTCTCCAAATAGTAAGGTACCAGTTACAACAAAAATCACTGAGGTTCCAGTTACAGCCAAAACACCAAGGTAACAGTTTTGGCAAAAAAATATTAAGGTACCAGTTATGGCAAAAAAAAAAACAAAAAAACACCAAGGTACCAGTTATGGCAAAAAAAAAAAAAACACCAAGGTACCAGTTATGGCAAAAAAACAAAAAAAAACACCAAGGTACCAGTTATGGCAAAAAAAAAAAACAAAAAAAAAACACCAAGGTTCCAGTTAAGGAAAAAAAAAAAAAAAAAACACCAAAAGAAAAGTGTGATTATACAAAGAATTACAAGTGGTAATATTTACAACACCAATCTCAACACCGCCAATCACAGGAGTTAAGCAATGCCGAAACTGGCCAGTATGTAGATGGGTGACCACTTGGGAATACTAAGAGTTGTAAGCTTGGATATGTGGGTGTTGTAATGAGAATTCTGAAAGCCATGATTCATTTCAAGTTATAATTGATTACATTCTTTACATTTGGTCTGTTGTCCTTATCTTTATTGTCATATTCATGATGTTTCAGCCATTGTACAGTCCAGCCTTCTTCAGTGATTGGAATTTCAAACTGAACCTTTTATTTCATCCACTGAGGTATACTGTACTAGTTCCATGTGCCATGCCTCTTCTGGATATCTCAGGTAGGTACCTTTAACTCAATTCTGCAGTAGCTATGTATTGAACTCATAAATGTTTGGGTTAAGTCACTGGATCTGACCAACACTGAGTCGGTACTAAACAAGTCTCAACTTCATCACAACTATCAAGCAGATACTATGGACATCATTACGCAAATCGAGGAAATAGCCTTGAACATCCCTCAGGCCCAGGCAACTAAGATGGAAAGTGAGGCAAATAATGGAGAAAGCCAAGCTGTCCAAATAAAACATCAAAAAATTGGAGAGGCTGGTAATTAGAAACCTATAGAGAAATGAAAACAACATCATACTACAAGCTGACAAAGGCAATGTGAAAACGGACAAATTGTAATATATAGGAAAACTAGAAGACCTCATTGGAAATGATAGTAACAGTAAAATAAAGATCCAACAATGAAAATAGAATGAAACTGTCACAGATCCTATTCAAGAACAAGGACCACTTCCCACCTAAGACATACAGGCAGTTGTCACAATGTTACAGCAAGCTACCTCAGATATATGGTCTCCCAAAAATTTTTTTCAAGACAGTATTCTGCTCAGGCTGATTTTTAGCTGCCAAGGCTGTGTGTGCCACCCTCTTAGTCACTTCCTTGTAAATATAATTGATCCATTAAATGGAAAGTCACTTTCATATGTCCTAAACTCCACTCACTTCATGGAAATAATCAAAGACACTCCCATCCAATCCAACCAGATGGTGAGCCTGGACATGGTGAATTTGTTCACCAAGGTACCCACAGAGGAGGCACTATCGGTAGTCAGGAACAGACTGGCCTCACACTCATCTCTAGGGGAATGGACCAGTATACCAATTGATGACCTGATGGAGATGCTGACTTTCTGTACAGATTTTGGAATGGGATCAGACATATATCGACAAGACGAAGGCTTAGCAATGGGAAGGATATACATAGAATACTTTGAAGAAATGACATTAGAATCCACATCACTAAAGCCAACCCTATGACCGAGATAAGTAGGTAGGTGACACCTTCATATCTTGGCCACACCAGGAAGAGCTTCAGCTACTACTGGACCATGTGAACTCAATAAGATCATTAATACAGTTCACAATGGAGAGAGAAAGCAACAACAAACTCACATTCCTGGATATACTAATATCTTCAACAGAACATGGATTCAAGACATCCATATATCACAAGCCAACATTCACCAGACAATACCTCAACTTCAATGTCCACCACCCATACAATGTAAAGAAAGGAATTGCCCACTGCTTATAACATCGTGCAAAAGTCGTAAGCAGCAACGTAGCAACATAGAACAAGAAATGGTCAGTATAAAGAGAAATTTAGATGAAGACTTTAGAAGTGTAGAGTTGAAGTACACATTAGAAGGAACTGGAAGCCCAATTCTAAACAAGGTTTGGTTTGCTTTACAACACATCAACCTCAATGAGTCATTTAATGCCAACAAATCATTTTTTTTTCCTGGTAATATTTTTGTTTTGTCAAAAATCTATTTCTGTTCATATTTTTTTCCTCAAAAACATACAGCTGGTAATACTATTTTTCAAAAATGTATAGCTGGCAACACTATTCTTTAAAAAAAATGTATAGCTGGTAATAATTTTTCAAAAACGTACAGCTGGCAACATTATTTTTTCAAAAACGTTTTATCAGAGGCCTTGCTGGTGGGGATGTAGTTTATCATCATACCCAGGATGCTCCTAAACAGGAAACAAGGGATAAACCTCTACTCCTGCTCAAAAGACCAGGGCTTATGGCCACATCATGTTGAAAGTTAAGCTATATTAAGCCTGGAAAACCTTAATACCGAGATGGGTGACCATTTCGGAATACCAGGTGGTGTAAGTTTGGATATGCAGGCGGTATAATGGATAATGGTTTGGAATTGTTAATCAGAAAGCTGAATTCTAATTACTCTCAGATTTGTTATATCCGCTAGTGTGCAAAAGAGAAAGGTTTGAACCCCTTTTTTTTATTTTTTTTTTTTTTAAAGTATTTCATCCCAAGCAAGGTGGGAGTTCCATTAGCATGCAAGGATTTACAGAGGGATGAGAACAAGAGTAAATAGACATGTTTGAGGAAGGGATAAAACACAGGGAACAAGATCATGGCATCATAAAATGATGCTTGACATTACACTTGAATATTTGAAGATTATATTGAAGATTATAGCCACGAGGGAAGCAAGTAAGAGGAAGGGAGTTCCACAGATGGGAAGTGTGAGAAAAAAAGCTGTTGGAGTAAAAGAACTCATTGGAGGAGTTGCCGTGAAAATACTTGTAGAAAAGACAAAGGAAAGCCACGGCACGTACCTTTAGTCTTGTTCAAAAATCCAGAGAGGAATGTATTGTCACATGGTTTGAAATATTGTATTCTGTCATTGATAAATAAAATATCTTTTTAAAAGTCACATTTAATTGAAAATAATGAAATAAGGAATATTTTAATAAATTGAAATTTGACAACAAAGTCACATTTATTAATATATTTAATTAGGAATGAAATTAAATACTTTCAATTAAAATATTTACTATAAATTAAGCATTCTGTCAGCAACATCTACATTATTAAAATAAACTAATTCATGACTACAAATTAAATTTATTAAATATATTAGAATTTACCCCTGAAGAAGGAACTTTTAGAATGACTTTAGGAGATAAAGCTGCAATAACAGAGAAAGGGTTTGTTGCTAAACCTCCAAGTAAAAATTTTGTCTCTCATCTAGAAAAGCATCCACTTTCATTTATTTTCAAGAATTCTGACTGATTTAATATGAATCTTACAAAATATATAGCTATTATTTATTATTTTAAAGTAATTATAAAAATTTTATTGCGATTTGAGCACTACATGACTACTTTAGTCAGTTGAAACAAAATTCTTATAATGCTTTTATAAGGTCATCGTTCCAGTTCATAATATGATAAAGAAACACGAGAACGAAAAGATTATTGAAGAAAAGGTTTAATCCCATGAGGGACATTGATTATTAATAATACAATAATAGTGAATACCGCAGTTCAATGTGGAAATGCTTACAACTCAACACTACATCTTGTGATCCACTTTGCGACCCTTGTTCCCCTGAGCAGATGTTCTTATTGATAATAATGGACGAGTCTATGTTCAACAATTAGTGTAGAGAAGGCCAGTCATTCTTAAAAATGCCTTTTATTAGAAAGATTCTATTTAAAGTTCTTTTCACAGGATAATTATTTCATACGAGTGTTGATAGTCATAGTCTATATTAAATAAACCTCAAATAAATGAGTTAAAATGTAAAACTGATTTATATTTTACAATATAGTTTTTGTATACAAAAGGTGTGTGTAAGTTGATTTTTACTTGCATTATTTATATTATTCAGACTGTTATCCTAATCTTCATTGCCATATTCACAACATTTCAGTTGTCTGCTCCAGCCTCCTTCAGATGATTGGAGTTTTGAACCAAACCCTTCATACACAAATGTACTCAAGGACACATGGCCCAGTGGATAAAAACATTGGTTAGATCCAGTGACTAGATCCAAAGAGTTATGAATTCAATACCAGACCACAGCAGTGGTGAACAAAAAAACATGGAGAGTTAAGTTAAAGGGAAATAACTGAGACATCCAGAAGGTTTGAAATTCCAATCACCTGAAGAAGGACAGAGCATGCAATGGCTGAAACGTTGTGAATATGGCAATTAAAATGAGGATAAAAGTTAAATAATGTAAATAATACAAGTAATCATAATACTTCATCTCAGAGATATAGACAGTCATTATATCACTAGAAGCTAGTCACTGGATCTAACTAATGTCTTTATCCACTGAGCCATGCGTCCTTGTGAATATGGCAATGAAGATGAGGATAACAGTCTGATTAATGTAAATAATGCAACTCATCATGATACCTCATCTCAGAGATATAGAGGCCAAAACATTGTGAATATGGCAACGAAAATGAGGATAACAGTCTGAATAATGTAAATAATGTAAGTAATCATGATACCTCATCTCAGAGATATAGACAGTAGTTGATTTTTGTGGATGTGTCTTTATATAGCAAACAATATTATTTCATATGATCAGAGAAGCAGGCACATAATTTCAATTATCAGTGAGTGTATTTTTAGTTGTTTTACTTATAGAGAGACAACATTAGATAGATTTGTCTATTTTTGTGTTGCTTAACTGCAGCCTGTTACGAAGTCCTGTATTTACCATATATATATATATATATATATATATATATATATACACACTTTTGAAGACCTGATATTGAAGCTGATTTTAAGGGGGTCACAGCATAGATGAGATAGTGTATGTACTTGCTGGTCCTGGCAAACTATATATCCATTTACTATAGTCAAATTAGCTTCAAAATTAGGTTTTCAAAGATCACATGACATACAGGCATATACGATATCTGTTTTCATGAGACCAACAGATTTTCATTTCATATCTCATGATTTTTCCACCACATTCAAAATTTCAACATTCATTTGAAAATGTTTCTTTCCGTTTTTATGGTTATCCACGTTTTATGTAGCATTTTGACATGCTATTCAAATCTTTACATTTTATTTTAATTAATTAAATATTTAATTAATTTATTTGTAATATCGCATCTTGTGTTTCCCCGAAATATTTATTCTGAAAAGTCAAAAGTCACAATCTTAACAAATTTTATACACTCATCCTTTCAAACCCCAAATTATCTCTTTTCACTTTAAATTCTCCCCTCAAAATAAACACAGGAAGAGAATGATGAGGATAAAAAAGGTGCTGTGAAAAGGGCCATCAGTGCAATCCAAGCTGTAGAGATTCCAGAAGTGTCTCTTCTCAATTATTGCCAGCAAATTCTTTGTATTGAATTTTATATATATATATATATATATATATATATAGACAATGATTTCTTTTTTTAAAATGCCTTCTCATCCCCCTCCACCATCCTACATTGCAGTTATTTGAGTTGCGTTATGTTTTCATCTATCTTAATCGCAAGTTTACCATGACAGCTGTCATCTCAAAGACATGAAGATGGTTGTCAGTGAAAGAACAAAAAATTGCAGAAGGAATCATTCTTTCGATTCTCAATTACTGAAATGTCGAAGATAAAAAGAAAGTTGAAAAGTAAATGGAGAGAGAAAAGGTAATTCTCCCCACCCAAAAATAAGTGGGTGGATGGCAATATATCTGAGAGCAAGGAGGAGAGACAGAACGAACCAGAGAGGAAACAGAGTGAATGAGAAGCTAGTGGGAATGAAAGGGTGAAAGGACAGATATATAAAGGGATAGAGTGGGAAAGAGAGAAAAGAGGAGAATTTGACAGAGAGAGAGACATTCAAATATGACAGAAAGTAATAGAGAAAAAAGAGCGAGAGAAAGGAGAGACATACAAAGGTAATAATAGAAAATGAAAAAGAAAGGAACTGATAGAGAAGAGAAAGAAAGAAGAGACATATAAAAGGTAGCTACTGAGAGCGGGGAGGAAAGAGAAAGAAAGAATAGACGTACAAAGGTAACGATAGAAAGCGAGAAAGCAGTTCATAGAAAAGAGAAAGAAAGCAAAGATGTACAAAGGTTATGCTAGGAAGTGAGAGAGGGAGATAAACTCCATAAAATATGTGAAGCTAGTTTTAGTTTCAGTGAACAAATTCAAGTTTTTGTTTTTCACTTGAACTGATACTTGGAGATATTTCTTGTCGTTTTTCCCTTGAACGTGCAAATCATTTCCGCTGGCTCCTGGACAGGTGTTTGTATTCACTCGGCATCTCAACTGCCTCCCAGGTAATTCTTTGCCTGAATTGATCTCTTGAGAAGCCTTCAGAAATGCTTTTGCAAAACTGATCAAGAACAGGGATTTCAGCTCCAAAACCTGTCTTGCAAGAATCGCCCGAAGAAAATTACAAAGAGGCGAAATCATTGTACGCAAAAGTACCTGGAGGTGCAGTTTCCCCTCAAAATTTGAATATATCTACAGAGCTGAAGAGCTCTAGAATATATATATATATATATATATATATATATATATATATATATATATATGTGTGTGTACGAAAAAAAGTAGCATCAATAATACGTGCACATAAAAAAAGCACGATCAAGAAGTATAAGCAGTTAATTGTTGATACTCCTGATGAGTGGATGGACGGGTCCGTCTACAAAACTCTTGAGTCGGGATGTTGAAGGTAACATCAATCACCTAAGTGACAAGCCTTTTACTTATATTGATTCTATATACACAGGGTGATAGAAAAGTAACTCCTCTTCTACTTATAATTTATTGATTATAATTTTTACAAGAAACGGATATGAGAGGAGATCGTTTAGCATCAGGTTATATTTAAAATTCAATATGGGCATCTGATATTGCTACCAGCTTTTCGGGCCGCTCAGAAATCGATTTCACCAGAATCTCTTGTCATATGGAAGACATAACTTCTTGTATTGGCCCTTGAAGTTCTTCCAAAATCTTTCTCCTATTAAACAACCACAAAGAAAAAAAGTTACAGAGCTTCCAGCGTGAATGCCAAGCAGTAGAGCATGTCGTTCAAAATTCAAATTTCTGGCGGAGTGGTTTGCGTCATGGTGCTCTTTTTCTCATAGACAATGTGCAACTGACCGTAGTATAATTTCAGCCGACAAAGTCAAAAACAAATAACGCGCATGCGCGAAATTAGAAATATAAAATTGCAACAATTTACTTATCGCACGTTGTAACAGACTGTCGCCGCTGTGTGTGTGTCTGTGTGTCCGCAGATATAGCGTAGGTAAATATAAAAGTGAATATTGAAATATTCACTTTTATATTTACCTACGCCATATCTCTGATATGTATATGTTAGTCATATGTCCTCTCATATGACAAGCTATATTGAGTAAATGTTTATCTACATTTTGAATGTTTAGGAATTTTCTTCACTGCATGACTTATTCTATTCGTTGTTTTCCTCACAACAATTTTATCTACTTTTTTTAAAAAAAAGAAAGGATGATATCATGCCGGACAAGACTTCCTTTTTCTTAACCTGTCTTCGAACCAAACACTGAGTGTTGCCAGCTTGTAGTAATTTTTTTTTTTTTATCTCTGTCAGAATAACTTTATAGTTAGAGAGTTTAAACAGAGCTGAAGGTCTTCAAATAATCTGCAGGCGGGAAAAAGGAATTCATTCTTTTGCTAAAGACATAGGGGTGTGAAGGGAACACACACAAAAAGTGTTCGGTCGAAAATCGAACTCTATTCGCTAATTCCGTTTCTTGTATTAATAACCACACCGCACCCCACGTGCGTGGGTTTGGGAGTACGAGAGAAATATACAGATAAACGGTGGTCGAGGGTTAATGAGTGAAAAGAAGATTTTATAAAATTTATGATAAAGTTTATGATAAGTTCTATCCTCACTGTGCAAATAAAACTAATTCAATATTTTCTAAGAAAAAACTTATTTTACAACTTTCGTCGTTTTCACACACACACACACACATATTTACATAATCTCTCTCTCTCTCAATCAGAAATGTAAACAATTCAAATTGGTTCTATTTTTTCTTTTAAGTAATTATGAAGACCACTACTCCCCCAAATTAGGCAGAGAACGTGGCTTCTTAAAATCAATTCTTTGCCAAAAAGTCCATTCGCTTTATAAACAAGCAAACATTTAAAACATCAAACATAAATTAAAAATAAAAATATTGCAAAGATGAAAAGTAAAACGAATGAAAGCTTGTCAAAATAACCAGCCAACCTAAAGAAAATCTGGCATCCAAAACTTGGCAAAAATCTGGCATTGTAAAAATTCTTAGTTATTCTTAGAAACATGTTTGTCTTAATTGTAATTCGGAGATGAAATATTTTTTTTAATATTCCACAGATTATTCAACCCGGAGATTTTCATTTTTTTTTTTTTTTTTTTAAAGAAACTCATTTCAGTCGATATGTACTTCGACCATCCTAAATTGTTTCAAGAAGACACACACACGGCTTTCATGCCAGTTTCCTTATCGTTCTATAATTTCGGAAGCTGCAATTCATTTAGCGCAAGTCAAGTGTTTGCCAAATGCGGTAAATGTCAAATGGAACTTGTTCTTTGACAAAAATTTCCATGTTTTAAATTCTGTTGCATCTGCAGTCCCTTCTTCATAAAGTGGAATGTTTTATTTTTACTACACGACGCCATGTTGTCACATTCACCCGTGGTTAGGAGGAAATATCAGCATTACGGAAAATGTGGCACAGAAATCCGAAGTTGGATTGGAAGAGCGAAAAGAGCTTCTAAAACTTGAAGTATAAAGAAACAGAAAAAATTCCATTCGAAACAAAGAATGAAGAAATTGTAAGGAAAATAGGAACAAAAAAGAAAATTGTACTTAGAATCAAAAAGAGATAGTTGAAAATTCTGGGTCACATAATAAAAGAGGGCTTGGAAAATTTAACACTCACAGGGCCTACTGAACGTAAGATGGGTAGAGAGAAACAGCGAACGACTTACCTAACGAGCTTGCGTCAATGGATGACAGATGATGGAGTTGGAAGGATAAGAAGACAAACATTAGTGAGCATTACGAGAAACAGGAAATTGTGGAGAGTCATGATCGCATATGCACTGAAGGAACACAGCACAAGAAAGAAGAATTCTTAATTACTTATTTTTCAGTATCTGTCTATATTTCTGAGATGAGGTATTATGTACAATACTTACATTGAACATCTCCACGTTAGTTAGAGCCAGTGACAGGACCGAAAGAGTGTGAGTTCAATACCTGGTTAAGGCGGTGGAGAACTTGGAGAGGGGAATTAACAGGAGATAACTGATAACTGACATCCGTTAGACCTGGCACGTGGAACTAGAACAGTCTACCCCAGCGAGCGAAATAAAGGGTTAAGTTCGACATTCCAGCCACCTGAAGAATTCCGGAGTGTACAACGTTGTGATAAATATGGCGACAAAGATGAGGATGATAGCCCGAACAATGTAAATAGTGTACTTATTTTTCTTTCCACTGAAGTAGTGTATATTTTATTTCCCCTACTTGATTCAAAGATTGAACACCACTTTCAGGAAATGAGATGAACTTTAAGCGTGCTTTTATTCATTAGATCAATGGCCCCCAATCAGTGCGGCACGCCTCATAAGTGCGGCGGAGGAGGATAGCAGATGAGGTGGAATGGTTGAAAGACAAAGATTTAGAGAAATAGTTCACCTCGACGAAGCCGAAGAAAGACATTGCCAGTTAAGAGAGAAGTCGTATTGTTTTGTTTACTTCTTTCCCAGTCAGTCTTGAAAAGCAGCTGCCGTTATTCTTTGTTGAATTCGATCATGGCCAAACCTGTGAACATAGCGAGTCTGGTGTATAATAAACGTATACACAGCCGACCTTGGATCTCACCACAGCTTATGCAATGACGGACGTGCTGAAGTCGTCGTCGTCGTCACAAATGCACACAACATCCTTCAGTATTCGCTGAGTGTAATGGATATCGACTCGGAAGAAGAAATCGGAGAGCCGAGTTAGTTACATTCACTTACGCACAAATATCTCAAGAAGCAATGAATACCCCAGTTATGGATTAAATAAGAAACATCTCAAGACCATCGAATGCAACACTACACATAATAGGTAGAAGCATTAATCAATCAAGCTAACTTACCTTAGTGCATACAATAAAACTAAAACTTACCGCTGTTCGAAAATTTGTGGAGAATAATGACAATATTTTTAGAGCTTCGGCTAATGCAAAAAAACACTCGTTAAAAGAATTGAGTACCGTGTATTAATAACATTAGCGCATTCTTCCAAACGCGTATAAGATTTCCTCATATTCACCCCCCGTGGGAGGGGGACTGAGTTTATTTCCCGGCACCTGAGACGTGCCAAAAAAAAAAAAAAAGGGTCAGTGACGCGGGGGCTGGAAATTTTTCAATGGTACCGCCGATAAACCACGAACCTGTATTACATCTGGTTGCAAGGTGGACGCGCTGATAAATACCTACTTATATCAAAATGTAGGATGGGGGGATAAATTTAAAAAATATATGGTCTCATGCTTAGAGCGAAATATTTCTACGACGAACGGTGAAGACGCAATTGACAAGAAAATGTTTATTGCTAGACTCGATGCTGACTGGGCAAAATACATGAGACGATAGAATCCAGCATTACGACGAAAAACCACAACAATTCAAAAGAATTTATCGATGAATTATAGTTTCTCATGTTATTTATGTACATCGAATGTCCTAGAAATTTCCATATGATTGTAATGAACGATGCAAATATGGTCGATGAATGCTAGCATTTCTGAATGTTGAGAAAAAAAAGACATGAATAAAATCACGTTAAAAACGAGAAAATTTGGTAAACGAGAAAAAGTTCAAATATCTTCCGTGATGGGAACAATTTGGAGACGGAATTTAAAACCAGTTTCGCTGTGAGGTTTTCAGCCAATGCGTAGATAAGGATTTTTTGAAAATCAGAAGGCCAAATAAAATTGAAGTTATAAAATATCGTTGCTTCCTTCGTTTATTTTTAGGTAAAACCTCTTTTGTAAATTGTATTCGAAATTCTTAATAAAACAATAGAAATATTCCATAGGTCGTTTATTTCACAAAATAAAATAAAAACCGAATTTCCATTCATTCGTATTTCTAAAAACTTCATTTGATGCTATTCAAAAATCGATTTTTACCTGGCCTAATATCCTTTCAAAGATTCGTTGATTTTTTTTTTTTTTTTGATGCGATGGAATATTGGTTTTGGGCGAAAATAAATTGTTCTATTGTTCCATTTGTCAACGTGTGTCATCGTCGGAATTTGTCGCAAGAGTTTAGTTTTGAAGGACTAATTTTTCCCCACTCTGGTTTGAAAATGTATTGCTCGATTTTTTTAAATTTTTTTTAATTTGTAAAAGATAAACAGAATCGTTGGAAGTTATAAAAGAAGATAAAGAATCTCAAATGCTTCAAATGCGATGGATTTTTTTCTATAAACGCCTCCACCCCGTCTCGAATCAGTTGTTCTCCTAAAAAAGGCTCAGTTTTTAAGTAAACGCGCCGGCCGATTATCAAAAGAATTTAGGGTAAATATTCAAACACAACAAAAAAGTGAAAATAACCAGGTAAAAAAATTCGAAATTTAAAAATGTTTCATTACGAGCATTCTTAAAGAAACAACGCTGAAAAATGACCATTTATCAAATTCTGCCTACCTTTCTTGGAGTAGGCCAAGAGAACTCTCTCTATATTATATATATATATATATATATATTGATATATATATATAATCAATTGGACAGTTTTCTCTGTTAATGAAATGTTCTCCCTCCAACTTCAACCAGGCCAGAAAAATAACTTCGTACGCAATAATTTTTTTTTTTTTTTTTTTTGATATACAGTGTAACCCGGATATAAGAGAGTTGTCGGGACCGGAGAAGGAGTCTCTTATATCTGGGTTTTTCTTATATCCTGGTTTAGTCTATTTTGTTTAGGTAAGTATGGCTCTAATTTGGGACCAGAGAAAATCTCTCTTATATCCGGGTTACACTGTAATAAATATAATGTTTAAATCTTGTGTCGTCATGGTTATCAGTTATCTCAGTAGGTTGGCTTAACCTATCGAGGCCATATGAGAAATGTAATTTTTTTTTTTAAACAATATCTTATAGGCAAATGTGTGAATGATTTTGGCAGGAAATGAAGCGAGAAAGCGTCAATGTGACATTTTTAAAACATTCTTGTATATTGCGAGAGAATCAACTTAAAGACTTGACACGGTGAGACTTGTTTAAGGTTTACAAAACATTTGTTCAGGTTGAAATTGAAATTATGATCTTTCTTACAACAAGAGAAGAAAAATGGCGTCAGGTGAATCCCTGCACGAACGTTTATCTCGAATAGACAGGTAAAATAAGTAGTCAGACTGATAGACATCTAACAAGGGTGGAGTCACTTGTCCGGTGTGTAGTCAGCGAAAATGAACACAGAAAAAAAAAAGCGAAAAAGAAAAGAGAGAGAGAGAGAATGAAGAAAAAAAGAGAGTGTGAAGGAAAGAGCGAGAACGTGTATGAAAGAAGGAGAGTGAAGGAAAGAAAGTATGTATTTGTGCGTGTATGAAAGAGAGAGAGAGCGAATAAAGAAAAGAGAGAGAGAGAGAAATTTGTCAGCGTGCGTGTCTTTCGTACGATTTCGTCCAGTGAGCAAACCAGGTTAAACTTCAGGACTTTCCACCAAAGTTTACGAAATTAAATACTGAAAAGGACAAGCGTACTTAGATTCCAACAGTCGCAAGTGAAGAGGAAAGAATTGCCTGATTATATTATTACGTTGGTGCAAAAATAATGACGTTTTTGACGTTAAAAAAATACGTCAAAAACGTCATTATTTTTGCACCAACCTAATAAATACCAAAATACTACCCGTCAAAACTGACAAGATCATTTACGTATGTATTGGCATTTCTATTTAAGATCAGTGAATTCTACTATGACTCCCATAACCACAACTTAAGATCAGAGTGTAGTATTTGTGCTCTCTTAGAAAACAAAAAGTCGTCCTCAAGGTAGGAAACGGCAGACAAAAATGACAATATCGAAAATTACTTTCATGTTATATTTAACCAGTCCCGGATATGACGATAAACTACATCCGGTAGCAAGGCATCTGATTGGAAGATTGAAGGATTTAAGCAGCATGGAACCACCACTTAATTGCTGTTGTTCACAGGTCAACTCTGACCCGGGGGTGGTAACACTTGTTAGAGTAAATAATAGTGGAACCCAAAACTATGAAAGTATAAAAATACATTTTTAATTAGCAATACTTTTTATGTAACAATAAAATTAGCAACAATACATTTTCAAATCAACATGACCAGCAATATATTTTATTTGTAGCTTAAGGCATACAACTGCGTTTAAATTATTTACATTTTGGCATTAAATAACTCAAAGAGGTTGATATGCCGCTAAATAAAATCAACCAACTACCATATTTAATACCATATTTCGGCTGATACATTCTTCAGCCTTCTCTAAGATTAAATATTATCATTATCTATATTTTTCAGACATTTTTTTTTTTTTACCATTCCATCACTTTTGAACTAATTCACTTACTTTTTTTATTTCTAGGTGTATTTTGCATCAAATGGTTTTGACAAGTTTGTTTTTCTTTTTTTTCATCAAATATGACACTTCAAAAACGATAATGTCTCCCTTAACGTGACACCAGTTGTTTGAAGGAAAGTGATATGGGATAGAAAGATGTTCTTTATAAGAAACTGAAAATCTAACCAGCAAATATTTTATTATTATTCATGTACAGACCATAATTTTTAACACATACGCGTATGTAACTTTAAATTTGCCATATTTACGTGTGAAGACAGCTGAATATTGGATATGGAGCGCTTATAAATACAATGTGGACATAAGAATCGACACTGTATGGTGACCGTCGGTTTCTTGCTTCAATGTTATCATCAGACCAAGAATCATTATTTTAGTAGGTTATATATATATATATATATATATATATATTTGCATATGCAGGTCACTAGGTGATTTAAGGGAAGCGGGGGCTGGAGAAGAAACTGAACCTTCCCAATAATTTTTTTTTTACTTCTTTAGGGCTAATGATGAGGGTTATTTACGGTCATAATTTCTAGATTACGTATTTATTCTAGGTGGAAGAAATGTGTATATAGTATATTTATGGTTATAAACGTTAAATATATATATATATATATATTATTCGGACTATTGTCCTCATCTTTGTCGCCATATTTATTACAACGTTTCGGCCGTTGTACGCTCCGGCCATCTTCAGGAGACATGGCACAGTGAATAAAGGCGTTGTTTAGATCTAATCAACGCCTTTATCCACTGTGCCATGTGTCCTTGATAACTGACATCCATTAAACATGGCACGTGGAACTAGAACAGACTAACCCCAGCAAGCGAAATAAAGGGTTCATAATCTGGTTTTAGGTAGCACAGAAGGAATTTGTTTTTATGTATATATTTGGGATTGAGTTCTGATTTTTTGCTTAGGATGTAATTATCGCTAATTTTCTCCTCTAATCAAAAGTTAAATCGTTTTGAAGTATTTTGCTGGTGTTGTTTTACTTTTCCTTTTGGTGCATGAGTAGTGACACGTAGTCTGAATATCGCAAGTAGACTGAAAAAGACAGTCACCATTCAGAGTTGATTCTTATGTCCACAATGTATATGTGAGCCTAAATGCTTTTCTGAGCATCGGACACTAAGGTGTAGACAACATGTGCGATTAACGACAGTGAGAATAGCCGCCGATATCATGGCAATATTGATTAGATCTGAGGTCCTCCCCAGACCATTTCATCGGTTGCAGAGTCGGGACGTAATCGACGCTGGATGTTGATCCGCACCCACTCGGAATTCCTTCTTCTCGGGGTTGGTTACAGGTCCTGATCTCTATTACGGGAGGGTGACCGAGAGGTTTTTCGACCCACTCTGGCTGGGGCGAAGTCCTCGCTGATGCCTCTAGTCTAGCGCATAGATGAACATCACAGACCCGTTATTGCGCCGCCTCGTGCGGATTTCTGCCACTCTATGAAGTGCATGAAAACTGATCAGGATTCAAGCGGAATAAATGCAAAGCCAGCCGTTGAAGATACTTGATCGGCGAAGTTTGTTTTTAAAATGTGAGGACATGAACACGAAAAAAAAGAAATCATTTTTTTAGAAAAAAATAATTTTAGCAGTTAAAGCCCACCACAACAAAAATATGTTTGCTCTCTGAATTCCAGTTAATAAATCACATAAATTTGCCTATAACGTTGTTTATTTGTCGGATTTTTTTAGCCTAGGCCATAATAGCCATGAAGAGAAATATTACTTGTCGGTGAAAAATGTCAGATGAACGTCCTTTGGTTCCACCTCTTCTAAGCTTCACGGCCAAAACCCGCCATGCCACGCCCATCGTAGCGAACCACCCACACATTTCTTTTGTATTTCATTGATGAGGCGTAAGTTCTACTCGAACAGCTTCTTCCCACGAACCGCTGAGGATGCTTCTTCGATCACTGCAATCTTAAAGTTAACCCTATCTTCCTTTATTCACATAAAATGTTCCTCTTACTCTCTAACCCTCTACCTCGAGTGGCTCTCAGGCCTTGTATAGAGTAAACACCATTGTAAAATATGAAGGTTCCCGTTGCCTTTAAATTATGTAACAGACAAAAATGGGATATCATTCTTTGTTTAGTCCGAATCTACTAGCAAAAGTCAAGTATGTCATTTGAGAAGAGTTATTGAATAATCCAACAAAACATTTTTTCCTTTTACGCAAAATCTAAGTTTCAAAGATTTCAGAACTGATTAAGCTCATCTCTTAGTAAAACACAACTCTAGTCTTTCTCATATTAATCGGAGAATGCTAAATTTACTTTCTCTCAACAACTATCACTTCTTTTAATTTTCTTTCCAAGAAAAGGAAAGGTTTTTGCTAGCAGCATCTAAAATGTTTCAATTGGCACTTACCCAAAGCGTTACAGAACTCGACATTATCTGGCCAGAATTAATTGAATTTGTACTGAGAAAGACAAACACTAGAAATACTAGCTTTTCTTCCAAGACTAAAAACAATTTAACAAAATCCATCCAGTATGAATATATGGGTGGGGGGAATCTTATGTTTGGACTTGTAGTTAACTTACTCAGCTCCTCGGTCAAATGCCAATTAATAATGAATTAATTGGGGTAGTGCTCTTGTTGGCAGATGTAATTAAATAAATGCTATGTTGATGGTTATAAAGGCCTTTGTTCAACAAGACGATGCTCGATTTGAGAACATGTCAAATAGCTGCTAACGAAGTAAGATGGCTCCTTTAACAATATGGCTGCCTGTCACACAAAAATGTTTCCCGGAAATGATGGTCTAAGGAAAAATAAAGAAAATAAAAAGAAATGCTTTTTATAAGCTGTCTAGACTTCTTGTATAAATGTTCAATTAGATCATCAAATACATTTGTAATGTCGAGTTTACGCTATCGTTTCTGATTAGATAATCCTGCTACTAATGATGCGACTTCGGTAAAATTAACGCTCTCCAACAAGAAGATATATTGTCACCCTTGGTAGACAGGGTGATTACAAATGCCGCTATGATTTCATAACTGTTCTCCACTTTTATCAAAAAGTTCGTAAAGAAACTCGAAAGGAGAGTTGTTCAACAAAATGTAAAAACAATTTGGCTCTTGTTCTAATTTCATTATAGAAAGTGTGAGAAAGTTTTTTTACAAAAGGAAGGGAGAAGCTTTTCCCATCACTGATTTCATGTCAGACTAGACTCTTTTATATACGAGTAAGTAGGTAGGTACGATGACATGATTCAAGTGTTGTCAATTATTCAGTTCACAATACCCCGTACTCCAGAAACACAAGAAATATCAGATTTCAAAACAGAGGCTTCGTTTCAAATTCAGAAGCGATTTGTGTCAGCATCGTCATCTGTATCTCGTATCCAAGAATTTAATTTCTTCTTTTCTGATCGCTTCCTTTATGATGATGGCGTTGATGACTAATTCTTGTCTGGAAGAGCCAATGGCATTGACTACATAATAATGCTGGTGGAGGACGAGCTTGATTTTGTCAAGGCCCCTTTTCTCTTTTGCCATTTCACCTCCTCCTTTTCTCTTCTGGTGGCTTCGAGGTTTGTTTTTTTTGAGGGGGGTCCAATGGCCATGGAACATAGCTAGTTTATACGATCTTGTGCTTGTGTTTCAAACGATGTGGCTTTCAGTGTTGGTTTAAGTTGGTCCTCGGATCTTCGAAGAGGGCAACTCCGTGTTTTTTTTCCCCCTGAAGAGAGTTCACTAAATAAAACTTGATGTGGAAACCTTGACTCTTCCATTCTTGCTACATGTCCTGGCCGCCAAAGGCGATATTTAAGACACTTTTCAGGAATTTGGTGTTGGTCACAATAATTCCATTTGATGTTCAAGATTGGACAAAGCTTTTGCTGGTGTCAGTATCAGATTAAACAAAAACGTTGTGCTTGTTTTAATGAAATTTGATCGGTGTATTGTGCATGGAAGGTTGGCAAGAGACAGATTGAGATGATGTCGGAAAAAAAAGAATACAACGAAGAGACGGGCATTTCTTTTTAGCTTAGCTTTGCTTCGGGAACTCGGTATATAATATGCTCTGCTTTCGAGGTGCCTCATCTCATTCCGATCTCATTCGTCAGAGATTAACCCTAGCTCCGCCACTTTGAAGATGAATACCTTTCCCAAGTGAGGAAGCTAGGGTTAATCTCTGACACCTGAACCATTCCATTAAGTACACGCCGATGAAACTGTACAATTTGACCCCTAATACGATGCACGCGTAGGACTTTGAGCTCTGACCACCGCATTGCCGGTGGTAAAGAAAAATGACGTAATGCCCAGCTACCGGTTGAACAGTGGTAGTGAAAATGACTTAATGCTCAGCTACCGATAAACGGTGGGTAGACACTTGTAACTAATATCTACCGTGAAACAATTACATACATTATTTGCGAATTTTGACTCAGGAGCTCAGCCAGAAGGGTTAAAATTGTTCAGGGATGCAAAGCTGAAAGTGTTGAATAAGGTCTTATGCATTATTCCGTTCGAGTGTGATTAATACCCTTTTTTTAATCGGTATCACCCCCACCCCTGCAAAGCAGTAATACTGCTAAAATAGAAGGGGTTACTGGGTGTGGAAGAATTAGGAACAGAAACATTAATGATGAGCAGAAAGAGAAAAGAGTAATCAGGTGGACAGTAGACAGCGATTGGCATTGCTTTTAAATTTTTGCAGATTAAGAGTGGAGCCGGAAGAGCCACAAGCGTGAAGTGCCAGAGAAGAAACTGTTAGCATAGAATTTACGGCTCAATCTAGCCAGCTCAACTGTAAATTGATGAGATCTCGACGCCAGTCTAGTACTGCGCTTAAATTTAAAAACTCTAGGTACCACAGCGAAGATTACCATGAATGTATTTATAGAAAAGAATATAAAGAGATAAGGTTACAGAGGCGAGAAAATGACTGCAGCTGAGCCGCCAGATCAACATCAATATTTTGCAGATCCTTCTTTGGATCTTATCAAGGGACCTAAAGTAAATAGAAGGGGCACCGGGCAATATGTGGCAATTATATTCTAAGCATGGACAAATGGTAGACTTATAGATATGTAAGATAGATTCTGGAGACAAAAATGATTTGACGGCTGCCAAATTGGATAGATAGTCTTTTTGTCGGTAGGAATTTCATCGTTCGAGTTCGGGCTAAATAAAAACTTGTTTTGTTATGGGTGCCTGATAAACTTTGTATTTTTCGGTGAGGTAAAGAATTTATTTGTTATTTCGCTGTTTAAACCGGCATTTCGTTTGTTCTTGGCTATCAGAAAAATATCTTAAGGGTAACGAAATGTAAAGTTTAAATGCTTGTTGCATATAAGCAACTCAAAATCAGAAGAAAAATAATTCCTAGGCTCTTGGACACTTTAAGCAGCAGAGATGAGCAGAACAGTTTTTGGGTACAATCATCTCACATGAGGACTCTCTTGTTCAATTTTCGAACAGCTAATCAGTGTAAATCTAAAAAAAACTTTTGTTTGAAGTACTTTTTCTAAATCACTTAAACATGGAAGATTTAAAAAAAATTAATTTAATTATTTATAATTCAGCACAACATCCTGGCGAGGTTCAACAATCAGTGTTTGCTGATTTTTGAAACAATGTAATTTTGATCTATTTGTCCTGTGATAGCTGGAATGGAAAAGAGTACCGTCTAAAAGATGATGACCTTATGTTACATTATTCCTTTGTTAAAAAAAAAAATAATCAACTGAAGTAGGCCGGAGCGTACAGCGGCCGAAACGTCATGAATATAACAATAAAGATGAGGACAATAGTCCGAATTATGTAAATAGTGTAAATAATTACAATGCCTCGTCTCAGAAATATCGACAAAAATTAAATTGTTTAAAAAAAGAAAACTATACCATTTAAGTGTTGCAAACTTTGGTTATCTGTCCTCCGAGATGACGTATTGTAACTATTTACAATACTTGGATCGTTCGGACTGTTGTCCTCATCTTTATTGCCATATTCACGACGTTTCAGTCGTTGTACGCTTCGACTTTCTTCAGATGATATACGTCGGAATTTCGAATCTAACACTTTATTTAGTCCACGGGGTTAGATTGTTCTAATTCTACGTGTCATGCCTCTTTGGGGATATTTCAGTTTCAGATAATTCCCTTTAATAACTCAACTCTTCAAGTCCTTGTTCTCTCTGCTGTGGCTAGGCACTGAACTCCCTACTCTTTGGGTTAGGTCACACTTTGTTGGGCGATTCAACTAACGCCTTTATCCACTGGAACACGTGTATAATCCCATGGGAATTAACTAAAATTGAGATATCCAAGAAATGGGTGGATTAAATAAAGGGTTCCGTTCGAAATTCTAATTAATATCACCTGAAGAAGGTCGGAACGTACAATAGCCGAAACATCGTGAATATGGCAATAAAGATGGGGACAACGAGTACGGGTGATGTAAATAATGTAGATAGTAACTTTGGTTATGTTTTGACAAAGATACATGTTAAAGTGGTATGTGCCTTGAGTAGGGGGTGCTGAAAAGTTCTCGTCCCGACCTACTACCTAAAACCTTGACAAATACAACGTTTTGGCATCCTTACTTAGTCGGGCCGAGAATTTTCATTATTTAATCAAATAATTTTCTCTCTAAACATTATTGAGACGCTTCTTCTCAATTTTGAATTTACTTCTGAATGAAAAGAGCTTGATTAACAAGGAGTACATTTGCTTGTATTATAGTTTTCTGGTGTCGTGTTTGATCTTAAAGAAACACTTCCAGGAAAACTGATTGACAAAGAGCAAATTGAATGCCTACCACGTCCATAGAGTTAGCATCATTCGACTTCGGTAGAGGATTAGGGTTAAAGAAAATGTATAAATCCTAAAACTCGATTCAATTACAAAGTGCAATCAGAGAGAGACTTGTCGTGCAATTAAATCAGTTGATATCTGTTTATATTTATGAGATGGGGTATTTACATTGTTCGGACTGTTGTCCTCATCTTTATTGTCATATTCACGACGTTTCAGCAATTGTACGCTCCGGCCTTCTTCAGGTGATTGGAATTTCGAACTGAACCCTTTATTTCGTCCACCGGGGGAGATTGTTCCTGTTCCACGTGCTATGCCTCTTCTGGATGTCTCAGTTATCACTCTTTAACTCAACACTCCAAGTTTTGTTCAGCACTACAGTAGCCAGGTATTGAACTCACAACTCTTTGGATGAATTCATTGGATCCAACCAATGATTTTCATCTACTGGGCCATTTATCCTTGAGAACTTCAGTATATGAAGTTTGGGGACTTATAATGTCTGAGTAACCTTTTTAACCACAGCTCATATTGCAATTTTTGTTATTATTGCTTTTCTCTGGCACTCCTTATTCCTGGTTCCCTTATTGTATTCATTTCTATGCTTGGTCGGCTCAGGAGATTATTTTGGCCTAGCATATGTGCTGATTCCTTAAGTTTACATATTTTCCACTGATGTTCTCTATTATTTTAACCTCATCTCACATGTGGCGGTGATCTCCCTTTTCCCCTCTATATGTGGTCAGCTATGCCTGATTTTTCTATTTCCCCTATTGTCACGGCTTTGCGAGGTTCTTGCAATCTTAAGGGGGCGGCCTGTTTCTCCTTTATATTTCTTACCACAGCTGCGCGGGATGGCGTACACACAGTCCTTAGTCATGTTCTCTTCTATGGGGGGGGATCTTACTCGGAAGAGTTGTCTTCGAAATGTCGAACCACTTTTGAAGGTCGTCCTGATATGGACCACAGAACTTTTGTATTTTCTTCGATAATACCTTCACATAGAAAACAGCTTTGGTCTGCCTACCCTGAGTGTTGACATCCCCTTGTACCCTTCTATCCCAGTTTGTCGGATCTGTTGTCATGTATCCAGGGCAGTTGTTACGTTGTAGAATACTGCTTATACTGACCATTTCTTGTTTATATATCTCTGGGTTGCCACATGACATTTGCCCGATGTTGCAGACGACCCCTTTCTTTACGCTGTATGTGTAGTGTGAGTTGAAGTTGAGGCATTTTCCAGTGAATGTTGGCTTGAGGTATACGGATGTCTTGAACACATGCTCCGTCCGAGATATTATTATATCCAGGAATGCTAGTTTGTTGTCATTTTCTCTATTTTGAACGGTATCAATGATCTTATTAAGTTCACATGGTCCAGTAGTAGCAGCACCTCTTCTTGATATGGCCAGAGTATAAAGATGTCATCTACGTATCTCAGCCATGGGGTTGGCTTTAGTGATGTGGATTCTAATGCCATTTCTTCGAAATATTCCATGTATATGTTTGCCATTATTAGTGAAAATGGCGAGCCCATTGCTAATCCTCCATCCTGTCGATATATGTCGGATCCCATTCCAAAGTGTGAAGTATGAAGGTGTTGAAATTTCAATCACCTGACAAAGGCCGGGGCGTACAATGGCCGAAACATCGTGAATATGGCAATAAAGATGAGGTTAACCGTCTGAACAATGTAAATGAGTTGATGTGTGCAATTCCGTCTCTCGACGATGCCGGCGAAATCTTGCTGTAGTATATAGCGTCATTTAAAAGGTCAGCATTGCTTGCTTTTCTTTCTAAAATTTATTAAAATATCTATTCTTTATAATGAAGTTTATAATGTTTAATTTACTTTCAATTAAGAACCTGATGTGTTTTCACATTAAGAATACTGAGAAATACATTAAGAAAATCTCTGGAAACCCATTACTATGTGATATACAAAAGACTGGGCGGATGTACACTTCTGACATATTCAGAAAAATTATCTTAGTGTAATTAATTCAATATTTTTCCAAGAAAAAAACTTTCATTTGCTCAGTTCTCAAATAAAAGAATTGGTAAATGATTCTACCAAACAAGACAGCAGGAAAAGTAGAAATAATAACAACAATAATAATAAAATCAATAATAATAAATTGGTATGACCATCACCTAGACCAGGTTGGAAATATACGACTTGTAACAATTTTATGGGACTTTACAAAACACACAGATTGAACAATCAGATCTAATCGCCCAGAATGTGTTTTCTTATAGATATGGCAGTTCCTAAAGACTGTATGTATCTTTGAAGATATTCAAAATACAAATGGAAATCTCAAAAATATGGAATATGAAGACATCAATAATTTCAGTTGTTGTTGGAGCCCTCGGTTTGATTGGAAAAGATTCTGATAGTCTAATTGAAAAAGTCCATGCTAGTGCATGCCTTAAAGAAATACAAAAAGATTTTTGCACAAGTAAAGCTCACATCTTACGAAAGGATTTTTCAATGTAAAATATATGTGCTCTTAGGTTAAAAAAAAGTTCAGTGAAAATTTCATGATGTCATTGCTGACCTCAGGTCTCTGGTTGGAACTCGAAATGAAATGAGTATACAACAGAAATCAAAGGAAATAATAATCATAATAGTGATGTATGAAAATATAATAAAAACAGAGATAAACTCGAATGTCAAATGATGTGAGTTTGTTTTGGCGTTACATTTAATACTGAATTGAGTTTATCTGAATTAAAAAATACATTTAATTTCTGTGCTTTTTTAGGTGTAAATCCTACATGCTTTAACTCCCTCCCCTCGTCAGCGGACATCAGAATAAAGTCAGACATTTTAGATATAAAAGGTATGGGACACAAAAGTGAAAATGTTTCTCACTCACAATTCACTTGCCGCTTGCATTTTTATTTTGTGAAGCCAACATAAATATTTACCTGAAATGAAAAAAAAGAAAAGAACAGATTAAAAAAAAAAATAACACACCTTTGAAGTTCTAACCGCTTGACATTTACAGATATTTTTCTGAGTCACAAAATAGCAATACCAAATAAAATTTGTATCAAACAATAAATCAAGGATAGTAGAAATAATAATAATAATAATAATAATAATAATATTTTGGAGTTGTATTTACGTCTGTACATAAAATAAGCTTTGGAATGAAGATTTGCAAAAAAAAAAAAAAAAAAAAAAATGAAAATACCTTTAATAAAAAAAGATTAAAAGGACGCGTAACAACAGATGAGTCAAAATCGATCAAAAGAAACGTCTTCACTTTTCAAGATGAATTTGAAATTATTATCCATTAAGTTTTCTAGAATTATCGTTTGATTGTGGAATAAGTTCTCAGTTAAAACACTACCTATATTTTTTTTATCAAAGACACGAGGCGTTTGAATTTATCTTAACTAGGCATCATGATGAAAACTGATTATGAAATTCTGAGCCACACCCTTGCCACCTCGTCGTCAAGTAGTCTCTTAGCAAAGGCAATAATGATCAGGTAAGCATTATATATAGAATAACCGTATTTTGTCAGTAAATGTTCACATTCTTTTCTGGCCTCTGTTAATACTTTATTATTGATTTGCAATGCATTTCTATTGAAAATTACTAGCAATGCATTGACATAAGACACAGAATGGCCGTATTCTGTCAGTAACGTTTACCTAAATCCTGACCAATGACAATCCCCCTTTTCCCGATATCTAATGTATAGAGATTGGGTGCTTCATCTTACAGACATGTTGAGTTTATTCGTGCACAAAACGACGAAAGTAAAGGAGTAGTAGTAAAGACAGTGGACAATGATAAGAAAATTTAATATTCTAACTAAATATTCCACGTTCAAGTGAAGTTACCACTAAAATAAAATTATACTCATCTTCATTGCCATATTCATAACGTTTCGGCCATTGTACGCTCCCAGTCTTGGGTATGACGATAAACTACATCCACGTCCAGGGTAAGACGATAAACTACGTCCAACAGCAAGACCTCTGATCAGGAGGTTTTGAGGAGCGTGGAACCACCTCTTAATTGCTGGTGTTCCCAGGTCCACCCTGACCCGAGGTAGTAGCACCTGTTAGGGTCCCAGCTATGGGAAAATAGTTAACCCCGAAACTGAGGTAAAAAACCTTATGAAAGTGTAAAAATACGTTTTAATACCAGAAATACTTTTAAAAAATTATTACCAGCAGTAAATTTTTGAAGAAAAAAAACAAAAAAAAAAAAAAAAAAACTATTACCAGCAAAATATTTTTGAAAAAAAAAAAAAAAAAATTACCAGTAATACATTTTTTTTTAAATAATATTACCAACTATACATTTTTGAGAAAGAAAAAAATTAAAACTTTTTACGAAAATAAAACCATTCAAAATTGTAAAAGTTGGATTGTACTCAAAAATATGAGTAATTGAAAAATGGTTCAAATATATATGTATACATACACATCTTTAACCAAACTATTGCTATGAATCTATTTCAAAAATTTTGTTGGCATTAAATGATACACTGAGGTTGATATGCCATAAAACAAAACAACCAACCATTGTACGCTCCGGTCTTCTTCATGTGAATGGAATTTCGATTCGAACCTTTTATTTCGTCCACCGGGGTAGAATGTTCTAGTTACACGTGCCATGCCGGTATTGAACTCACAACTCTTTGGGTCTAGTCACAGGATCTAACCAACGCCTTTATCCACTGGTGAACCAAAAACTGGGAGAGTTAAAGGGAAATAACTGAGACATCCGGAAGAAGGCCGGAGCGTACAACGACTGAAACGTTGTAAATATAGCAATGTAGATGAGGATAACAGTCCGAATAATGTAAATAATCATAATACCACATCTCAGAGATATAGACAGATAATAATTAATGTTTTTGCTTGAAGTTGTTTCTTTTTTCTTTTCTTTTAAAGACCGCATTTAACACGTGGAGAAGTCTGAAGAGTGCACTGGCCAAAACTTATTGAAACCACGAAGTCCCATAAAGTTTAAGTTCATCCAAGTACACGGAATTTTATGGCACTGCTAATTATATTCTATCACATCCCAAAGCGTAAAAACTGTGGCACTGGTAATTGGAATATTCCAAAAAGAAAACGTTAAATTTCATTTTTCCATTTAATAAGAACAAAATCTACATAGGTTGAGGTTGCTACGAAAAAAAAAAAAAAAAAAAAAAAAACCAAAGAAATCTTTGTTCATTACAGACTTTCTGTTACAGTTTTTCTTCTAATCATTCTATTTTATTATTTGGTCAGTGTCGCTAATTTCTTGTGCCACATTTATAAATTAAACTCATATGTATAGGGACAGAACATAGTATATACAGGGTTCGGTACTCTCATCGGATTCAGATATCTGAGGGCGTTGTTGGAACTGACCCCTGCAAATATGTGTAAAGAGCTCAGAATTTAAAACTGTACTTACAAATCCACAAAGTAAACTGACAGAAACATAAGCAAAACCAAAAATAATACCAATCGACCCCCCCCAAAAAAAAAAACTAATTACAATCTCACAATCTCAGATGACATGAAGAAGGACGGAGAATGTACCGGTCGAAAGGTAGTAAATGAAACAAAATATTCATCTAAATCAACCACGCAATAATGCTTTTAAAAATTGTCGATCACACTGGTCCACAATATGAAAGCTTCAAAAATAAAATTAAAAAAAACAATTTTAGCTAATTTTGGAGCACTGAAAATAAAAATGACATTCAAAATTGTTGATGGCTTCTGTCTTTCAAGATACAGTACCGAGTGTTAGATGAATATTTCACCAAAATTGTTGTACTTTTCAGGTTAATTATTCTTCTCCTAATAACCTTATTATATATAATTATTCTCCTAATAAACTAATTATTATTTTCCTTTCCACTTGGGTTTTCATACATTTAACTGATCTGTGAAAAATGCTCGCCGAATGTCTGAACAAAGCCGATAACTTCTGCTACGTGTGTGGCAAAGTGACTTTTGAATCTTAAAAGCAAAATATAACACTTCTTGTGAGAAAAGCTTACCAACTAAATTTGGGATGCAAAATTGGAGGACAAGACAAGAGAGTACCCCATGGGTTGTAATACCTGTGCAATAGATCTGAGTCAATGGCTGACTAGGAAGAAAAATATATATGCCTTTTGCAGTGCACAAGAATTGGAAAGAACCATCCGAGCATGCCACTGGCTGCTACTTCTGCATGGTGCCACCAATTGCTAAGGGAGTGTCAAAGATAAAGAAATGGACAATGCAATATCGAAACATTCCATTAGTTTTGCGTCCTGTCCTCCATAATGAAGACATACCTGTCCCAGAAGCACCGGAATCGTATGAAATTAAGTCAGATTCTAGAGAAGACAATGGAACTTCAGAGCATGAAACACATATGTCGAAGAGACCCTGAAACACACTTGACACTGAAAGTGACCTAAAAGACTTAGTCACTCCCTAAGAGTAAAGCAGAATTCTTAATTTCCATGTTACAGCTGTGGAATCTATTAGTTGGTGATGTACGGATTTACCATTTCCATGATCGTCACAAGGATCTAATCCCAGATTCCCTTATGGAAGGTGATTTGGTGTTCTTCGATGGTATCAGTGATCATATGCAATCATTTAACATCGGTTAGAGCCTAGACGAATGGAGGCTGTTTATTGATTCCTCGAAGACAAAGTCTGAAATCCGTCTTGTTAAACAAAGATAATGTTTTACTTTCAATATCATTTGGTCATGCAGTTCACATAAAAAAACCTGTGACAATATGAAACAACTACTGAGATATATTAACTCTAACTGGCAACTTTGCAGAGATTTGAAGTTTGTTACTCTCTTGCTAGGACTGCAAAGTGAATATACCAAGTACTGTTGATTTCTTTTCGAATGAGTCAGACGAGACAGAAGTTCTCATTGTATCAAGAGAAACTGGCCTTTACGACAATCTCAGGAATCTGGGAGGAAAAATGTTCAGCATTCACCGCTCGTTGAGTCAAAGAAAATGTTACCACCTCTTCACATCAAGTTTGATCATATGAAAAAAGAATTTGTGAAGGATACGGACAAAATAAAGGCAACATTCAAATATATGTAGAATAAATTTCCCAGGATAAGTGAAGTAAATATAAAAGACATCCGCATATTCTTAAAATTCTTTTGAATGAATGTTTTTGGTAGAGTCTACCATCTTACATTTTATACAAGTGTTATTAGACATAATAGTAGTTTTGTTTATATGGTAAAGTAACGAGAACGTCATAATCTGATAGACATTTGTGGAAACAAAAGTCTGATGCTTGATTGAAAAGAAACCATTAAGGCAATAAAAAAAAAGAAGAAGAAAGAAAACTTTAATGACGAAAACATGACAAACTCCAACATCACGAGACAATCATTTAAGCTAAATACTTAATGAAAAAAAAATTATTTGGAAAATCAAAGAAAAACAAGTCAAATAATAAAAAATGAAATAATTGAAGCCAATTCATTTTCTCATATTACAAGATAATTCATATTGTATTATTTTTAATGTTACGAACAGCCTTTCAAAATTTATAAGAGCGAAAACTATCTTGCCTTGTGACCTTCATCTTGGCTCGTAAATCTTCGGCCTTCTTGTATTTGCTGAAATTCTAAGATCAACTGTTTTCATCATTCTGTATTTTCTCAACACCTCTTTTCAGTCGATACATTTATTGTCTACTATTAAAATTCGAATAGACGGCTGCCATGACATCACGTTACACAGCCTAAAACCCTTTATGCAATGAGTTACATTGAGTGCTTCATTACTGCAGCCTTTTACCAGACAAATGATAAAATTAGAAGAGAAATTCTAATAATAAAAAAAGAGAATCCGTCAAATCTAAAGAAAACTTAACTCAATTCATTTGAAGTACACTCGACATTCATTAACCACTGGGGTGAAACCGCGAAACCGCGTATAGTACCGAACGCTACATTTTCCTTATAAAATATAATAAAAATTATGACAATATACTTTAAACTACCTAAAATTAATTTTTAACCAAAGAACAAGCGATTTATTCTCTTTAAAGTGGGGTTGATTGATCTTGTTTAGCGGCATATCAACACCTCTATGGGCTATTTAATGCTGAAATGTAAATATTTTGACCACAATTTTATGGTTTCAACTACAGATATGCTGGATGTAGTTTATCGTCATGCCCAGGACTAAGACGTGGCCCAGTGGATAAAAGCGTTGGTTAAAGTAATCCAGTGACTTGATCCGAAGTGTTGTGAGCTCAATACCTGGCCACAAGAGAGGTGAACAAAAACTTGGAGAGTTGAGTTACTAAAGGAAAATCATTGAAACTAAGATAAGCAGAAAAAGCATGACATGTGGGGACTTGAACTATCTATATTGTGGATGAAATAAAGGGTTCGATTCAAAATTTCAACGTATGTCACCTGAAGAAGGCCAGAGCGTACAACGGCCGAAACGTCGTGAATATGACAAAGATGAGGACAACAGCCCGAACAATGTAAATAGTGACAAGAGCTCATCTCGGAAATATAGACAGATATTGAAAACGTGCAGCTTTTCATTGGATTGTTTGTTTTTGAGCTTGTCGGCAGATAACTGAAGCTGAGCAAAACAAAACCGCTGATAAGTGAGACCTTTGTGTGTTAAGTTACAATTCTATCTACCGCCATTGGAATATCTTTGGTAATTTGTGGAAGAGAGAAAAAGAACAGTTTTGGATAATGTGAATACCGACTTTCATTTAAAAAATAAGGATTATTGAAGATGAAACTCATTCGCTATGGAGACACTTTTTCTGTCAAAGTAAACGATTCCAATCAGTCGCCTTTGGATTTGATTAAATTTACACGAATCAACTTTATCAGTAGAAATAAATGCAACTTTTCCCAATAGTCTGACTCTTATAGATACGAAGGCGAAGAGACCGAATGAATGACTATACCAAATTTGATAACATACAGGATACAGGTTTTCATTAAAGAAAAATTCGCATGGCCTCCAATTTTAGGTAATACGTAGGCTCTCACGTCTAAAAACCAAATGGAGAAGAACAGTTCACAAAATAAAAAAAAACACCTTCGAAAACACCACAAGACAAATAGAAGAGACGAAGATTGTCCAAAGAAAAGCCAGAGCTCTCCATCCCTGAAACCTTCTACCCTACCGTGCGGACGTCTCCGCCGTTCCACACAGAAGGAAGTATCGAGAAACAAAACCAACACTCGGCAGACGACAACGACGACGAATTAGTCTCTGTTAAGTGAAACTCTTTGGCAGATTTCCTTTTTCATATTTCTAGCTGAAATTCCCATGCGTCTTTTTTTATGTAATAAACAACTGTCACAAATTTTACAGACATTTTTTTTTTACTTTTATTATTTTCTTTTAGATACGCCTGTTTTAGAACAGAAGTGACTGAAATATTTTTTCTTTTATATGAGATTGAAAGAGTTTTCAAAGACACAATAAGTTCTTTTTAGGTAACTCGAAAGATTAAAAATGAACATACATGACGAAAAAATGTCCCAATAATAAAAACAAAGTTTTAGCGTCAAAATCTCTTATTAAAAAGAAAGATGAAAGGATTTTTTTGATTATCAAATTATATTTTTAATCTTTTTTTAGAACTTTCGAAATTTTGGTTATTTTTTTTTTTTTTTTTATTTTGTTCACAAATTAATGAAATCTATATAATAAATGCGAATGTGTCACACTTTTTCAACTTTACTCCGAGAAGCCGTAGCCCAACATATTGGAATCAGGCTGACTCCGTTAGCAAGTTAAAAACATTCCGGGCCGGATTCGAACCCGCAATGCTGAAAAGTTGTATTCCCAAGTTTGCATTATTGCAATTGTTTTCGGCGAATTTTTATGTGATTTTTTGCGACGAAACTTTTTTGTACGAAAACAATTTTTATAACTTGGAAAGAAATTTGGGAATCATGGAAAATGCGAAATCCAGCGAAAGTCACCAATGAAATAAAATAATTGTTTGTACAGAAAGTAAGGACCTACGTACATCAAATTGTCTTTAAATTAAGTAGTGACAGAAGAATTATCGTTGAACTTTTAAAAGGTAAGCTTAAATATTGATACAATACTTAAATGCAGCGCTCAATATTGAGTAGTTTTGTTTTCTTTTTGAAAATTGCAAATAGCTATTATCGAAATTCCCATAGGATTATGATTGAGTTTCTTAGAAAAAAATGTCTACCTCTCTCTCTTCCTCTATATAGTAAGGCCAAAAAACTGTTTTACAGCTTTCGAATTGGAAAATATTTCCCGTAAGATTACCCACTGTCTGGTATGTTCCATGTTTTCATTCGCGACAGTCCTCCTTCCAAATGGAATGACATACTTTTGCGAAAATCAATTTTTTACACTAAAAATAAGTAAATAAATAAATCATTTCCCAAACTCAATATGTTTTCGGATAAACACCAGATTATCGCAAGATAATCTTTATAAATTAAAATTACTTTTTTAATCAATAATCGTCGTGCGGTGATGCTTGGAACAAGGTGAAATTTACGGAGCATTCGTCACTTATTATTTGCAGAGATCCCTTCATAATGGTAATCTTAGTTACACCGCTTCTTTTACCTTGAATGGAGGCAAGGTGTGGGAGCATTTCTATTCTGGCGAGGAGTTAATGTTCAACAGCGCTAAGAACCTTCTCAGAAAATTGTCTTGGGTTTCGTAAAAGCTGATTTATGAAGCATCCAATAAAAACAAAGCTACTTTTCATTTCATAACGAATGAAATGATGAGATTTTCATGGAAATAAAAATGTTCTGATCAATAATGAATTGTAACAGAGAATCGGGCCAACACGACAACAGAGTTTGTTGCATGCGACGCAGTAAGCACCAGGTGGCGCAATAAGCACCAGGAGTTACGTCCCCTTCTTTAATTGCCTGTTGAGAGAGGAGAGTCTACTTAGAGTAAGGTGACGCTGACAAAATTTGCATACGATCGATACTGGGCAGGTATTAGCCAATAGTCAGAGTGGGTATGAGACTGAGAAAGTGATATAACACCAGCTTTTGGTCCGTCGAGGTGCTCTCGATATGCAGACTGTTCTAGTTCCACATGCCATATTTAATGGATGTCAGTTATCACCTGTTAATTTCACTCTGAAAGTTCTCCACTGCCTTACACGGGTATTGAACTCACACTCTTTGGGTCCTGTCATTGGCTCTAACTAATGCCTTTATCCACTGTGCCATGTGTCCTTGAGCACAGTGGATAAAGGCGTTAGAACAGTCTACTCCAGTGAGCGAAAAAAAGGGTTCAGTTCGAAATTCCAACCACCTGAATAAGGCCGGAGCGTACAACGGCCGAAATGTTGTAATAAATATGGCGACAAAGATGAGGACAATAATCCGAATAATGTAAATAATGAACATTTTCTTTACTTCTAAAAATAGAATGTTTGAAAATGAAGAAACAATTTCTATTAAAAAACCAAAAACAAAACCGTAAACAGTTTTCGTTACCATTAGGCAAATATTAATCCGAAATTTGACATTTTCCCGGAGACAATATTTGTTACGAAACCTTAATGAGCTGGCGCGCTTATAAAATATTTGATCCTTAAAATCTAAAATGTTTTCGGCTGGTGAAAAAGTTAACAGAAGGAAAAAAACAAAAACAAAAAAAAACAGTTCTCTATTTTGTATTCAGTAGTTTTCAAAAAAGTCTTACTTTTGTACTCATTTCATATTCTTCTTTCGTTTCCACGTCACGTTTCATTGTATGTTCGCAAGTCTAATAGACTAACAAGAGACAAGATGGTATAACCATTGAATATAAATTACAGTGATCCATCATTTTTTTTTTTTTCTCTTTTCCCTGGCTTTTTCTATTCAGACATGACGGGTCTCGTTGTCTCTTTCAATGCCTAATCTACCATCTTTATTTTCGATTGAAATTATAAGACTGCGTAGCTCAGTGGCAAATAAGTACGTATACGATCAAAAGGATAATAGGTTCAAATCCCATCGACTAGAGTATCTATGAAATTTAGAAGAAAAAATAAATCAAATATTTAATTTTGAAATGATTATAAACTTAAATGAATATTTTTCAATCATTTAAAATTTTAAAAATAGACTGAAATAAAATGCAATTATTAACTTTTCTACATTTGTCATTACTTAAATATTCCATTTTAAAATCCTGCACAGCTGAATATCTATATACCACGTCCAGTTTGTTGATAGCGAGTTGGTAGACCATTACCTAACACACAGAGTTCGATCCTCACCGGCAACCAGTTATTGTGATAGAGGAGTCGTTATTGTCTAAATCAAATTATTTTATTTACAAATTTTGAATCATCTTTGACTAATACTTCCTCGTATCAAAAATATTTACATGCAATGTTCTCTGATCACACAAACTAAGTTCACCATTTGTTGCTCATAAACAACTTGTCAGTATTCATAACGAGGCTCTGCTCCAAATGCGACTTTTCACAAAGGCGAGACTCATTGATTCCGTGACTATCCACCAATTGATAGGGTTGGGCGCATTAACAAAACTCACATCGCCGTCGTAGTGAGAGAACTCATCAGTTACTTTAAAAGAGGCGACATTTTTTTTTTATGGAAAAAATAAATGAACAGTCTTTTGCGATAAGGTTTTATCAAGGCGTGAATTCTAAAACAATTGATTCTTTGTATGACAAAGTACAAGTCAATAAGAGAAGAAAAAATCTTCAAAATAAAAGATGAGGTTTTGTGGCAGATTTTCTCGAAGTCCAATCAAAATTGTGCCTCGTGGAAGAACCAAAAAGAAAGACAAAAATAGATTGTCAGAAAGACAATCACCTAAATAAAGATGGTATGTCAGATAGCAGGAAGAAGAGGAAAAAAAATCTAATCATGATAACATCGTATTGTCAAAGTGTTGCCAATTCAAGTTGGTTTTAACAGCATTACCAAAAAATGTAATATACATTTTTTTAAATTTGTTTTAGGACAGCAAAAATAAACTCTGAATGAGTTAACAAGTCGGAGACGAGTTGTCTAGTTTTAGATCTCGAATAATCTCGATTGTTCCGAAACTCTTTTTTAAGCAACAAGTTCAATTATTGTAAATTACGGCCAATTCATTTTCAAATTCTTAGCTGTATGGAATGGGAGTTCAAATCACATCTGATGTGAATTTATTTGTTCCAAACTCAAACAATTTAAATTTTATTTAAAAGATCATAAAACCTTATCTGCTGTAAAAGTTGCAAGATTATAAACTAAGAGAAAAATGAAAATTCTGGTCGAAAACCAACACAAATAATTAATCTGTTAAAAATCAATGAAAGCAGACGATCAGAAATCGCCGTAATCGCTTTATGCTTGTCATATCTCGTTGACATGTGTCTCTGTCGCCATATATTAGCCATAACATTAATGTGTACATGATACCTTGAGGAATCACGAGAAAAAACATGGATTTACTAGTATAAATGTCTACAGCTACTAATATATCAGAAGCATTGGAGAGAAGAGTCAGCAAGTATGCGATTTTGAAAACATAAATACTTCACTAAAATAAAATTATAAACATGAAACAAACATGACCAAAAACTGCATATACAACATATTCAGTTTAGAGAGAAGATACAAAGCCGCGATCACAAAATGAATTGGAGTTCAAGTATCCAAAGTTTTGTTGTTATCTGGTGCAACCAGAGAATATCAAAGATATATATATATATATATATATATATAAAGAAATATAGTCTTAAGGTGTGCTATATTTATGGAATAAAGTGCTCAATATCAGAGATAGAGCGTGTGTAAATATAAAAGTGAACATAGAAGTCAACACTTAGAGGCGACAGTCTGTTTCATGCTATATGCAATCGTCAAGCCACAGGTGGCTTGACGATTGCATATAGCATGAAACAGACTGTCGCCTCTAAGTGTTGACTTCTATGTTCACTTTTATATTTATATATATATATATATATATATATGAGACTTTTCGTTAAGACGAATCAAGTTCTCCAGTCACTGGCGTGTTTATCTAAAAAATAAATACGTCTAAGCTCACTTGTTTATTTTAACCTAACATTTTCATTGCTTCGAACATTTTTTTTTTTATTAATATGGCGTCAATTTCAAGTAAGAAGTGTTGACTACAATAACGTATATATATATATATATATATATATATATATAGTAAGGTAATGAAGGGTTTCGTAATCCGTGTGGATAATAACAAAGAGGATGCAATCCAGAGAGCTCAATGTAACAACAGAGCAAATATTAATAATTAAGAAAGAGACAAACTTAAGGTTCCATGACTATAATTTATTTGCCCAGAAAATATATTGTTTCTGGTTCATCAGGTCACATCCCTAGTTACAAAGGAATATGGTTTCTTTTATTTTTAATATAAGTTTCTGAGGGATTGTTTTAGATTGATATAAGGTGACAGAGGGGGTGGGATGCAGAGGACCATAGAATTATCTAAATTAGACATGGAAAATAGTTTAAAAACAACCCTATCGCTATCTTTAATAACTTACGTAAGTTCAAGTGTACTCAGTCAAAAGACCAGGCATCTGACCTCTTAAATAATTTTTAGACAAGAAGACAGAGAGGCAAAAAAAGAAGACAAATTGTAAAGCAGGGAAGGGGGGGAGAGGAAGAAGAAAGAAAGAGTTAAACAGGGGAGGGGAAGAACAAGGAAGAGTGAGATATATTAGGTTGGTGCAAAAATAATGTCGTTTTCTCACATATGTTACCATGTGAGAAAACGACAAGTAATCAGAATAACATGATTCCATCTCTTGCAGTTGTGGCAAAGAGCATGAAGGTGACGCCAGCCGCCTCGTAAACATAAGGCTGGAGGAACATCAAAATGTCGTAATTAGAGGCGAGACAATAATATCAGGTATGGATTTTCATGTATGTATGGAAAAGGGTAGTCACTACCCCTGCAGAATTAAGGAAAGCTACTAAACAGAAAACAACACTGGAGAATTAGCCGCTTGACAGAATCAACGCATATGCCAGGCTATGAGGACCTCCTTGATAGGGCCTAGTTTAAAAATAGATACGATATGGGAGCCGTTGACAGAGACAGCAAGTCTTCATCAGCTGCAGTAGAAAAGAAAAGCATTGGTGAGAGCTGTCAAGCGTGAGACACGGCAACTGTAGTCTCAGCAACAGAGGGTTTAACATTCACATTCAGGATTGACTTACGGGAATAAAAGCGTTGACAGTCATTTTACATAGACTCAGAGGAAACAGGGTGAACAATAACTGAGGAGGGGGGGGACTTGACATAAGAGGGTTCAGTTAAAAAATTTCCAAGAAATTTTCTAATACCAGTAGTCGTCGGCAATCACCTATTAAGGTAGACGACTAAGGTTTTTGGTTTGTTTTGTTTTACGGCACATCAACCTCAATTGGTCATTTAATACCAACACCTTTTTTTTCCTGGTAACATTTTTGTTTTGTCAAAAATCTACTTCTGTTAATATTTTTTCCTCAAAAACGTCTTGCTGGCAACATTATTTTTTGGTAATAATTTTTTACAAAGTATTTCTGGTATTAAAACCCACTTTTACAACCTCATAATGCTCTTTACCTCAGTTCCGGGGTTAACCATTTGCCCATAGCTGGGACCCTAACAGGTACCACCACCCTGTGTCAGGGTGGAACTGGGAACACCAGCAATTAAGAGGTAGTTCCACGTTTCTCAAAACCTCCTGATCAGAGGCCTTGCTGTTGGACGTAGTTTATCGTCATACCCAGGACGGGTAGACGACTGAGGCCACAGAGAATTGATCAACATCATTTCCCTTCGCCAGCTTTACTATGGAATTCTATAAGATACAAGCCGAAAACTATTTCCTCAACTGAAAAAATCTCTCTAGCTTAAGAAGTTTTCGTTTGCAGGCTGACAATCAAAAAGAGGAAGAGTTGGAGACCATATCTGTCTGCAGGCTCGAGACCAACGTTCCTTGATTTAATTGATGAACTAACCGCTAGTGCGGTGGGTAGTGCTGCCTTTGTTGCAATATGTTGCAAATATGGCTACTAATTCCCAAAATGAGTACAGTTGAGTAGATCCCAGCTCCGCAGAATTGAAAAGGGTTAAACTGATCAGAGTAACCAGCGACAAGCAAGTGGCACTTGTCTGTTCTAATAGTCGCTTCCTTCTTTATTGTCCTTGTAACTTAAAGTTACTCATAATTCCCTTAAAGTTACTCGAATCGGAAAGCACCTGATGAAAACCGAAATGTGATATTAACAAAAAAGATGAGGACAACAGTTTGTGTAAATAATTACCCTCCCTTGCACCATTACAATAAAAGGTTTTAATGTCAGTTTAAATCTATTCACATACTTCACAGTTCACTGTGTAAGTAGGTAATGTTTTCTCTGCTGCTTGTAAACATGACAGACACGTAAGAAGAAAAAGTGTGTTCTTGTATATCGTTTCCGTATCCTCAAGATAAACTATTTACTCATGACTGAACACAAAGTTTAGAGAAAAAATTCATATTTATACACTTATTCAAAGTTAACTTATCTGCTTATCTTCTGTGTGCCTCTCACCTTCACTCTCGAAGGAAAACAAAGAATTGATTGTTTAGAAGATGAAAACAACTTCAGTTTCTATAGTCGTTACAGCTTGCATCAATTGAGTGGAAAAGAAAACATCCCAATTTTCAAGGAAAAAAAATCTGCGTTTGTATAAACCAAAACAAAGGAGAAGAAATCATATATTCTAAATCATAGGCCATAGTTTTGCACCAAGAAAGATGAAATTTGTTCTATGGGTTTAGCTTCCCAACGCCAAGGTCATAGATTAGTGGTTTCAAAACGGAGCGAAGGAAGAGGATAGCAGGTGAGGTGGAATGATTGAAAGACAATCGAAGATTTAGAAACAGTTTCAAAAAATTCATAAGCATAATAAATAGGATTTCAAAATTTAAGATATTATTATGGATTACTTATAATTGCATGCACGAGTCCCAGTGTAAATACATATAAATAATTATTGACCAATTTTATCGTTGTGATATTTTTGCATCATATTAAGTATTAAGAATATAGTAACGAGAGTCCGCAAATTGGAGGAGACAGTTATCAGTCATAATAATCTGACTTCGAATCTGTGATTATCTCCCTTTAACGCACTCTGTTTTGTTTTGTTTTTTTGTTTTTCGTTTTGTTTTTTTTAGATGTATTTTTTGTCACATAAAATTTGGTGAGGCGCGAGCAAATTTTCATTCCGAAAATGCGGCCCAGAGGGGGGAAAATGTTTGGAAAGCACTGCCATAGATCATGTGCCTTTTTCTGACTGGGTTTAGGTGAGCGGGAAAATTATTGGTTCAAATTACACCGACATTTATTTATCTTAATAAAAAAATATTAATGAAGATTTAAGTTAAAATTAATTAACATTTAAATAAACAAGCGTGTTTTCGAGCGATGATTTTATGGGCGAGTTCGAATAAGAATTTAAACTTATGCTTGAAGACATTTTGAATAAGGCGTCTTTCTAAAGGGTAGAGCAATATTTCATTTCTTTTTTTTATATTAATTTTTATTCCCAATTTTTTTTTATATTTTGACAATTTTTTTTATAAAGGTAAAATGGAATGATTTCTCAAACTGCTTGCGTAAAATTCTGACTGAATCAACATCCGCGAACTAAGTATTGATTGCGCCAGTTATTTAAAAAAAAAATCTAGTGAACAGATGTGACTAAATAAGGTAAATACAGGCTTCTTGGAGTCACTGTAAAATTGTCGGAAATGTCAGAAGAAATACTGTCATTATTAATACTTGATTAGGTTTCCTTCAATTACATTTTCTGCTTTTTTTTTAACGCAATGCCCACTTCGAGATTTTGGGGTTTTTTTTAAACCGCCTTTTTTCGTTCTGAAGTAGACTTCAACGAGATTTCAATTTAGCCTGTATCCTTCGGAGCCCGTCTGGCAGTGTTTTCTGGTTGGTACGCTAAATAAATTCTCAGAGGGGGGCAAAAATGGTTATTTGATATACTATATCACATAAAGAGGTGAATATCCACTAAACAGAAATTCTCTTCGTGTGCATTGCGTTATAGTTGTGTGTAATTAATAGAAATTTCTGTTATTCACAGCTGCAGAAGTTTAATAGCAGGAATTCTTTTTATCTGCATTTGTTGTGACTTAGAAACGGTAAAAGATTCAAAAAGGATTCGTAATAAATGGAAGGAGGGGTAATAGATAGCGGCTCGGATTGAAGAATCGGAGAGCCGAGTTCGAATTCCACTCAAATCCACTTGGGAAAGGTATGAATCCTTTTCTTCCCCCCCCCCACCAGCTATGGGTAAAAGCGGGGCAGACCGGGTTCTATTGCCTTGGATCGCAACTGGTCTACTGCAGAAAGAAATTGCAACCTACTACGGGAAAAAATCTGCCTTGTCAGTCATGCATCGAAAGATACATGATCGCCTAAGCGTGTATCACGCATGGCACAAACTGAGTGAATAAATTGAAATACGGAAAATGTTTTTAATTTTAATTTTCAACACAATCTTTTTATCTGTCTATATTTCTGAGATGAGGTATTATGTAAACTATTTACATTATTCGGATTATTGTCCTCATCTTTGTCGCCATATTTATTACAACGTTTCGGCCGTTGTACGCTCCGGCCTTATTCAGGTGGTTGGAATTTCAAACTGAACCCTTTTTTCGCTCACTGGGGTAGACTGTTCTAACGCCTTTATCCACTGTGCTCAAGGACACATGGCACAGTGGATAAAGACGTCAGTTATATCCAGTGACAGGACCCAAAGAGTGTGAGTTCAATACTTGGTTAAGGCGGTGGAGAACTTGGAGAGGGGAATTAACAGGAGATAACTGATAACTGACATCCATTAAACATGGCACGTGGAACTAGCAGTCTTCCCCAGTGAGCGAAATAAAGAATTCAGTTCGACATTCCAACCACCTGCAGAAGGCTGGAGCGTACAACGGCCAAAACGTTGTAATAAATATGGCGACAAAGATGAGGACAATAGTCCGAATAATGTAAATAGTGTACAATATTTATATTGATGATGAACTAAGATTAGGAATAATTGATAGAAACTGTCAATTTTAATAAGAAAAGTTTACTCAATTCCGAAAGTTAAAAAAAAAGAAAAGAAAGAAAACATGCTTCTATAACCTTCTATCTATTTCTTTCGAATTGAGTCCAACTAGAATTGAATGAGAGTCTGAGGATTTTTTTAGATGCTACTCAATAATATTTGAAAGAGAAAACCCAATTTCTTTGACTTACTTTTGATAAGTAAGGTTGTATGCTGCGTTGGAAAAGCAAAGAAATCCTTATTAAGCTTTTCTGGTTTTAACTTTTGAAAAAATAGAGTTTAATTCATTTCCCTGTTTCACAAAAAAGATTTTAAATTGATTTCAATTTGGAAATAAGGGAATTTAATTTCTTTCTAATCTTCCTTTGTTTTGTTTTTTATTTAAGAAAACAATTCTTGAAATAATTTTTTGAATTCGTGTTTATAAAAAAAAATATAATTCTGAAAACTCGTCTTTCAAAATTGTTTTATCAAGAGAAAAATCTATTCGGGTTATAACGGGGGAGGAGGAGGTTGCTATGGAAGAAAGATTTAGTATCTCCTATTTGAATTTCTCCACATTATGGACATTATTATATCCATCATATAACAACACCAATACTTCACGGGGTGGGGGTGAAACGGAATTGCTGAATTGAAAAAGAATGATGAACATGCTTTTTTCCCAGAGAGACTTTTTATAATGCTACGTCGGACATTTTAAATATATATATATATATATATATATATATATATATATACATTGTTAAATATAACAACGAATGTCTATTATGTTTGATAATGAGCCGTTCTAAGCTTCGTATAGTGGCTTTAGTTTCGGGAGAAAATAAAGTCAAAAACTATCCAACATTTGGATATTTTTTATTATGCAGTTCCTTGATCTAAGCTTTCGGCTCCCATGAACCAGTATCATATGGACATTACAACAGAGATATTCCCCATCAAAGCTGGACTTTCTGTTATGTTTACATAGAAGTTTGCTATGCAACGATAACGGTCGCGGAATAGCAGACGCCGGTTGTAAATTCGTTATGCGGTTCTATGGCGTCGTACATGACCACGTGAGATAAATAAATGTTACCAATAGAACCAAGTGTTTAGACGCAATGCAACATGTTGTGACTGATTTGATTGTTGTTTTGTTTTAATGTACATAGCCTCCAATATTTTAATGTTCTTTTTACTGTGTGTATGTGTGAGTATTGTTGTGTTATCAACTAATATCTGTCTAATATTATGTACATCAAGCATGTCAAACTCAGGACATATGGAAGGACGCATCAGCCATATTCTGCAGCCTCGAGGGCCGGACCTGCTTACAGTCTTACATTAATCACAGCCAGTGGTAACTAAACAGTAAATACAAAATACTTACAATACAAAAAGTAGTACAATTTAATCATTTTTATGTCGTCCTGATGATTGACATCACATTAGACAAACTATTCTCAATATATCAAGTTGGAATGTCTGTGTAGGTCCTATCTTTGATCAAAGATGACAAATGTTCATCAGTTATTCTGGTTCTGAGAGATGTTTTGTGGCCTTCATAAACGAAAATAACTGCTCACAGATATATATGGAACCAAACATCGCCATAATCTTTGTGGCAAACTTTCTGATGTTCTTAAATGTCTGAGAAAGATATGAAAAAAATCCGGGTACCCCAACTCGTAGGTACTTTTCCTTGAGTGTTGAGTCAGTCTACATTTCCAGTAGTTCCATCTGTAGACTTTAATCTACCTGATCAACATCAAAAATGAATGGTGCTGAGAATAATGCAAACTGATCTTTACAAGATGAAAAATCACAAAATCTTCGTTAAAATTCCTTTGACAGCAATTCCAGGTAATTGTCGTCAATAGATAAAGTTCACTCAAATCAAAGGCCATACTCATGGAGAAGCTGTTCAACTTTCTCAAAAATGTCCTGACTTCTTGTAGTATCATGCATTGGGACCAGTTCAGTTAGTTCTTCATAAATGTGTAAATTCAATGTCACAAGCCCTGATGAAAACTGTGAACTGTACTATTCCAGATATGTCAACAGTCTCATCCAGAGCAATAGAAAAAGGTTCAAAACTTAAGTCTTCAGCTGTCGACTCAAACCACCTGCCATTTCATCAATCCATTCAGCAATTGTGTTTCTGCTTAATGAAATGTCTTGAAATAAGTGTGACCTCTCTGGATATACAATTTCAGCTGTTTTTACAAGATATCAATTTATGAAATCTCCTTCACTGTAAGACTTTCCACTGATGGCGGCCATTTTGCAGAGGTCAAAGCTTGCAGTAACAGAACTAACGTTGCCTTTCTGAATTTTTGTAAAGCAACTCTGTTGCTTTGTTAACTTAACTTTGAATTCCTTCACTTTTGAAATTCGCATATCTCCTTCATATTTATCATAAGATCGATGGTTTGTTTCGTAATGTCTTTTCACATTATATTCTTTTGTTATCGCAATGCAGTTGTTGTAAATCAAACAGTTTATCTTAAAGTTTAACAGTGGTACAAAAGTACTGTAATTCCCACTTTTCTTGAAACACACATCCTTCTTCAGGTAATTTTGTCTTTTTACGAGGTGGAGTAGAATTCGACATTTTTAAGGCAAAATATTACAAAATTGCCAATGTTTTCACTTTACATTTGTTCTTATTTATTTGTCAAGGGTGATCACATGATTAACCGGAAGTTAAAAATAGACGCTGACATTCGAAAAAAAAAAATCATTGAATAAACAATCTAATCATACCAATTGAAAAAAAATCTCACTGTTTTTAAGAATTTGCATTAGCAACATAGATAAAATTCTCGATATACCACAGCTATAGAAACTTTATGAGGGTTGCCAAGATGCATGTAAAAGGCCGCATGTGGCCCACGGGCTGCCAGTTTGACACACATGACTATGTTTTTCAAACATAAGTGACATGCGTTATCTGTTATATTTAACAATATATGTTTGTGTGTGTGGATATATATATATATATATATACACACACACACACACACACACACACACACACGTGTCCCACGCAGAGAAATTATAACATATATGCAGTATGTAAAAAAAAAGAAGAACCATACTTGTATTATTTCGCTAAGGGAAAAACTGAAGTCACGACAGTTTCTCTATGAACTTGATTAGGCCATATATTTTTTCTACAAGACCTACCGCTGTGTGCTAATGACGTCTTTCTTCTCTGGGATTCTACATCGCAACTGCACTTCGTCACTATCCCTTGATATCATTCACTGGCCGTCACGTGACCCTCGTGACTATCTTAACAAAAGAGAAAGAATAGCCGTTTGTATACATAAAGGGTTTTTAACTAAGTAATAAAGTTTCCCGCTTGTAATTTTCATACTTTCTACTAATTTATATCACAGCATTTTACGACTGATGAAATCTTTGAAATTTAATGCTTAAGATTTAATTACTTGAACTCAAAATGATGAAGTTGTCTTTCGAGAATATAGCGAAGAAAACGTGTCGCGTGTATCCTACGACGGAAAATGTGGCGAAAAAGAAAATTACTTACCAAAAAAAAAGGGCACGTATTCCGCATGACATGCTGAAGACGGAATATTTAAATTAAAAAACAAATCCGTCGCAGGAGTCGCTGTAAAAGTATTTTGATATGCAAAATTTGAGCGTCCTCTCCCAGTTGTCGACGAATGGAAAAAATGCCCGGCCGATAAAAGCAGTTGGTGTTCTCGAATCGAGGAGAAAATTTCCGGTATTTTGCCTATCCCGTTCGTCGGAGAGTGAGTTATTTTTCTGACTGGTTACGTGCATTGGGATTTGTGAGATAGTACCCGCGAATCGAGTTTTCGGCCTTTCTTTCTGCCCCTGATATTCGAGTCTGAACTTACAGTGATTTGTTCTCTGCGTTGTGGAATTAATCTGTGACAAATATTTCCTTTGCAATCCCAGAACGCTTAAAAAAAAAAATAAAAAATAAAAATAGAACTCAGATCATATAGAAAGCGCCTGTAGAATAGAGGACCAAAAAGGATTTTGGTTCGAAGCCAATCATATTTGATAGGGGATTCTTTTTAAATGGATTCATCTTTTCAAATGTGTTTTGCTTTCATATTTATTTAAACAAATAAATTTAATTTATAAATTAATAATTAATCATCAACTTTTATTCCTCGTTTGTTTTTCGTTGTCTTTAATTAGTACGGCTTTTCACGTCATATTCCCAAAGGTTATTTTGTCTTTAATTGAAAGAACCAAATGTAATCGGCGAACCATAAATACTCTAGAATTGTTATTGCATTCAGCTTTGGTAGGAGAATATTCTTCCCTAAAGTGATTTTTGGATTCTTCTATATCATTCAAACTTCGCGGATCCGATAATTATGCTACCAGTTCTTTAAGCGTTCTTTCAAGTTGAGGCTGTGGCGTTTCAATTGTTCGAGCAATTTGACTCTCTGCTGACCAAATTTATTCTGCATAAGTATTGATTATTTTCCGATGTTCTCTTTTGACCAGAATGGAATTTTAGTTTCAACATTATAGGCGATTACTTTCTCATTAACGCCCGACTCGTACGCTTGCAACGGATAGAGATTTTGTTTATTTGGAGCCAAGATGAACTTGGTTAATTAGAAGAGTATTCTCAGATGAAGAAAAAGGTCACGTGAAGCAAGAAACCTCTATAGGATGCAAGATGGATTTGAAAATGAAAATAGTGAAGACATAAAAACTGTAGGCGTAAAAAGAGGCACTGGCTTGTATATTAAAGACGTCATACAAAAAGAAACTGACATTTATATATAGAATGTTTTATTTTTTATGATTATAAGTTCTTTTTATAAATACAAATATTTAAGTAAATGCCCTGTTTATAATAAACAGTATTAACGACATTTTAAAATAATTGTCGGACTTTGTCCATTTCATAATGTGTGACATCGTTTATTTACATTTGGATACGCAACAAGCAGATATGAGTGTACGAGAGAAAATCATGGAGAATTGTAGTTTAAAAACAGTAAAATTGACCTTGGTAACCGAAACGCTCCTCTGTGGCGCAATCGGTAAAAGCACGTCAGGTTATATGACGGTTCCGTATAGGATACAGGTTCGATTCCTGTTGGAGGACGCACATTTCTCAGACATTCAGGCCGGTAAATGTTGTTAATACTGTTTATTATAAACAAAGCATTTACTTAAATATTTGTATCTATAAAAAGAACCTATAAACATAAAAAATGTCTTATATATAAGATAATGAAACCTACCACACATCGAGAATTAGCGTCAGCCATTAAAAAAACTCACTGCAAGACAGTAGTCATCCTCGGCAACAAACCTCTTAGTAGACCTTTGAAAGAGATCTACAGGATATACCAGGAGTAGTAGACAAAAATCGATATATTTTTTACAGTAACGTTCGAGGCTCGGGGGCCACTCAAGGTAGAGGGTTACGTTAAGGCGTTTATACAGATAGGCGAGATAGATGTCGATTAACTTTAGACTTGAACAGGTTAAGATTGTGGGAATCTGTTCTACAGAGCGCTGTTCGCGGAAAGAATCTGTTCGAGTGGAACTTCATACAGGTCGAATACGGAAGGAATGTGGATGGTTTGCTACAATGTAAATGGCATGGGTGGGTCGTAGCCGTGAAGGCCAGACCTGGTGGAACCAAGGAATGAAGTTCGTCCGATTACTTTCCATGGAAGTAGCGATCGAGCAGTGAAAGGCTCGCTAGATCGCGCGCGTGTGTGTGTGTGTGAGTGTGAGAGAGAGAGAGAGAGAGAGAGAGATATTGGAAAAAAACATTCAACAGCTTTTACTAGCTTACTACCAAAAGAGCCTAACGTTTTAGGGAAATTTAGATCTATGCCTTTCCCAAGGATACTTAAAACTGAATCATTTTACACGAGTAACCATTTGGATAACTTCACAGAAAAGATAATTTTCATGCCTAAAAACATTTTTACTGACCACTTTTTTCTTCAAATATTTTTAAATATTTTTAAAGATATTTTTAAAAGTAAAAAAGCAATTTTTTTCACGTTTATTTTTTTATTTTTTATTTTTTTTTAAATATAACTTATTAAAATATATCAAACTTGTAATCAAATTGTTACAAGAATTACGGAGACGATCTCGTATGATTTGCTTTTAGCGAGTTAAACGATTTTTTAAAAATTGAGGTAAAAAAGAACCTAATTACATTTTCTGTATTTGTGGCAATTTTTCCCCTCATTTTTGAAAAAAAATTTAATTCAATTATTCTTGATAGTTCGCTTGTACTTGTAATTTTCTTCCTATTATCTATTGTCTCCCTGATCTGCATTTAACGATAATTTCTCTTCTTCTCTTCCTCGATTTCTTTTCTCCGTTCAAATATTATTTTGCTATCGCAATAATCATTGGCTTTCCCTCGCCATTATTACAGTCATTTATTTTTTATTCTTTCTTCATCTTAAGCATTAATTCAATGAAAGAAAATCTGAATTTTCTAATCGGACATTGCAACATAAAAAGCAGTATTAACAAAGTCACACGAGAATAACTCTGTCGAGTTGGTTTCAATTCTCTGAGAAAATATTGAAACCATCGCTCTACCTTTCTGTCAGTCTCAATAAACGATTGTCATTCTTTAAGAAACTTAAGTAACACCGAAGAAACGACGCCAGAATAAACATTTACCAAAAAATTAAAACATTCGCTAAGCAAATTGAATCTCTTTAAATAGAACTGTGTTATTCGATTTGTCTGCTAATTTATTTTTTACTGGCAAATAATTTTGAATTACAACTATTTTCTCAGCAATTCTAAGATGGCAAATGTTCCGACGATGTTAAATTTTGTAGATGATTATCTGTTTAGTTTAAAATCCTTTGATGGCATTAACAGGAAGTAAAAAAAAGCATTTAAATAAAATAATTAAAATTATTTTGACACAAAATTAGATTGTACGATTTGTTTTTTCAAGTGAGCTTCATCGCAGAAACGATGAAGGTGTTCAACAGAATTGTCATCTTCAGACAACACACCTCCTTTGTTTCGGTTTATCAGCAGTTCAACACATTTCAGAATATCAGATAATTCCTCTAAGAATACATCGAAGCAAAAAGGGAATCGTTCTTTTCGAACAGAATATATAATATCTACAACATGCTGAAGGTCAAAGGAGATCATAAAAATATATTAACGATTTGATGATATAAAAGATTTTGTCCAAAACATGTTGGAAATTTTTCCATTAATCATATAAAATACTTGTTTTGGGATGTTTCGCTTTCACATTTCAAGTGTCCTTTGTGCAACCATAATATTTCATCTGAAATTTCTTTCATAAATTTTCAATTAAGATCGCTTCCCATCTTGGCCTTTTTTCGTCCCTACATCCGCGCTATCACGTGGTCCATAATTCATAGCCGATATAGCGTACAGAGATGCCAACCAAATAAGATGCTTTTAAAAAACTTCAAGGCATCTCTCCCACAAATAACAACAAAGTAAAAAAAACAAAAACAAAGAAGAAATCCGGTAAGTCGATATGAAGACCTAACCACAATAAAAAGACACAAAATGAAATGGTATGGCTATGTTTCACGAACAGTCAAGCTTGCCAAGACAATCCTGCAATGCATGGTGCAAAGAGATTGGAGGAGAAGTAAACAGAAAAAAGAGGAGAGGCCAAGAAGTTGGACGATGTCATGAGAAAGTCAGAGAAGAGAGAAAAATGAAGAAAGCAGATTACCAAGTCAATACTAACACATTCACAGTTACCCTAACCCTATGATGATGACGATGATGATCATCATCATCATCCCCATGAGCGAACATTTCTCTTTCAATCAAATTATTTGTAGTTTCTGCCATGTCTGTGTGTCGTCTGTTAAAAAAAAAAAAAAGACAGACAGAAAAAATAGAGCTTTTACTCAAATATGGGTATCCAATAAAATAATAATAGTAATACTATATCTGTTCGGACTGTTGTCCTCATCTACATTGCCATATTCACGACCTTCTTCAGGTAACTGGAATTTCGAACAGAAACCTTTATTTCGTTTACCGGGGGTAGATTGTTCTAGCTACAAAAACAGTACGCTCCGTGCCTCTTCCTGAAGAAGACCGGATAGTACAACGTCGTGAATATGGCAACGAAGATGAAGACAACAGTCCGAACAATGTAAATAGTGTAAATAATTACCATACCTCTTCTCAGAAATATAGACAGATATTGAAGATTATATATAATTAGCAGGCCTCGCCCTCTCGCTTCGCAAAGTAAGATATATTCGCTACATGAAATCTTTGGAACAAAATTTTAAATGAATATTTCGTTCATAAATTGGCTGGCTATAGTTAAGGAAAGTTTTACAAATAGATGCCAACTTGTTGAAGGCCAAGTGAAATGCAAATTTCGAATACTTTTCTGCACTATAATGAACAATATTCCTAAACAGAACTATTTTTATATGAAAATCAAAACAATCCTTGAATAAAAAAACAATAATGATATACAGTCGATTAATGAAATGATTTTTTTTAAATTAATATGCAAATTAGTGAAATCTGAAGATTGATATTTCCTAGAAGTTGATAATCTAAAATACAGACATTGAGCTTTTAGTGTGAAATCCCTCCCTCGAGGGGTATACACATTCGGATACTTACCGGTCACAGGGATCCGTCCCTGCACTGGTAGTATCATAGCTATGACTAGCTTGGACCGGCAATGACCAGTTACGACTAACTTGGACAAGCTAAGACCAGCGTCCCGAGTGAAAACACTCGGGTCCCTACGTTAAAAATTGACCTTGTGTCACAACCTGACTCAGTGGGGAGTCAAGTAAATACAAACCCCTCCCTCGAGGGGTTTGTAAGACATCTATTTATCATCTCTCAGTTGAGCAGAATGCACTCAGGAGCAATACCGTCAAAGGACAGAGTCGCAACTGAGAAAAATTATACTGAGAGGTGCCCAGCCCTGAGGAACAGATGCTAGAGGCCGCGCCCTCTCATTACACCAGAGAGAGGGATCGGTGCTCGCACCGAGGCCAGCTCAACCGACAGTTGCGGGGGCTGCGGACAATTTTTGTTCCTTGCCTGGATGTACGCACTCGGTCTCCCCACATTAAACCGACCTTGTGTCACAACGCGACTTCGTGGGGGTCAACTAAATACCAAATTATTATAAAGTAGAGGTGAGGCTTTTTAATTTCTGAAATCGGGGTGAATTGAGCCCCAATTTCGCATTTATTCATATAGATTCCATAATATAGGTTTTACTTAATTAGCTATTATGTTTCTCCAACTCTTCAAATGTTGAATGTATAAGTAATTCTAATTTCTATTTTCCTATCTTTACATTATATTAGTTTTATCTTATAAATTGTCCCGTTCTGTCACCCATGAAATAAAAATTATACGCAAAATAAAGACTCTACGTACATCAAGTAATCTTTATATCAAGTGGCAGCAGAAGAATTATCGTTGAACTTTTAAAAGGTAAGCTTAAACATTAATTCAATAGTTAACTGCAGAGATCAATTTTGAGTTCTTCTGTAGTTTATTGATGACTATAGCATCTAATCCTCCCTAGCTATTGTGATGATGGCCAAACCAAGTGTCCTCCGCAAGAGCTAGCTTAAATGCCGACTGATCGAGCGGCTTTTAAGCTAACTTAAAATTTTGGATACAAAAGGAAAATAAAAGTTACTACCCTTGAACCATGAAAGCAACCATAATAGTTAGTATAATATATTAATATATTTTTTTAACCTTGCATAATCTGGCAACCCTGAATCTGAGCTCAACGAAAATCGTTCCCTGCGCCTGGCTTTTTAGGGCTTTTGAATGAGCTATGAATTATTGAAATCGGAGTAGTGGTAGCGGAGAAGTTGCTTGGACACACACACGCACAAATACACATACATTGTAATTTATATATAAGAAGATTTTAATATCGATGACACCCCCACACACTCACACCTTCTTCAGACATCATTAAATCATCTAAGTCATCTATAGAGAGGAAACTTTATGGTTATTAAATTTTCTATTTTCTTATTCCAAATTTACCTAATTTCGAAATAGCCCCCTAAGAATATCTTGCTCTAGATATAGGATCGTGTATTTAGATTCTTCATAAGCGTTTCTGGGTGTACAGGTCACGTGTGACAGATATCGGCGCGGAAAGTGGAATTGGAGAGCTGAATTCAAATTTCGAGTTAGTCTGTTGTGTTCACTTTTGCACAAATCCCCTAGCAGGCGGGGAAAGGCCTAAATCCAGGTTTAGGTTTAAACGGCAGGGTAGACTGCGGTCTAAACTTGAATGGCAACGATTCAAAGAGAAGGAAAGGCAACGCGAATTCACTCTACTATTTTTCCAAAGAAAGAATTTCACAGGTTAGAAAGGAAAGGGACCGGGAAAAGGTTATGATAGCTACCGTCCTTTAATTGCATTCTCAAAAAAATAATAGTTTTTTTTCTACTGCTTTATTCCCGAAATTTGGTTTCTCTAAAATATTTTTCCTTTTTCTTCCATTTTATTAAATGGCTTCTTTTTTTCAGTATTCTAATGTATTTTTCATATTTTTGCTTTTTACTTCCAAAGTCCAAATAAGTTCTATATTTGAAACCATAACTAACACTCCTCGTGTTTCAAATTTTATTCAGATATTTTAGCTAAAAATCCGTTTCGAACGATCTTTTCAGATTAGCTTTATTTTTGTATTTTAGACTGTGCATTCCAAATCGTTCATTTTTTTTTTTTAAGATTAGTAAATTTATATTTACTGTTTCACAAGATGCAATTGAACTTTAGCATACGTGTTATGAAAAGCCCTGGGGAAAGCGAGTTGTTTTATTTTTATATATATTCACCTCGGTCTTAAAACTGATCCATTCTAATATCGAACCAATCGATTATTACTAGCCACCTTTACAATGAGGTACACATGTCTTGCTCGTCAAATCGACCAATCGAACATTTGTACCAGTGAGATTAATCATGGCTGTCACTAAGAAGGTGCGCATTAATCAGGTTTTTGAGATCAAATCAAAGATTGTCACCTTTTTTTTGTTACTAAACAACCCCGAAGCTAACATCACGATGTCTGCATGTGACAACATTTTTCTCAAGACAAACAAAAAAACAACTTATTGGTGACAATAGCAAAGTTGAAGTACGAAGAAATGTGCAAATATTGTGACTCTTATCCAATTTGTTTATCCTTTTTAAGGCATTATACAGATTTTAGTAAACACAGGGGAGACCCAGACAAAAAGTAGTAGATTCAGAAAGAATTTATTTCGTTATCATGATTCAGGCACAAACTGAACAGTCATCGTAGATGTTCGAGATGTTTGCCTGAATGTTTAACACAAAGTTGTAAACGTGATAACCAGGAGGAGGCAGTAGCTTTATTTAAGGTCATGAATATTCAAGGTTATTCAAGGTCAATTATTCCTGAAAGATAAAACAGTGATAATAAATTTGCCACTTTTCTACTGAGCCCCATGCAGTTGGCATCGGATGACCTAAAACTATTCATCGTCACCAACACTGAAGCTCCACCAAAATTCAAAGTTCAGTAGTCAATGAAGAAATCACTGGCAACGGAGATGCAAAATGTGTGCTTCTCTTCAATTTCATATTTTCTTTAACGGCATATCAACTTCTTATGGGTCATTTAATGCCGAAATTTTATTTTCTTGAGGGCTTGAGTAATTTTTCTTTTTACAAAAATCTGGTAATTTATTTAATTTTTAATCTATACTTTCTTTTTTTTTTTAAACCCCCAGTTTCAAGTTTCACAATTTGCCCATAACTTCGATGCTAAAATGTGCCAAAACCGCGGGTCAGGGTAGACCTAGAAACAACAGCAGTTAAGAAGTGGTTCCGCTCTCCTCAAAACATCACGGTCTTGCTGCCGAATGTAGTTTATCGTCATACCTAGGACGAAATTTCAAGATCAGACTGTTAACACAGCCAGATAGTGTCGAACACTGTACAGAGGCTCTGTTTGTCGAAAGATGCCAAAATTTCAGCTTACTGGATGGCAGTGCTACCTTATACGCAGCCAGATCCTGGGTCTCCACCAATTGTTGTGCTCATCATATGGCGCGTCTTGGTCGTTTTAACCTGACGGGACCTATCCCTCTCCAGGTTAGACTACAGTTGATGTCCACTAACTAGATGGCTCGCCTTAGTTGCGAACACGTGGCCGTTGTAGTACATCTTGTAGAACCCTTCCACCCTGTTCGGTGACCTGCGTTGAGAAGGTCCTTCGCCCAGGAGGGCCGTGTTAACACCACCCCGTAAAGTGAGTTTAGTAAAACACGAAAACAACCATAGCTAAGAAAATCCAGCTGGATTTAACCTTAACTCTGATTAGGACGGATGAATGAAAATGTTTTAACGTTGTTACTAAAAAGTGATTAGTAAATCCAGAGGCTATTAAATACTATTTACCTTACCGAAAAAAAAAAAAAAAAAAAAAAACTTGACTAGAATATTTTTCAAATAAAAATCTTGACTATCAACATTAAACATCTGGTTTTCAAAAATTGGATATATCTTGATATCTGGGCGATTCTCAATTGAAGTAAAGGGGGTGACACGGTTTTTCACTGGAATGTCTTCGTATCACGCAACCTCATATGATTTATCTCTGAATGAACAGAGTGACTTGTAACGAACACATTTACAATACCAGCCGAATAAACTTTAACGGATATAAGGCAGACGCCATTTCTCTGTTAGAATCTGGCAAGGTATATGGCTTTAAAAAACTTAATCTAAAAAACAGCTTTGTTGTGTCTCAAAGGAAACCAAAGAAATATGTATGTATATATAATCTATACTCGACCGAAATCTGGCTAGAGGACGTTTCAACTGGAGATGAGAGACTTCACGGTTTGATAATTCACAACTCAGGTGAGACGATTTCGTTTCGCTTTTCATTCAAATCCATCAGCAGGTAGAAGACTCCCGCTACTTGCGACAAATGTCAGTAACCAAGATTTTAGCTGAGCGAAATATCACCACTGTCGCTGATAACCAGGAAGACGATATTCAACAGCGGCCGGGTAATCGGTGGTTAGGACGAAAGAGTTTGGACACCTTAAACAACACGTGTAAACTGTTCCCCACAGAGGACGTAGTTTCTGCTGAGGTGCAAGAGTGGCTCCAGTTAACGCCGACTTCGAGAAACGTATTTATGCGTTTGTGCCCCGATGGGACAAAGCTATCAGTCTTGATGGCATCCAAGGAAAAGAAAAGTAACATAATAGTGCTCGTAATATATGCAAAATGTTTTTATTTGAATCCTGATAAACATATTGAATGAGAAAATGTACCTTCCTTTTCATATCGCTCTCCTAATTCGTCCTGACGTTCTCAGTTACTCATCATTGAGTTTATGTAGGAATTGCGTGTTCATTTGTTAAATTACTTTCTGTTCTTATCTTATGCAACAACCGAAGGAAAGCCACACAAATGACGATAGTGAGAGAAAAAATGGGCCTTTATTAAGAAATGAAAACACATGAAACTTACACACTAGGTGAGACAGTAAACAATTCATTGGTAACAGATCTGTTTTTTGTGTATCGGATGATTTGTCCCAAATTTTCCTCTTTGTCTTAACTGACGGAAAAGGACAATTCGTTTTCCTTTTTCCTCAGAGGCCTCAGTTAATTTAGTCTTCGGGCAATCAACTTGCAGCAACAGACACCACCAACCAACGCATCCTGTTCACCTTGAAACAAAATACTTCTTCTCTCCATCAGAACGACAGACCCCACTACGTCCTGCTCTATTAATTGAATATTATAAAAATTATTAACCAAAGTCCCAAGCATTTAATACTTCATCTATTCATTTTCAGTACGCGACTATCACACAGATACTCAATTATCAAAATCTTTTTTTTTATACTTGGCGTTAAAAAGGATAATTCAAAATTTAAATTGTACGTATAATCAGTAAAATAATCCAAACTTTTCAGAAAGCCTGGTATAAAAATTAAAAATGTCGAGACGGAACGTATAACGCTACTGCCACCCAAAGGTGTAATTTTGTGGCAGCTGGAATTTCAATTAAAACGTCTTTACATCATTTTGATTAAATTCTGGTTTGGTTTGTTTTCAAACTCAATGGGTTATTTAATGCCGACAACTTTTTTTTCCAGGTAATATTTTTTGTTTTGTCAAAAATCTATTTCTGGTAATACTTTTTTTCTCAAAAATGTATTGCTGGTAATAATTTTTTTTTTAATCTATTATTGGTAATATTATTTAAAAAATGTATTGCTGGTAATAGTTTTTAATAGTTTTTATTTCAAAAATATATTGCTGGTAATAGTTTTTTTCTTCAAAAATTTATTTCTGGTAATAATTTTTTACAAAGTATTTCTGGTATTAAAACCTATTTTTACACTTTCATAATGCTTTTTACCTCAGTTTTGGGATTAACTATTTGCCCATAGCTGGGACCCTAACAGGTGCTACCACCCCGGGTCAGGGTGAACCTGGGAACACCAGCAATTAAGAAGTGGTTCTACGCTCCTCAAAACCTCCTGATCAGAGGTCTTGCTGTTGGACGTAGTTTATTGTCTTACCCAGGGCGCGGATGTAGTTTATCGTCATACCCAATTAAATTCTGGTTGGATTTTTTAAAAGTCAGATAAATGTAAAACAAACTCTAAAATATGGAACTGTAAAATTGGCAGAAACACAAACATAGTAAACGGGAATAAAGTGTGTTGAGCAAATTTCGGTTGAAATAAAAGATGGACGACAAAGGCTCGTACTTTAGCGTGGCTTTCATGTGTTCGCCTTGTATGAAAGTAAACTTCATAAAATAGAAAAAGATTAGGAAGAATGTCCGAAATAATCTTCATGTCATAATGAAGTAAATTGAATGATTTCCTTAAGTATCTCTATTGAACCTGTTTAAATTGTCACAGGGATTAAATCCGCGGCTTCTTCTCGAGCTGTATCAAAGTAGGACAGGACAGAATAAAAGGAATAACATCAAAGCAAATTCTATATTCGTAGAGAAGAAACAAGGAGTGGTCAGAAGAAAAAAAAAACGATGCTTGGGATCTCACAACATGGAGAAGAATTTGTCAAGATGGAATGAAGATATTTGAAATCAAATGAAGATCGGATACTGAAGCCAAACAAGAAACACGCAGGCAAAAGCCCGAAAATCGTTGGGCAATTTCTATGCATTATGTTTGAAAGACTGCACCTTTCAATGATTGGACCTTGAAGCCAGATGAAAGAAAATGTCCTTGACATCTTGTCAACAATCGTCGTTGATGATATTAAATTACATTATTAAGCAAATCTCTCGGTGACAATATATGAAATGTCACAGACGTTACATACACAAACCAGGTTCATTCATCTTTTATAAAACGTTATCGACCTCTGATATTCGATTGCTTTATTTTAGTTTATTTTACGGTATATCAACCTGAATCGATTATTTAATGCCGACAAAATTTTTATTGTTCGTAATTTTTTTCTTTCAAAAATGTATTGGTGTTAGCCATTTCTTTTTAATTTATTGCCGGCAATAATTTTTTTCTTTACAAAGTATTTCTGGTAATAAAAATTATTTTTACACTTTCATAGTGTTTTGACCCCAGTTTGGGTGTTAACTATTTGCCCATAGCTGGGACCATGACAGGTGCTACCACCCCGGGTCAGGGTGAATATGTAAACAATAGCAATCAAGAGGTGATTCCATGCTCCTCAAAACCTCCTGATCAGAGGCCTTGCTGTCGGATCTAGTTTATCGTCTTACCCAGGACGGCTCTGATATTTGAGTTAAATTTGGAGTGAATCATGTGAATAAAAATTATTTTTAACAAATTCACTTTTGAAAAATAATTTTTTATTTAAACCCTTTTTTGTAAATGGTATATCTAGTCTCATTGAAAAGGTGCAAAGCGAGCGTAAAATTTCAAAGAATTTCCAAAAAATCATATAAAACGGCAACGGAATAATTTTTTTTTAATCGGATCAACCCCAAGCAAGGCTTAATGCCTTGCTTGGGGTTGATCCGATTCTTTCACACCCATTAACACTATTTGTGTCACTAAGACACAAATAGTGTTAATGGGTGTGAAAGAATGAGAAAACAGAACAAAGATTACTAAGCGGCGAGAACAAAAAGAAAAGTAAATCACGAGGAGAGAAGATAACAGTTGACATTTGATCTTGAAAATTTTAATGCAAAGTTGACTGGGAAGCAAGAAGCTAAAAGTGTTCTGCTAGTGAGAAGTGAAAGAAAAGAAACTGTTAGCATAGAACTTATGGTTTCACTTCGTCATTTCAACTGTAGAAGTGATGAGACCTTGCCGCCAATCTAGTACTGTGCTTAAATTCATAAAGTCTAAGTACCATATAAGACATGTCATGAGAACAATTACCATGAAAGTATTTATAGAAAAGCCACAGGGAAGCTACATTATGGTGGTGGGAAAGCGACTGAAGCTGAGATGCCAGGTCAGGACCAATAATATTGCAAGTTATTTCTGAATGTTTCAACATAATGCCTCAGTGTTTGCTAACCCTCCTCCTTTGTACCATTAGACCCCCCCCCACCTGCCAGAGTATAGGAACAGTGATATTCAAATATAAATATTATCATGTAATGAAGAAATGTTTTGGTGAATGTTATAGAACTTTATATATTCCTATACAAGATGTCTCCTAATGTTTCTTAATAAAATCCAGCCAAAGCCATACTTTATCTCGAGGGCATGAGTTCATTAGGCATGTAAGGTTTATTTAAAGCATGAAAATTTCCTTGAGAAAAGTCTTCGACAAAAAAAATTATAGAATGGTTTTACACAAATTCTTAGTAAATTTGCTATCTGCTTTCCTTGTATCAGATGAACTAACCAACAGCAAAAAATACCAAGGTACCAGTTTGGAAAGGGTGCGCCATGACATTATGTTTGGGCTGTCTTCATAGAAGAGCACCAACACATTCGAACTATATATTTATTATATATGAGCAGTTGTCCATATGTGTGCGAGTGCGTATCCGGATAAAACTAGAAAACTACAATACTGACAAAGTAAATATATATATATATACAGAGATTCATTATCACCCAAACCAGCTTTTTGTAAAAAAAAAAAAAAAAAAGAAAGAAAATTATCATCGTTTATATTTACGAAGATATTAAATTTAAAATGCATCAGAATGCATTCGAAATTCTCAGAATTGAAAAGTAAAAACGAACGATAATAATTCCTATTTTCGATTAGTATTATCGTCGGTTTTTACTTTTTAATTCTGTTGATACTTTCGGAACGCTATACATAGATGTATTTTTAAAATGTCTATTCTTTTGAATTTATTTTCATATCTATAGTAAATAAAAACGTAACTTAAAAAATTAATATTAAAACAAATGAGTAAATTTAAAAGAAGAATATTAAATAGTTACCTGACAAAAAGTTCAATATTTATTTATTCAAATATTCGTGCGTGTGTGTGTGTGTCCGGCTAATAATTAAAAAAAAACTACAATAACGCGTAACTGTGAGAAATGTATTATTTTTGTTATTTTTTATTAATAATTGTTCTGCCCTGATCATGTCATCGAAGCAGAAGGAAAGTGTAAAAACCTATGAGTCCGTTGATTAGAGGTTTGTCTGTATTTTAAAATTTCTATTCTCTTGATTTTTTTTCCATATCTATAGGAAATAAAAGCGTAACTTAAAAAAAAAAATGAATGTTAAAATAACAAAGTAAATTTAAAAGGAAGAATATTACAATTACTTGAAAATAGTTTAATTTATTCAAATACGTGTGTGTGTGTGTGTGTGTGTGTGTCCGGCTAAAACATCTGAAAGTAAATTAAGATATTTTTAATTTAAATATATTTCATTTAACCAATTTTAAAAACTATAGCGAGCCTTACTTCTTCGAAAAATAATTATTTACTATTTATTTTGGACAGGATTTTTATAAAGAAAAAGTAAATAAACAATCAATTAAGAATTTAAGATATCTAAACTTGAATTTATTTTCACATCTATAGTAAATAAAAGCCTAACTTTAACAAATGAATATTAAAACAAAGTAAATTTTAAAGAAGAGTAAATTTGCTTTTTAACACCCGCGCTAAATATCTCTTAAAATGTTCCCAAATCGTCATAATTCCGTGTAAATGTCCATGCTGAACTCGAATTAACAATTAAATTATGAAGAAACCTTACAGTTTTGGAGTTAACGACAAGAAAAAGAATCAGACTGCCATATTGTTTAGTAATAATACGGTGCGGGGTACTTCCGCTGGCGTAATCAGAAATTGTGGCCTATTTACTTCTTTTACAGTTATCTCTTTTTGAAATCACTACACATTACCGTATTTTTTTCCCTTTTAGATAAGTGTAGTGTTATTTATAACAGGAAACATTAAACAAATTAAATAAAACCTTTCTTCTGTGTAGAATAGCAATGACAAATTAAAAGAACAAATTAAATAATAAAAATAAAGCAATTTTTATATTTTAAAATTGAAAATAAAACAAAAACTAATGCACAAACTTGAAAAGTAGAAGGGTTGATTTGATTGTATTATTTAATTTTTTTTAATTTGCCCCCTTTTCTACACAGAAAGAAAACCCCACTCCTAAAACCAAACTCTAAAGTTAACAGTAACACGGTTTATTGTTTTATTTAATGTTTTTTTTTTTTTTTTTTTTGTTCTTTTAATTTGCCATTGCTATTCTACACGGGAAAAGGTTCTATCGTGTTATTTAATTTGTTTTTGTTATAAATAAATTACACTTACCAAAAAAAAAAAAAAAATTACATTTCTTTTACGGTAGTGCGTAGTGATTTTTTTCAGTTCGTAAAAGAAATAAATAGGCCACAATTTCTGATTACGCCAGCGGAAGTAACCAGCACCGTATTACTAAACAGTGAAACACTATGGCAGTAATGGGGGACGAATGACCAACAAGAAGTCCGATTTTTTTTCTTGTCGATAACTCCAAAACGGTAAGGTTTCTTCATAATTTAATTGTTAATTCGAGTTCAGCATGGACATTTACACGGAATTATGACGATTTGGGAACATTTTAAGAGATATTTAGCGCGGGTGTTAAAAAACAAATTTACCAAAAGAAGAATATTATTATTAAATACAATTATTTGGGAAAAGTTTAATATTTGTTTATCCAAATATTCTAGTGTGTGTCTGTATCCGGCCAAATCTTAGAAAGAAAAAAAACTTACAAGGGTTAACGAACCAATCAAAGTCAAAAACAATTCGGGAATGAATTTTATCCATTGTCTTAAAAAAAAAAAAAAAGTTAAGACAGTGACGTGTATGCAAATGAACCGGACCAACTGCTGATTGAAAAGCATTTCAGCCCCTCTCCCTTAGCCTTGCCTAGAAATCAGAAAGAGTCAAAAGTATTAACTGCTATCAAGGAAATATTTACATACACATTAAGAAAAACTCCTCTTTCTTTCTCATGTATGACACTTTAAAGACTTTTAACAAGAGAACTTTCTTATAGGAACTTATGAACTCTTTGCATATTTTAGATATAAAATCAGTACATGCAATCTTTATTAATTATCTTTGCATGTATTTTTAAAAAGCCATAAATTGGTGTATATTTGGATTACGGATGTTATCCGAAGATAACCCACCTGTATATCCCCTACCATGGTGAACTCCCACACTAACAAACCCTCCACACAGACCCAATATCACCATAAGGGATAGGTAGGTGTGTGTGTGTGTGTGTGTGTGTTATTAACTTATTAATATTTTTATTCGCCCATTTTATAGAAAATAATTTTTTATCCAAAAAAAAAAAAAAAAAAAAAAAAAAAAATCCAAAAACTATTTTTTTTTTTTTTTTTTTTTTTTTTTGGATAAAAAATTAAATAGTTTTTGGATTTTTTTTTTTTTGGTTTGCAAGTAATAAAATAATTTTAAATTCAGTTTTATTAAAGCAAAAAAAAAACTATAGCGAACCTTATTTTTTCGAAAATTAATTTAAATAAAATAGTTAAATTCGTAAAACATTCAACACGACTAATGTTGTCCGTAAGTCATGTCTGTCTCTCGTAAGTTTTAACTATTTTTTTCTTTTCGAATACAAATAACTTCAAATGTAAACTGCGTTTCAAAACAAAATTCTCATTTGTTTCAAAACTTCATTTACTTAAAATAAATAAAACTCGCTATAGTTTTTGCTTGAAAAAATGATTGAATAAATATAAATATTATATATCTTATTTAAATTTATTTACTTTTTTTTATTAGTTGTTAAAAATAAAGTAAGGTTGATGCTTGATTTGAATTGTAAAAAGAGCATCGATATTTTTTTTATTTAATTTAAAATTTTAGTAAAAAGCTTATTTTCTTCGGCTGCCACATTCGATGAAATTGAAATATGACAATTTCTTAACCACGTTAATCTTTAACTACAATAAAAGTGTATTAACCACGACATTCGCGACACACACACAAAGAGAAAAAAATCCACCTAACACCAATTACTAGCGCATAAAGTAACTAAAATGAGAAAAATCCGCAGAGTTGAGGTGTTAACATCAATCAGCTAAGGGACTAATAATTTTATTTGTAATCATATCAAAGGAAAAAGTTTAGCGCATCTCGAAAAAATCCGATAAATTTATTTCGGTAGGTAAATTTTTAATACTTGCCACATCAGACCGGAATTACAATATAAATACTAAATAATCTTAAATATAAGCAGCTATACTCGTCCGGCAAAACCTGTGTGTGTGTGTGTGTGTGTGTGTGTGTGTGTGTGTGCGTGCGTCGGAGTTTAGATAGCCTGAAAAACACACTGAAGCAGGAAACTAGCAAGCATGTGCCTTCTCAGCATCTCTTCGAGAGAACACGACAAATTACTTTGTACAGAGCAAAGTAACAACTGGCAGACTCCTAAGAGCCCTTCTTAGGAACAGTAAAGAGAAGAAAAGCTGTTGTGGCTTGGACATGTCATACACCACAATAGTCTACCCAAGACGTTCCTTCAAGGTACCTTGGAACTGGGTAGATGTAGTGGGAGGCAGTCCAAAAGCTGGATGAACAACATCAAAGAATGGACCAGGATGGACACTCCGACGCTGTTTCGTGAGGCAAAAAACAAATCTGCTTGCGGCTGGCTGCATTATCGCCGATCATGTCTCCTCAAGAGAGAAGAAGAATACATACATACATACAGGGTGCGATGGGTAAATTATCGCCATTTTGTATTTTTAATTTCGCGCATACGCGTTTTTGGTTTTGCCCAAGAGAGTTGGGTCATTTGGGCACCGTCTGTGAGAGAAAAAAAAAGACTCAACACGAAGGCCTACATAAAATAACTTGAGGAGGTAGTGCTGCCCTGGGTCAAGAGGGTGGCTGCTGAAAGACACTATGTCTGGGAACAGGACTCTGCGCCATAGCACACAAGCAAAAGAACTCGGTCATGTCAGTCAGACAATTTCTGCGACCACATCACAACTTACAGCTGGCCACCTAACTACCCACACTGTAAACCTCTTGATTATTATTGTGGGGCGGAATTGAGCGAAGGACCAACTCCTTGTAACACCAAAGATGAACTGAAGGCTAGGAATATGGCAGCATTTACCGTCCGGAAGAGTTGCAGGAGATTCCGAAGTCGGACAAAGAATCAATATACTAGATGAATTTGGAAAAAAAAAACAGGCGAATGTTTATTTAAGTGACGCTTTATTTAAAGCGGAGAAAAAAAGATTTCAAATTTGATAAATTGCAAAGGTGCATTTTTTTCAGTCGTAGTGAATTATTTCACAACTGACAAAAAAAAAAAAAAGCTACAATCACTAAAATCTACCCAATCGCACTTGTTCCGTTTAATCAGTTTTGTTTAAAACGATTCTGGCAATGTTCAATTGGTCCGAGAATTCTAATTCAATCAAAATTACTCAACTCAGAATCTAATTCTATCTTATCTTAAAGAAAAATTCAAAATGATAAACACAAATATAGACTAAAAAAATAAACATTCAGATAAAAAATATTAAATAAAAATGAACTTACTTACCTACATACAAACACAGACATATGCAAATTTCTTAAATTTTAAAACCCTTACTGCGCTAAAGTACACAATACAATAAAATTTGGTCTCAAATACTAGTCTACTAATTATATAGACGGTTCAGCAACTATCTTCGGATTTCGTCACAATTTATGAGAATAGAGTTAAGACATTTTCATACACAAGTGCAAATCCGAGTAGCCTCGCAAAATCAATTTGAAAACTTCAATTTCATTCGTCCAGAAAAACCTGCCATAAAATGATAATCAGATGCTGGATCATTTGGAATCCTGTCTTCATCGGTCAGAGAACTTTTTAGTGTGTGTGTATATATATATATATATATATATATATAATAATATATTTAATGTTTTCTGTTTATACATTATTTTACTAAATACTATTTAAGTAAATGCTCTGTTTTATCGAGCATTGATAAAGCATCAAAGACTTGATATTAGTAGAGTTGCTCTGTTAAAAGAAAAGTCATAAACAATCAAAAGCAAAACAAAGGGAAAAGATACAAATGAAAATAAAGACATTCATCTATCTACAAAAGAATCCTAAAGTACTGAATGCCCTCTAGAAACAGACAGAAATGTAATATAGTAAAAAATACGAAACAACGCTTATAGCCTCCGATCCAAATCCTCGTTAATCACAGTTTCACGCTATTGCGATCATCCATCAAACTTATCCACAAAACGACGTTTGGAATCTTAAGAAATAGTGTCGGATAAAAAAATGTTATTGATTCCTTAGTAAATCATTGTCATGTAAAGGGAGGGGTTGACTTTGCTTTAGCTAGTTTTACGGCATACCAACTTCTATGGATTATTTAATGACAAGATTTTTATTACTGTTAATATTTTTTTCCAAAACTGTACTGCTGGTAATGATTTTTCCAAAAAAGTATTGCTGGTACTAAAACCTATTTTTATACTTTCGTAGTGTTTTGACCTCTTTTGGGGGGTTAACTATTTGCCAATAGCTGGGACCCAGACAGGCGCTACCACCCCGGGTCATAGTGTACCTGAGAACACCAGCAATTAAGAAGTGGTTCCACGCTCCTCAAAACCTCCTGATCAGAGGCCCTTGCCATTGAATGTAATTAATCGTCATATACAGGACGGGGTAGAGGCTGAAATATTCTCCGTCTAATCAGGAAGTTTGTTCTGTACCGGGTGCAAATCCGCGACGACTGACAAACTCCCTCATTTGACTCAATAATCTCTTCCTGTGCCTCTGCTTTCTCCTTTACACGATTCTTCTTCAACGTTGCAAAAGATTCTCTTTTCTTTGAATGACGACTGTTCAGCGTTTTTATGTCCTTTTCTGCCCTCCTTCATTTGCATGCGTGAATTCACTTTCCGTGGTTTTACACGACCGCCCACGTGAGGATACGTGACCATTCGCAATATAATCTTGCCGGGGGCAGCCATATTTTTTTCTAGTCAAAAAAAAATAAACCCTTGCACGCGGAACATATACGCTGTCGTTTGCGATCAGGTGGGTGATTATTTTCGTTCCAATTTTCACTACACTCCCCACTGATCTCATGATCACAAATATTGTATGGGGGTGGTGCTCGTTTCCTCCGGGTGCTTCTTCTCAGAGGTGTAGGGTGCTCTTTCGTCAGGTTTCCCACATTTTCGTTCCAATTTTCACTACATGTTCATTTGGCCAGAGTTTTTGATGGGTGCGTTGGACACCACCCTTCGAAACATAAAACAAAAGAAATTTTAAATAAACAAACAATGTATCAGTAGGCTGATGGCCCCATACAAATGATATATTCTTCTTACACTAACTTGATGCACTAAATAGGAAAGATAAAGCTGTGTGACCTGTATATTGTGTTTTAGATTATTATTGACTGACATTATTTCGAGCTGTTTTCATCTTGGTTGATATAGATGTTGTTATATATAACGTTTCGGCTAAGTACCCTCTGGCCATCATCAGGCGTCCATTGTTTTGGCTAAGATGGGATATCTGTTCTTTTGTCACTGTGATGTTAGTTAATGTTCGATCCTGTTGAATCAGTGTTTCACTACCTGATATATGGATTGAAATCACCACCACTAGATGGCAGTAATATGTGTCTAACCAACTCCTATATCCACTGCACTACCATGCTAAAATATCAGTGATGTATGTTTGGAGCCTTTTATATTCAATATCAGATAGTTACTAGTCTATATCTCTGAGATGAGGTATTTACACTATTTACATTGTTCAAACTGTTATTCTCTATCTTCATTGCCAAATTCACAACGTTTCGGTCGTTGTACATTCCGGCCTTCCTCAGTTGATTGTAATTTCGATTCGAACCCTTTATTTCGTCCACCGGGATAGATTGTTCTAGTTCCACGTGCCATGCCTCTTCCGGGTGTCTTAGTTATTTCCCTTTAACTCAACTTTCCGATTTTTTCGGTTCACCACTGCTATAGCCTGGTACTGAACTCCCAACTCTTTGAGTCTAGTCATTGGATCTAACCAACGTCTTTATCCACTTGACCATGTGTCCTTGAGGACACAAGGAAGAGGTATGTTCTATGTTAATACGACCGAGACGTTATCTGGCACGGGCACTAATCGTTTCGACCGTGTCCTATTTCTCATCCTTCATTCGATAGGGATTAGTAAACCTCACATTTACACATGATCAGCCATACATGATTCGATCGCTCCATGGATCAGATATTATCTATCTTTTTCTGTCTTTATCTTTAGAAGGCGGACTGCCTCACATAAATAAGAATAGCTCAATTCAATTAAATCAACGTAAAACAATGATAATTGCACAGAAATTCTAACCTTACACCTTACCTAACGCACTCCCCACGTTTCGGTGGTAAATAAATATTTGGCTGATAGCGAAAAATATTCAGTCAAACCACATGACAAACTCACAACAATTCAGCTAAAAATGTATACGGCAAGCTTTGGATGTTGCCAAACAGATATTTAATTCACCAATTCATGATCTAGTCGCCTGGAGTAAACGAAAAATAACAATGACGTCATAATTTGTTGGCTTTCGGATGAAGCACAGAGTTCAATATTTATTGACAATTCTTCAAATCGATTTTAGTGATCAATTGCTCACGGTTAGGTTTTTGATCCCACACTAAAAATATTGAAAATAGAAATTTAAAAATAGAGAGCGAACACATTTAACAGTTCAAAACTGAATTAATGATTTTCTTTTTAGAAACAGACATTTTTGTAACAGTTCTACACCCAAATAATTACAATATTTTACCGGATTCAGCACAACACTCCACCGCACCCCATGAACAAAACTAATTGAACATAATTGTTTAAAGGAAAGAACCACAAAAAAAAAAAAAAAAATCAATATTTCTTTCGTTTCAATCTGATAGTTTAACCAGTAAGTTTAGTTTGGCACAAGGACACGATTATTGGGAACCTAGGGAGAATCAAACTCACTACTTCTGTGATTAAAAAAAGGCCACAGAAAATGTCTTTTTTTCATGAACACATTTTAAAATGTTTTTTGAAAGGCTATGAAAAAGCAAAAGTGTAAATCCTTATTTGAGCCCTAATCCTAATCCGGAGGAGGCACGGTGGATTAATGGTTAACGGCTCAGATTGCGGAATCGCTGAGCCGAGTTCGAATTCCAGTCAGATCCATTACATTCACTTATGTGCTAATACCCTTGAGAAAGGTATGAATCCTCTTCTCCCCTCACCCAGCTATGGGTAAATAGCTGGACAAGGTGGGTTCTATATCCTTGGATGGCAACTGGTTTACCGCAGAAAGAAATGGCAACCTACTGCGGAAAAAAATCTGACTCGTCAGTCATGTATCGAAAGATACATGATCGCCTAAGCGTGTATCTTGCATGGCACATAAGTGAATCCTTTATGATGAATGTCGTCCCCACGATTTCTACAGTTAAAAAATTAACTTTCAACTAAAGATCTTTCAAGCAAAAATACTAATATTTCCAATGATATCTTTATAAAACTCAAGATACAAATGAACAGGAAGAACTAAATCCTTCATAAATGATTGAATTTCTCAGTAACAATTGACCAACAGCCAAGATACACCTTTTAGATTTTAGCTAATCTTTAGAAAACAAAAAATGGTGTGTACAGGCAAATGAAGTTTACCTTTTGATGAAATGATAAAATATTTTTCTTGATTCGAATAAATTAGCTTTTGATTTTGAAGAAATAAAAAAAATATATTTTCAAAATCATTTCCATTTGTTCCTCGGCGTTTTCACAACAATGTTTTTTTTTTTTTCTTAATCTTCAAAGCGAAGAATTGTTTCTTTAAAGATACGATGGCAACCGACTCATAGACGAATCCCCACCCTTATCGCGTATTAAACAAACCAAATGAAAACCTGTTTCACCCTCGGGCAACATTTATCGTTGTTCGAACAGACGTGTTGGAGCGGTGGCGGAAACTGATTTTCAACATTGACGCTTGAATCTTTCTTTTAGAATCACGGGACATGGTTTTCCTAGTCGTGTTGCCTTGTGTCGTGTCATCATTTCACACAATTTCATCTTGAACAACAGAATGTATCAATTTCTCATCAAGACAAATGCTTCATAATTAATAAGAACCTTTATCTTAATTAATTCAATTAGGCACATTAACTAGACGCTCTTCTTTTGCTTTTACTCTACAAGAAGATCTTTAGTGTCTCTAAGGTTACCATATCAAATCCGTTTCTTAAAGACCACGTGCGTGGAAGTCTTAGCAACTGCCGACATCGAGCCCATTAAAGTCGATGGTCTACGGCGAGGAAAACCGATTTCTTGCCGTTCTTATCTCAACAGAAGGCGGCTCCAGGCGTCAAGTGTATTTGAATAAAGAGGAAAATCTTCAGCAAGTGCTTAACAAATATCAAACATTTCTGTTCTTTTTTTCCACCATTTTTTCGATATTTAGAATTTCTATGACATCTCATATGATTTTATAAACTAATAAAAAAAAAAGTAATATATTTGTTTCAAAAGGCAGTCACGAGGCAAACTAACCCCACCTTAGACAAATTTCGTCTTTTGTAAGGCGTAATATCAAGAAAAATTGAAACTTATTAAATTCTTCGATACAAGATGACATTTAAATACATAAGGTAAAAATTTGGATCTTGTTTTACTGGGGATGGGTAAATAATATCGTTACAAGGAAATTCTTATTTTGAGAGAAATCGAAATTATATATTTATTATTGAATTTATCTTGTTTTTAATCATTTTTGCCTGATATATTTTTTGAAGTTCTGATATGTATTCATTATTCAATAGCTTTTTTTTCTTTTTTTTTTTTTCAAATTTCTTCATTTTTGTTATCAAAAACAACTTATGGTTGATATGGTCTTCAGCCTTTCTTTCATAAATATTGCATTCGTTGCTTTTTTTTCAGGAAGGCCGCAGTGAAACAATAAAAATGAACCAAAATGAGCCTCTGCATTCTACACTGTTGTAAGCAATCCACTTATTTTCTGTGATCGTTGCTTAAAAAAAAATGTTGTTCTTGTTGGGTTTGAACAGAAAATTGCAGGCAGAAATAGGGTCCATTTTTTCCGTTAAATCGTAGTAATCCATTTATCTAAATTTAAAATGCCTCAAAAAATTCCCATTTGTGATCTGCGGATTACGTCTGCGATGTTGCGTGTCTTGGGTTATTTTCAATCGGCTTTTAGATTTGGTCTTCACCAACGATTGTCGGAGCGTTCACGTTCTTCCAGATGAAAATGTCCGCTTCTAAATCACACGAACTCTTTACGAACAGTACAATCAGCTATGGCACCATCTCCATAAACGGCAAACATCATTTTTGCTGTTTGTACAGTTTCTTTTACACTTCCAGAAATAAAAGAGTATTAATGACGAAAAATGTATCTCATTCTTGTCTATTTTCATTTTGACCGAACAACCATTTAAAATTCATAATACATCCATAGAAAGATGCGTTCAGGCGTCACTTTTCAGAATATAAATGTCAAATTTCAGCCTGATATGTCAAATTTCACGGCTGAAACAAATCACGCTCCTTATTGGACTGATTTGCTTTGTCTTACGGCATATCAGCCAGAATGGGTTATTTAATGCAGACAAAATTTTTACTGTTGGTCATATTTTTTTTCAAACATGTATTGATAGTTATATTTTTCCTTCAAGAAATTTATTTCTGGTAATATTTTTTTTCTAAAAACGTATAGCTGGTAATATTTTTTTTTTCAAAAAATAAAATTTCTTAAAAAAATTATTGCTGGTAATTCTGGTATTAAAACCTATTTTTACACTTTCATAATGTTTCGGCCTCAGTTTGGGTGTTAACCCGTAACTGGGACCCTGACAGGTGCTACAACCTTGGAACACCAGCAATTAAGAAGTGGTTCTACGCTCCTCAAAACCTCCTGATCAGAGGCCTTGCCATTGAACGTAGTTTATCGTCTTAGGCAGGACGGTCATTATTGGAAAACGCTGCTAACTTTTATTCCACATATATAGTAGGTGACATCCGTCAGTCTCAAGAGATTATGGAATATCTCAAGAGATTATGGAATATCCTTTCACGGCTAGATTATCCCTGTTGTAGGTGCCTGTTCAGACACATTTACATTTCAATAAACACTGCCAACCTTTCATTTTCCACATGTATTATTAAGTAATATTCATATGTAAACATCATCACCGAATGTCTAATCAGTGTAAAATTGCTATTCCTATTAAAGATATCCAGTTGCACAACTTGCACGAATCAATGTGACACTGTCGCCATCTAATTCTATTGTTCATAATATTCGTCAGGTCAGACGTTATTACAGTTAATGCCGTTGCAAATCTGCTTGGCTTATCGTGTTAGCTCTTCCCCGTGTCGACACCCATAAAAGAACTTCACTAACACTTTTGTCTTTAGCTCTCCAATTACATTTCTGCTAATCTGATCTTTCATGATGTCTAATACTGGACGAAGGTACAATTGCTCATTGGTCAGACGATCTTTCCAAGTGACATTCACAGACATTCTCAACTGGTGAATGTCGGCTCAATCCAACCTTCTTTCCAGTTTTGAGCTAAAGGTTAATGCTGAGCAGCCATAGAAAGGGGGTAACAGTTGCTTGACAGAGGCTCCTTTTCAAGTTCTCTGGAAGTCCAAGCCTCCACAATAGAGTCGATGACATCCCAGGCTTTATCAATATGTGTTGACATCACTTTCGCAGCGAGATATTTTAGTACCTAGACAAGTAAATTCTTCTACACAGTTGTGAGGTATGCCAGATACTCTTAACTGTTCCATTCCGATTTAAGCTTATGTATTCTGTTTTGTCTGAGTTAACATGGAGACCGATACCTTCGGCTTTATGTTCAAGAATATGGAGATTGAATATAGAAACCAAGAAAAATTCATTTTGCTTTTGGATTCAGATTTTGTTTTAATGGATAGATTTATTTTGAATCTAATGAAAATCTTAAAAAAAAAAAAAATAGTCAGAGAGAAAAGTTTTGGCCAATTTGGTTGAACGAAAATCTGTTCAGTTCACTTGTTGGTCAAATTTACTTTTCAGTTAAAGGGAAACAAAGAAACAACCAACAACGTTTCAGCCGCGCGACAATTCAGTGAAAAATATTTTGTTCTTATTTTCTGTTTCGTTTAATTTCTTCCAGGTAACAAAAGAAAATTTTAATATTTATATTTTGTACTATATATATTATTTTTTTTAAATATGATTCCTTCGCTACATAAGAGTTCTCATGCTTCAAAAACAAGAGCCAAAATCTTCAATATAATTATTAAAAATAAATTGAATTAAAGTATCAAGCTCTATTTATTCCAAAAATTTCCCTATGAAACAATCTTGAAATTTACGCATCTTTATAAGCATGTTCATTCATAAAATTAATTACTATGGAAACGGCTGAAGCATTTTTTTTCAATAAGGGGCGTAAGTGTTAACAATTTGTATGAACATATTAGTTACTATATAATGTATTGGATAAACACGATTTTTGGTGCCAAAAAAACAAAATGTTTTTTACCTAATTTGATGGAGCTGATTCCGAAAATGACCTTAGCGTTTTATGGTTAGTGACCATTTTTGCTGTACTGAAATTGCTCATTTTTGGAAAAAGATCAATTTCGATCTTGGCTGATCGCAAAATTTAGTTAAATTTAGTCAGCCACTTTAAATAAATTATTAAAAAAGTGTTTTTCAGTCAAAAACTTTAAAATAGAAGTACCGATTTTTCCCAGTTTATTGCCAAAATTCAAATTAACTGATAAACTTTATCATTAATACACTTTAGTAAACCTAATAATCAAGGTGACATCAAAAAAATGAAACCCTAAAATCTTCTGTTTCAGAAACTCCAACTAAAGACATCCCAATTGAATGCACTTATTCCAATGCACATGATCCTGCAGGAATATCAAATGGGACTTAAATAACATTGTACATGACAATCAAGAACGAGAAAACTTTTACCCTAGTTCTTATGTTCACGAAAGTTTTATTTCTGCTGTTAGTTTATTAATTGATTTGATGAAAATATTTGTTGATCTTGGTATGTTCAATTGTGTTATTTTCAAAGATTTAGGGTTTGATTGTTATTGCAAAAATAATATTTCTTAATAAACAGACCAAAATATTTGTTGGTTTAAATACGAATTGTGAGGTTTCTACGATTTTGAGAAATATTGCCATCTGTCAATATTATACAGAAAACAAATGAAAAAAATGCTTTTTTGTTTTAAAAAAAAAAAAAAAAAGGCATTTCTGTACAGCAAAAACAGTAGTTAACCAAGAAAAAGTTGGCTCATTTTCAGATTTAGCGCACCCCCCAACAAATTAGTTTTTAAAAAAAAAAAAAAAAAAAAAAAAAAAAAAAAATGTTTGGTGTCTCGATACCATTTCAATTATTTTTATTTATTTATTTATTTATTTTTTTTTTTGAACTGTGTTATTCAAACATAGATTGTTGAATATAACAGACAACACATGTCTATTATATTTGATCAGGAGCCGTTCTAAACTCCGTATATTTGCTTTAATTTCGGGAGAAAATAAAGACAAAACTGTCCAACATTTGGATATATTTTTATTATGCTGTTCCTCTAAGCTTTTGGCTCACATGAGCCATCTTCAGAGTAGTTATACGGACAGTTAAACAAAGATATTCACCATCAAAGATGATATCCTGTTGTTTACATAAAAGTTTGCTGTATGACGATAACGATCAAAGAATAGTAGACGCAGGTCGTAAATTCGTTATGCGGTTTTATGACGTTGTACCACGTGAGAAAACGAAATATTAACAACAGAACCATATGTTTAGATGCAATGTAATGTGTGTGTGTGTGTGTGTGTCCAATTCATAATGTGTGACGTCTTTTGTTTACATTTGGATGCGCTTTGAGCAGATATGAATGTACGTGAGAGATTCATGGAAGATTGAAGTTTAAAGCCAATACATTCGACTTTGCTAACCGAACGTTCCTCTGTAGCCAAATCGGTTAAGACACGCCAAGGTAAATGACGGTTCCGTATAGAATACAGGTTCGAATCCCGTCGGAGGACGAATATTTTCTGTGAAAATTTCTCGGACATTCAGACCGGTAAATGTTGTTTAATACTGTTTATTACAAACAGAGCATTTACTTAAATATTTGTATCTATAAAAAAGAATGTATAAAATTTATATATATATATATATATATATATATATATATATATATATATATACACACACATAAATTACTTTCCATTTATTGAATTTATAATTATTTGCAAATGCTAAGTTTAGTCGTCATGATTAAAGTATCGTGACTGGTATGCCACGACAACTGACACAAATCATATAAGAATTAATGAATGCAGGAATTATCTCTTTGGGACAATTTTTTTTTTCTTTTGGTAATTTAAGTTTTAAAATTTGATTCTATTACCACAATGGAGAATTACCTTAATGCCCAGAGTATTGTGCTGATAAGAACTAGAGATTTTGTTGCTTAATTTTAAACAAGCACAATGATATCTTTATGATATAAATTAATTTTCATAATTTATGACATGTAACGTGAAATGTTATATACATTTGTCGTTGATATTTTGATGCAAGATGTTTGAGTGGCAGGATAATCAGTTTTTTTTTGTTTTTTTTTCTCTATCAAGAACTTCGACAAGACAAAAATACTCCGAAGTTCAAGATAAAAAAAATGTGCATTTCTGCAATGAACACGAAGGTGCGTCAATAATTTTACTGTCTCCTTCCAATATCATATTTCTTTTCTTGTCAATGCACTTAATTTAGTGAATATTAATCAGATCAAATCGAGAAATGAAAGATTCAGATCAACATTTACCTCATATCAGACTGGCGTTCCGATACACAAGGTTGAGCGATTTGCTTACCCGAAAGCTTCATTCAAAGTGATTCTACGTGTTGTTATAAAATACAATTATTTATTTATTCATTAAATACAAATTCATAATCTTTTTCTTTTTTTTTTTTTTTTTTTAAAAAAAAAAGAAAAAAGTCAAATTTTTCCCCCCCTTAAGAATTCAATGAAACTTATTTTCGGTTGAAGATGTACACGTAAATGTTTATTTCAATAAAGAACAATTTTTAAAAGATGTGAATTAATCAGTTAACATCGCAGAAGAGTTTCATTGATGATTAACAAAGGGCTAAAGATAATTATACAAGATTTCAGTGAAAAATGTTTGATCGCATTTAAAATAAACACAAAAGAAACGTTTATGAAACAATTAACGATAAACGATGACAGAAAGTCTGAAACATTGAAGTGAGATAATTAGAAAAAAAGACTTCTACAACTGGTACCAAATATCACTGGATCTTGTAAATAACCATAGGCGTGCGTGCGTGCGTGGGTGTATGTGAATCTAAAGCTAAGCGTAGATGACGAGAAAAAAAAGCAAATATGAGAAGACGAAAAAGGAGGATCGGGTGTTGGAAAAAAAAAAAAAAAAAAAAAAATTTTAATTCTGGGTTAAAATTTAGAAAATTTCTATTTACTAGGTTATTTATACCGGCGATGTCAGAAAATAGACCGAATATAGAAGAAAATATATTTAAAAGACTGTAAAGATAGGAGCATAAAATGACGCCTCCATAAGTGACATCGGGAAATTTTTATAAGGAAAATAACCTGATTCTTGGAAAGCAAATTCTCATTCCATTCTTGTAGAAGCTAATTAATATCAAAGACATCAAAACTGATTTTCATGCTGAAGAATTGGAACGAATATAAATGAATTGTTGGCGATTTAAAAAATAAAATAAAATTTAAAAAAAAAAGAAGAAAAATGTTATTCTAATTAGTTATGCAACATTTATTGTATATAAATATCCGAGGCTAATTAGTTTTGGTCTCGTAATTAATATATGGAATGAAACAGAAATTAAATCATGTATCAGTAAACATGGAAGTCAGGTTAAATGTGACGAGCAGTAGCACAATTCTGGGTGGTTGATTTTAGCTTTAAAACAGGTTTTTTTTTTCTGTGACTTTCATCATAGCTGAAATAATTACAATTCATATTTTGTATTGTACCTTCTAATTAGTAGAGGCCTTAAAATTGTCTACAAATGTTAGGAAATTCGTAACTGGCTTGTTATGGATGATAATTCCATAGGATCGAGAATGAGTGAGAAAAGATGATAGGAAAGGAAAAATAAACAAACATTGTGTTTCAGAGGAAGAGGGAGGGAGGGAGAGAAAGAAAGCGAAAAAAAAAGAAAAGGAAGAAAGCGAAAAGAAAAGGAAGAAAGCAAAAAAAAAAAAAAGAAAAGGAAGAGAAAGCGAAAAGGAAGAGAAAGCGAAAAGGAAGAGAAAGCGAAAAAAAAAAAAAGAAAAGGAAGAGAAAGCGAAAAAAAAAAAAAAGAAAAGGAAGAGAAAGCGAAAAAAAAAAAAGAAAAGGAAGAGAAAGCGAAAAAAAAAAAAGAAAAGGAAGAGAAAGCGAAAAAAAAAAAAGAAAAGGAAGAGAAAGCGAAAAAAAAAAAAGAAAAGGAAGAAAGCAAAAAAAAAAAAGAAAAGGAAGAAAGCAAAAAAAAAAAAGAAAAGGAAGAAAGCAAAAAAAAAAAAAGAAAAGGAAGAAAGCAAAAAAAAAAAAGAAAAGGAAGAAAGCAAAAAAAAAAAAGAAAAGGAAGAAAGCAAAAAAAAAAAAAGAAAAGGAAGAAAGCAAAAAAAAAAAAAGAAAAGGAAGAAAGCAAAAAAAAAAAAGAAAAGGAAGAAAGCAAAAAAAAAAAAAGAAAAGGAAGAAAGCAAAAAAAAAAAAAGAAAAGGAAGAAAGCAAAAAAAAAAAAAGAAAAGGAAGAAAGCAAAAAAAAAAAAAGAAAAGGAAGAAAGCAAAAAAAAAAAAAGAAAAGGAAGAAAGCAAAAAAAAAAAAAGAAAAGGAAGAAAGCAAAAAAAAAAAAAGAAAAGGAAGAGAAAGCGAAAAGGAAGAGAAAGCGAAAAGGAAGAGAAAGCGAAAAGGAAGAGAAAGCGAAAAGGAAGAGAAAGCGAAAAGGAAGAGAAAGCGAAAAAAAAGAAAAAGGAAGAGAAAGCGAAAAAAAAGAAAAAGGAAGAGAAAACGAAAAAAAAGAAAAAGGAAGAGAAAACGAAAAAAAAGAAAAAGGAAGAGAAAACGAAAAAAAAGAAAAAGGAAGAGAAAACGAAAAAAAAGAAAAAGGAAGAGAAAGCGAAAAAAAAGAAAAAGGAAGAGAAAGCGAAAAAAAAGAAAAAGGAAGAAAGCGAAAAAAACGAAAAAGGAAGAAAGCGAAAAAAGAAAAAGAAAAGGAAGAAAGCGGAAAAAAGACAGAAAGAAAAAAGATTGTAGGTCTGAATAAATGTTAAAAGAAGCGACATGGTTATTAATTAAAGGGAAGCAAAGGGATTTGCCAAAATGATCAGTCACGGCTGAAGTAATAAATGAAGAAAAAAAAGATGCTCAACCGCAGTCATCAAGGTGATCCCAAAGCAGTTTTATATGATGTAAGAGTGAATTCACAATCTAAACCGAATTAAATACTAACCCCAAATTCATAATATTGCTTAACAATGTTTCATAAAAAATAAAACAAAAAAAATATTAATCTCAGAATTTGGAAGAAGGAACCACTTTAGAGATTCAAAAGATCAAAAAGCAACAAAATGAATCACATAAGGTTGAGACCAAACGCAACAAAACGAAGCACTTAAGGTTGACATCAAAAGCAATAAAACGAAGTACGCAAGAAGGTTGGCATCAAACGCAACAAAACGAATCACTTATGAAAAGTCTACCGATCTCATTTAAGAGGCTGATTTTTAAAAAATCATTTCACCCCATGTCAAAGGCAATCGAAGCCACTAGAATTCAAGGGGCCACTGAGAGTGAGCACAATAACAAGATTCAAGGAGGCTGAAGATGATGATTGACATTATATTTAAATTTTTGAAGATCGTAATTGACTTCAGGATATAAGAGACCATGGCCCTTCACATCTTCATGTTCCTTCAAGGTCTTAATAAGTTTTGTCTTTTTGTTATTTCTCCTAAACCCTGTTTTATCATCCATTTGCTCAACCCCATCAAATGTTACGCGCTGATTTCCTCTGTCCCTCAATCTGTGCTGTGAGTATTAGATTTTCCAAACCCTCCTTCCCCATTACGTACCTCAGAAATTTTAACTGTCTCTTCCTGGTTAAATATGAGTTTCCGGTTTCCATTTTCTCTAAAACCTCGTCATTGCTCACATGTTTGATCCATGGTATCCTCAAGTATCTTTCTGTCGAATTAAGTTTCTGTTGTATCGAGTCTCTTCTTCATCTGTGAGGAAATTGTCCATCATTCATTGCCATACAGGAGGACAGATATCACGTAACAGTTTTGTAAATTGGTTGGTAACAAGAAAACCGGTACCTTCTCTATTCTGAGGATTGACACAGGGAAATTATTTCAAATTGCAACACTGCAATTTGCCATGCTAGACACGTTCCTCCCACTGTCTGGTGGCCTTATCTATATAGTGTTTTTTTTTTTTTGTTGTTGTTTTTTACTTCCGGAATCAAACCACGTATCCCACATTACACTTAAAGTGTTTTATGCATTCCAAAGGACGTGAGTTCGATCCAGGCAAGCAAGACACAACCTAGTTCTCTTTCTCTGCTGAACCAGTAAGTTATTCCCGCTACACTCCCCCGATCTCATTATCACCACAGAAACTGCATGGCGGACGTGGCCTCTTGTTGTGGGCACTCCTCCGAAGGGGGACTGGCTCAGCCTCTTCTTCAGAAGAGGCCTCGGCACTGTTTATCTCGGCAGTCAGGCTCTCGAATGACGCATCACTGTTGTCACTTGACGGCAGGGTTGTATCAAGGGCAGAACGGAAGTCTTTTAGGTGGCGAAAGTTCCGTTGACCGTGACGGAGTGTTGGCTGATAATCCCGGTGACACGTCCAATCTTATAACTGGTTTGGTTTGGTTTGGTTTGGTGTGTTTTACGGCATATCAACCTCAATAGGTTATTTAATGCCGACAACTTATTTTTTTCCTGGTAATATTTTGTTTTGTCAAAAATCTATTTCTGGTAATAATTTTTAAAAAAAGTATTTCTGGTATTAAAACTTATTTTTACACTTTCATGATACTTTTTAGCTCAGTTACGGGGTTAACTATTTGTCCATAGTTGGGACTCTAACAGGTGCTGCCACCCCGGGTCAGGGTGGACCTGGGAACACCAGCAATTAAGAGGTGGTTCAACGCTCCTCAAAACCTCCTGATCAGAGGCCTTGCTGTTGGGCGTAGTTTATCGTCTTACCCAGGACGCGGATGCTGTTTATCGTCATACCCAGAACGGTTTATAACTGGCGGTGCACCGACTATTTCAGGGGTTTCACCCAGACAGAATCCCCCACTTCATACGGTGCACGAATTTCTAAGTCGGATGGATACACGGAGTCAATCCGTTTTAGTCGAACTCGATGTATATGAATCATATTGGCTGGTGCCAACTGGGATGTCTCATCGTCCCTTGGTGTGAGCATTGTGCCAGTACATCGCCTCTATTATGAAACAACGTAACCTGGCCGCTATTCGTTTAACGCTTCGGTGGCTCAATAACACCGTTGCTTGAGGGCAACGAAGAACATCGGAAGTGTATTCGAATACCCCATTCTTTCTGGAACCTTCTAAACGTGCTGTCATTGTCCGTCAGTAATTCTGCCAGGGGCTATCGTTCACAAAACACTGCTCTTAACAGGTTCACCACACTCTCCGTATCCTGCCACTGAAGGAATCGCCAGATTGTGAATCGAGTGGGGGTCACAGTCGATGATTGTTAAATAGGACCTGCCACCATGTCCATCTCCAGTCGCTGCCACATATCTTCCAACTTCTGTTTTCCTGTCGGGCCCCACACCGGGTGCAGGCCGATGGACTGACATTCCTTACATATCTTGACCACCATTCTCACTTGCGTCTTTGTCACTCGAGGATCGACTTACTTTGCAAAGTACCAAGTCCTCTTGACACCGGGATGCCTCGTTCGCTGATGCACGGATTTGACCTGCTTGTACTCTCGCTCTTCCATGGACGCAGCACAGGTGTTATTTCTTGGCCTGACTTCTCGCTTAAACATGTCGAACCACCTCTGCGGTACTCGAGTCAACCGACCAGCGAGGTCGCACTTTGATGCTATCAACGTTACGTCCATTGACAGGCCATAAGCGGTGACAAGCTTCTTGATGGTCTCCAGTCTTCTTCTAATCAGCATCTCACTCTTTGCCTTGGCCCAAATCCTGACCTTCCCTGTTAACGTGTCTGATATCCAAAGGTACACGCATAGCAAGTCCGACCGCAGATGCATCCTATTGGCCAGCCACTGAAGCGCCAGGTCGACACCGTTTAACACAGCAACCAACTCCGCCAAGTTAATGTGTGCAGCGTCGTTCACGGGACGTAACCAACATGTATCCTCCAGTAGGAATCCTCTTCTAGCTAGACGCCGATCGCTAAAGAGCTCGCGTCGACCCATAATTTCACTTTCTCCCCGTCCGCACACCAGTCCCCACGGGCGGGTTCGTCCTGTCGCACTCTTGTTAGGGTCTCCTTTACCATGCGCGTAAGGAGGGTATCGGTTGCTTCATCGTCCCATCCTTGGGTAACCACCCCAGCTCTGCGCTTTATGATACCCGTTGCCGCGCGCAGCTCCCTGCATACAAGTAACTGGCCCACAAGATTCCCACACAGAGAATCCACAGTTCGCCACGTGATGACATCGGGAATGTCCGTAAATACACTTTCCCGTCTCCATAACAATCTACCTTGATTTTTCCGTACCTCCATGCCCAGGCTCTATTCTCGATCCGTTCCGGGCCCTTGCAGACCAAGCCAAACAGGGCCAGCTTCGCCTGTACTCTCGTCGACGATGCGATATCCTCACTGATGTAGATGTCATCTAGGTACGCCGAGATAGCTTTTTCTGAGACAGTACGATGCTTATGACGGCCTTCACCATTAGACCCTAGTCTGCAGATAGGCTTAGCGAAAATCTACAAGGGACATGTTTGATCCCTGTTGAAGATATGCACGCAGCTTGCGGCCGTAAAAGTGTCGACATACTGGTTACGCTCTCCTTAATCCAGCTCCGGCCGCAGCTTTTCCTTATTCTGCTGAAACACAGCCCTCAAAGGGATCAGACCCTTAGTGGGGACCTAGTTTGTGTTCTCGGTATGGAATCAACCAGACATCCTCTATCCAGGCATGAAGCTCCCACTCGTACGCATCGCTGATACGATCTGGCACACGGTATTCCGCCAGGTGACACTGCAACTTTGATGGTTTCAAGTCAAAGCCCAGCGGCTTCTCGGACACTACCAGCGCTTCCACTTCGATAGAGTTTCCGGCCTCTGTAGTAATCCCAGCTGTGCCAATGCCACAACACGCGCGAGTCTCGCCGTTTATTGTGGTCACCAAGACTCTTCCTCCTCCAGATGCTACACAATACTTTGCTGACTATTGTCCCGGAAGAGCTTGAGTCAAGGAGTACCGAACGCAGGGAACCCTTGACATATACATAGCTGACAGGCAGTGTCTCCTCCAGATGTTTGAGGAAGAGATCGACACTGATGTCCGGCCTCGTTTTCCGAACAATCCCGAGCCATGTGTCCCTCCTTGTTGCGCCGGTTGCAACGCATTCTCTGACCTAATGGCCTGGTTGGTGGTCCTAGTAGAAGACTGTGCGGCCGTGATGACCAGCTCTTCTGAAACAGATCTCTCCCTTATAATGGTTTGGGCGTGTTTCCATCAACTGGTTCAGTGGCAACCTGTCTACGCACGAGTTCGCCCGTAACAACTCTTTAACATGCAGCCAGGAATGCATACGCCATCGCTCTCTCGGGCAGTCATCCAAACAATCGCGCCAGCTTTTGTAATGTTGCCATGTAAACAGCTAATGTTTCTCGCCTGCGTAGCATCCGTACCGTGAACTGTTCATAGGCTTCTGAGAGAAAGTCAGGGTGAACGCCTTGAAAATTACGGTCTTTATTCTTGCCGGGTCCTTTCTTTTTCAGTCTCCTCCATCTGTTGGTAAACATCAAATGCACCTCCGGCCAGACACAATGAAATGACGTATTCTACTCTCTTCAGCCCATTCGCAAATTAATTCCATTTTCTCAACCCATGATACAACTGGGGTAGAAACATCAAATTCTGGAATGAACTTCAAATCGAATTTACAGTCTGCCATCATCCGTCAAATGCCGGAATAGCTTGTGTTTACAAGCTATTTCGGCATTTGATTAATTATTGGTAACAATAACACCGATACTTTCTCTCTTCTGAGGACCGACGCAGGGAATCTGTTTCAAATCTGCGACACACGAATTCCAACCCTGCAGGTTTGCTACGTTAGACATCTTCCTTTTACTGTCTATTAGCCTTTCTATTTATCTACCTCGGAGCCCACACAGCTTTTTCTACATCTGCGCACCTGAATCAAACCATGTGTGCCACATCAGGCTTAAACAGTGTTTTCTGCATTCCGAAGGACGGGAGTTCGATCCAGACAGGTAAGATTCTTTTCTTTGTTTCTAATGAAACCCTACTCTCTCTTAATACTCTGCTTAGCTTTTGGAAGGCATATTTGGCCATCCCAATACGTCTTCGGATCTCAGTGTCGCACTTTCCGTCCTCTGTTAGAAAAATTCAGATATTTACATTTTTGTACTTGTTTAATTTTAATGTTCCCGATTTGCATTTTGGGCTCATCCATTTGATGATTGATGGAATTTTTTTGACTAAATTTAAAGAAATACGACCAGAACATTCTATTCGACGCTATCGGATTTGAGAAAAACCAAAAAAAAAGACGGAACAGAATTCCACAAGCGAGAAATGCGAGAGAGGAAGTTGGTTCATTGTGGTGTACCAGAATTTTTTTTTTTTTTTATCTACCATTCTTCCATGCATTGAATAATGTCGCCATAACTCGTCTTGTGTTCCTGCTGTACATCTCGTGATTCTTGACAAAATTCAAAGAATTTGTAATATAATCGATCCTGACTATTCATATAGACTTCAGTCACTTTCTCATTAACGTGACGTCTTTTCTAAAAATATTTTCATGGCAACTGTTCTGATAAGCTTTTGTCTCTGGTTCTTCGTCTACATGAATTTAAGCGTATTACTAGATTGGCAATTAGGTCTCACAGTTTTACTGATGAACTAGATCGATGCAACCACCACTTCTGTTTCTTTTCTCGCACTTTTCACCTGTGAAACGCCCTTTCGATTTCTTTCTCTCTTGATAACTATAATCCTCAAAAATGTAAATGCAACGTCAATCGCTATCTTCTATTTTTCTTAATCCTGCTCCTTTATTGTCCTTTCTCTTCCCTGAAGACTTCTCATTCTATTTCACGCTCTGTAACCAGTGTTCTAGTGGCATTATCGCCTTGCTTGGGATGAAACGATTTTAAAGAAAAACTATGGTCACTACTAGCAATTTCAAGAGTGAAATTATGACAGCTAGCAGCCAATCCGATACTACGCTTAAATTCGATGAAAGTTTATCAGAATAATTACTTTGAAAATAAAGGAAGCTATGCTATAGCGGTTCGAAAAGTGACTGAAGCCGAGATGCCAGGTCAGGACCGATAACATTATAGATTCCTCTTTGTCAAAAATTTCTAGAAACATAACAGAAGCATCAGACCAGATGTCGCAGCAATATTCGAGACACGGACGATTTTGTAGATTTATAAATATGTAAGAAAAATTCTGGCGAGAAAAAATTGTTTAGCGAGATAGTGAGTCAACCTTCCTAGCAGCTGACTTAGCAAAATTGATATAATACAAACATTCTACTTTACGTCAGTGGAAAACTTGAGACTAGGAAAGCTGCTCTCCTGGAGGAAGGCAAAAGAAAGGTTCAGAGGTTTTAAAATTAACAAGCCACTTCTTGCCCCAATTAACAACAGATTATACGTCGAATTTCGAGATTAGCTGCCAATTTGATTTTATCAAACCCATCAGACTTACCGTAGTAAATATTTGTATCATCCGCAGAGATACCGAATCGGGAACTGATGACATCGGAATGGCTGTTGATAAAAATAAGTGGGTCGGGAGGAGGGCTTACATTAATGAAAAAAGATCTACAAGAGTGGCCATTCAAAACAACTTTCATTTCATGATTTAATAAAAAATGAATCAAATCAAATATTTGTCCAGAAATGCCATAACCTTTTAACTTGGGATAAAGACCAGCATACCAAATTCTGTGAAAATCTTTCGAAATATCTAAAGTAACAGTCCGAACTTTGCTATTCTTATATAAACCTTGACAGATTCTCTCGGCCAAACCTGTCAACAGACTGACAGCTGCGAATATATTAGACTTCGCAATCTGAGATTTGTGCCAAAGTCAGAGTTGATTCGAACCACTCGGAATTTGCGAAATAAACGTAGAAGATTAATTGGTGTCGAGTTCAAAGAAACAGAGTTACTAAAAACAAGAACTACAGAAGAGAGTGCCCAACAATTCCGAGAGGAGGAAACAAGAAGCAAAAGGCCAAAGTTCAGGGAAACATTTCTTAAGGACAATTACAAGAATATCATCAAGTCAACATACTTTGAAGGGATCAAGTTTAGAGATGATAGCGGAAACCATGAACAGAATCCTATCACGCATTAGAACTGCAGTTCTAAGAGCAAAAGTCAGGCAAACGGACTGGAAGAGAATTTGCCGGCAACGCATGCTGTTTTATCAGCAGAGGATATTAATATCACTACAAATTGATTGAAGAGCTTAGCCTTATTTAATACACTCTTGTAGAGCCGCCGGTAATCACGAAAACCAAACTTGTTAATGGCTATACGATGCCTCATTAATCAAGCGAACAACGACCTAGCCAACTTGAGGACACGTTTGCAGTTATTACGAATGAAAACAAAGATTGATTTGTGTTTTACGGATTATCAACCTTTCGTAGTTTATTTAAAGCCAGAAAATTTTTAGATTGCAAAACTGTTTAGGCGATAATAATGATTTACTGATACAAATCCTACTAATTAATCTACAGTTAAAGGAGAGGAAGTGGGTTCATGCCTTTCCCAAGGGTATTTGCGAGGAAGTGAACATAACAAACTTGACTGGAACTGGAACACGGCTCTCAGATTTTCAATTCTAAACCTTTATCCAATGCATCACATGCACATTCATGCTTACAGCACCTTCGGTGATCATACAAGTATGTTTCAACGTAAGCACGGACAATAAAGAGGCGTCTGATATTATCAGCAATATCACGTTGGTCTTGCCAGAAAAGGGATTAATGTGGCTGTGAACCAAAGAGAAGATTGTTTTTTTTTATTTGGTATTATCTGAGAAGTCACAAAACCTTCGATGCCGGCTTTCAATTAACAAGAAACTTTATTAGTTAATTTTTCAGTAGGAAGATTTCACTTTAAAGAAAACCACGGTATAAATCCCAATAAGTAAGTTCTTTTGTGAATAGAAGAGGGGGTGAGGTTCATGCCTTAATAGGTGTGTCACAGGAAATATTAACAGACACTATTACATCATGGGCCGAATTGCCAAGAGGACAGAGTTACAAAGCACGAAATGAAGCAGGAGAGGAGGTCAGGAAGAAACGAATAAAGGGGGGGAGTATGTTGGTCGGTGTCGTTAACAATTTCACAGAGAAAATGAGCAACAGGAAAATTAAAAATTTGAAAACCGCTAACATCTGTAGTATTAAAATGGTGAAGCGACTTGATGTGTTGAGCATTAAATTCGCCAAAACCACAAGCATGTTCGTAATTGTGAATGTGAACAGGGAGCCATTCCTATACTGCCAGACATTTTCTCTAATACGCTACAGTCTTGAGTAGAAGGGGGGGAGTTTCGATGAAGGAAAACATGGCGAATAACGAAGCGTAAACGGAAAGGCACGTGAAAGAATCATCCGAGAATCCAGATTATTTAATTGCCATTCGAAGATTATTTTCCGAATATAAATTCCAAAGACATATCCTGGAACAGTTTTAAATTACTTTCATAGGACTAAGATATCTGGAGAATGCTTCAATAAAAAAAAAAAAAAAGCCACTACAGAAATTTGTATGAATAGCACGAATATTGAAGAAAGAAAGGCTGAATATTTTCGAATATTGAAGAAAGAAAGGCTGAATATTTTTTTTTTGTTGTTTTTTTTTTTTGTTGTTTTTTTTTTTTTTTTTATAAACTGGATTAATTCTATTATTTTTAGTCGTTATCGCCATAGGAAATTTGACGATGAAAAAGGTCAGAATACTTATTACTGCTCAACGTCTAAGGCAACACAAGCTGACCGGGAGGTAGCTAAGACTACAACATAATGTGGCTTCAGGGTTGTCCACCGGAAGTGCTTGCAGGAATATTTTCCCATGCGCGACATGGTTAAGGCAAAACCCCCGATAATATGCGACAGTTGACCAGAACAGCCTCTCTAAGCGGCTACCAAAGAGTTCGGACTCCTTGCTACCAGCTGAGATGCAACAAGCAGAAAACTGTCAAAACCAGGTACCGTCAAAATGAAGTGTCGCAGCCACCGATCATTCCAGTCATCAAAAAATTAAGACAGTCACTTTCATTAAGGCCTCAGAAGATGGAATCAGAAACAGAGGCTGAGCGTCTATTCTTGTTCAGTAGAGATGGAAGGATTGTGAACCGGGCGGTAGGTAAGCCTATTGGGTGAAAATAAGTATGATGTTTTTAAAACTGACATCAGCTTTCAGGACAGTACAGCAAGTTGTTAGGTACATAGCTATTTAATAGACTTAGACTGGCACAAGACAACAAGAATGGAGCGCAAAGTGAGGAAAAACTCATTATACGAACAAAGTGATCTTCGAAAAACGATTGATCACGATCGCCCTACGGTAGGCAACCTTTTCCTGATGTTTGTTCATTGCTACAGTAATTGGGAACTTAATGTGGACCTGATCCAACAACATTCGCAAACTGATCCGGAATATCACACGACACAAGATGTCTATTAAAAGTGTGTGTGCAAGAAAACATCGAATTTCATGTGAACTTAAAATTAACGTCTCAAAGATTTTGCAAACTCGGGACAAGTTATAACTCCCCACCCATACACCAGAATATTTAAATCTGTGGTTGCAAGAAAAAAAATTCAAAGTTTTTGAAGGAGCTGATCTACTGGACATGAAGAATATTTGTTTCGGCTGTTGAACTCTCCAGCCTTCTTCAGTGCGCATAGACTATTTAGTAATCGTCATGAAATTTCAAGCCTAACCATCAAAGGTGGTTTGTTCTTATTTCACCGTTGTACGCTCCGGCCTTCTTCAGGTGGTTGGAATTTCGAACTGAACCCTTTATTTCGCTCCCTGGGGTAGACTGTTCTAATTCCACGTGTCATGTTTAATGGATGTCAGTTATCAGTTATCTCCTGTCAATTTTCCCTTTGAAGGTTCTCCACTGCCTTAACCGGGTATTGAACTCATACTATTTTGGGTCCTGTCACTGGATCTAACCAACACCTTTATCCACTGTGCCATGTGTCCTTGATAACCGACATCCATTAAACATGGCATGTGGAACTAGAACACACTACCCCAGCGAGCGAAATAAAAGGCTCAGTTAGACATTCCAACGAGCGTACAACGACCGAAACGTTGTAATAAATATGGCAACAAAGATAAGAACAATACTCCGAATAATGTAAATAGTGTACATAATACCTCATCTCAGAAATATAGACAGATACTGAAGAGCCGAAACGTTGTAATAAATATGGCAACAAAGATGAGGACAATAGTCCGAATAATGTAAATGTATATTAATAATTGAATAAATATTCTATTTACATCAGATTTAGGGCGGAGCATGCGATGTACAGTCAGTAACTTACGTATCTTGGAATTAATGTGTGTCATGATCACTAAAGCACCATTTTTTTTAAATTCCAATTGAATTCGCGATACTTGCGTCCATAAAATTTTCTGTGATACCTGTATAAACCAGCGCGTGCAGACGGGAGTCCATTAGCCTTGATTTTTATTGTAGTTTTCGATAAGGAAATCAATGAAACCGACGAGAATGCGCAGGACACCGAGACGCTCTTTTTTTTTTCTTTCCTTTCGTTTTTTTGTTTTATTTTTACAGATCTTAGACCTTTTCCCACATGAAAAACAGTTATCGTCTTTCGCTAGGCATGACAAGCAAGGGTGTATACTGTCCAAGCAGGAAAAAAATGCCTCTTGTCGAGGCCACGGTTTCTGCTGAATCAAGAGAATCCCGGGGGGTTGAGAGGGAGTAGAAATAGGAGTAGATCCTTCAAATGACTATGTTTTGTGGAATGAAAGATTTTACATTACGTTGAGCTACGTCTAAAATTCTTGCTTGGCCGAAAGATTACTGGACGGTAAAGTTTGTTTTTTTTCTCATTTTCTTGTAGACGTTGTCGAATGTTTACTAACAATAATCCATTTACGAAAGCATCCCTTAGTAATTCTGTAGCAACTGTGAAGGTGCAATCTTAACTAAGTTTGTTTCGTTCCCGAAGAAATTTGTCGATTATTTCCGAGGGTTGCTGGCATCTCTTGTCGAATAGATAACGATCGACCATTTCGTTCTTCCTTCGATAAACAGTTTATCCAGAATTCCTTGGGATTCCTCATATATTGCCTCATCTGATAAATACTCGTAGATGCTGGCTTAAGCAACGTTGGATGTTCTGTCGCAACATTCCTCCAAGAAGGATTTTTGAATAATATCTTTACTGAGAACGAAACATCTGGTAAGTAATCCACGAACGAAGGTGTTGCTGTGACTAGCTCGCAAAAACTGGCGCCAACGTAGGCTACGTAATTGGGATGGGGAACCCCCACCGAGGGTAAATGAGGGTCACTTACAATAGCTGCACATCACTTAGGAACATCCCAGTGCTTTCTGAAATTTTGCATTAGTGGCAAGTGATGTCAGCATCTGAAAAACTTTCGAATCTTGGAGGGATTCGGATTTTGGAATTTCGGTTACAGGATAAAGTAACTGTAGTACAGGTTGAACATCAAAGATAAAGCTTGTTACCAAATTATTAATATATTTAAAGGGAATCAGCGGATACTACGTTGGATCTTTCATTCGTCATTGATATAACAGATCATCATGGCGCCAGTTGAGAAAGAGGTAACGATCTCATCAAGTCAAATTTCACTGACTCTGCTCTTGGTAATGATAAAAAAAACCTGGAGTCAATAAAACTATAAGAAATCCAACCTAATGATACTTTATGAAAGAATGCAGACAATTTTCGAAGTTGAGTTCCGTTCGAACGCGCCATGGTTCCTGTCACGACTTTAATTATAACCGACATTTGCCGACCAGCAGATTAAGAGAGTGAGAGAACTCTAAAAGAATCAGTAGTAGTATTGGAGAATTATTTGGCGACCCGATGCACAAGGCACCTGAAGAGACATTGAGAGGCAGACAGACACACAAAGAATATTTGTTATTCTTCAGCAGTTCACGCGCGCGTACATTCACGGCACACTCGTAAAGGGAGTCGCCCTTACGGAGTTGATTAAGAAGATATTCAGCAGACAATAAAACCCCGATACAACCTTTTGTTAATCTGGTTCAATGCAACACGAAGCTGAACTGAGCATCCACAAGCAAAACACTAAGTCGCACATCATCACACAACAAAAAGCAAATTTTGACGAAGAAGACATCTTTTGATCCACGTTGGGCGGGGAACATTAGGACCGGAAATAAAAAAAAAAAAAAACTATTAGTTTAACAAACAACTAACAAATAAAAGAATTTCTTTTTTTTCTTTTTTTTTTTTCTTTTTTTTACGATTTATTTAAAAACCTGTCACCGTAGGAGAGAAGATTTGGATTTTCCGAAATAAACAAGCGTTAAAGTGTTAGTCTCTATAAATGAGTTCATTTTAAATTATATTATATTTTAAATTAAATTGAAGTAGCCAAAAGGAAAACCTCCATTGCAATACGACTTGATTTTCTAACGGAATTAAATATCCCGGATTTGGTGACAATGTTGCAAAATAATCTTTGAAGATCTTCGAAAAAACTATCAAAATAAAAGGATCATGAAGGGGAAATCTAAAAAAAAAAAAAAAAAAAAAATATGTAGCACATGAAGACATCAGTAACAAAAATAGGGAGGAGGAGAAAGAGACAGAAAATAGGGAGGAGGAGAAAGAGACAGAAAATAGGGAGGAGGAGAAAGAGACAGAAAATAGGGAGGAGGAGAAAGAGACAGAAAATAGGGAGGAGGAGAAAGAGACAGAAAATAGGGAGGAGGAGAAAGAGACAGAAAATAGGGAGGAGGAGAAAGAGACAGAAAATAGGGAGGAGGAGAAAGAGACAGAAAATAGGGAGGAGGAGAAAGAGACAGAAAATAGGGAGGAGGAGAAAGAGACAGAAAATAGGGAGGAGGAGAAAGAGACAGAAAATAGGGAGGAGGAGAAAGAGACAGAAAATAGGGAGGAGGAGAAAGAGACAGAAAATAGGGAGGAGGAGAAAGAGACAGAAAATAGGGAGGAGGAGAAAGAGACAGAAAATAGGGAGGAGGAGAAAGAGACAGAAAATAGGGAGGAGGAGAAAGAGACAGAAAATAGGGAGGAGGAGAAAGAGACAGAAAATAGGGAGGAGGAGAAAGAGACAGAAAATAGGGAGGAGGAGAAAGAGACAGAAAATAGGGAGGAGGAGAAAGAGACAGAAAATAGGGAGGAGGAGAAAGAGACAGAAAATAGGGAGGAGGAGAAAGAGACAGAAAATAGGGAGGAGGAGAAAGAGACAGAAAATAGGGAGGAGGAGAAAGAGACAGAAAATAGGGAGGAGGAGAAAGAGACAGAAAATAGGGAGGAGGAGAAAGAGACAGAAAATAGGGAGGAGGAGAAAGAGACAGAAAATAGGGAGGAGGAGAAAGAGACAGAAAATAGGGAGGAGGAGAAAGAGACAGAAAATAGGGAGGAGGAGAAAGAGACAGAAAATAGGGAGGAGGAGAAAGAGACAGAAAATAGGGAGGAGGAGAAAGAGACAGAAAATAGGGAGGAGGAGAAAGAGACAGAAAATAGGGAGGAGGAGAAAGAGACAGAAAATAGGGAGGAGGAGAAAGAGACAGAAAATAGGGAGGAGGAGAAAGAGACAGAAAATAGGGAGGAGGAGAAAGAGACAGAAAATAGGGAGGAGGAGAAAGAGACAGAAAATAGGGAGGAGGAGAAAGAGACAGAAAATAGGGAGGAGGAGAAAGAGACAGAAAATAGGGAGGAGGAGAAAGAGACAGAAAATAGGGAGGAGGAGAAAGAGACAGAAAATAGGGAGGAGGAGAAAGAGACAGAAAATAGGGAGGAGGAGAAAGAGACAGAAAATAGGGAGGAGGAGAAAGAGACAGAAAATAGGGAGGAGGAGAAAGAGACAGAAAATAGGGAGGAGGAGAAAGAGACAGAAAATAGGGAGGAGGAGAAAGAGACAGAAAATAGGGAGGAGGAGAAAGAGACAGAAAATAGGGAGGAGGAGAAAGAGAGAGAAGAAAAGAAAAGGGAGGAGGAGGAGAAAGAGAGAGAAGAAAAGAAAAGGGAGGAGGAGGAGAAAGAGAGAGAAGAAAAGAAAAGGGGGAGAAGACGACGAGAAGGTGGTGAGAAACCAGAGGGAGAGAGAGAAGGCGAGGGAAAACTCAGAGAAAAAGAGAGAGAGAGACATAAGGACGGAAACAAAGGCAAACCAAGAGAGAAAAAGCAAACAAAAAAGAAAGAGAAAGAAAGAGAAAGAAAACAATTTAGAGAGGGGTAAACGAGGCAAACAGAGAGGGAAAGAGAGAAAAGAGGAAATATTTGCGGTCTATCTTTAAATGCCTACGGGTTCAATAGAATGTAAAATTCATTTTCTATCAGATTAATTTAATATTAAATCATTTTAGTCCAACAGCTTTTCGTCATCTTTAAGTGTTTTTGCAATTTTTCTTTTTGGCAAAGAACCATGTGTCTCAACTTGTTGGTGCAAAAATAATGTCGTTTTCTCACATAGTAACATGTGAGAAAACGACATTATTTTTGCACCAAACAGATAGGAAAATGTCAATCCAGTTCCAATTTCTCGTTGTCAATTTTCTTTTGAAAAAAACAAAACAAAAAAACAACAACAACAAAAAACAAGAGTGAACCCTTTCTATGCCGGGTATGTCTACTTGTACTAAAGTAATAAATCGATTTGGCCATTTTATATGTAGTAAGAAATCGAAAATGAAGAAAGGAGATAAGAGTTGAACTTTTGAAAGTTTCTGATCTCTCTTCTTATAAATATCAAAGTTAAATTATAAAAAAAGATTAGCATCCAAATTGTATCCCAGAAAACAAAAGCGTTTGTTGACTTTCAAATGATCAGAGGTAGAAGAATGCAAAAATCGAAACTATTTTAGTTCCAGTTGACACTCGTCTGAGTCGAGATTTCGAAGAGGAGGTGGAGGAAAACACCTGCAAAGATTTATTCAATATTTTCTGATGAACTTCAAAGAAGTTCATCTGATTGGTGGAAAACTGATTTGCAATGACATCGAGAAAAGAAGGAATACAACGAATAAAGCAAAGAAGTTGAAATAATAGAAAAATAGAGGGTTGGAGAGCGAGAGGGGTGGGGGGGAAGTAAAAGTGAAGGACAAATAAATAGCAGAGAGAGAATGACAAAAAGAAACGAAGAGATGGTTACACAGGAAATAATAGGGAGAGGGAAAGTGACAAAAAGAACAGGAAGAGAGAGAGAGAAACGGAGAGAGTGACAGACGCGGGAGCGCGCGTGCGCAACGGGACCGGAAAGACAAACACATGCTGAAAGGAACAGAGAAAGAGACAGACAAACAGACACACACAGCAAGGAAGAGTGAGAGACTGTCACGCACAAAAAAAAAAAAAAAAAGACGAGAGAGAGTCACACGCAAAAAGGAACAGAGAGAGTCAGACGCTGAAAGAGAGAGACACAGTAAGATGCTGAAAGAGAGAGACACAGTAAGATGCTGAAAGAGAGAGACACAGTAAGACGCTGAAAGAGAGAGAAACAGTAAGACGCTGAAAGAGAGAGAAACAGTAAGACGCTGAGAGAGAGAGAAACAGTCAGACGCTGAAAGAGAGACAGTCACGCACAGAAAGAGAGAGAGTCACGCACAGAAAGAGAGAGAGTCACGCACAGAAAGAGAGAGAGTCACGCACAGAAAGAGAGAGAAAGAGAGAGTCACACGATTAAGGGAACAGAGAGAGAGGCAAATTCAGAGAAATTATTACAATCATCTCAGACTTTTCAAAAATAAAATTTTAATGCAAATTGCAAATATTTTAAACAACTTTTTAATGCAAATTTTCCATTTTCTTTTTAATTAAAACCAAAATGAAAACTTCAAATATATTTCAATTATTGTAATATGTGTAAACATTTTATTTTCAAAAGGTAATCATTGCTAAATTTTCTTTGTTTAAATGCCAAAATTATATTCTCAAATTATGGGCAATTGACGTGTTTCATAATAATACTTAAAGTGCAATAGTTTTTTTTTGGGGGGGGGGGTTCGTTCTTTTGTTTAATCTCGTAGAATCAATTGGATTCTCACCGGGTGCACAATAAGCTACGCCTTAGAAATATTTACTAGACTTGTAAAATAATAGAATTGAAATCGTTTTTCATGCCATTTTTACTCAAATGGATTCAGTTTTCACTTTGACTCTCTGCACCTGTAAACTGTGTCATTTAAACTACACCTGATGATAATCAGTTCAAGTGTAATTTGCTAAAAATAATTACTGAATAAAGAGCGTAAAGATTGTCTAGCTGATGGTAACAGCTGTGACCCATTAAAGTTATAATTTGCACTTCACCATATTGTGTCGTTAAACTCTCATTTAAATTCATATCATTATATTCATAATTTAAAAACTCGAAAGATAGAATGAAATTTAAACAGGACATTGTAAATAGTCCTCTTTTTACATAACCTCTACAGCTGATATGCAGTTAAACCCAAACAATCAACCTTCTTTTTTCTTTTTAACAAACTAATTTTATGGTTTATTTAAGAATGACATTGGCTGAGTAATTTTATAAATTTAATCCTAGTTGTCTAACATTCCCCTGGAGTAATTCTCAAGTCTTACAGAGTTCACTTTTCTATCATCTGCTTGCAAAAACCATTAGAAATGGATGTTTCGCTATGAACAAAGAAAAGACAATAATAGAAAGGAACACTTTCAAATGCCCATTGGACGAGACCGGTAACCCATTTTGCCCTTGTTTGCTACTCTGGAGGGAAATTGGAAATGTAGAGACAAAAATTGTTAAATCCAATTAGCAAATGAAAATTAAATTTATTTACAAATAAAACTTTGCTAGTCAGTGTGCATCATCGTCGCCTTCGACATTTTCTTCTTGGCATCTAAATAGGATCCTCTTGTTTTAAAAGTTGGAAGAAAACTTCAGTTTTAATCATTAACACTATCATTTTATCTTTTACAGGCGATCACTTTGGAGCGATAAGAATATTTGTTGATTTAAAATTAGTTTTCATTCATTTTAAATAAAATATTTGGGATCAACTGATTTTGATGACAATAACATTTTAATAACTGACGTTATGGAATAATCTGTCGCCGTCATGAGTGACTAGAACTGTAGGTAGTTACTACCTGTAAGTATATGCAAGTCAACGGACTACAGAGACTAGCTGCGATCTGTTCCAGCTTCACAGTCGAATTCTCTGCCTTCGGGCGGAGAGGAACTCGAACGAGGCTCCGCCGAAGGCAGAGTCTTGTTCGGGGAGGTAGACTGCCCCTGAACCCGTTTATACGGGTTCAAAAGGGAATATTTTTGGCCGAGCTTACGGGATCGGAGAACCCACGTTAAACCGGCCTTGTGCCACATGCAACCCTCGGGGGGGGGTAGCTAAATATACTAGTTGCGATCTGTTCCAGCTAGATGGTCGAACTCTGCCTGAGCAGAGAGGAACCCGGACGAGGCTTATCCGAAGGGCAGAGTGTCGTTCAGGGAGGTTGACCAACCCGATCCCGTTATGCGGATTCTACAGGCATTTTTAGCAGAGCCTACGAGCTCGGAGAACCCACGTTAAACCCGGCCTTGTGTCACATGCAACTCTCGTGGGGGTGGGGGTGGCTTAATATACAAGCCGAAATATTTTTCGGCTACAGTCGAACTCTCTGCCTTCGGAACCCGGAGGTAGACTGACCCTGAACCCGTTTATACGGTTTCGAAAGGGAATATTTTTGGCCGAGCCTACGGGCTCGGAAGACCCACGTAAAACCAGGCCTTGTGCCACATCTACCCTTGTGGGGTGGGGCTAGCAGATATTGACTAACTGGGACCTGTTATTCAACTCTTAGCTGTTGTCGAATTGTCTGCCTTCGGGCAGAGAGAAACCCGGACGAGGCTATGCCGAAGGGCAGAGTCTCGTTCGGGGAGGTAGACCGACCTGATCCCGTTTATGAGAGGTCTACGGGAATTTTTTGGCAGAGCCTACGGGCTTGGAAACCCCACATTAAATTCGGCCTTGTGCCACATGTGACTGTGTGGGGCAGTTGCCAGATACACTAGCTGGGACCTGTTATTCAGCTCTTAGCTGTTGTCGAACTCTCTGCCTTCGGGAAAAGAGGAACCAGGAACAGTCTATGCCGAAGGGCAAAGTATCGTATGGGGAGAGAGACAAACCCGGACCCGTTTAGACGGGGGTTTACGAGGAATTTTTGACTGATCATACGAGTTCGGATTGCCCACATTAAATTCGGCCTTGTGCCACATCCTACCCCGTGGGAGGTTGGTAAATATCACTAGCTGGGATCTGTTGAGTATGACAGACTTACGCGAGAACTAGCAACCTTCCAATAGTAGCACTCACTACTCGATTGACCTGCAATAACCTTGTGCATATCTGTTATCTTTATTCTTATTGTACTAGTTTTTTACAATAAACCTTTACTTATTTTATCCACCTTGTTTTTCAAGTATATATTCTTATTAGCACGCAATATAACAATTACGATATATAAGATTAAAATAAACGACTCAATACTTTATTTAAATTGGAATTAAAAATAAATTAAGTGTGTGTATGCGCGCGCTCACACCGTATTTTCCGGGTTACAAGACGCACTTTTTCCTGAAAGATACGTGTGCGTCTTCCCAGGCTATATGACAGTTCCGTATAGGATACAGGTTCGATTTTTTTCTATGAAAATTTCTCGGTAAATGTTGTTTAATACTGTTTATTATAAACAGAGCATTTACTTAAATATTTTATGTATAAAAACAATGTATAAACATCAAAATGTCTTTTATATATATATATATATAAAAACGTTTCAGCTACTGATGTATGGATTTGCAAAGAAAGAAAACAAAAGTATACACTAAGATTTACCTCAAGCGTTTACTGACATATAGAGAAGTCGATACAAAGAGCCAAGGTTGCATGCATGCATAACTGATAAGCAGCTTGATTAAAAATTAATAAATTAACAGTCTTAACACAGCTATTTGTCTTGTCATTTCCGGAAAGAGCGAACGTGAGCCATAAATTTCCGCTCGCCCCAGCAAGCCGGGAAAAAGAAACTTGTCGACGGATCAATACACCAATAAAGGCAACGACCAACCATTGCAATTTGCAAGTTGATTTACAACCAGTAAAATACAGACAGGGACAATATTCATAACAACCAAGTGTCCGTTAAATGCACGGCTTGAATAATTCTAAAATCAGCAAGTCTAAACTTAGATGAACACCCCATCGTCAGATTTCAAACTATCCAGTTAGTCAATTTGGCAGATGTCTGCAGGTAATTGCCAGTTATCGTAAGTACAAAGTTGAAAGTCTTTATCTACATAGATTCTTATTCAAATTAATGTGAATACTCAAATTCAAGATGCTTGGAGAGGGGATTATAATTGCATCATGATGACAGACATGTATTTCCAGTTACACTATCGCTTTCATATCTAAAAACTATCATCTACAGGGGGCGATGGGTAAATTGTCGCTATAGTTTAGTTTTAATTTCGCGCATGCGCGCTGTTTGTTTTTGATTTTGTCGACGGCACAGCATAGTAGGGTCAGTTGGGAACCATCTTTGAACAACTCACACAATCAGAAATTTGGAAACGGTATGCTGTACTGTCTGGCATTCACACCGGAAGTTCCATACGAATATTTCAGAGTGTTTGGATGTCCATCTGAGGACAGTGCAGAGGATTCGGAAAGAGTTGGATGATATAACCAGTCAACATTATGGTGTTTGGAGTGATCACTAGTGATGGCGACGTTATGGCTCCATTCATTTTTCCACAGAGCCTTAGACTTTTTCTCTTTCTCTCTTCGTAACAAAATTTTACCGTTTCCAGTATTTAATTGACATGGTAACACCAGTCATACTCGGTGCCACCAAACAGCTAGCAAGTCTCGCGTCACCATAACAATTATATATATATATATATATTATGAAATGGACAAAGTCCGACAATTTTTAAAGACATTTTTATGTTTATACATTCTTTTTATAGATACAAATATTTAAGTAAATGCTCTGTTTATAATAAACAGTATTAAACAAAATTTACCGGCCTGAATGTCCGAGAAATTTTCACAGAAAATATTCGTCCTCCGATAGGATTCGAATCTGTATCCTATACGGAAGCGTCATTTAGCTTGACGTGCCTTTAACCGATTGGGCCACAGAGGAGCGTTCGGTTATAAAGGTCGATTTTACTGCTTTTAAATTTCAATCTTCCATGAATCTCTCACGTACATTCATATCTGATCAAAGCGCATCCAATGTAAACAAATGACGTCACACATTATGAAATGGACAAAGTCCGACTATTATTTTAAGACCTTTTTATGTTTATACATTCTTTTTATAGATACAAGTATTTAAGTAAATGCTCTGTTTATAATAAGTCAGGCCGGTCAATGTTGTTAATACTGTTTATTATAAACAAAGCATTTACTTAAATATTTGTATCTATAAAAAGAATGTATAAACATAAAAATGTCTCTCTCATATATATATATATATATATATATATATGTGTGTGTGTGTGTGTGCCTATATATCTTGGGCGTATTTGGTCAGCAATCTTTCATTTATACTAGGTTTGGTTAGAGACCAAAGAAACGCTTCCAGTAGAGCATAGTTGCATATCACCTTTTTCTTTTTTGTATTCTAAGTATTTTAAAAGTACCTAACTGTAACTTCTCTGACTATAATGTACCGTGTATTTAAAAGTATAATATATACACACATACATACTATTAGCATATATATATATATATATATATATATGTAAAAGAAAACTTATCTTAACCGACGCGTTTTGTCCTCTGAGTTATTTTAGCAAGGTAAATGTGATAATATTTGCTCTCATAAAGTCCCCCAGAGGACGAAAACAAAAGGACAAAACCCATCGGCTAAGATAAGTTTTCCCTTTTGTCTTTATTCATATTGTCCCTTTACATATATACTCTATCTGAAATTGTTCATTATATATATATATATATATATATATATATATATATATATATATATATATCGTATGACGTTTGCCTGATAACGTAACTGTCCGGGTTTCAATTCTCAGTAGTGGATGCGCACTGCTGATGAGTCCCAAATATAGGACGAAACGGCCGTCCAGTGCTTTCTGCATTCTGTTGAGGTTTTTTCTAGGTTCGATGAATTTTATATATATATATATATATACACACACACACTAGCAGTATTAACCGGTCTTTCATAACTAGGAATTTTTACCGTTCAATTGGAGAAGTTGAAGTTTAAAGTTTGCCCACTCGAAAATCAATGTAAGTAACAACATTTGGTTGCAATTGAAGCACACCTCCAAAATGGGAGATTAACAATTTAAATGGGGGTGGCCCTGAAAAGGATCGTTTTTGCGTTCTCAGTCTTGTTTCAGCCTCATGCACAGCAGCAGTTGAAGAAGCGTTTCTCCTCAGCCGTTGAGTCCTTTGATCATCATTTTCAGCCTCGCGTGCAAAAGCGTTCAGATATGCTCTTCTGGAAAGCCGATGGCTACGTTGATCTTCGGACTCAGTGGCTCTGATTGAAGCATTCCGAGAGTCATTTTGAGACAGGCAAACTGAACATTCTAAAGACAATTCGTTATCAGTTATTCGCATGGCGGATCTGGCGACAGCGGTTTTGTGACCTAGGCAAGTTCTTTTCTTTGGTGGCATGTCTTAGGCAAATATGAATTGTCAAATGGAATGCGTGGGCAAATACCAGAAGAAAACGCTGCAAAGCTACAGGAATCACTACGCTCGAATAACTTTAGGAAAGGTGGGAAAAATAAATATTGACTAATAAAAAAGCAAGTTTACTTATTACTACGGTGAATGCAATGCAAAAACTGGCAGGAGAATAAAAAAAATTGTGAACGGTTATAAACGACAATGAAAGCAACGCCTTAAGACTGTAGTGGTAGGCTTTATGCAATGGAACAGGTAACCTCACTCAGAGAGATTGAATGTTTGGCCAAGAGAAGGGGAATGTGTAATTTGGACTCAAAACCAGCACTGAAGAATTATCTATCAAACAAAAAATTTACTCGAAATCGGATGAAAACTGTGGGAATGCCTAAGCAACATCCGATCACACACACACACTTTGAGAATTATAGATAATATTATTGTAATAATTACAACGTTTCGGCCATTGTACGCTCCGGCCTTGTTCAGGTGGTTGGAATGTCGAACTTAACCCTTTATTTCGCACACTGGGGTAGACTGTCTAGTTCCACGTGACATGTTTAATGCATGTCAGTTATCAATTATCTCCTTTCAGAGTGACATCCATTAAACATGGCACGTGAAACTAGAACAGTCTACCCCAGTGTGCGAAATAAAGGGTTAAGTTCGACATTCCAACCACCTGAAGAAGGCCGGAGCGTACAACGGCCGTAACGTTGTAATAAATACGGCAACAAAGATGAGGACAATAGTCCGAATAATGTAAATAGTGTACATAATACCTCATCTCAGACATATAGACAGATACTAATAATTCCAAGTATTTATTTTTATGAAAGATATATCCAAGAGCAGGTAGTAAATACTAAAACGTTGCTGAGTTATAATGATCAGGAAGTCGTGGAGAGCCATATGTCGGCAACAATTTGGACTCAAAACCGGCACTGAAGAATTATGAAACAAAAAAAATTTCATCAAAATCGAATGAAAACTGTAGAAACAACATCTGATCACTCACATACACAGATTTTGAGAATATATATAAAAATATTGAAAAAAAGCACCTGCCTACAACACATTACAAAGAAATGCCTACTTTGCCTACACGAAAAGGTAGCAATAATTTCTCATACCCAACAAAAGAATTTACTAAACATAAGATCAGAAATAATTTCCAAATGCAGGCATGAAAACAAATACCTATTATCAGAATTTATGCCAAACGGATAAAAAATACCAACAAACACTACGACATAAACAATTTGACCCTATAAAAATGAAAAGAGAAACCACTGACACCATAACACCATCAATTATTTTCTAGTTCAAATTACCATCATAATAATTAGAATTATTGTTATTATCATTCCACCACCATTACTACGATCACTTCTACCACTTTACAATAACTATTTGCTGCTATTAGGTTGGTGCAAAAATAATGACGTAATAATGTCGTTTTTGACGTATTTTTTAACGTCAAAAACGACATTATTACGTCATTATTTTGCACCAACCTATTACCATCACCCGCTCTCCCTCGCATTACTACCGCATCACAGTTAACATTGCTGTATTAGTCTACAATTATACTTACTTCTCCCCCCACCAGCAAAATTAATACCACCACATAAATACTAATAAGTATTACAAATATTTCTACCATTTACATATGCGCAATCGCCAAAAACAAGCAAATAACCGGCTTTAAAATAATAACAAATCACCTTTAAAAAATTAAAAATAATAGCAATTTTTACCTATCATAGTCTTACACAGACCGCACCATACGTATATACGTGCGTGCAGGAAAATATTATTCAGCGAACAAAGAAAGAAAAATCGAAATATTCGCTATACAATCCAACATTGAATACAGCGTATGTACGCAACGTCATATATATGCGCATATATGCCCAGTCCCACACTGTTCACATGTTTGTTTGTGTGAGCTCCGGTGAGTGAGCGTGTGTGCGTCTACGTACGTCAAGGAATGTACGTGCGTGTATGTATGTTTGTGTAAGTATAAGTGGCGTCCCGACTACAATTTCCCTCCCATTGCCATAAAAACACCGATATACGCAACCATATATAAATAAAAAATTCCAAAAATAATCAGTTTGTCTGATGATAGCAAATAACGTGAAACTCAGGGTCACAAACTCACATCAATCCAACTAAAATATATATATATATATATATATATATATCCGCAATTTTCTAAGTAATGGATTTTTTTATTAATCCGACAAATCTTATCACTTTAAACCTTATTTTAGTGGCTGCTTGAGCACGTCGGCTCTCACGACGGTTCCCTTTGCCCAGAGGCACGCAGGTTCGAATCCTACCAGAGAGAACATATTTTTCTATAATAAGATTTCTGAAATATTCAGTCCAGTCGAAAAACAAATAAATAAGTATGCTGTTTAATAAATAAACGAAGCGTCTCCAAATACAACTTTTCTTTAAAAATAACTATATATATATATATATATATATATATATATATATATATATATATATATTACACACACACAAGTGAACATTGAAGTCAGCATTCAGGAGACAGGCTGTTTCATGCTAGACGCAATCGTCAGACTGATTGCATCTAGCATGAAACAGTGTCGCCTCTGAATGTTGACTTCGATGTTCACTTATATATTTACATAGGCTCTATCTCTGATATTGAGCCCACCTTAAAACTAATATATATATATATATATATATATATATATATATATACTTCACAAAACTCATTTTTTGATATATTCCTCTGTGAGAGGAATATATCAAAAAATGCTGTATAACTTTTTAGTCTTTTCTCCTTAAAGACTAAAAAGTTATACAGCATTTTTCTCTTCTTTTTTCACCATGTCCTCTAATCTCGACAGTTAAAATATTAAATATCTGGATAGATTCAGATTTTTAAAAATCATCAGTTAACCCTTCACTTGAATATTCTCCGCCATGTTCCCCATTCTTGTCAACAACATTCCAAATTGCTCCATTTTGAGGATATTTTGCGCTCCAAGTTCAGAATCACTGGTCAAGGAGGGATAAAAATTGTTTTCTTTTCCCAGTTTGCCTGGCGTTTGTGGTGTTTAGAATGCGACCCAACCTCATCATCTCTGAATTTTTTTTCCGAATAGGGGAGGGGGCGCTTTATCGCTTGCACATTTCTCCCAGTGTCAATAGGATACCCCACTATCCGAGTCTGTAGATACACTACGCTGTGGAAAAATAGGTCCTTCTCTTGATCGCGCTTAAAATAATTCATTAAACTTTAACACAGGAAAGGATAAAAAAAAATAAAAAAGCTAGTTTGGGCGGAAGTAGGCGAAAAACCATGTGTAATTTGGTTGCTGTTTCAAAAATCACGTCTGTTTTCTTTGTCAGCTATAATAGAGATAAGTGTAAATCCATAAACCCGGCCGTATTTCTATACACACTCATTTTTACGTATTTAGTTGTGGCTGGGCGAAGATGAATGTAAATTTAGCCCTGCGGAGTGGAAAATCAAACGAATTCCATGACAAAGGTCGAATTTCCATTATGATAGTTAAATATATGACTTTAATGTAGAGTCGTAATTTGGTTAAAGTTTCTAAGTAGATTTTGTGAGAGGCAGCTGTTCACTGAAACAAGATGTGTGTGTGTGACAAATGATTGATGATCTGAAATATACAGCCAATTTATCAGGATGAAGGCTGATCAAGTTAGCCACCAAAAAAAAAAAAAAAAAAAAAACACAAAAAAAAACGATATGACTTATCTCCAACTGATAGCAATGAACACCGGTCAGGTACTAACTGCTTTAGATTTCAGCTGATAAAAACAAAAAGAGAAAACACATACGGAAATACTTTTTTTTTTTACAAAGTAGATCGAATGTTGAATAGAGAAAAAAAAACGAAAGGGTGTGGAGCGTGTTTTACTGGAGAAAGAAATAAGGAGGTTGATTTATCACCGAAATCAATCGGGAGAAAAGCAGATAAAGAGAACATCAATCACAGAGAGAGAGAGAGAGAACGCAAGGCAGAGATAGACAGAGTATGACAAAGAAATTAAATGCCACAGACTCCAATTCCCTCCACTCGTCACCGGACATCAGAATAAAGTCAGACATTTTAGACATACTAGTGAATAGGACAAAAAAAAGTGAAAATGTTTCTCACTCACAATTTACTTTCCGCTTACATCTTTATTTCGTCAACATAAATATTTACCTGAAATGAAAAAAGAAAAGAACAGATTAGGGAAAAAATAACACTAATTTGAATTAAATTAAAACAATTTATATTCTTTGAAGTTTTAGAAACTTCCGGAATTTGAAGAGATTGATTTGATTTATCAACCCTTCGTGAGTTATTTAAAGCTGAAACCTATTTTGGGATTGTAAGAATAACTGCCTTTGTTTTGTTTCGTTTTCCAATATTAAATTAGCAACTTTTTTTAAAATTATAATAATAATGATTTGTGAATGTAATGAATACAAGTGGAATTTGAACTCGGCTCTTTCAATCCTTATTCCGTGTCGCTAGCCATTACACCATCCGCACGTCCTTTTCAGAGACACTATTCTTAGCTTTAAGGTATAAAATATAGAAATATAAACAAAAAAAAATGGAAGAAAAAAAAACAAAATGATGAAAGAGTAAGAAATTAAGGAAGGAAGGGGGGTGACGTAAGGAGGCGAAGAGACGAAAGCAGAGATTAAGTGTAGGAGAGGGAGCGAGAATGAAGTTGGGTTTTGCATGAACGAAAGTGAAACACAATCACCGATGAAATAATGACAGGAGAGTGTGGGGGAGAGAGAGAGAAAGTGGGAGAGCGAGTGGGAAAGAGGGAGAGCGAGAGAGAAAGAGGGAGAGCGAGTGGGAAAGAGAGAAAGAGGGAGAGCGAGTGGGAAAGAGAGAAAGAGGGAGAGCGAGTGGGAAAGAGAGAAAGAGGGAGAGCGAGTGGGAAAGAGAGAAAGAGGGAGAGCGAGTGGGAAAGAGAGAAAGAGGGAGAGCGAGTGGGAAAGAGAGAAAGAGGGAGAGCGAGTGGGAAAGAGAGAAAGAGGGAGAGCGAGTGGGAAAGAGAGAAAGAGGGAGAGCGAGTGGGAAAGAGAGAGAGAGTGGGGGAGAGAGACACACTTAACCATCGAAAGATAGAACTGGACCTTCAAATTTGCTATTAATACTTACTCTCGTTCCAAGGAAGATTTGAATGTAAATATTTAATGTGTTCTTCATCGGTGAAAGGGGGATCTACCAACTTATTCTTCGTCTTCTATATCTATCCATATATAAAATTCTGTGACTTCTGTTAGTCCGTCCGTCACCCTCTGAAATAGCCATACATTGACCGATCGAAATCAAATTTTGGGGAGAACTGCAAACAGGTTAGGGGGAGTACAAAGTTCAGCTGGTTTTACTTGGGTGCGGAACTTAATACAATAAATTTTCATTCATTTTTTCCGGAAAAATTATTATTTTTTATTATTTAACATACAAAATACTGCCGCTATTTTAAAAACAATTTAATGATCAAAATAAATACTTATCTTCTCGACAAAAATGTTAGCGATAACTTCAACAATACTCTATGATATTGTGAAAAAAATTCTAGTATTTTAAATATCTTCTATAATCTAATTACCGTTTGAAACCCTTCTATGTAAGACTATAATATTCAGTATTCTTATTCATGCCCAAATAAAAAAATATATCTGCGCTTTGAAAACCAATCCACAGAGCAATTTTTCTCAAATATACTTTACTTTATCTGTTTATTCATATGAGGAATTATGATTATTCGGACTGTTATCTTCATCTGCATTGCCATATTCACGCCGTTTCGGCCGTTGTACGCTCCGGCTTTCTTCAGGTGTGTGGAATTTCCGATTCGAACCCTTTATTTCGTCCACCTGGGTAGAATGTTCTAGTTCCACGTGCCATGCCTCTTGCCGAGAAATCAGGTTTATAAGTTCCAAAAATTCATACCCAGATGTCCTCAAGCGCACATGGCCCGGTGGATTAAGACGTTGGTTAGATCTAATGACTAGAGCCAAAGATTTGTGAGTTCAATACCAGGCCACAGCAGAGAGAGTTAAAGGAAAATAACTGAGATATCCGAAAGAGGCATGGCACGTAGAACAATCTACCCCGATGGACGAAATAAAGGGTTCGATTCGAAATTTCAATCACCTGAAGAAGTCCAGCGCGTACAACGGCCGAAACGTTGTGAATGTGGCAATGATAATGAGAATAACAGCCCGAATAATGTAATTACTGCAAGTACTTTGCATAGAATTAAAAAAAAAAAACTTACTACTGTCATAAGGTTTTCAACTAGTATAAAAATAGGTTTTCAACTAGTATAAAAATATTAATTCTGTTTTGCCAATTATTCCAACAAACATGGCGGATATAAAGCAAGTTCCTAATTGAATATGAATAGGACCGACAAGATCGTCGTTGTTATATAGATATTTCCAACAAAAATCTTACATCAAGTGTTACAAGTCTTCGCACTCATATCATCAATTAGCGATGTAATATTTTTAAGGACAAAATTTTCACAATATATTTATATATCTATTTATTAAAGGATGCTGAATTTTTAAAAACAAACCGTTAGAATAGGTCTTTAAAAAGAATACAGGCTTTTAAAAATATTCCATTATTAAATCGATATTTAAAAAATTACATCTCTAAAAAAAAAAAAAAAAAAAAAAAAAAAAAACCAGGAATTTGTTTTTTCTTTTTTGTTACAGACTACATAAATTTAAAAAAAAAGTAATATAAATGTTAAAAATAAAGAGATTAAAAACGACCATATTTTATTTTTTTTTAAATTTTAAACTAAGAACCATATCAATTTTTCTTTAGGGTTCAATTTTTCATTTTTTTTCAGTATTTGTTTTCTAGAACTTAAAGGTTTAAACCTCAATTGCTTAAGCCTCAACTGAAAATCATCAAATTAAAAACTGGGTAGAATCGTGTGAAACATTTTTTCTAAAATTTTGAAGTGAGAATGCTTTAAAAATATATTCTTTTTTAAGTGTCAAAAGTTTTATTAAAATCCAATAAGATGATAACGACAGCATAATTGATTTTTATCTTTAGGCATCGTCCTCCCATTTTATTTTTTTTTCAGTTTTCATCTGTAAAAATGAAGTGAGCCTTGATAGAATTCTCAACCAAGATTAAAATGATTTATAAAATAATTACAACGGCAGATACTTTTGGTCAACATATATTCGATATATTTAAAGCACAATATTTTTTTTTTTTTTTTTACTGATCTTAGTTTTTGGGGTTTTTTTTAACTTGAATATTATTTGGCCAGACAAAAATACAGAAACTTGGATTTTATTCATCAAAGATCACATCTAATGTTTTTTTTTTTTTTTTACTGATTTGTTTTCTACGGTTTATCAGCGTTTTTGCGGTTATTTAAAACCAGAAAATATTTTTAGGCATATACACAAAGGGGAGAAATAAAAACGCCTCTGCTAAATCGTGAGGAAGCTCATTTTGCAGACGACATGTTCTTATAGTCAGTTTGAGAGACTGTTGTAATTGTGGGCCGCCATAATTGCAACGCCTTAACAGACGAAGCTAGAGAAATATCGGCTTGATGATAAGATGATGCTATTATTTTGGAACCAGTAATTATAAATACAGTGTACAGACATCTGAACAGCACAGGTTAAATGTTGTAAGTCATGTCTGATAGTATTTATAATCACGTGAGAAAGTAATATTTTATTCAGATATTACTTTCGCTGTAGAATGAGAGCAAATATATGTTTCAAGACTTTTTAAATCAGACAAATTATATCTATTTATAGCCAGAATACAAAATAAACATGTTGGCTTGATTGCATGCTCTCTGGCCTTCCTAAGTTTCTTAAAAAACACAAATAACTCACATCCCAGCTTAATGAAAGTAAAGAATTTGAAAAGGCCAAATGTTAACTGACTAAAAAAAAAAAAAAAAAAAAAAAAAAAAGAAAAGTTTATTCAAACATGGTGGGCATTTATATCTATCCAATAAGAAGTACGCAACTAAGCAGAAGTACGAGATAAGTAATCAGTACCCAAGTCAATTTCTTGCCGATTATTAGCGGCAGAAACCCATAAAAGAACCACTGGCGGTAACACCCTACCAATGTCGGATATGACGGCTACTACACAAGAGTAAAAAGAAAATGAATGTAAAAATGTCGTCTTTTTGACAAAGACTCATCTTCTCTTCCGCCTCAGCACAAATATTACAGACACCGCTGAGCTGTTTTAGCAAAAATATTTATGACTTTTATGGAGTTTCAAGGATTTATGGCAACCTACCGCACCTGCAACCGTTTCCGCAGAATTTTCTGGTTTTATGACACGATAAAATTTCATGCCTTTAAGAATTAAGTCTACGTTTATTGATTTTTGCGCATGTAACAGGAAACTTGTCTAACATAAAGAAAACTTCATAAATTTTTACGTTTCGAGGTATAAATAAATATTCTTTCGTGTTAACTCTTTCGATTCCCAAGTTGGTGAATCAATTTCAAAGGTGATCTGTGACCAAAAGCATCAGATAACCAAAGATTCTCGCTGGAAGCATTTACCATCTCACAGAATCTACTCTGCCTATCAAATTAAATGAAGAATTTAATTCAAAGAAATATTTTTCCAACAACGTGTAATCTTGTACACTCCTGTTACATTCAAGGTTTTCCAGCAAAAGAACAGGTTGTTTTTTCACCTGTTTTAAGATTTTTCTTTTTGATGTTTTTTTTTTGTTTTTTTGTTGTTTTTTTGTTGTTTTTTTTTTTCAATTGTCACATTTTTCTTTTAACAGTGGTTCGACTGCATAAGAACCCTGTATTCATCATAACAGCGAGGGTAACACAATGGTTGCAAGCATCACATCCATGAAAGATTCGCCCCTGAGGAATTTAATATTAGGTTGGTGCAAAAATAATGACGTAATAATGTCGTTTTTTGACGTTAAAAAATGCGTCAAAAAACGACATTATTACGTCATTATTTTTGCACCAACCTAATACTAATTCACGTCTCAACCGAATATTATTTTTTTTATTCCAAATTCAATTGAAGAAGGGAATATGCATTGGATTCAAGACTGCCAAATTGGAAGTCGGTGGTCTTTGAAGAACGAGCACAACTTTTGGGATTATTCTGAGCTACTTTAAAAATTATGCTAAGCTAATGGATTACGAAAATCGATTCTGGATTTAGCAGCACTAGGCTTTCAAATTATCAGTTATCTATTTGGTAGCTAAATATGGCAACATAGGTGAAAATAAATCGGTATAAAAGACAATGGATTGGAACAAACTTTCAAACAGTACCAAAAATATATCGGCCTATAATGTAGAAGTAAACTAAAATATTACCTCGTCTATGTTGTTAACATCACAACGTTTCGACTATTGTACTCAGGAAACCTTCTTCAGCTGTTCCTTAGATTGTGGTTATATTCGTTAGACTTCAAGCTCGGTTAATTTGAACCATTTATTTCAGTCAAGCATCAACACGATGAGAATGAAATACAAGGTAACCAAAAAAAAGCCCTTAATTATTTTTTATTAATTACAAAAAAAACCCCCCAAAAAAAACAAGGTACACTGCAAATTTGACATAACGTTAGTCACCATCAGCATCCAAAATATTTTGCCAACGTGCCCCCAGCAGCGCAATGCTCTCTCGGTAAAAAATCACGTGTTTGGGACGCAAAAAAGTGCACGCCATAAGGCTGCCTTAGTTGTGAAGAATGTCCCACGAACGAAGTAGTAATCGCAACGTCTGGGTAGTAATATGGATGGCACAGTGTCTCCCAGGCAAGTCGTCGTATGACCGCGCCACATGAGGCCTGGCATTGTCCTGAAAGAACAATACACCCTTGCAATTAACCAATACTGGCACCTCCTCCCACGTTCCAACTGCTATAAGTACAGGTCCGCAGTTATGGTTTGGTCCGTTGGTAGCCGTTCATAGTGCATCACTTGTCGACTAGTCCAACAGATATACGAGTGAGGCACAGGGTCCCGTGATGACAACCAATGTTTGGCACACTTGGGAGTCTCATACAGGAACCAATTTCTGTCACTGGTGAGCAGTTGATCAAATATGCGTACGCTGCGGTGACGAGAAAGCAACGAAATATAGGCTACCCCACACGTTGCTGCTTGTTGACTTGCAACAGTGTGTGGTGTCCACACTTACTCGACTTGTATGACTCCATCAGAAACCTGGAAGCGTACGGCAAGCTCACCACAAGTTTGTCTGTTTTCCTCCTCTATGACCATCCATCAGAGCCTCTTCAACCAGGGCCTATGACCGGCCACTACAGAGTTCATTATAAAAGGGATAGATTTGCCAACCTGAAACGCCTGGCGGTCCGCTCACTCACAGCATTATCCCCGAAAGACTTAACGTATTCGGCGACTCAATTGCAGCTTCAGACAAGCCCACCTTAAAGTCATAAAGCAGACAACCCCAAACGAGCAGCTTTAACACCGCTATGTTTCTTCGCCACTGCTCAAGCTGTATCTGATGTGTGACGGCAACGCACCAACTTTATTCTATTAGGTTGGTGCAAAAATAATGACCGTTTTTGACGTATTTTTAACGTCAAAAACCGTCATTATTTTTGCACCAACCTAATAGAGCTACCACCCCAACCGCTTTAGGCACGTGACGCACTCATTTGCCTATCAGTGATCAATTCTTCCCACATGACGTAAAAAAAAAAAAAAAAAAAAAAAAAAAAAAACAAACGGCAAGGAGGTTTTTTTTTTTTTTTTTTGTTACTTTATAAAAAGTTTAATTCAGCATTGAGAAATAACTGGGGGAATTTCAAAGTAAGGGGATTAAAAAAAAGATGAAGCTCGATAATCTCTTTATCGTTTGGCTATATTCCAACCACTCTACGTGACCTACCCGTATCAGCATCTTTCCAGGTTTCTATTTCATTTGTTGGTCATTAAGATAAACATGAATTAATAAAATATTACATTGCATTCAATGAACAGATATTATGGAAAAGAGATGAAGACCTGAATGCACTTACTGCTGAAGAGTTGGTGAACATAGCGGTTAAAAAAAAAAAAAAAAAAGAAGAAAGACTCCATCCTCTTAAACATGTATCTTTTCTTTTATCTGCAAACGATTTACAACGGACCAGTTTTTCTTCTTCACTGATAAAGTTGAAATTTGTGCTGATCAGACGAACTTACACATTTAAATACAATGTCCTGGAGAAGAAGGCGAAAAAGATCGATAATTTAATTACCTCGTTACAATCATGAGAAAAAAAAAAAACTAAACATTTTCAATCTGTATATTAAGATTAATCTCTGGTTGATATAGTAACGTACAAAATCACGTTATAAGCATGTCCCAAGTTTGAAGATAGTGTTGCACCAATCGTTAAAGTGGGGATAACTTGCTTTGAAAATCAACAACCAAAATATTACCTTTCCATTGAGTTCCGATTCGACTACTCTTGTATTTGGCAAGTACAGCCTCAAAGCCTTCCCAGTATAAATATAAAATGTCGGAAACTCTCCAAAGAATATTTTTCACTATTAAATTTCTGTTTCGGTTATTTAAATCTTTTATACGGTGATTAATCCGTTATTGGTCATTTACTTACGATTCTGTTGCATTTCTGGATATTTCTCCTTGAATTTAAATTTCTCTGTTTAGTGGCACATCATTTCTTTATGGGTCATTTAATGTCGAAATTTAATTTTTGTGCAAATATTACAAATTTATTTTACTTAAATGTACTGCTGTTTTTTGTTTTTTTTTTACTATGAAAATGTATTGCTGTTATTTTTACTATAATTTTTTTTATACTTTTTTTTTATCCCAGTTTAGGAGTTTTCCCATAACTGGGACCCTAACAGGTGCTACTACCCCGGGTCAGGGTGGACCTGGGAACAATAGTAATTAAGAGGTTGTTCCAGGTTTCTCAAAATCTCTCGATCAGAGGCCCTGCTGCCGGATGTAGTTTATCGTCATACCCAGGAGGCTGAATTTAGCTTTATTCTCAGGAAAACTCAATTTCATATGCCATCCTTTTCTATAACATATTTAAACTCCTTTATTTTCCAATTTTACGATCTAAACTCGAAAAGTTGGAATATTTTTCACAATAATTTATCTTAAAAATAAAGAAAACTCTGGATAAAACTGAAAAATACTCAGGCCAACCAAATGACTAGATTTGAAAGGAATGAGGAACTTTTCAGCACCTCCTCGTAAACTTTTATTCATAAGTTTAGTTACTTTATCTCTAGTCGTGCCTATTCCCGTTCAATATGGTAATTGAACTCGTTTCATAGTTCAAAGATGCCGGGTTGGAAAGATGGGATTGTAATACATGAAGGCTTTCAAAACACGACAGACAAAATGTCACACGAAAGCTCAAGTCATTCTTGGACTTATTTCATAATAATGGATACATTTACTTTTCTTAAAGAAACCCGGTCCATTTTAACAATATTAGACGTGAACAATCAGTGCTTAAAAGAAAAAATATTATTTTAAACGTTGCGAACAGAAGACATGCACAATAATCTGATTATGAAAAATGCCAATGTCACTTTTGTTTGTTGATCAATTGAATTCGTCAGGTTAAAGTCCGACAATTCTTTTTAAGACATTTTTATGTTTATACATTCTTTTTATAGATACAGAGCATTTACTTAAATATTTGTATCTATAACAAGAATGTATAAACATAAAAATGTCTTAAAATAATTGTCAGACTTTGTCCATTTCATAATGTGTGACGCCATTGGTTTACATTGGATGCGCTTTGATCAGATATGAATGTACGTGAGAGATTCATGGAATATTGAAATTTAAAAGCAGTAAAATCGACCATTCTAATCGAACGATTCTCTGTGGCCAAATCGGTTAAATGCACCTCAGGCTAAATGACGGTTCCGTATAGGATACAGATTCGAATCCTGTCTTAAAAATAATTGTCGGACTTTGTCCATTTATATATATATATATATATATATATATACTTGCACATAAACACGTGCAACAAAATAAACCCTACATTTGCTTTGCTTTCATAAAGTCACTTACATGACTAAATGCGTTGGCCAAGAATAGTTTTCCTCTTGTATTTTTGTTGCTTTACAGATACACTATCTGAAAATAATATAACACGTTGTCGACATTGAAAACAAAACAAAAAAAAACACATTTGGTAAGAAAATAAAAAAAGTTATTAATATCCGCTCATTCCCACAAAAACGGAAAAAAACAAAAAAAACAAAAAAAAAAAAAACTCAAGAACTGCATTGAGGAAAAGTTGTTCCTCAGTGCTCAACACAAACTCATCAAAACTTCAAACCAAAAGCCTTAATAAACCAATGACATCGTTTGCTCTTTTATATAAACATGTGCAAAAAAAAATAAAAAATAAATAAATTCTACATTTGCCTTGATAGATTTTGGAAAATAGGGATTTTAAGCGTTCATCTGTGAAACCCAGAACCATTAAGGGCTATGTTACAAAATAGATCTTTTGCAAAGGAACTTGATATTTATTTAATTCCCTATCGTGTATGTGTGGGGGGTTAAATTAGAAACCCGTTCACGTATGTGTTGGTCATTGTATAAACTGTCCAGTTCCCTCCGACATCAGAAAACCGATACTAACCCTTCCTTTTTCTTCTGACATAAACGGAGGAGACGTGTAACCAGAAGACGGAAATAACCGTCTGGACATTTGTATTTTGTTGCCCGAAGGAAAACAAATATTTTATGCAAGGGAAGTTAACGGTGGTGTATTTATTTGGAGGTGGAGAATTTATTAAAAAAAAAAAATAAACCGAATATCAGTTGAAAACACCATTAATGCTTAAACTTTGTCACTTTACAGATAAGTTCTTAAATTTCTTTTTAAAAAGTCGAATGAAGGAAAAAATATGAAAAATGCATTTGAATATATTTCCATGTAAAATAACAATTTTATCACCAGATATTCTTTTATAGATACACTTTATTTTTGCATCACAGAAAATAGAAATTTGTTGGAACAGGTTGGAGAGAAATAAATGAACTAATTTCTGTCTGAATTTCTGAGATGATCAGTTATATTTACACTGTTTACATGCAAGCGATCGTCCTTATCTTTGTTGTTGCCACGACGTTTCGGACATTGTCCTCTCCAACTTTCATCATGGGTATATCGATCTGAGTTACCTATAATGAAAACTGAACCCTTTATTTAACCTCAAGCGTAGACTGTTCTCGTTACACTGCTCATGTTTAGGGATATACAGCTGAGGAAGGCCAGGTAGCACAACGGTCGAAACGTGATAACAACAGCAAAGATGAGGACAATAGTCCAAATATAAATACAGTGGAAATGAAGTAAGCCTTTAACTAAAAAAAATCGTAAAACTATGAAACATGGCCATACAATAAAAGAATATTTAAGAATCGGTTTTAACGATCCAGTTGTTAAGGTAGGAACATCATTTTTTTAGCGCCCTTATGACAAAAGGTGTGGGATCGTTTCACATCTGACAATCTAATAGGATTCAGTGTTCAAGTCCGGATAAAAGTCAAAGTTTCAAACACTGATTTTCAAGGCAAGCACACCACCTCCATTTGAAAACAATCTTCCTTTACCTGTATTTATCCTTGTGTTATATAACCTAAACTAAATAACAATAATTTAGTCAATAGCCATCTCAGTTATATTGAATGACAACGCATTCAGGCTTCCTTGCCTTTTCGGCATTTCTCTTTACGTCACTTCACTTTTATGCAAAAAATAAAAAATTATTCGGTCATACTTTCCCCCGCTATACGAATAGGCGCAAAACGAAGAAGCAATTATTATTCATTTATATGAGAAAAATTGTTGAGCATACGCCGATCTCAAACTAGCCTGTCTGCCTGACACGATTTCGAAAATCAAGGTTCATCTATTGTGAAAAGCTCGAAATCTGCCTTCGTATTTTTCTATTATTCATCTTTTTTATGTTTATTTATTTTTGAATCCCTGAAAACACCCTTAAAATCTGTTTACAATCTACGAGCCCTTGCAAATTTCAAGGCATACTTATTGTAGCAGTCAAGTGAATTAATGGTAATTGTTTATTTTTAAGTCATCTCGGTTTACACAAGGTTTAATAGAAACGCTTTCCTTTCTGTATTTTGTTCTGATGTTCTCACAAAGGTAAATAAATGCGACAACAGTTGAAAGAAAAAATCTCTAGAAAAGCAGGTGGTGGTGGGTTTTGGGGAAGGGGAGAGGGGTACACAAGATTAAATGTAAAAATTTCTCGAGCAAGCTAACTTTCTGTACACATATACGTTGAAAAAAATAACACCAAAAAACTGCGTCGAACGACAAAAATGATTTAAGACATTTTTCAGAAGCTATCGAACATGAAGCATGACAAAGTTTCTTTTAAATTCTGAGATTGGTGAAAGACTAAGAGTCTGATGAGTTAGAGGTTTTTTTTTTTTTTTAGATTTCCGTTAAAAAAAAAAAAAAAAAAAAAAAAAGAAGTCATATTTGAAGGTCTTGGAAGTTCCAAACAAGTCAACTCAGGTATAAAAAAATCATTTCTTTGCTTTTTTTTTTCTTCCCTCGTCCTCCCCACCCCAAACATTTATCCTTAATGTTAAGAATTCTTCGATTTGATTTGTTTGTTTAACGACATATCAACTCCTTGTGCGTCTTTAATGTCAAAATTTTATTTTCTTGGAATCATTGAAGTAATAAACATGATATATGTTATTCTGCTTTCACAGTTGAGTACATGGTAAATGATGCTCAGCGTTTGTGCATATACAGGTTTGAAGAAAAATATACGGATATGTCGGATCTATATCCATATATTTGCTTACATATACAGGTTTGTAAGATCGTAATTACGAGAGGCGGTGATGTTTTATGTTGCAGTTTTGTTGAAGTTGTATTCGGAAAAAGGTTAACACTTTGTTTTTAAATATGCTTAAAATCATTTAATTACCAGTTACTTACCATCGCCTGAAGAAGTACAATCATAGTATTGAAACATGAAATCTTTTGTGTAGCGATTTTAACATCTTTTTATTATAATCTCTTAATAAAAATATAATAATAATATATTGCTCTACTTTGTATTAAGCATTTTTTAAAAACGTAAATGCTACGAACAGTGTAATTATACTCCATCTGCTCTTTCTCTCATTTGGATATATATATATATATATATATATATATTAGTCGGATCATGCCGAGTAGAGGCATTTTTACTCATGACTAAGTTTTGCTAGTTTCTGTGGAAATTAAACAATAAAATTACCAAGAAATACAAAATCTACTGTAAATGCATTTACATTTAGCCAATTTTTAAAGCTGTCGGCGTCATCATTCAATTTAAATTCATTTTTTCCACAGATTCAAACTCGTCTGCATCAAGAGTGTCTTGCAAAGCGATCTGGATATTTACACGTCTAGAAATGATTAACATCGAATTTTGGTTACAGATATCTACTCAGGAAAAAAATTAAAAATTCACTAATTTTGAAGCACACAACCACTAAATGGAAGTCAGTATGTTATACAGATTCATTTAAAGCATACAATTGTTAGTCCTATTCACTGCCACTATAGATTTTCCAAGCGTAGCGTAGATGCGGCACAAGGCCGAAAGTAGAGGGCACCCAGTGAGAATCGAACTCACTACTCAGTCGTAATTGTTCTAGCGAGACAAGCTTGCTAAGCATTACACCGCCTCGAAGTGACCTATTCACTGCCGCTCAATGGAAGTCACTATGTTAACCAAGTTGATTCAATAGTATATAACTTCTCTTTGGTTAGTCGAATTCCAGTTGATCTTATTAGACTCGCATGTAAACAAATGCACGTGTTTGGCCAGCTACTTTTGAGTTGATTAATTTGTTTCAGATTTGTATTACAGCAGAAATATGTATTTCTTGGGGTAAAGGGGTTGACAGAGAACATCTCCCTTCAGGCTGTTTTTAAAGTCAGTATTAGCCTTCCCTTAGACTGTACAATCAAGACTAGTCAGTCCAGTCTTTTCTAATATCTAAACCATCGAGGAAGAATGTCAATTATACAACTCTAAAATATCAATTCCAAATCAAAACATTGACAGGCATTCATATTTTATTGAGCTCGCTCTGTATTAGGTCAAACGGTTTGAACCAACGCAAAGGACAAATCATGGACAAGGAAACAAGTGAAAAAAAATGTTTTGTGTGCATTTTTCCAACCCTTCAAAACTGGACATGAAAAATCCCCATTCTAACAACCTTATCTACTCAGATGTGCTCTTACAATTACTACATGCACAGTTGATCGTAATTGTTTTTGGCAGTAGAATAAATGCCTTGGAATCAAAATGTAAGACTCAAAGAACAAAGAAACAAGAGAAGCCATAGCATCTGTTATGTTCAATCGATTGGAAGATAAAAATGGTGGCGAACTAGTGGAATTAATATTGTCAGTATTCAGTAAACATTCAAGCACAAAAGGTATACACAAAATTGTATATCTGCATGAGTGTGTGATGGAAAGTTCTTAGACAGACCAAAAAGATCTTCAAAAGAAAAAAAAATATAGTTTTTGGTGATGTACGCAGATTTTGGGAAGTGAGTAATGCTGAGAACTTTTTGAACAAACCAAATGATACCCTAAATTTCAAGGAACTTTAAAAAATAGTTTTCTCAAAGAAAGAAAAAAATTAACAGTAAGTTAGGTTTTTTGTTTTTTTTTTTCTTTTTTTGGTGGAATTGTCTTAACAGGTGCGTGAAATACCCGTCAATGCTCAGGAGTTTGACAGATAAGCAGTTGAACTGATCTGTTATAATTCTCCAAAGTTTGCACCTTGTTTGGTAGATTTTTTTGTTGTTAATAAAATAAACCTTTTTTTTTTTTCTTTTTTAAGTGTTAGTGTCTGTCTTTAGTTTTTAAAAAAAGTGTTGTTAACGTTTGCCCACAGAATAGTTATTGCACATAGATGAGATTTTATGCGCATAAAAGATTTCAAATTGAAAACTATTTACTATGCTACAAATGAACAAAAGGTTTCTGGTGTTTTTTTTATTTTAATTTGTTTTAATCAAGTTAAATTTTAATTGATTAAATGTCACATCATATAAAATTGATTCGATTATGTTTTTAGGTACTAAGCTTTTGGATATTAGATAATTTTTAATTAAGAAATATTTGAGATTGGAATTCAGGTTTGATTATAATTGAAATACTTGGTTTCTTAATACAATTATCTGAAAATTTGACAGGAGTCATCGGCGTTAGTTTACAAAGAATCGTGTTCTGTTTGTCATTGGGCTTCTTCAAATGCACAAACCCAAAGATGGGAAAGGGCATAAAATTATTTACTTTTACTTAGCAAGAAAAAAAAAAGCAATTTCCAATCCCATTTTTAACTATATAAAATAGTGTAAAGTCATAGGGTTCACCTTTGCTTTCATAGTTCTTTATAAGAAACCAGTTTCGCAAGGGAGATAACTATATTAATAGCTTTTTATCAAACAGTTTCCATTATTTATTTACAAATAACTTTCAATATTACAATGTGTGGATACTGCAACAGATATTGGTACAAGAAAGTGAAATGGATAATTTGAATTGAAATTCCAGGTAAGACTTGTGTTCATATCTGCATTAATTTCCTTGGGAAAGGCATGAATCTGTCGATTCTCCCCCAGCTATGGGTTAAATAGAAGAACGGACTTGATTCTCTGGCAGCGTTGAATTCAGAGTTTTCTTCTGAAACGAATTTCGATCAAAAGACTCTGAATTTAAAACCAACAAGAAACCACTATTTTTCACTGGAAATCATGGCAACAATAAAAAAGCAGTTTATGGAGGTTCATGGTCCTTTACATCCTGAAGGGTCATGTCATTTAAAAAAAAAAAAAATTAGAATCTACCAATTTCATCATCCAACAGGAAATACAGGGCATTGGATTCGATGTTGCATAGTTGATGACTAAAATGACCTCCAGTCTAATTTATAATGACACTTAACTCCTGGCCTTTTAAATGCTATAATAATAATGAATTCTATAAATACAAAAGCAACTCAACATCAGTGGCCGTTTAACTCAATGGCCACTGATATCAACCTGTTAAAAAGAATGGAACAGACCAACAAAACAGAACCACCTGCAATAAATGTGTCACACGCATTGACAAGACGCAACCACCTGCATTACACACACACACACACACACAGATAAGATGGAATCATCAAGTAGTGATATTGCTGGAAAGAGTCAATACAATCAGAGTATATTTGCTAAAATGTACATTTGATGAAAGAAGGCTGTAGAATTGTGCAGTCAAAATGTTGTACTAACAACAAGAAAATATAGAAGGAAAATAATAATGTCAATCGTGCAAACATTATTTTATAAATTCTTCACGTTACCAGAAGATTTATTTGTCACTGTTGTAATTAGAGAAATACGAGGGTTTGCATTGGTCATGTTCTCAATATATTGCTTTTTAATGTTCGTTATCGACAAGAATATTTTTAGACACGTTTTTATTGCTTACATGCAAGACGGATTTAGAAAGAGAGAGATAGACGGATGAATTGAACTGGAAATTGGTTTGAACTCCTGAAGCCAAGCAGTCAATGCTAGACACTCTACCTAAACACTTAACTGGCAAATATCAAATTAATGAAAACTGACAAGGGACACAAAAATCTCCAAGTATTGTAGGATTCCTGTCAGGTCAGTTCCAAGAATCACTCAGACATTGATTGGAGAAATTGCAACATTGGTGCAAGCCGCAGTGAATAAGAACACCAATTTTAAACAATGACAAAATGAGAAATAATAGTTTAGTAAAGTCTGAATTTTTATCTGCAATGAATTATTTTTCAAGTGAGGCACAAGGAAGGTAAAAAAAAAATGTCTGAATTGCTATTAAATATAAATTTCATTCCTATAAAAAGATTGGTAAGAA
>OZ010574.1:2425937-2435937 GCA_963932145.1 Acanthosepion lycidas | reverse complement strand
AAAAAAATTAGGCCGCAGAAAGTTTTCTTTAAAAATAACGAGGTAAATAATTTGTTCACTTAAATGTAAATTATTTCACTTTTCTCCTTCCGTAGAACAAATTAGACTCATGGAATTCGTAAATATGTCATTCATCACCTGTCAAGAGACGCGAAAGTTTATGACCTGCTTTGTTTTATTTTCAAATTACATCTTTTTGGCACAAAAGCTAAGTTAAGTTTGGTTCAAAATATTTTAAATAAACATAATTTCTGATTTTCTTAAAATAAGTTTTGAAAAAATGATAATTGATATTTAAAAGAATTTCAAAATGAGATTACCAGTTTTTTTGTTTTTTTTTAAATGGAAAAAGATGGTCAATTTTGCTGACTCAAAAAAACTAGATTTTTAACGAAAATTTCGGACGTGCTAGGAACGATTAAAAAATGGAAAAAATACCCCAAAAATACTTTGATATTTCCTCTTAATAACAAACATTTAGACGATAAAATTTTGTTTTCGTCAAGTTTGGCGTCTTTTTCATCATGCTATACTCTTTTTTTAGCGATCTCGTGGAGGTACCTATGTGAACAGTATGGGATTTGACATATGTATGTAGATGTGTGCTGTTGTCTACATACATACGCAGAGATTCCTGATCAATGCTTTTTTTTTTTTTTTTTTTTTTGCAAAATAATATTGAAATTATGCTATTGTTTTTTCTTTTCTGAGAAAAGAACACTGTTTTGTTTTGTTTATTTTGATTTACGGCATATCAACCTTAATGGGTTATTTAATACCGACAAAATTTTTAGGATAGATTCATAAGAATAGAGTATGTATTCTTTGGTTTAGAATTTAGATTGATTTCGTTTATTTTGATTTACGGCATATCAACCTCAATGGGTTATTTAATGCTGACAGAAATTTTTATTGCTGGTAAAAATATTTTTTTAAAATGTATTGCTGGTAATAATTAACTATTTGCCCATAGCTGGGATCCTAACAGGTGCTACCACCCCGGGTCAGGGTGGACCTTGGAACACCAGATTAAGAGGTGGTTCCACACTCCTCAAAACCTCCTGATCAGAGGCCTTGATGCTGGACGTAGTTTAACGTCTTACCCAGGACAGAAAACTCACCACGGATGAAAAGTGCCACCCAGGACTTACCGTGCCCTCCTCACCCCCTAGCTATGCCACTGAGTACAGAGTCTGAAACGAGTATGCCAAAAAGTACAAAAAGTACAAAAACACTAAGGACTTTTCTTGTAAGCACCTACACCCCACTCTCCAGCAAGCAAATATCCATAATTTTAAATCTTAAAAACTAAATAAAGTTTAACTTTCTTGATGACTAAAATCATCAATCAGTCATGTTAGTTTGAGGTCAAAGTTTAATGGGAATTTGATTTTGGAAATTCAAGTATTTCAATTTTTCTCCCAAATGATCAGTCTTGTACCTTCTTTTAGTTGGGTTCCGGATCAGTTACCTTGCCAAAAGAAGAGGCAAATGTTGTCAAAAGTTTGAAATAAGAAAAATAATTAGTAATATAAGATAATTTCCTTTCACAGATAAAAATTTTTTCTAACAAGCAGGAATTTAGATTTTATTTGACCCTCTCATTTAGGGAAAACAAATTTGTATAATTGATGAAGAAGAAAAACACATTGAAGTATTTTTTCTGATAAAGAAAATGGAAGTCTTTTTCTGTATTTTTTATTTATTTTTAGGCTTCCATATTTTAAATTTGTGTTTTTGTTTTTTTTTTCTTTCTTTGGCTTCCATACTTTACATTGAAACATTATTGTTCGATGAGGATAAACAAGATGCAGATACTATAGCAGGAAATTCATTGGATTAGATTTTAAATAAAAAGTCAAATAGAATCAAGAAAAATTCCATTATCTAGAGTTTCAATAATTAATAAAAAATTTATAATTGAAAATGTGCATCCGACGTGCTGAGAATGAAGATCTTCCTAAAAATAATATCTTGCAAGTGAATTATGCCAAAGAAAAATCAGTCAAAATAATTTTTCTCATCAATGAAATCACAGGACTGTGTGTCAAGGCTTCATGTTAGAATGGGAGAAAAGAAAATTGGTCAAATGTTGACACTTAATATACAAGGCCTTAACAGGAATGGAATTTAATATCAAAGTTTGAGAGAAGAACTAATGTCACAACATACACTTAAAGAAAGCTAAAATCATAAAATCATATCAATTGAAACTGCATTTTAATAAAGAAAAAAAAAAAAAAAAAAAAAAAAAAAAGGCAAAAATAAAATACCAGTCAGAATAATTTGTGGAAGAACGACAAAGACTCATCTTAGAATTTGGAATAACACTATGAAGGCTGAAGAACATATTGGCTGAAACTAATTAAAACATCAAGGATCAGGATAGTAGTTCAAATAACATTTGGAGTCATGACAAGTCTATCTTTTTTTTTTTTCTAATTAGTCTTTCAGTAATTTTTGTTAATTAAGCAACAAGATTTTCAAAATGTCAGCTTCAAACCAAATGTCTAAGTCATTTGCAACATTTTTCCTTTTTCATTCTCTCTCTCATTCTCTCACTCATTCTCTCACTCCTCTTTTCACGCTTTCATACTCCCTTCCCCCCCCCTTCTCTTTAACTTTTTTTAAAATCTCTTTTTCAGTCTCCCCATTCTTCATTTCTCATTATTTTTATTAAGAGTTTCCTTCCTCACCACCTTCTCCTTCCTTTATATTTTTTTTTCTTTGAATTGATGGATAAATGCCATTAGTCTATTTAATTGAGATTAAACTGAATCCAGCAGCAGGTCCTTACAAACATCATCATCATCATCACCATCATTCGCAAGACAAGTGTTATTCATGTTTACAAGGGCAATCAATAATGGTGTACAACAGATAAAAAATTATTGATTTAAAACAAAGACAATACAACTATGAACACAGTTATCATAGTGTTTGTTGCCATGACAACATGGCAAATATGAAAATGCAGTACATTTTGTCTTGTTTTAATTGTGAGAATACAAATGGAAAAGCCTTACTCCCAATAGTAAATGAATGAAGATGCTGAAAAAATCAGAATGACGTAAATGTGGGTGTGGTCATATTGCACACGTGTTGAATAAATAATACATACAATAAATAAACACCAAAGTTTCAAAAGAAAATAATTGTTTGAGGTTTATGTTTAAATAATATTGAAAATGCCCTTTCAAAGCATGCCATTTTCAAGAGACCGAGTTGCAAACATTACATTAATCATTCTCTTGGGTCTTAGGAAGCTTTGCCTAAGGTCTTCCCAGAAGATAACAACAAACCATCTTAAATCTGTTGAAGGCACTCAACATTCAATACTACCTCTTTGTTAAATCCAACAGTTTAGAAATTTTTCCTCACAATAAGGACTTTGAGATCACAATAAAATCTGAGAGTTGCTAAAACTAGAACTTTCTTTCAAATATTAAAAAAATGATCTTCAGAGCATGGAACATGTTGGCGTACATTGAGACAGGAGGAAACTTGTGAACATATTTATATCACGGTAAAGGTAATGAATATACATTCGTAAAGAAGCAATAAAATTACTGCTAGGACCATCAGAAGTGAGATGTATTTTCAGACAACATTTCCATCCTAATAATAGTAGCTTGTCACATGTAATAACATTTTTAATCTTTCTCCTTTGATAACAAGAAACAAAATGAACAAACATCCATAAAAAATTCTTAAAGAAAATGAATAAAATATTTCTGAAAAATATTCACATAATTTTTATATAAAATTTAAATCAAATTTAAATGGCCTAATTCTCTACCAGATACTCAGGAAGTCATGATTGGTCATTTGATTGATTGTTGACTACTTTTGTCTATCGGTATATAAACATCTATATGGGCACATGGCCGAGTGGTTAGAATGTTCACATTTTGATCATGAGATCCAGATTCAAATCTCAATACGGTTGCTTTGTCAAGAAGGAGACTTCCTGAAGTTATCACGCTGGAGAGGTCAATCCCAGCATGCAACACTTTTGGAAAGTGCCTGAAAACATACCATGGTTTGACCCAAGTCTTTTGAATGAAATTGGGTAGACAGAACCCTTGGGGGCCATCGATAGCTGTGCTAGCACAAAGACACAAGTCATCATGGCTGAGGGCTTGGGTTCAAGTTGTTGATCATGCTAGATAACATGCTCTTTCCCAGAAACTGTAACTAAGGTCTGCTCAGCATAGTTGCAGTATAAACCACGGGTGGGCTCTGTGGGTGTTGAATAAACACAACTGCAACTGAGCAAGTGTCCACAATAGGGATTGGCTAGCCATCCTAGTAGATGGCTATCCTCAAATATGAGCGACTAGCTATACATATAAACCTCTATGGGTTATTTAAAGCTAAAAATCTAAATATTTTGTATGCAATTTTGGAGGAGAGTTAATGATTTAGTGATACAAGTCTTACTCATTAACCCATAACTGGAGGGGAGAAGAGGTAGGTTCATACCTTTCCCAAAAGTAATTGCATGTTATATGCCAATATAACAAACATAACTGGAATTGGAACTTGGTTATCCAGTTAACAATTCCGAGCTATTATCAATTACAACCAATGCAAATCCAAGCTTACAGAAGCTGATATTCCCAAGTGGTCACCCATCTAAGTACTGACCAGGCTTGATGTTGTTCAACTTCTAATTATATGGGAACCTGTATTTCAATGTGACATAGCTACAAGCATTGGTCATTTAAGTTTCTTGTCAGTATCTATCTTTCTATTGGTTGAAGGTCTCGTCATACATTCTACAGGTAACTGTCTCATTCTCAAGAAACTCTCGTACTTTCTGGTTTATTTATCAACTCTTAATGCACCAGGGGCAACAGACTTTGAGAGCCAGTCTTCTTTAATTATATTGTACCAAAGAATAGACTTCATGACATTGAATCTGTCTGATTAAAATGTGTGAAAAGAGAGAGACTCCGTGAATTTCTCTATTCAGCTAAGGACAGGAAATGTAGGCTTGAGGAATTGGAAATTACATTGTTTTGTCTTCATGTTTTGTTTTGATTGAAGAAAGAAAACAAAAGAAATAAAACAGATTAGTGTGAAATGATCAGAAAGGCTGATGCATTCTGGGATATGTTAAGATAAAACCTGATCAAAGAAAAAGAGGAATTTCTTTGTTCCTTCAAGAAACACTTGTTTTTTCTTTTTTTTTTATCAACTGTTGTCAAGTCTTGTATCCAAATTTCATTTGATTGAATTGTCCTTGCCATCAGTTTTGGTGTGTTTTTCATTTTCTTTGATTTTAAGATGGCAGAAAATGATAATCAAGCTGCAAAGGGATTTTTTTTTTTATCTTCATGACATTTTCTGTATAGAATACGGTAACTCTTCAATAAACAATTGTGATGTGTGCATTTCCTACACACACATTATATATATATATATTATATATATATATATATATATATATATATATATATATTTCAAAAACTGTAACAAACATGTTACAAGTAATGGTGTTGAAAAGATTCAACACCATCACTTGATAAGACATCAGAAGTGTTGAAACAAGATGGCTATTTTTGTAGTGATTTTATAACATATTTGTTATAATCTTTGAATAAATAATTATATTTGCTCTACTCTGTATTCTTTTAAGAATAGTATTTTGGGTCATTGGAATTTATTCTGTATACACCAATCCTATACTTGTGTGTGTGTGTGTATATATATATATATATATATATATATATATATTATGCACACACACTTCATTGTGTATCAGTGACAGATAAATCATAAGTTATCCACGCTAATTAGCTAGAAAAGAAATGGTCTTTTGCATGGTGGAGAGAACTTATCCCAGATTTGTACTCTATATACTAATATATATATATATATATATATATATATATATATATATATGTGTGTGTGTGTGTGCATGTGACTAACAAAAAGCTGGTGTTGGTATGTTTATCTATATATTTTTGTGAGATTTCTTTGTAAAATTATTTCAAATATATGAAAGGGCATTTCTTAAATGTTTCATTAAAATCTGACAATTATTTCCTTTTTCCAAGAATTTACAAATCTGAGTTTTTCACCACAAAAAAAAAAAAAAAAAAAAAAAAAAAAAAAAAAGACGCTAAAATTTCCCTTTACTAATCTTTAGTCCCCCCCCCCCACACACACACACACTGACACAAGAATAACAAAATTTTTAAACCAAAATTTCAAGAATTCTCGAAAGGATCAAAAAATATAATTTAATCATTGAAATTCCTTTGATCTTTCTTAATAACAAAGATTGTGATGATAAAACTGCTTTTATTAAGTTTGGGGAATTTTTTAATTATATATAATCATAAAATATAGTTTTAAGGCAAAAAAATGAACATTGTTGACTCTGGATGTTGACTTCAGTTTGTTTAAATTGTGTTCTAGCATGAAACACTGTTACCTCTGTTTGTTGACTTCAATGTCCACTCACTCACTCTCTCTCTATATATATATATATATATATATATATATATATATATATATATATAAAGAAATAGCTTTAAGGTGTGCTATATTTATGACAAAGTGCTCAATATCATAGATAGAGTGTATAAAAATATAAAAGTGAACATTAAAGTCAACCCTCAAAAGGTGACAGGCTGTTTCATGCTAGATGCAATTGTGTGGCCTGACAATTGTGTCTAGCATGAAAAGAGAGATATCAATATACTTGTTACTGGGCTGAGAAGCAATCAGACAGAGAGAGGACATAGGGAGACAAAATCAGAGTGATGGATTGGAGGGGGAGTCCTCACAGATAAAAGTAGTAGGCAGTTGTTTGCAGTGAGGGGTTAAATAATGACTTGTGACCTAATGATCTGTTGAGGACATTTCAGTATTTGTAAGAGAGTTATAAAAAAAAAAAGGTGAAAGTCCTTCTCAGCATGGCCATGGGTTGAAAAGTACAGAGTGCAGCCTTGAAACATTTGTAAGTAAATTTGTGAAATTTACATGAGTCCTGCTAGTTATATATTAAATGTAACATGCAGTAGAATTATACTCCATCTGTTTTCAGTTGCCTGGAGATTATATATATATATATATATATATATATATATATATATATAGCTTCATATAGGTATGGTATGTTTATGGGTTAAAGTGAAGTGATCAATCTCAGGGATAAAGTGTATGTAAATATAAAAGTGGAAATTTAGATCAATGCATATGGCTTTACAATTACATATAAGCATGAAAGACTGTCACCTCTAAGTGTTGACTTCACTGTCCTATATATATATATATATATAGAGAGAGAGAGAGAGGACAGTGAAGTCAACATGTATATTTCTTCTTTTCTCCTCAGTAATTTTATAGTTGTAAACTTAATAGCAATTAAATTTTGATTTTGAAATTAGCAGTTTTTAATTTTAATATTAAATTTTATCATATCATTTAGTAATTATTGGTTAGAATAAATTCTTTTTAATACTATCCATATTTTAAGCATCTGAATAGATATTATAACATGACTTCGTTGTCAAGCTTTTTGAATTTTCCTATACTTGTATTTTGATTGGTCGATCTAGCCTTTGTAACGTTTTCCCCTTGCAAAGGATTGTTAATTAATTTGAAACTTTTAAAACCATTTATTTTACATTCAACGTCATCACTTATATATATTCAAGCAAGTTTTATTCAAAAATAATTTATTAGAAAAATATAATTGAATAAATAATATGCATGTGTGTGTGTGTGTGTGTGTGTATATATATATATTTTAACAGGATGTGATGAATAAATTGCCAATGAAAATAACACTGACATCTCATTTTAACATATATTTACTAAAATTACACAAAAAATATCCTGAAATACAAGAGTAAAGGAATTCAACAAAAATTGCCATTGGCTTCTACCATGGACTCCAGACAACTTTGGAATCTCTTGCAACACTTTGACAGTCTCCTTGTTTAAGTTGGTGAAGGCTACCATAATCCTTGCCTTCAGTTCATCATTGGTATTACAAGGAGTTTTGTTGGTATCACGTTCAGCTGTGCCCCACACATAATAATCAAGGAGGATGCATTAAAATTCTAATTCAAAATGTTAAATTTGATTAGAAACAAAAGAAAAGTCAATAAGTAACTAGAGATTTTATGTTGGTTTTGTACGATTAAATTGTTGCAGGCAACAAAGTCAAATGTGAAAATTTAAATAAATTGCCAATCAAGAAAAACAAAAGGTGATTTATGGCATCAGAGATTGTGGAACCAAAGACAAATTTAGATAAAGAGAGAGAGAGAGAGAGAAAAAGTTATTTCATTTATTTTAAGTATTTACTATAGAGTTTGTTCCATCAATATCATCCTATAAGCTGGGAAGAATCATTTTTCATCACATAATGCATTTGTAAACCACATCTCTTAATGCCAATTGATTAGAGACCCGCATAAAAGTTGGTTTAACTGGGTGTTGTTATTTTCTTACCACCTATACCCCCCACCATCACCCACCAGTGAAGCAGACATGTTAACTGATTGCAAATCTCATAGGGGAGAACATGAAGAATGAGTTGGCAATTTCTCACAAGAACCCAATGTCTGTTTTTGCTTAACTTTTTATTTTATATTTGTACGAAAAGGGCCATCATCGTGTCCTTTTCAGCTGCTCTTTTTTTTGAGGGGGGGTGCTCCTTTCATTTCCACCCCCTTTCTTAGTTTCTGGCTTTTTTTTTTTTTTTTGGTTAAGGTGGGGGCATCATCTCTGTCCTTTACTGTTATTATAGTTTCTTGCTATGTATTTCCATCTGTGCTTGTGTAGTTGAATGCAGAGCCCCTAGATATATCTCCTACCTATCTTATGTCCTCTTAGGTGAAAAAGGAAACTCCAAAATCTTTATAAAAAAAAAAAAAAAAAAAAAATTGAAAAAAAAAAAAAAAAAAAACTGAACATTATCTTCAATTAAGGAACCATGATTTTCATTCAAGAAATAAAACTTAATTATTTGCAATCAGAATTTTTGCTTGTTACTAAATGTAATATTGCCAGTTGTAAATTGCTGAAAGTGCTTGATCAACAAGTTTAAGACAATATTTACATTCGTTAATGTTTACTTTTATCAAAAGAATTATCAAAAACCAAAATCACCAAGATAAATGGTGGTAAATAATCCTGATAAATAACCATTTTTATTATTTAATACAATGGAAATTTCTCTCTCATTAATGCAGCCTGGTCTCCCATTATGATAACCAGAGACATTAACTGACACAAATAAGTGAACACGCCTCATATTATCATAAAAAAAAAAGAATATCTCATTGGTAACTTGCAAAGATCAGACTAAAACAAAATAGATAAAAATAAAACCGTTTAAAAATCTACAATAAAAGAAAAAAATTATAATTTTGCTTGTTCCTCTGTTAGCAAATTCATTATGTTCAGCCATTGCTGTAGATAAATAATGAACCATTTTATGAGAAGAAAAAGATATTCTCAGAGACACTGATTGTTTTTAGTGAGAAAAAGAAAGCAAAGAGAAGATAGAGGAGGTGATAATGCTCTCATGTGTTTCACATCTGCTTCAATGAAATGGAAAACCTTATCGATTTTGAGTCTTTAATTATACCCTCTTACTTCTTTAAATAATAACCTGTATTCATACTTAGGATTGTTATAATATTTTGTTAAAGTTGTTAAGCTCAAATATTTAACAGCACAATCAGGTCATTTTGATAAGTATTTTATATTCATGGAACTCAGAAGGAGATTATTAACTTAAAAATTAGGATTCCTCTGAAAGCTCAAATAAAACCATGAAATTGTCACATGTTCTGCAAATCTTTTCTAAATTTGCAATAACAATGCAATTAACAAATCAGTTTCTTACAGTTAGCTGGTTGGCAAACAGAAAACAGTGACAGACATTTTATTTTTTATTCACCTTTTTTTTCTAAGTTCATGATTCAATTTCTAAAATATAAACATTCATTTTCTGTATTTTGCAAGGAAG
>OZ010574.1:2265937-2420937 GCA_963932145.1 Acanthosepion lycidas | reverse complement strand
AGAGATATGCCGCGATGATTATCACAGACATTTCGAAGACCTTTGTTTTTGTAAAGGTGAAGGATGGAGGCATCCTTGAAGTCTTGGAGAACCTTCCCAGTTATCCAAATGGCAACAAAAAGAGCATGCAACTTTTTAGCCAACTTCTGGCCACCATTCTTAAACACTTCCGGTGGTATAGCATCGTTGCCAAGTGCCTTACCCATGGCTATCTGTTTTATAGCGTCAAAGACTTCTTGTAGAGTCAGCAGCTCAGACAATTCTGTTTTTTCAGGAAACTGATGAATTGACCCAATAACATCGTCATCCGTAACAGAGGAAGTGTTTAATACTGTCTCAAAATGTTCTTTCCAGCGGTTTAAAATATCACTTCTATCAGTCAATAAGGTTCCATCTTCTGCGGAAATAGGCGAAGCTCCAGATTGTTGAGGAGCAAAAACTTTCTTGATTCCCTCATAAAAGGCCTTTGTGTCTTTCCTCTTGAATGCTGCTTGAATAGATTCTGCATGATCAGCCCACCATTTCTCTTTCATCTGTCGCAGTACTTTTTGCACTTGTGCTTTACAGGTCTTGTAAGTCTTCTTTTTCATTGCAGAATTTTTGTCATCAATCCATGCCTTGTGGGCCCGGTGCATTTTCTGGATTTGATCTTGCGCTTCAACATTCTGATCGTCGAACCAATCTTGATGCTTACGTATTGGCAAGCCTAACACTTCCAATGCAGTGGCGTGTGTTGCATCGCGTAGGGCTTTCCAGGATTTTTCAATGTCATCATTCACTTCCACATTCTCTAGGTTTTCATCCAGCTTGTCGGATAATGCTATCTGTACTTCAGGATTCTTTAATGGCTTAACGTTAATACGTCTAGGGAAGTTAATTTCTGAATTCGCCGGCGATGAAGACAGAGAAGTTTTGCTGCACAGCAGGGCATGGTCAGATAGGTAACAACTGGTATGAAAGGCGCACGTTATCATGAAGTCGCGAACATCTCGTTTCTTTGTGATAACAATCATATGCCAGTTATTTGAATGGGGGTGCATCCAAGTAGTTTTGTGGCATTTCTTCTGTTGAAATACTGTGTTAGTGATAGTGAGATTAAGCTCCCTGCATAAGGAAAAGAGACGGAGACCATTATCATTCATTTTCCCAACTCCATGATGTCCCAAAACCCCTCTCTACGTTTGGGAATCAGCACCAACCCTTGCATTAAAATTCCCCATCAGAATGAGCTTATCATTGTGGCGAATGCCACCGATCACTTCCTGTAACTGCTGATAAAAGTCGTCTTTCTCTTGATCGGGTCTACTCATTGTTGGTGCATAGCAACTTACAAGTGTTACACACGTCTCAAGCTCTAACTCAAGGGTTAGAGTCATGATACGATCTGACAGACCTTTGGTCAGGGACTGCAATGAACGCACAAGTTCTGATTTCACAGCAAAGCCTACTCCAGAGAGACGTGGCTCATCTGGACCTTTACCACTTGTGAAGAAAACGTAACCACCCTTCTCTTTCTTGAAATGAGCGATTCCAGAGAGACGAGTTTCACCAAGTTCTGCAATATCAATGTTGTACTTTGAAAGTTCAAAAGACACTAGAGCTGTTTTGCATTTAGGCGCATCGTCATTGTCCTGGGGGATGCGAACATTCCAAGACCCAGAAAGAAATTTCTTCATTGATTTGATTGTTTTAACTGCAATACTGGATACCCAGACAGCTGCAGTTAGCTGCCAAGATGAATATGTGAGCAAGCAATGTTTAGGGCTCCTTTTATCGCCCCTTCCCCGGCATGGGGAAAGCAGTGCTGTCCCTGAAAAGGGCTGCTTTGTCATCGAAGGAGGACACGAACTGCACAATTGCTCACATGTTTGTGCAGAACGGCCATCACCCATCGACCGCCACCGTGTAGATATCCAGCTAAGGACTCCCAGTGATATCCTTCACCTGTCCCCGTCGCCTTCAATCAAGTGGTCTCCTTGCATGTAGGACTACGTAAAACTAAGATTTAATCTTGTCAGAATACCCACACAAAAGGTTTGATTTAAGTGGTGAAAGCCCGTGTACAACCATCCACACTTTTTGGAGCGGCTGATAACAAATTCGGTGCAAAAATTTGCCACAGAATAGGTGAACAACAGTCCTCAGGTTTTGAATCAGAGTTTTCCTTCTCCTAGATGCATGCCTTAACAAAGGCTAAGGGTGCATCACTACTAGTGGTTTAAACGTGCCCCGAGACACCAACCTGGGTATTTCCATGTCCCGCCACGAAGTGATATATATATATATATATATATATAGATAATGTTAGTGGTCTATATATTTGCTCAGAAAGATGACAGGTCTCTCTTTTCAAGAGAAATGTTGCAGTATAACCAATAAATGCTGATGTCTTCATTATTATCATCATCATCATCATCATCAACACTTCTCCACATATATAAAACAACAAACACTTAGCCAAAGACCAATGTTCCATGCAAATACTCTTGTCCTTTGTAGCTGTATCTCTTTATTATTGTAATACACAATTACAAATCTTGGAAGCCCTTTACAAAAAAAGAAAAATATAGCCCACAACAAAATGTTTCAAATCAGCACACTCCTGTGTCAAACAGTCTTTATAGATGATGCTAAATTCTATTTCACCATCAGCATATGAAGCCTACTTTCATTTTAAATTTTAAACTGACAACTACACGTAATGACTTAGGAGGCTGCAGACCAAAATGGTAACACGAGGCTTGAATTTTCATATTTAACATCATATTTTTATATTTGATCCCTTATTTTGGCAATTACTTTCAGCCAATGTGTGCCTTCAACCAAAACATGAATCCATACACTATTGTTCTTTCCATGGCACATGTTCAAAGGAGCTAAATTCTTTAATTCCACCTACAGAGTCAACATCTCATTTTTTTTGTATTCCATTGGTAAGGAGAAAGTTCCACTTACACATCTCCACCCAAACACTGTTACTTGGTGGAACAGACTTCCTCAATTACTACGATCTTAACATCTACAAGTCAATGGTGATACATTATCTATTTTACATGTCCTCATAATATGCACTTTTTAGTTCCTCCTCTTAAGCCCTTACCACACCCTCATTCAGTATCCCTCTTCTTTGAGTGGCTCTTTGGCCTTGTACTAGGGAAATAATAATATAATATCATTTGATTTATATATTTGGAACACTTTGTCTATCATCTTGTTAATACCTATCTGCCTAAACCAGTCTACTCAACTATGTATGAAAGTTTGCAAACCACTTTTGACAGGTTCAAACATCCACAGCACTACTTCTATAAACAGTAGATTTTAGTGCTTAAGTAGCAGTTTTACCTTCAAAAGAAGAAGCAAAATATGCCAGAAAGGTTGGTTATTTCTTTTCCTTTCAAATGTGAAAAGTAAAAAGGAAAAAACATGCAAATTTTGAGAAGTTATTAAAAGAGATTCAAAATCAATCTTGAATAAAGTTTGGATCATCTAAATGTTAACATTACATTTTTAGTTTAGTCAAGAGTTAGAATTAAAAATTCTGCATAATAGTGAAACTTTTTTTCCTTTTTTTTTTTTTTTTTGGCTATACCCGACTAAACCATTTTAGATCGGACTTTCAAATTTGGTCTTCATACATAATGGATCTAGAGAAAAGTTTTAATACATTGTGGCAGACTTCACTACATTAATTTAATTTTAGATTAGGAAACAAGGATAAGCAAAAAAAGGATAAGCAAAAGACATTATTACACATAAAATATATATTTAACAAGATGTACAATATCAAACAATGATGTCAAGGAAAGCATGCATTTAAGAAAAAGTTGAATTAGCCAAGAGTTGTCTCTCTTGGCCTGTTATTTTAGTGTTCCAAAGTTCACTGAAAGAATGTTCATGAGAATTTCTTGTAATGATTGTCCTTGAAAGATATTGCTGTGTAAGAAGAGTTTATGTGAGTGTGTACAATGTATGTTCAGAATGTGAGTGGTGTGTGTGTGTGTGAGTAGGAAAGTTGGCACATGGTTTCAACTGTTGTGGATTCATTTTGCAGTTGAATTTCTCACTAATTAGGATTAGAAAACTCTTAAGTGACTGTAGGCTCCAAATTGCTGCGCAGGAAGAATTATTCTTCACATGTAAACGATTTGATTGGTTGGCAGTGACCAATCAGCAAGCAAGCTTTGGGGAGACTTAAGAAAGCTTCTGTGATCTGTTTCTCCCAAAAGTGCACAAAACTGACTACATGAAAATCGAGTGATTACAAAATTGTCGCATTGCTGTGATTTATAAATTGTCTATAATAACGTAGTGGTGATTATTTAACCAGTGAATGCTTGGCATTGTATGTGATTTGTATTTATGTTCGTACGTAATAGATCCGCACAACAAAAAGTGGATACTTGTTTTCATTTATATGGATTTATTTTTCATAGCAACAGTTACCATTTATAAAAGTTAGGTGTAAGGCAATAATTTTCTTATTAATGTCCAAACAAGTGTTTGTACTGAAAATATTTCACAGAATTATTTCCTCAAAATAAGTAAAGTAAGTTTTAACCGAAGTCTATTTGATTGCAAGGTCTTGCAAGTTCACTGAATACATTCCAAAGTTGAAAGAAAAATATTTCAGCAAGTGGATTCTTTTGAATCAGTATTTTAACAAGTTGCCATTTTTACGAATATTTTAAACGAATAGTTATTCAAGATTCTATTTGGTAGTGACTGGTGAAAAAGACAAGTCTTTAGCAAGAAAAAGCAAATACAACAATTCATTTTAGGCTTCCGTACTTAAAAATTCTGAACGGTATCTTTTAGTGAGGACTGATAAAATAGATCTTAATTCTTTTAGCCTGTATCATCTTTCAACTCAAATTATGGCAGCGAATTAGAAATAATAACAAATAATAATGTTATTGTAAGCACCACGATGTCACTTGTCACGGCTGGATCTTTCAGTCGCACTTAATGAGTGCTCTGCCTTCCAAATGTTAATTAGCAATCTACTATACCAGGTGCTTTCCTACACATGGGAGCTGACATGGAAAAAAAAAAAACAAGATAATTCATTAAGACAATGAGATAAAATATTCATGAAACTTTTCCATAATTAATGGAAATATTGAAATCATGAAGTTGCTGGAAATATAAATAAAAGGAAAATTATAAATACTTTTATTTAAAACTCAACATCGAAAAAGGCATTGGTGGGAAGGGATTTTATATCTAGACAGGCCATAAGTTTGTCAGCCATGTTTATTTCCCTTAGTTTTTCAAGTAGGCTGCTAGATATCAAGCAACACTGCGTTAACAATAGCTTAAAACTTGGTGTCCACCGGAAATCAACCAACAAAAACAATCTAATAAATTTCTATTCTCATCATAACAAAATAAAAATCCGGAATAATCATTGAATTCTATTGAAGAGCACTCAAAATTTACAACCCTCAATATTTACATGAAGAGGGGAAATATATTGAAAACACTTTCAATCTTCAATTATTTTATATTAAATGCGAGACACAAGGCCTACAAAATATTCCAAAATAGAAAGACAGCTCCCTCCTGACAAACCCATTAAATCAAAAAATATATTTTCCTGCCAACTATCACAATTACAATTTTAAAGAAACTTACCTAAACTCAACAATTTATTACTACGACATCTGAAAAAATAAAATACTAAAAGTTAACAAAACAATAAGCTAAAAACTTGAAGAATTTACTCTATCGTCTGTAATAACTGCTACCGAAAATGCAAAAGGGATCTAAATAAATAATTATATGAACAAAAAAAAAAAAAAAAAAAAAAAAAAAAAAGAAGACGTTTTACAAAACAATACATTAAAGCATTAGTCGCCATAACAAGACGGGTGACAATTTTGATATAAAAAATGCTACTCTGATCAAAGGAGAAAATAATTAACTAAGATGGAATTGTCTAGAGCAGTGATTCCCAAACGATTCCCATGCCTCACTTTGGGATTTCTAAAATTCTGGTAGAATTAGGTTGGTGCAAAAATAATGTCGTTTTCTCACATTATGTGAGAAAACGACATTATTTTTTGCACCAACCTAATATCTTAGAAAAAACAAGACCCTGATGATGACATTGCGCTAATGTCGAAAGTACTTAGAATAAAATGAATATGCATCAACATGGTAATTTTCTTTATTCCTTTAATAAGGATACAAGCGTATTTATGCAAAGTGAATATAACGAACTCGAATAGAATTAGAACTCAGCTCTGTTTTCCAATTCCGAGCTGTTATACATTACACTAACCGCACATGCAAGCTTACATCGCCTGGTATTCCCAAGCAGTCACTCATCTAGGTACTGATCAGACTCGACGATGCTTAACTTCGGTAACCGTACGAGAATCCATGTTTCAACGGGTGAGGCTTTGCATTACCCGGTTACAAAAACATATCTTAAATACGATTTTGCTCCCAGAGGTTTGACAATGCACTCATAGGTATGTCAAAATTGGGTTAAAAAAACAAAACAAAAAAAAACAAAAACCGCAAAACACTGGGACATCCTTCTGAACCCGAAAACATAGCCATCACTTTGCCCACAAAGCATGACTATCTTGTTTAATGGGGTGTTCTTGGGCATCAACCACCTTCATCAAGTGTGTCAGCATCCTGGGAACCCGCTTTGCACGAACCTTTAAATAGGCATTAGACTGTACTGAACTACAAGCACAACATAAAACACCTGAAAGCTTTCAAAGGCGTTTGAGGGCTTTATCCTTATTCAGAGAAGGAGAAGCTGGCCCGCCACTGTGATGCCTATCACTAAAATCAGTTTCTCCATTCTCTTTAAGACTGCGGTTTATTCTACTGTCCCATCTCCTGACTGGGCTTACATCAAATACAGCATTTCTGTAAATATTCTCTTATCTCCTGCCAATGCCTAGATTTTTGTTTTTACTAAAAACGGAAATTATGTAACAGTTCTTTGCTTTCTACATGTGTCCAGGGGATCCGCCATTTATAAACAGGATTATGGGTAAGAAATAAAAGGTAACTCCACAATTTCTTCCTGTGAGTTTCTAAACACTTTATAGCAAAAAAAACAAAAAACACTTTGTAACTTTTAAAATACTTTTAGAATTAAATAACAACACAGTCATTGTTAACAGATACTAAAGTGTAATTTATATGAAACTGGAAAAAGGGTTTAGATTCAAATATGGAGCGAATGTAAGGGGTGCACGCGCAACCCATATTTGAATCTAAACCTTTTTTCTGGTTTCAGCTTTTTCTCAAGCGATCAACCACATTTTTATTCTTATTGCTATTTTACTGCCAAGAAAGATTTAATGAAGAATCAAGCGATGCCGAAAGCCACATCCTCAATCATTGACAAAGCATGCCTTAACTTTCAGACAAGTGCGGATGCCTCTAGTTAGGTTTTTTTTTTTTTTTTTATCAACGCGTCTTGCACACCCTCAAGAGAAGCAAGAGAAAAATACAGGCAGTGATAGTCAATCGACGAAAAAAGAAAAAAACCCTCTCAACTTCCTAAAATCAATAAGAGAACTCGTCTTAAAAGGAAAGTATTCTTCATCAGTAGTCCTGTCAGTCTTCAACTAATAAAGAAAGAAAAAACACCGTATGTATAGAATATGAAGAAATTACGGCTTTTTTGTTAAAAGCAAACAGTAGTTGAGGAGTTAATTCTAAGTGAAAAAGATTTACATGTCCATATAAAAAAAAAACAAAAAAAAACACACGAACAGAAATAAAATACACTAGAAATCTTAGTTTATACCTTGAAGCTAAAAAAATCTGCTGTTAAAAGACAAAGAAAAGAATTTCACAATCATATATTGTTGAACATGTAACGGAGATATTTTTCAAGAAACAACTTGAGGGAAAAAGTTTCTGAACAGAAAAATCCCAGTTTAAAGCCGAAATTTGTATTTTTATACGTAGATAGCCTTTGAGCAGAAAATTTACGAATGTTTCAATCATATAATTTCCTTGTATTTTTATTTATACTCCAGATATTGTCACAAGGCCTTCAAGTTAACTAAGGTTATTTTAAGACAATAATAATAATTCTCTCTCTCATATATATATATATATATATATATATATATATATATATATATATATATATATATATAAATCAAAATATTTTTATTATAACAGATAAAATCATTTTTACATGGCTACACAGAAACTTTTATGCTTCGGAACTTAAATGTTTCCTCATCTCTCAATGGTAGATAACATCATAAAAATTATTTATTTGGGAAAGTTGAAAACAAATCATTACCTCTTGAAATTTAAAAAAGTGGGGGACCTAATGTCAGAATCAAACCACTGACCTGTGGATATATCTGGATTAACCAATTAAAAGTCAGATCTATATTAAAATAGAAAAATGAAAAATAAGATCAGAGGGTGGAAGGAGGTGGATTAAAAATTCATTCATTTATTGATACATTGACACTCGAGACATGTCAGCATCGTACATAATGTAGCTAAACTCAACGTTCAGATTTCTAAGATTATATTATATTACAAACACACCATATATTTCCATGTATAAGGTGACCTTTAGGTAAAACGAGGTCAAAAAATACAGCAAGTTTTCATTAATTTATCCTATACCCGGAGTATAAGACGACTGCTTCTTGATTATATAAATATGATGTTATTGTAAATGTTGTTACTGTATCTTTAGAAAGTCAAAATAAACGAAATAACAAAACCGATTCTATGTTATGTTTTTTTTCTACACACGTCCCTTAAAAAGAGAAACCATTGTTTTGTTTACGTTTTATCATGTGATCTCTTGTGAATACTGATTCTTCTTCCTCTTTTCCTATATCTAAACGGTTACAAACAGCCTGGTGTACTAATGCCATTTACTTTATCAACAATCAAAAAATACTTCTAATAACAGTTCGATAATCTACTTTTGACGAGAAACGAATATTATGTTATCCTAAATGTTGTTACTGTCGTAATTAACACTACTTGGATGATTATGGAAAGTTTTAACAAAAGATAAAAATTGCAGTAAACCCAATCATAATTAGATGTTTATATTTTCACAGCTGAGCTTCCATTCACTATGGAATTATTCTTCGAATAGGCAATTATGAAGTTATGCCAGTTAACTTATACGAGGTAGAAATTGTTTTATTACGAGTTTATTTGATAAGGTGAATCTTTTCATGTACGTCATTGGTTATTGCACCAAGGCCAAGTTTAGCCTTAAAGACAAACATCAGTCTGAGATTAAAGGGTTTTTTTTGTTTGTTTTTTTAGTATATTCTAGCATAAGACGATAAACAACTTTTAAGGGTGATTTTGGGGATTTAAAGGTCATCTGATACGCGGAAATATACGGTGTGTGTGTGTGTGTATATATATATATATATATATATTCCCGTATAAGACGACATTTAAGTCTCCAAAATCACGGTCTATATTTCTGAGATGAGGTATTATGTACACTATTTACATTGTTGCCATATTTATATCAACGTTTCGGCCGTTGTACGCTCCGGCCTACTTCAGGTAGTTGGAAAGTCGAACTGAACCCTCATTTTCACCCGCTGGGGTAGACTGTTCTAGTTCCACGTGCCATGTCTAATGGATGTCAGTTATCAGTTATCTCCTGTTAATTCCCCTCTTCAAGTTCTCCACCACCCTAACCAGGTATTGAACGCACACTCTTTGGGTCCTGTCACTGGATCCACTGTGCCAGGTGTCCTCAAAGGCGTTAGTTAGTTCCAGTGGCAAAGCTTCTTTTACGTTAATCAAAGTGCTCTTCTAATTTGCCCTTGTGCAAGACAAATCAATACTGTTGTAGACACGAACGCACTAAACAAAAAAAAAAAACTCCTTTCTCTATTGTTCCTGTCTATTTACATCAGTCTCTACATCTTCACCGACACACAGGGCCTTTTCTGCAGTGTACGTCAAAAGCTGAAAGAAATAATTTCCTCAATCATCGATCTTTGCCAATTCTTGTTCAACAAATCCAAACTTTATTTGGCCTCCAGTGATAGCTTCAATTTTTCATTATCCTACTGTTTTATTTTCTTCACCACAAACCGGAAATCTTCTGCAACCCACGACGACGAACAAACAAACAAAAACTGTTAGGTAGTTTCCAGAGTTTGATATCGGTCGTCTGAAGAAAAAAAAAAAAAAAAAGAATGAAACTTTCACATTTAGGATAATAATTAGTGAGAATTCCACATGTATTGACCAACATGACTTCTGATTTTCTTTCACTCTTTGGCTGTATCTTCTACCTTTTCCCCTTATCCATTACAATCTTCAATGCCGCCCATGTTTATATCCCACTGATATACAAGCGAATAGGGAATGCACAAACGTTTTCTACCGCTATTTACATTATTTGGACTAGTGTCCTCATCTTTGTCGCCATATTTATTACAGCATTTCGGCCGTTGTACGCTCCAGCCTTCTTCAGGTGGTTAGAATGTCGAAACGAACCACCTATTTCTCTCGTTGGAGTTGACCGTTCTAGTTCTACGTGCCATGTCTAATGGATGTCAGTTATCTCCTGTTAATCCCGCTTTCCAACATTCGACATTCCAACCACCTGAAGAAGGCCGGAGCGTACAACGGCCGAAACGTTGTAATAAATATGGCGACAAAGATGAGGACACTAGTCCGAATAATGTGTACATAATACCTCATCTCAGAAATATAGACAGATAATGAAGGGCCGAAACGTTGTAATAAATATAGCGACAAAGATGAGGACAATAGTCCGAATAATGTAAATAATGGACATAATACCTCATCTCAGAAATATAGACAGTTTTCTACCACATTCTGTTTTGCTCTGAAAATGTAATGTGTTCGATCAGAATTCTTACACATTTCCATCCTTAGCTATCTTTCAGTTTCATTCATTGTAACTATATCCGGTCAAGGCACCCGGTCTCGTTCTCTTACTTGCCTCTATTCCTCCCCTTCTTCCGCGAAGATGCTCCCCCACCAACTCTCTCTCGCCTCTATCCTTCCGGCCAAGATGCCTCCATCTTTCTTGTGCCTCTATCTCTCCCTTCTCTCCATCTATCTCGCGCGCACACTTTTTTTTTATTTGCTTTTCCTTCTTATCGTTTTCCTTCCCCCCCCCCGAGACCAAACCTCTTCCTTTTCATTACCCTTGATTTTCTAAATTTCTTCCTGTTTCATATAAATACGAAGGTTTCCTGATCAGGAGGCGAAACTGATTGCAGGACCAGTTATAAGACAGATACTATGCTATGATCCCCAGTTGACAGTTCTAATAATCAGACGAGTAAGATTACAGGAAATAGCCACAAATAAGAAAGTGGACACTTAATTTCTCTTCGAACTGATAAGAATGGCGTCATTCAAGAATATTAGAAACGTGAATGTCAAAATGCAAGTATTCAAAATTTTTTTGAACGAATTGTTTCATCACTGTTTAGCCGAACATTTCAACGAAAACATGGAGGGGAAAAACAGACATGTCATTACGAGTTTTAATATTTCATAGAATAAATAATGAAATGGAGACATCTGAAAACTGGACAAAACCTGAAGAGAGAGAGAAAAAAAAAATCACTGGCTGTGATGTAAAAAGCAACAGAAGACAAACGAGCATACTTTAAGAACAGTGTTTAACACATCAATTGCCAACTACTAAATAACACGTGGTTGACGTTTTTTTTTTATTATGACGGCGACTACAAGATATCTTATGCTTTACATTTTCTTATATATTTTTTCTTTTAGGCGCCAACAACGATTTTATTAAATTGCAATGATACTTTTAGTGTGACGTCACGACTTCAGCTATAAATGAACTCAAATCAAATTTGTATTGGCTATTATGAAGTTGAGGTTTGAAGTCAAATTTCATAAGTGATTTTTGGAGGTCAATGTGTCAAAGGATGAAATTGGCAAATACTCAACATTATTATTATTATTATTATTAATAACGTGTTTTCAGAAACCGCATTCATAACAGAAATCTAAAAGCGTGTGTGCGCGTGCGCAAGAAGAAATAACAGATTACTATTATGGGTTCTCGGAAAGTATTTATGTATTTTACCATTATGAATTAGGAATCAAGATTGAATTGTATGAATAAAAGAATAAGCCTCAAAAAGAGTGCAGGTTCGAATGCCACCGATCACTTCCTGTAACTGCTGATAAAAGTCGTCTTTCTCTTGATCGGGTCTACTCATTGTTGGTGCATAGCAACTTACAAGTGTTACACACGTCTCAAGCTCTAACTCAAGGGTTAGAGTCATGATACGATCTGACAGACCTTTGGTCAGGGACTGCAATGAACGCACAAGTTCTGATTTCACAGCAAAGCCTACTCCAGAGAGACGTGGCTCATCTGGACCTTTACCACTTGTGAAGAAAACGTAACCACCCTTCTCTTTCTTGAAATGAGCGATTCCAGAGAGACGAGTTTCACCAAGTTCTGCAATATCAATGTTGTACTTTGAAAGTTCAAAAGACACTAGAGCTGTTTTGCATTTAGGCGCATCGTCATTGTCCTGGGGGATGCGAACATTCCAAGACCCAGAAAGAAATTTCTTCATTGATTTGATTGTTTTAACTGCAATACTGGATACCCAGACAGCTGCAGTTAGCTGCCAAGATGAATATGTGAGCAAGCAATGTTTAGGGCTCCTTTTATCGCCCCTTCCCCGGCATGGGGAAAGCAGTGCTGTCCCTGAAAAGGGCTGCTTTGTCATCGAAGGAGGACACGAACTGCACAATTGCTCACATGTTTGTGCAGAACGGCCATCACCCATCGACCGCCACCGTGTAGATATCCAGCTAAGGACTCCCAGTGATATCCTTCACCTGTCCCCGTCGCCTTCAATCAAGTGGTCTCCTTGCATGTAGGACTACGTAAAACTAAGATTTAATCTTGTCAGAATACCCACACAAAAGGTTTGATTTAAGTGGTGAAAGCCCGTGTACAACCATCCACACTTTTTGGAGCGGCTGATAACAAATTCGGTGCAAAAATTTGCCACAGAATAGGTGAACAACAGTCCTCAGGTTTTGAATCAGAGTTTTCCTTCTCCTAGATGCATGCCTTAACAAAGGCTAAGGGTGCATCACTACTAGTGGTTTAAACGTGCCCCGAGACACCAACCTGGGTATTTCCATGTCCCGCCACGAAGTGATATATATATATATATATATATATAGATAATGTTAGTGGTCTATATATTTGCTCAGAAAGATGACAGGTCTCTCTTTTCAAGAGAAATGTTGCAGTATAACCAATAAATGCTGATGTCTTCATTATTATCATCATCATCATCATCATCAACACTTCTCCACATATATAAAACAACAAACACTTAGCCAAAGACCAATGTTCCATGCAAATACTCTTGTCCTTTGTAGCTGTATCTCTTTATTATTGTAATACACAATTACAAATCTTGGAAGCCCTTTACAAAAAAAGAAAAATATAGCCCACAACAAAATGTTTCAAATCAGCACACTCCTGTGTCAAACAGTCTTTATAGATGATGCTAAATTCTATTTCACCATCAGCATATGAAGCCTACTTTCATTTTAAATTTTAAACTGACAACTACACGTAATGACTTAGGAGGCTGCAGACCAAAATGGTAACACGAGGCTTGAATTTTCATATTTAACATCATATTTTTATATTTGATCCCTTATTTTGGCAATTACTTTCAGCCAATGTGTGCCTTCAACCAAAACATGAATCCATACACTATTGTTCTTTCCATGGCACATGTTCAAAGGAGCTAAATTCTTTAATTCCACCTACAGAGTCAACATCTCATTTTTTTTGTATTCCATTGGTAAGGAGAAAGTTCCACTTACACATCTCCACCCAAACACTGTTACTTGGTGGAACAGACTTCCTCAATTACTACGATCTTAACATCTACAAGTCAATGGTGATACATTATCTATTTTACATGTCCTCATAATATGCACTTTTTAGTTCCTCCTCTTAAGCCCTTACCACACCCTCATTCAGTATCCCTCTTCTTTGAGTGGCTCTTTGGCCTTGTACTAGGGAAATAATAATATAATATCATTTGATTTATATATTTGGAACACTTTGTCTATCATCTTGTTAATACCTATCTGCCTAAACCAGTCTACTCAACTATGTATGAAAGTTTGCAAACCACTTTTGACAGGTTCAAACATCCACAGCACTACTTCTATAAACAGTAGATTTTAGTGCTTAAGTAGCAGTTTTACCTTCAAAAGAAGAAGCAAAATATGCCAGAAAGGTTGGTTATTTCTTTTCCTTTCAAATGTGAAAAGTAAAAAGGAAAAAACATGCAAATTTTGAGAAGTTATTAAAAGAGATTCAAAATCAATCTTGAATAAAGTTTGGATCATCTAAATGTTAACATTACATTTTTAGTTTAGTCAAGAGTTAGAATTAAAAATTCTGCATAATAGTGAAACTTTTTTTCCTTTTTTTTTTTTTTTTTGGCTATACCCGACTAAACCATTTTAGATCGGACTTTCAAATTTGGTCTTCATACATAATGGATCTAGAGAAAAGTTTTAATACATTGTGGCAGACTTCACTACATTAATTTAATTTTAGATTAGGAAACAAGGATAAGCAAAAAAAGGATAAGCAAAAGACATTATTACACATAAAATATATATTTAACAAGATGTACAATATCAAACAATGATGTCAAGGAAAGCATGCATTTAAGAAAAAGTTGAATTAGCCAAGAGTTGTCTCTCTTGGCCTGTTATTTTAGTGTTCCAAAGTTCACTGAAAGAATGTTCATGAGAATTTCTTGTAATGATTGTCCTTGAAAGATATTGCTGTGTAAGAAGAGTTTATGTGAGTGTGTACAATGTATGTTCAGAATGTGAGTGGTGTGTGTGTGTGTGAGTAGGAAAGTTGGCACATGGTTTCAACTGTTGTGGATTCATTTTGCAGTTGAATTTCTCACTAATTAGGATTAGAAAACTCTTAAGTGACTGTAGGCTCCAAATTGCTGCGCAGGAAGAATTATTCTTCACATGTAAACGATTTGATTGGTTGGCAGTGACCAATCAGCAAGCAAGCTTTGGGGAGACTTAAGAAAGCTTCTGTGATCTGTTTCTCCCAAAAGTGCACAAAACTGACTACATGAAAATCGAGTGATTACAAAATTGTCGCATTGCTGTGATTTATAAATTGTCTATAATAACGTAGTGGTGATTATTTAACCAGTGAATGCTTGGCATTGTATGTGATTTGTATTTATGTTCGTACGTAATAGATCCGCACAACAAAAAGTGGATACTTGTTTTCATTTATATGGATTTATTTTTCATAGCAACAGTTACCATTTATAAAAGTTAGGTGTAAGGCAATAATTTTCTTATTAATGTCCAAACAAGTGTTTGTACTGAAAATATTTCACAGAATTATTTCCTCAAAATAAGTAAAGTAAGTTTTAACCGAAGTCTATTTGATTGCAAGGTCTTGCAAGTTCACTGAATACATTCCAAAGTTGAAAGAAAAATATTTCAGCAAGTGGATTCTTTTGAATCAGTATTTTAACAAGTTGCCATTTTTACGAATATTTTAAACGAATAGTTATTCAAGATTCTATTTGGTAGTGACTGGTGAAAAAGACAAGTCTTTAGCAAGAAAAAGCAAATACAACAATTCATTTTAGGCTTCCGTACTTAAAAATTCTGAACGGTATCTTTTAGTGAGGACTGATAAAATAGATCTTAATTCTTTTAGCCTGTATCATCTTTCAACTCAAATTATGGCAGCGAATTAGAAATAATAACAAATAATAATGTTATTGTAAGCACCACGATGTCACTTGTCACGGCTGGATCTTTCAGTCGCACTTAATGAGTGCTCTGCCTTCCAAATGTTAATTAGCAATCTACTATACCAGGTGCTTTCCTACACATGGGAGCTGACATGGAAAAAAAAAAAACAAGATAATTCATTAAGACAATGAGATAAAATATTCATGAAACTTTTCCATAATTAATGGAAATATTGAAATCATGAAGTTGCTGGAAATATAAATAAAAGGAAAATTATAAATACTTTTATTTAAAACTCAACATCGAAAAAGGCATTGGTGGGAAGGGATTTTATATCTAGACAGGCCATAAGTTTGTCAGCCATGTTTATTTCCCTTAGTTTTTCAAGTAGGCTGCTAGATATCAAGCAACACTGCGTTAACAATAGCTTAAAACTTGGTGTCCACCGGAAATCAACCAACAAAAACAATCTAATAAATTTCTATTCTCATCATAACAAAATAAAAATCCGGAATAATCATTGAATTCTATTGAAGAGCACTCAAAATTTACAACCCTCAATATTTACATGAAGAGGGGAAATATATTGAAAACACTTTCAATCTTCAATTATTTTATATTAAATGCGAGACACAAGGCCTACAAAATATTCCAAAATAGAAAGACAGCTCCCTCCTGACAAACCCATTAAATCAAAAAATATATTTTCCTGCCAACTATCACAATTACAATTTTAAAGAAACTTACCTAAACTCAACAATTTATTACTACGACATCTGAAAAAATAAAATACTAAAAGTTAACAAAACAATAAGCTAAAAACTTGAAGAATTTACTCTATCGTCTGTAATAACTGCTACCGAAAATGCAAAAGGGATCTAAATAAATAATTATATGAACAAAAAAAAAAAAAAAAAAAAAAAAAAAAAAGAAGACGTTTTACAAAACAATACATTAAAGCATTAGTCGCCATAACAAGACGGGTGACAATTTTGATATAAAAAATGCTACTCTGATCAAAGGAGAAAATAATTAACTAAGATGGAATTGTCTAGAGCAGTGATTCCCAAACGATTCCCATGCCTCACTTTGGGATTTCTAAAATTCTGGTAGAATTAGGTTGGTGCAAAAATAATGTCGTTTTCTCACATTATGTGAGAAAACGACATTATTTTTTGCACCAACCTAATATCTTAGAAAAAACAAGACCCTGATGATGACATTGCGCTAATGTCGAAAGTACTTAGAATAAAATGAATATGCATCAACATGGTAATTTTCTTTATTCCTTTAATAAGGATACAAGCGTATTTATGCAAAGTGAATATAACGAACTCGAATAGAATTAGAACTCAGCTCTGTTTTCCAATTCCGAGCTGTTATACATTACACTAACCGCACATGCAAGCTTACATCGCCTGGTATTCCCAAGCAGTCACTCATCTAGGTACTGATCAGACTCGACGATGCTTAACTTCGGTAACCGTACGAGAATCCATGTTTCAACGGGTGAGGCTTTGCATTACCCGGTTACAAAAACATATCTTAAATACGATTTTGCTCCCAGAGGTTTGACAATGCACTCATAGGTATGTCAAAATTGGGTTAAAAAAACAAAACAAAAAAAAACAAAAACCGCAAAACACTGGGACATCCTTCTGAACCCGAAAACATAGCCATCACTTTGCCCACAAAGCATGACTATCTTGTTTAATGGGGTGTTCTTGGGCATCAACCACCTTCATCAAGTGTGTCAGCATCCTGGGAACCCGCTTTGCACGAACCTTTAAATAGGCATTAGACTGTACTGAACTACAAGCACAACATAAAACACCTGAAAGCTTTCAAAGGCGTTTGAGGGCTTTATCCTTATTCAGAGAAGGAGAAGCTGGCCCGCCACTGTGATGCCTATCACTAAAATCAGTTTCTCCATTCTCTTTAAGACTGCGGTTTATTCTACTGTCCCATCTCCTGACTGGGCTTACATCAAATACAGCATTTCTGTAAATATTCTCTTATCTCCTGCCAATGCCTAGATTTTTGTTTTTACTAAAAACGGAAATTATGTAACAGTTCTTTGCTTTCTACATGTGTCCAGGGGATCCGCCATTTATAAACAGGATTATGGGTAAGAAATAAAAGGTAACTCCACAATTTCTTCCTGTGAGTTTCTAAACACTTTATAGCAAAAAAAACAAAAAACACTTTGTAACTTTTAAAATACTTTTAGAATTAAATAACAACACAGTCATTGTTAACAGATACTAAAGTGTAATTTATATGAAACTGGAAAAAGGGTTTAGATTCAAATATGGAGCGAATGTAAGGGGTGCACGCGCAACCCATATTTGAATCTAAACCTTTTTTCTGGTTTCAGCTTTTTCTCAAGCGATCAACCACATTTTTATTCTTATTGCTATTTTACTGCCAAGAAAGATTTAATGAAGAATCAAGCGATGCCGAAAGCCACATCCTCAATCATTGACAAAGCATGCCTTAACTTTCAGACAAGTGCGGATGCCTCTAGTTAGGTTTTTTTTTTTTTTTTTATCAACGCGTCTTGCACACCCTCAAGAGAAGCAAGAGAAAAATACAGGCAGTGATAGTCAATCGACGAAAAAAGAAAAAAACCCTCTCAACTTCCTAAAATCAATAAGAGAACTCGTCTTAAAAGGAAAGTATTCTTCATCAGTAGTCCTGTCAGTCTTCAACTAATAAAGAAAGAAAAAACACCGTATGTATAGAATATGAAGAAATTACGGCTTTTTTGTTAAAAGCAAACAGTAGTTGAGGAGTTAATTCTAAGTGAAAAAGATTTACATGTCCATATAAAAAAAAAACAAAAAAAAACACACGAACAGAAATAAAATACACTAGAAATCTTAGTTTATACCTTGAAGCTAAAAAAATCTGCTGTTAAAAGACAAAGAAAAGAATTTCACAATCATATATTGTTGAACATGTAACGGAGATATTTTTCAAGAAACAACTTGAGGGAAAAAGTTTCTGAACAGAAAAATCCCAGTTTAAAGCCGAAATTTGTATTTTTATACGTAGATAGCCTTTGAGCAGAAAATTTACGAATGTTTCAATCATATAATTTCCTTGTATTTTTATTTATACTCCAGATATTGTCACAAGGCCTTCAAGTTAACTAAGGTTATTTTAAGACAATAATAATAATTCTCTCTCTCATATATATATATATATATATATATATATATATATATATATATATATATATATATAAAATCAAAATATTTTTATTATAACAGATAAAATCATTTTTACATGGCTACACAGAAACTTTTATGCTTCGGAACTTAAATGTTTCCTCATCTCTCAATGGTAGATAACATCATAAAAATTATTTATTTGGGAAAGTTGAAAACAAATCATTACCTCTTGAAATTTAAAAAAGTGGGGGACCTAATGTCAGAATCAAACCACTGACCTGTGGATATATCTGGATTAACCAATTAAAAGTCAGATCTATATTAAAATAGAAAAATGAAAAATAAGATCAGAGGGTGGAAGGAGGTGGATTAAAAATTCATTCATTTATTGATACATTGACACTCGAGACATGTCAGCATCGTACATAATGTAGCTAAACTCAACGTTCAGATTTCTAAGATTATATTATATTACAAACACACCATATATTTCCATGTATAAGGTGACCTTTAGGTAAAACGAGGTCAAAAAATACAGCAAGTTTTCATTAATTTATCCTATACCCGGAGTATAAGACGACTGCTTCTTGATTATATAAATATGATGTTATTGTAAATGTTGTTACTGTATCTTTAGAAAGTCAAAATAAACGAAATAACAAAACCGATTCTATGTTATGTTTTTTTTCTACACACGTCCCTTAAAAAGAGAAACCATTGTTTTGTTTACGTTTTATCATGTGATCTCTTGTGAATACTGATTCTTCTTCCTCTTTTCCTATATCTAAACGGTTACAAACAGCCTGGTGTACTAATGCCATTTACTTTATCAACAATCAAAAAATACTTCTAATAACAGTTCGATAATCTACTTTTGACGAGAAACGAATATTATGTTATCCTAAATGTTGTTACTGTCGTAATTAACACTACTTGGATGATTATGGAAAGTTTTAACAAAAGATAAAAATTGCAGTAAACCCAATCATAATTAGATGTTTATATTTTCACAGCTGAGCTTCCATTCACTATGGAATTATTCTTCGAATAGGCAATTATGAAGTTATGCCAGTTAACTTATACGAGGTAGAAATTGTTTTATTACGAGTTTATTTGATAAGGTGAATCTTTTCATGTACGTCATTGGTTATTGCACCAAGGCCAAGTTTAGCCTTAAAGACAAACATCAGTCTGAGATTAAAGGGTTTTTTTTGTTTGTTTTTTTAGTATATTCTAGCATAAGACGATAAACAACTTTTAAGGGTGATTTTGGGGATTTAAAGGTCATCTGATACGCGGAAATATACGGTGTGTGTGTGTGTGTATATATATATATATATATATATTCCCGTATAAGACGACATTTAAGTCTCCAAAATCACGGTCTATATTTCTGAGATGAGGTATTATGTACACTATTTACATTGTTGCCATATTTATATCAACGTTTCGGCCGTTGTACGCTCCGGCCTACTTCAGGTAGTTGGAAAGTCGAACTGAACCCTCATTTTCACCCGCTGGGGTAGACTGTTCTAGTTCCACGTGCCATGTCTAATGGATGTCAGTTATCAGTTATCTCCTGTTAATTCCCCTCTTCAAGTTCTCCACCACCCTAACCAGGTATTGAACGCACACTCTTTGGGTCCTGTCACTGGATCCACTGTGCCAGGTGTCCTCAAAGGCGTTAGTTAGTTCCAGTGGCAAAGCTTCTTTTACGTTAATCAAAGTGCTCTTCTAATTTGCCCTTGTGCAAGACAAATCAATACTGTTGTAGACACGAACGCACTAAACAAAAAAAAAAAACTCCTTTCTCTATTGTTCCTGTCTATTTACATCAGTCTCTACATCTTCACCGACACACAGGGCCTTTTCTGCAGTGTACGTCAAAAGCTGAAAGAAATAATTTCCTCAATCATCGATCTTTGCCAATTCTTGTTCAACAAATCCAAACTTTATTTGGCCTCCAGTGATAGCTTCAATTTTTCATTATCCTACTGTTTTATTTTCTTCACCACAAACCGGAAATCTTCTGCAACCCACGACGACGAACAAACAAACAAAAACTGTTAGGTAGTTTCCAGAGTTTGATATCGGTCGTCTGAAGAAAAAAAAAAAAAAAAAGAATGAAACTTTCACATTTAGGATAATAATTAGTGAGAATTCCACATGTATTGACCAACATGACTTCTGATTTTCTTTCACTCTTTGGCTGTATCTTCTACCTTTTCCCCTTATCCATTACAATCTTCAATGCCGCCCATGTTTATATCCCACTGATATACAAGCGAATAGGGAATGCACAAACGTTTTCTACCGCTATTTACATTATTTGGACTAGTGTCCTCATCTTTGTCGCCATATTTATTACAGCATTTCGGCCGTTGTACGCTCCAGCCTTCTTCAGGTGGTTAGAATGTCGAAACGAACCACCTATTTCTCTCGTTGGAGTTGACCGTTCTAGTTCTACGTGCCATGTCTAATGGATGTCAGTTATCTCCTGTTAATCCCGCTTTCCAACATTCGACATTCCAACCACCTGAAGAAGGCCGGAGCGTACAACGGCCGAAACGTTGTAATAAATATGGCGACAAAGATGAGGACACTAGTCCGAATAATGTGTACATAATACCTCATCTCAGAAATATAGACAGATAATGAAGGGCCGAAACGTTGTAATAAATATAGCGACAAAGATGAGGACAATAGTCCGAATAATGTAAATAATGGACATAATACCTCATCTCAGAAATATAGACAGTTTTCTACCACATTCTGTTTTGCTCTGAAAATGTAATGTGTTCGATCAGAATTCTTACACATTTCCATCCTTAGCTATCTTTCAGTTTCATTCATTGTAACTATATCCGGTCAAGGCACCCGGTCTCGTTCTCTTACTTGCCTCTATTCCTCCCCTTCTTCCGCGAAGATGCTCCCCCACCAACTCTCTCTCGCCTCTATCCTTCCGGCCAAGATGCCTCCATCTTTCTTGTGCCTCTATCTCTCCCTTCTCTCCATCTATCTCGCGCGCACACTTTTTTTTTATTTGCTTTTCCTTCTTATCGTTTTCCTTCCCCCCCCCCGAGACCAAACCTCTTCCTTTTCATTACCCTTGATTTTCTAAATTTCTTCCTGTTTCATATAAATACGAAGGTTTCCTGATCAGGAGGCGAAACTGATTGCAGGACCAGTTATAAGACAGATACTATGCTATGATCCCCAGTTGACAGTTCTAATAATCAGACGAGTAAGATTACAGGAAATAGCCACAAATAAGAAAGTGGACACTTAATTTCTCTTCGAACTGATAAGAATGGCGTCATTCAAGAATATTAGAAACGTGAATGTCAAAATGCAAGTATTCAAAATTTTTTTGAACGAATTGTTTCATCACTGTTTAGCCGAACATTTCAACGAAAACATGGAGGGGAAAAACAGACATGTCATTACGAGTTTTAATATTTCATAGAATAAATAATGAAATGGAGACATCTGAAAACTGGACAAAACCTGAAGAGAGAGAGAAAAAAAAAATCACTGGCTGTGATGTAAAAAGCAACAGAAGACAAACGAGCATACTTTAAGAACAGTGTTTAACACATCAATTGCCAACTACTAAATAACACGTGGTTGACGTTTTTTTTTTATTATGACGGCGACTACAAGATATCTTATGCTTTACATTTTCTTATATATTTTTTCTTTTAGGCGCCAACAACGATTTTATTAAATTGCAATGATACTTTTAGTGTGACGTCACGACTTCAGCTATAAATGAACTCAAATCAAATTTGTATTGGCTATTATGAAGTTGAGGTTTGAAGTCAAATTTCATAAGTGATTTTTGGAGGTCAATGTGTCAAAGGATGAAATTGGCAAATACTCAACATTATTATTATTATTATTATTAATAACGTGTTTTCAGAAACCGCATTCATAACAGAAATCTAAAAGCGTGTGTGCGCGTGCGCAAGAAGAAATAACAGATTACTATTATGGGTTCTCGGAAAGTATTTATGTATTTTACCACTATGAATTAGGAATCAAGATTGAATTGTATGAATAAAAGAATAAGCCTCAAAAAGAGTGCAGGTTCGAGTCTGGCTTCATTTTGGACTCACTGCCGTAGAGAAGTAATTTGCGATTAAAAAAAAAAAAAAAAAAAAAAGTCAAAAACGAATTTGCACCATCATAATATGATTATATAGCTTATGGCTCAGTGGGACGGTAACAATATTGTTTCGCACCCCCATCATCCGGAGGTGGGGATGATAACTCACCTCTACGAGAATAACCAACTACATCAGCCACTACACAGAATACATAAGTGGGGGGAGGGTAAAAATTTGGTATTAAACATCATTAACAACAAAGACCTATTTACCTCCCTTGAGCCTCACCCAAAATGTATGGATGACGCTGAAGGTTAAAAATAAGTTCAACTTATTAAACATTAGTTTTTATATTGTTAATAGAAATTTACCGCAGATATTTGACAAGGTTTGATTGCAACGATAAAAAGTTAGTTACCAACAAGTGAAAATGTTATCCTTTCTCCACAAACAAAAACCCATGAGGGATTCAAAATGAACACCCTTCATTCTAGGGGGCGGGGAAAGGACCAAAAACCTAACTAGGTGTAAAAGAAACAAAAATCACATACAGAATCAACGGACATACAGTAGAAATGACAGATATACGTATATACGGACAGGCATACACAAACGTACATAGTGTCGTGTCCATAAAGAAATACATAAATAAAAATTTTATTATGGTGTCAAAAATAATTGTAACAATTAAAATAATCACGAATTCACTCTTTCTAAACCAATGAGAATCGACCCCACTTTTCTCTACACACAAACACGTAACATTCTCACAATCGGACAGGCAGTCAACATGGACACGCTGTCAGCACGTATGTCAATGAAAATTTCAGCTCCTTTTCTTTTTTTCAGCCATAATACTGACATGTTAAGAAAACCGCAAATAATCGTTGTATTTTTCAATTAAATTATCTGGAGACTTATTGCACACATCTAGAGAAAAAACTTAAAGAATAAGTAAAGTCTTTCTTATATTTGATCTACTTTTGACCCCAAACTAAGAGTTTTACTCAGGATTACTGTCACTTGCATTTCCAACACCACATACAACCAAATAATAAATAATGCTTGTTTTGTTGTTCTCACGTCTTGCTGTTTCTCATTTCTATGAGTATTTTTGTATATATAAATGTTGGGGGGATTGTAATTATTTAGTCAGAGTTATAACTCCCCTACAATACATACACAAATCCACTTCTCCTTGCATTTTGACTGTTACCAGATATCAATAAAAATGCCTTCTTCCTGGTTTGCCATCGGAGTGAGAATTGAACACTTGGACAAATCACTTTCCCATAATTAACACCTAGACAACATACAGTCACTAATTATATATTATACGCACAGAGATTAGAAATTGGTAAGCGATTCTTTTAGAATAAACACAATCTCCACAAAACACAAAAGCAATCGACTACGGGCATAAGTTGAAGTGTTTTTGACAATCCATCATCAACTGATGAACACAAAGACATAACAGTAAATGTGCTTTTCATGTCATGTTCTTCATTCATATGTAGATATTTGACGAGCTTCTAAAGAAAGAAAAAAAAAAACATTTGAATATTTTAGTTCTGTGACCATTTTCTTTAAATCGAAAACCTTCACCAATAGCTTGAGACGCGTATAAACTATAAGAGCAACGATACAAAAATAAGAAAAAAGGTAATTGTTTAACACAAATGTTATAGCCTACAAGACGAAAGAACAGAATGAAATCTTATTTCACGTCAAATAAAATGAGGGGAAAATGATTAAAGCGTCTTGATTTTGGCTGTAAACCTCAGGGAATATCATGACCCCCAACTCTTCACTCTTTAAATGCAATAAAGAAAATTTATCATAGTTAGCAAATTCCTCGTACCTAGAATAATTACAATTCAGCTAGCGAGGAAGTGAAGAAATCTTTCAAGACAAAAGACAAAAGACAAAAAAAAAAAAATCATCCGTTTTTCAAGTCACTCTGCAAGGTTTTCGTAATGTCTTCCTAGTTTCTAGTTTGTGACACACAAATAATCAATCAATTTTGCTTCATCGATCTTTTTTTCTTTCCCGTCAATTAAACAAATATGTGATTAAATCGAACGGATTGGGTTGCCACCACCACCACCACCAAATAAATTGACAAAACCCTACAAACTGATGTGCCTTGCTTTGTCTTCCCACCAAGTAGCAACAGGGCTTAACACTTGCAGCGTCAGTCATTTTCAAAGTGAAAAGCAATCAAGCTCTTCGTGAAGAGGTTGGTAATAAGTTAGTTCCCCGTTCTGTAATTCAACCCCAAACTACATCAATCATTCAAGTCAATTAACATTCTGTCCAAAGGTGGGGGCAGAAAATGCACTAATAATGTTGGTTTGAATCACGACTTGATGGCCACAAGCAGTGGTTGCTCTGCTTCGATTTGATATGCTCTGCTAATTGCTTTAGCTTGGCCATCAAAGTTGTATATTTACCAGCATTAAATAGAAGACATGGCACTGTTTAAAACTGTGTCCTCAGACAGCCATCCTTGGAGAGAAGGTTAATTCGTAGAGACCAATATATAATACGATGCTATGCTTAGACAATGTTTAATACTGTAATTTGTCTCATAGAACAGGAATAGACAGACGGGTAAGAGCCGTATACGAACAATCTCAGATGTTAGAACCGAAAAACAATTTACAGATGTAAAATCTGATTATTTTTTTTTACGTAAATAAAATGATATTTATAAATACATCTATTTTTATTTTCCACTCCTGCTAATTTGAAGGAGTTTTCGTTAACCCAAAGTATACATAACTCCTGATTGTGTTACTATCTTGCCCATATTAAATATGATAACGATTGATTTGTTTCTTTATGGCTTATCAACCCTTTGTGTGTTATTTAAAGCCAAAACAGATCTTGAATGTTAAGAACAATTTGTTTCTGTGAGTGAATATTGTATCAAGTATATTTTTCAAATAAGGATTTTTCCAGTCAACCCATATTTGGGGGGTATAGAAAATGGATTCATACCATTGCCGAGGTTATTCATGGGCAAGTGGATGCAATGAACTCGAGTGGAATTCGAATTTGGCTTTCTGATTTATCACTTCGAGCCGATCAGCATCACACCACAAACTTATTAAGTGGCAAACTGAAGGGAAAATTGCTGATATAGTATTACGCTAACAAAAGTCTTGCTATGATGTGAAATTTTTTATTACTATATTGTAAATCTAGATTCGATATTAGAAAAATGTTTAATCGATATCTGTCTATATTTCTGAGATGAGGTATTATGTACATTATTCGGACTATTGTCCTCATCTTTGTCACCTATATTTATTATAACGTGTTACGCTCCGGCCTTCTTCAAATAGTTGGAATGTCGAACTGAACCCTTTATTTCACTCACTGGGGTAGACTGTTCTAGTTCCACGTGCCATGTTTAATGGATGTCAGTTATCAGTTACCTCCTGTTAATTTCCCTCTGAAAGTTCTCCACTGCCCTAACCAGGTATTGAACTCACACTCTTTGGGTCCCATAACTTAATCTAACTAACTTAATCTAACTAACTTAATCTAACTAACTTAATCTAACTAACTTAATCTAACTAACTTAATCTAACTAACTTAATCTAACTAACTTAATCTAACTAACTTAATCTAACTAACTTAATCTAACTAACTTAATCTAACTAACTTAATCTTTATCCACTTTGCCATATGTCCTTGAGGACATCCGTGTATGAATTTCTGGGTATTATAAACCTAACATCTTCAGCAACCATTTTACCAGTGCTCATATTGCAATTTTTGTTCTCTGGCACTCATTACTGGTTTCCATATTGTATTCATTTCTATGCTTGGTCGACTCAGGAGATTTTTGTGGCCTAGCATATGTGCTGATTCCTTAAGGTTACAAATTCTACAATGGTGTTCTTTGTTTATGATCTCAACCTGATCCCACAGAGGGCGGTGATCTCCCTTCTCTCTCCATATGTGGTCAGCCACACCTGATTTTTCCACTTCCCCCTGTGTTACAGCTTTCTGGTGTTCTTGAAGTCTTACCTTAAGGGGGCGGCCTGTCTCCCCTTCATATTTCTTTCCACAATTGCACGGAATGTCGTACACACAGTCTTTAGTCATGTTCTCCTTTATGGGGGGGGGGGTCTCACTCAGGAGACATATCTGCGAAGTGTCGTCAAGCTTTTGAAGGTTGTCCTGTTATATGGACCGCAGATCCTGTGTATTTTGTGTTTAATCAATTTTCAGTTAATCACAGATTATTGGTAAAGACATTAACAGGGTACCATGGACACATTCATGCCTAATGGCTGAGAGAGTTGCATATAATCTATCCATGTCACAATTCTGTATTAGAACCGAGGTTAAAATAAGGATTTTAAATATTGATTTTTTACACTTGGGATTTAGACGCAATACAATCTTCTTATGCTAAAACTAGTAAAGACTCTTTGACGAGCCACTTGTATTTTTCATACTGATTATGAAGTTGACACACTATTTCAACGGAATAGCAGTAAATCAAAGGGTCTTATTAATGTATTCAACAATAAAAACATCCAAGCTATTAACAACAGTGTCAATATTATTATATCTGCATGAAAGATGGACTTATTTAAATATTTTCTTGCACGTAGTGAAAGAGATGACAATAGAAAATCGTTTTTGAGTGGATAGCTGTGGTTATTAATACTGGAGAGAGTGAATTCATTATTTTACATTCGATTCATTGTCATGATAAAGTGTAAATGTAGTTCGAGTAAGAATTGTGTTTGAAGAGTCTTCAGAAATTGATGACGGCAAATGCAAACGATTCATGGATCTTGGAAGCCGACATCAAAATAATTTTCTCAGTAAGAACCGGACTAATTAAGTTTAATCCACACCGAATGACCAAGATTTATTATGTTGTTCCAAAAACAAAGTTACGCATAATCAGTCCATATTAGTCACGCTTTCATATACTGATATAAGTTTACCTATACCATCAAAAATGACGGTTACTAATGTCACCCTAATTAAAAAAAAATAAATAAATAAAACAATTCTTTACGTAGAAAATATTATTAGTAGGTCCTCGAAGTATTAACTATCATATTAACTATAAACACCTGTCAAGAATATCACCAACCTTTATTGTGTGCGAGTATATCACACACGAACATACATACATACAAAAATAGAAATCACATACAACGCCAAGCATTCATTGGTTAATTAATCACCACTACATTATTATAGACAATTTTGTATTCGCTCTATTTTTAAGTAGTCAATTTTGTGCACTTTTGGGAGAAACGGGTCACAGAAGCTTTGTTAAGTCTCCCCAAAGTTCGCTCGCTGATTGGTCTGTGCCAACAAATCAGATCGTATGCACGTGAATAATAATTCTTCCCGTGCAGCAATCAGGAGCCTACAGTGACTTATTTAAACAAGAATTTTCTAACTCTTTTTAGTGAGAATTCAGCTGTCAAACGAATCCACGACAGTTGAAACCAAGCGCCAACTTTCTCACTCACATGCTGAACATACCTTGTATATACTCACATAATCTTTTCTTACACAGCAAAATCTTTCAAGAACAAACATTACAAGAGACTTTCATGAATATTCTTCCAGTGAACTTTAGAACACTAAAATAACAGATAAAGAGAGACAACTCTTGTTTTATTCAACCTTTTCTTACTTAAATGCATGATTTCTTTCACATCGTTGTTTCATATTGTACATCTTGTTAAATACATATTTTATGTTTAACAATGTCTTTTGCTTATCCTTTTCTGCGTCAGTCCTGTTTCCTAAAGTTAATGTGCTGAAGTCCGCCACAATTGAATCAATTCTTTAAAAACCTAACGTATGTTTATCGAAAACAAACGGTATGTATGCAAGAACGTTCGCAAATCAACATGTGAAAAAAAACAGCATAATATCAACTAGACACACATACAGTTCACTTATAAATATGTATTATAATTTTTTATGTAGAAAATACTTCAAGGGATTACTAATAAGAATATTACCAACTCTAAATATATGTCAAAAACATATTACATCATTTCATGGCTTCGTTTGTCACTTTTGTTATGTCAAGCGAAAGCTCGTTATCACTTCCAAAACTGCTCGTTATATTCGAGGCTTCGTAGATGCGGGTACAAGTAGTAACACCTTCCAATAAGATCCTCACTAGTAATACTTGTTCAAGTAGTAATCGCCAAATAGTCTAATGATCAGAAGAGAATCGTAATCCGTATAGTAATAGAGTAGAGAGAGTGAAACGTATAGCAATAGTGGATAGATAAGAAGAGTGAACAGTGAACGTATAGTCATCACGCTACTTCCTATTTATTCATTTCCTTTAGGATCACGTGATCTACTTAATGAAATCGCCCGTGTTACTCACTGGCGATCTAGTTTCAAGCCAGTGTCGGCAACGACACTTATACAACACATTACCAACCTTTATTGAATCTATTCTTAAAGAATCTCTAAAACAAACAGTATGTACGTAAAAATATTCACAAATCAACATACCAAAAAACCAACAAGTGTAATGTCTACTACTACTACTACTACTCACGCACATTATCATCTGAATCACACAAACTAGAATTATTATACACTTACGTAAAACAGTATAAATGATTTCTTTTAAATATTTAATTTTTCTATTTAATAAATATTGAAATGAACTGAAGCGTTTTTCTTTTTTATTCTTTAATATGTGTTTCTGTTACACTGACTCACAGCTTTCGTTTTAATATTAAACTCAATCATGTGCCTATCCTACATTATTTTCTAATTTTAGAAGCTTTATAAGCATACATTCAATATGATCTTATATGAGGCTTTTTTGTTGTATCTGACTTACTCAGTCTCTCTGTATTTCTGCTAATTATTAATAGATTAATTAATGTTGTCTTCATTGCTAGATGTTAACTTATTAGTTGTTTATAGTAGTAAAGTTATATATTCTGCTAAATAGTATTTTTTTGTTTGTAAATAAAACATGTCCTATAACAATATAACAGCATCTGTGACAGTGATTATCTTTGCTTATGTTTGAAAGCCAAGAACATGCAACTTTATATGAATTAAAAGTAGCCTTTCTTTTGAATGATGGTCCAATCAGGACATGAACTTACATTATTTAATGTTTCATACATTTCAAGTAGATAATCATTCTTGTAATGTAATAGCATACTAGTCACCAGAAATGGGTGTATGTCATCACTGTTCTCCTACTTGAGTATATTTCTTTTGATTTTATTTATATGATAAGATAAAGAACAAAAATTATAAACATTTATCACTCTAATGTGTTTCCCTTTTAATAAATCTTCATCAGAGAATGAGATATGGAGAAAAAAAATAACCCTCTTACACTCTTTTTAGTAAACTTGTAAATAAATGAGTTATTCTTAGAAGTAGGACCATCCAAGACATACCATCACATCTAAGACAATTCAAGATATAATTAGGACAAAAAAATTAATCCTGCACCAATGCAGATGCCGGTACATATCAAATAAATTGTTTACAGTCTAAAAATTTATGTTGCAGAAACATCAGGAGATCTAAAGGCCTGTATCTTATAAACATAAAAGAAATTTCTATTTAGACACTCATTCAAAGTCTCATAATACACAGGATCAAAACCAGTCATAACTTTGATTTTACTAATAATAATTTTACCACCCTAATTAAAAAACATAATTCTTTATATAGAATTTAGTTCAAGGGCTTAATTATTAAACCTTAATAATAATAATATTAGCTCTAAATACATATCAAAAACATATTACATCAAACTTTATTGAATCCATTCTTAAAGAATCTCTAAAACAAACAGTATGTACGTAAAAACTTTCACAAATCAACATGTCAAAAAACCAACAAAATGTAATGTCTACTACTACTACTACTACACACAGACACATTCTGAATCTCATATGGACAAACAAGAATTATTATACACTTACATAAAGAAACTTATTTTACGAAATGGATTCAATCCGATATATTAGTCGAACAAAAACAAGGCGTTTAGCATGAAACAGACTGTCGCCTGTGCGTGTAGACCTCAATGTCCACTCGATATCCAAAGTAATGAGATTTTGTTACGTCTTTACTATTATGAGAGTTTCATAAGCAAGTCTATAAATTTATTTTTCAATTTTTATTGTTTCCCTTCCACTGTGTCGGTATTTTCATCCACCGACTGCATAAACATCTTTGTTCAGTATTGCCAAAGACATTGTCACTTGGTGTCACCACAGTAAAGGAGATAACTCGTCGTCGGCATCCGTCCGTCTCGAGTGACGATGGAGTAGCGCGGTGCGGTACGAACCTTGGCGGGATATATGGAGAATTAGGGCTGCCCGGACGTCTAACTCCCCATCTCGGCCTTGTAAGCAGAGTCCAAAGAAGAGGATAAACCAATACAGTTTGGTACCAGCACGGCTGCAGGAGTTGCCGGAAGGTAACACAAAGTGCCGTCCATCCGCCTTAGGGGCTCTACTCCGGGTTTGAATTCAGAGTTGTCCTTCTAGACCAGTTGCCATCCAAGGCTATAGAACCCAGTCTGTTCTGCTATTTACCCGTAGCTGGAGGGAGAAGAGGATTCACACCTTTCCAAAGGAGATAACTAGTACATCAAAAACCCATTAAGGTAGGCTAAGTATTTTACTACCAATTAAATTTCACTAGCCATGTTTTCTAAATTCACTTTATGGGTATAAAAGGATCTGCTACGCTGTTCTGCAGCTTAGAAACAGGCATGTTTTGCTAGATCTAAGTAGGGATTCTATCTTAAAGATTGGCAAACGATATTCAAAAACATCACAAATCACCTTAATATCTAACGGTAATACTACTACTACATACCACACCTAGTACAGCTACCGGCATGCTCTCTGCCTCTGCACAATACACTATTTCCCAATTCTGTCGGGAATAAAATCAACGCAATAAACTTTCCGAATCTCTCAGAATTGATTTAAGCATGAAAGCATCTTCTGCTAGGCAAGGCATCTGTAGAAATGTCAAAGATGAAGAAAAGGAAGGTTTTATTGATGGCAGCATCTCAACTTTGGCTTTGTTTATTAATGAGAACGTTTCTGTTGAATTCGAGGGGCGCACATGCATTATGTCAATATTCCAATATAGATTATAAACCTAAAAAAAAACATAGGAACATTTTTATTGATACATATCTACCAAAATATAGAAACATGCCAGTGATACGCCAGCATTTTTATATATGTTTATATACACGCATAGAGGTTTGGGGGGGGGGGTCTGTTGTTCTTGTCATTCGTAAAAATCTTCAGCAGAAGGCGACCATTGGAAATTGATGGTTATAGATTACTTTTGAAGACCAAAGAATCCGAATGGTTAAAAGAATTTTTAAAAAACGGTAAATCAGTAAGGAACAACTGTGATGAAACTACGGGCAGAAAAAGTTGCGTCTCGTCTCGGTCTCCACAAGTAAAAGGAACACCCACCAACAGTGCCAAAGAAAGCAGTCTGGTCTGGGCGAGAGAAAAGTCGACAGTGATGAGTTTTTCTTTCTTTTTTTTAGTGCAGTTAAAGATGGTGGGTGGGTGTTGGATGATGTATCTTTTTCTTCTGAATGAGTTTAGGAAAGTAACTTTGTTATAAAACGTTCCGTCAGCTTCATCCCCACACACCAGTTGGCACGTATCCGATTTTCAACAAGTTACTCGACAGAGAAAAGAAAATAGAATTTGCAGGCCGATTTTCTTCCTTCCGTCAAAATGGTCAGTGAGAGAGAAAGTGAAAAACAAATCCTTCAAATCAACACGGTCAAGATGCTAATGTCAGGCCAATTGTGATTGATTGGACAAAACTAAAATTACAAAAAGAATATCCGCATCCTCACACATTTTGCTGGTTTATCTAAAGACTCTTTCCTTTTCCTTTTACTGTGGGATGGGGGGCAGGAACAATAAAAAAAACGGCATGTACAGTTTAGGTGTCTAAAATGTTTATACAAGGTTTCTAGAGTAGAAAGAAATAATAAATAAAAATAGGAGAAAGCAAGGTTGGACCAAAAAGCAAATGTGCAAGGACTACACTGGAAAATTTTTAACCGACCAGAATGAGAAATGATAGAATGCCAGTTAGAGAGAAAGACGAATATTTGCAAATATTCTGATCCCGGAAGTAAAAAAAAAAAAAAAAATATGACTTTACCTACGAAAAGGAGAGGAAGAGGCTAAGAAGGCAAGACCAATTAGGGAAATGACAAAATGGAGGCGACAAAGCGAGAATACAAAAAAGAATGATGGAGAGACAGAGAAAGGACGAAAAATAAGAGTACAGAGAGACGACGAAAAATAAGACTACAGAGAGACGACGAAAAATAAGACTACAGAGAGACGACGAAAAATAAGACTACAGAGAGACGACGAAAAATAAGACTACAGAGAGACGACGAAAAATAAGACTACAGAGAGACGACGAAAAATAAGACTACAGAGAGACGACGAAAAAATAAGACTACAGAGAGACGACGAAAAAATAAGACTACAGAGAGACGACGAAAAAATAAGACTACAGAGAGACGACGAAAAAATAAGACTAGAGAGAGACGACGAAAAATAAGACTAGAGAGAGACGACGAAAAATAAGACTAGAGAGAGAGAGAGAGAGAGAGGACGAAAAATAAGACTAGAGAGAGAGAGAGAGGACGAAAAATAAGACTAGAGAGAGAGTACAAAAAATAAGATGAGAGAGAGAATCGAAATGAGGGAAAAGAGATGGACTTCTCAAAAATTGATCTATGATGTTCAGTAGAGAAAAATACAAGCTTCGTAATTTCTAACCAAATACATGCAAACGGTTTCGGGTCAGAACAAGGTAACCAAGTGCCCAAAATACCCCCCACCCCAAAAAAATCGATCTTGAGAGAACAACTTTTATTAAAATGATTTTCTTCATTTTTCTAGACGACCATTACAGACATGAAGCTAGAAACATTTTAAAAATACCTGCGTTGCACATCAACAGGATTGTCAACCCATTTCTTCCCGTCCACAATCACAGAACCGACATGAACAATGGCCTTGGAAGTCGTATTCTCAACCGTAAAGTAAGAGCGATAAGAATAAAATGGAAGACCGTCTGCTCGAGACGCTGCTGCGATTTAAGAAAATGACATTTTCCTTTGTCCATTTGAATCACAGTTCCTTTCCACAAAGATACTTAAAGCCACATCCTCACGACCCCCCCCCCACACACACACACCCGGCGCACACGCAATATCCTTAGGCCTATGCAAAAGTTTCCGGCGAATAACTGGTTTTCAACTGAGTAGTCAAGGTTCTTGTCCCAATCCCACCGGAAAAAAAACAAACAAAAAAAAGAAAACGCTGGTATTTTTTGCACATCAAATCCAAATATTTCAAGCCCTATATACATGTGTACATGTGTCAAAATTTCAGATAGCGTATAGCGTATATCTGTAAAAGGACAATGCCTCAGAGGACGAAACGTGTCGGCTAAGATAAATCTCTTGTTTTTATTCATAGTTACATACGTACAATATTAAGCTGAGATTTAGTCTCCATCTGAGTGACAGGAAGTTTAACGCTTGAGATATTGTAAACAAGATTCGGGGAACTGATCCATTTCACAACCTTTGCACCCACAGTCGATGGAACGAGATCAGTAACCGTCATATAGCCTGATGTGCTTTTAGCCATTGAGCCAGAGGAGTGTTTCCGTTAGCAAGGTCGATTTTACTGTTTTTTTAAACTAGAAACTGTATAGGATACAGGTTCGACTCCTGTTGGAGGACGCATATTTTCTATGAAAATTTATCTGAAATTCAGGCTGGTAAATGTTGTTAATACTGTTTATTATAAACAGCATTTACTTGAATATTTGTATCTATAAAAATAACCTATAAACAAAAAAAAAATGTCTCAAAATAATTGTCGGACTTTGTCCATTTCATATATATATATATATATATATATTAGTTCTATGGATATTAGTTTGTAACTGGGTTCCACACTTTTGCGAACATCAGACAAACTTTTTTTTGTTTTGTTTTTTTAATGTATCTATTTATCGAGTGATTCAAAGACTTGGACAAGTTCTGTTGCGCATCAGGTAACCAAAGAAAAATCCGTCATCAGCAAGAAGAACCAAGAATGCTCGCCAGTCATTTTAAACGCGACTCGTTGATTGAAAAATGTTAAACATTTTCAAAAAATTAATTTATTAACCGGAAGAATGCGCGAATCCACCGACTCAAAAACCATTTTTCATTTGTCATTTATTTCCGGCTTCGCTCCACAGCCTGTTGGTTTGAATGTCGATCTCCGGTGCTTATGTTGGCCCATTATTTTGATTACAGAGTCAAGTAAATGCTACAATTATTCAAATCGCATGTTTTTCTTGTTCTGAAATCATCCTCATAAGCTTTTCAGGCCCGTCTTGAAGTAGAAACAGCAAACAATTCCCCCCACCCCCTTGTTATAATGGGCGGAGACGGCAAGACAATTGTTCAAAGATGAAAACGTCGAAGTTAAAAAGCGGCTTGCCCAAAATTTCAGATTTCAACTGAATTGAGAATCTCTTCATCATAGGCGATGATTTCTTAATACTAATATTCACCCAATACAAGGCCCAAGAGCCATTCAAGGTAGAGGGTTACTGTGTGATGTTGTACGAGTGTAAAAAAAAAACGGCAAGACATGAAGTTCATGGTGTTATGCAGGAAAGATAGCAGTTAACCCTAGACTTGAAAAGGTTAAGATTGGAAAAACATCTTGCCGGGAGTTTGTTCTACAAAGCAACTCTTCTTGGGAAGAAGCTTTCCGAATGGAACTTCCTCCTTACTATTGGAATGCGGATTATTCACTATTGTGTACGTAGCATGGCGGATCCCAGTTGTAAAGGTCAGGGCTGGTTGGACAAAGTAACGTAGCTCATCTGATCACGTCATGGAAATAGCGAGATACTCGCGAGTTTTCGTCTATGGAAACGAGATTGTAGGATGGAAAAATAATTCATCGCTCACAAGTCCGCGTAGACGCTTTTGAACAAAGATGATAAAGATAGGCAAGTGACAAATGGGAAGCTCAAGTCCAGATATGGCAGCAATCCTCCATTTCTTGGTCTAACCGGACTCTTGTAAAGCGGGGGGGGGGAGTTAATGAAGCAGTACAATGAAGCGATGACTATTTTCCCAATATCTTCAGCAATAAACCGTATATACGAGTTCTTGAGTCCCACCCAACAAACGTTAAAGAGAAAGAGCCTCCTTTAGAGAACACCTATCCGTCATGATAGGTGAAAGTCTTCTCGATGGTGATGATGGCACGTTACTCGTTTGGTTTTGGCTGTATTTAATTTTACAAGCCTGTCTTCCACATTGAGCCACCTGAGTTAGGTCAGAGGAGAGATGAACTGCTGGATTCTAGTCTCCCAGATTTTTGAAAGTTCACCTGTAAAGTGTTTTACATCCGTATAATATATTTGTAGAGGACCGTGTAGGTTTCAGTGTTGTTAACACGTGCTGTTTATTCCTGCTAGAAGACGGTCCAACTACAAGAACATGGCGGACTCAAGTTGAGTTCAACCAAAGATGTAAAGAAAACAAACAAGATTATATATATATATATATATATATATATATATATATGTGTGTGTGTGTGTGTATGTATGTATGTATATAACAAATATATGTATTAAACGACAAAATTTACAAGTGACAAAGACATCAACATTTGTGTTTGTGAACGTAAAGAGTTTCTATTTTGGTGAAAGTTCGTACGTACGTGTATGTGTGTTTCATGGCGTTTTCCCACAAGTAGGCAAAACGAGTGTGTCCACTGAAATGCAAAGTGAAAAAGAGAACGAGGCAAGAAGTCGCCCAGTATTTATAGTGTAAGGAGAGCGACCCCTAGTGAACAATTAGGGAATTAAGGAGGAGCTAACTCCGACATATTCATCTGGGATCGGAGTATGATCGTAGGCAGATCCATAATATAGAGTAGAGAAAGAATAGGAACTGAAGAGAGAGGCCCGAGGAACGCCGTTAATGACTGGCCGTTTGCAACAACGATCTTCAGTGAGCTATCTGTTAAGCAAGACGATAATCGAGAAAATAGTGCCAGAGATTTAATATAACTAGAGAGTTTATGTAGCAGACCCCGATGCCACACCTTGCCAAAGGTCTTTGATATATTCCATTAAACAATGACAAATTACTAAAAGACATGACCTATAGACGTTTTATTTAGAATCAATATTAAATCTTTTAAAAGTTACATGTGCATGTATCCAAATTTACTGCTGAAGAAAAAAAAAATTACGAAAAATTACAAATTTTATTGCGATCGATTTTGTAGAATTGGAAAAAAATTTTTTATTTTAAAACTTTTGTTCTGATAGTTCACGTGACTGTGCATGTTTGACACTCCAGAGAGCACAGATACTTTAATGATCCTAAACAGCGACCTAAGATTTGATTCTCGGCAGAAATGCTGTGCATGTAAAGCTACTACAGTTGAAATGAGGGAGAAAAAAAGCACTTACCGCTCTGCCGTAATCCGTCCTCGGCCAGATAACGTAAAAGAATGACGGGGGGGGGGACTTGCATTGCATTTTTAAGCAATAAAGATGCAATGCATTATGGGACAGGGACGCAATGAATTATGGGATCGCATGAAGACGCAAGGGATTATGGGCATATGGACAAATATAAAAGCAACTCATTTTTCCCGGTGGGGGGAGGGGGTTCTTTGAGTGAAGTTCACGGTTGGTGGCGGGAAAAGTCTGTTAGTGTGATTTTGAGACAGAACTCAAGAAGGAACGACTCGAGGTTGGAATACCAGCTGGGACATCTTGAATTTACTCGCTGGTTGCTGTTTTCTTTTTATTTCGCCACAAATGCCTATCCATACGTTAAAAAAAAAAAAAAAAAAAAAAAAAAAAAAAAATCCTCTTTTTTATGGCAACTGTATAATCATAGGTACGCAGTTAGATAACATCCTGTCTCAAGAGTTATATAAAGTGCAACTCGTATAGCATTTCCGGCTAATTGAGGTTAAATATTTTATCTAAAATTTTTTTTAAATTAAAAAAAAAAATAAAACGCTTCAGATAATTCTCGAAATAACATGAAAATTCTCATAACTTAAAAAATAAAAATAAGACTGAAAGGGAGATAAACCAATTTAAATTTCAGTCACCTCGGCATTTCGAGAAAAGATTAAGAAAAACCGACTGACCAACCAACCAATCACGTGAAAGGACAGCTGAATGACAGATGAAAGACATCGTTGTGGAGCTGGACCTGGCAAAAAGCAGCCAATCATCATCTGGGGATCAACATCAAAACTTTGCACATTAAATCAAATATGGCTGACATTTGCTTCAAAGAACCGCAAGGCAACAAAATATTCTTGGTTTGTTGTGAAATCGTTCTTATTTCATACACCTTAGCTGCTGCTGCTATTGATCAAGAAATGTGAGGACATTTTCTCCTATTTTTCAACACGCGTATTTTGTTTTTATTGCCATAAACAAAGTGGTTAGGAAAAAAAAACCGCTTCTTTGTGCCAATATAAATCAGCCAGAAATTCCACAAACATTAATACGACTATCGAGAAATTGTATCAGTCAAAAAGAAAATTGGGGAGTGAGGAGTTCAAAAGTTTTCACAAACACACGAGAGTAATTCAGAAAGTAATGTCTCCTATTTTATTGCGTTGAACCATGACATCAAAAGTGGACGTTGATGGTACAGCAGTAGATATTAAATTTTGCCTTGTTAGAATAGCAAATGTGCTGCAGTATGTCAAAATCGCGTCTGACATGAAAGTGTACCAAGCAGAGAAACCTCCATGTATAAAAATACAGTGTAACCCGGATATAAGAGAATTATTGGGACCGGAGAAGAAGTCTCTGATGTCCGGGTTTGGTCTAATTTATATACATTAACACAGGCTCTAATTTGGGACCAGAGAAAATCTCTCTTATATCCGGGTTACACTGTAGTACCCATTTTCATTCAGTGACATTAAGCACATTTAGGAGGTGGATAATGGATTGCAGTATATAACAAAGAAAAAAGAAAAAGGGACGTTATCTCTACTGCTGTAGATTTTTTTTTCTTTTTACAAAGCAACAGACACTGGTGTGCGCGCATATATATATATATATATATATATATATATATATATATATGTGTGTATGTTATTTACATTGTTGTCATATTCACAACGTATTGGCTGTTGTACTCCTCAGCCTTCTTCAGGTGATTGGAATTTCAAACCAAAACCTTTATTTTGACTGTTGGAGTAGATTGTTCTAGTTCCATGTGCCATGCCTCTTCCGGATGTCAGTTATCTCCCTTTTAACTCAACTCTCCAAGTTTTTGTTCATCACTGCAGTAACCAGGCATTGAACTCAAAACTCTTTGGGTCAAGTCACTGGATTACTTCAACCAATGCTTTTATCTTCAAGGACACATGGCCCAGCACTATGAACTATTATCCTCATCTTTGTTGTTATCACAACGCTTCACCTGTTAAACCCTCCAGGTGTATATCGATCTGGGCAACCTACATGCAATTCAGAAGTGAATCCTTTATTTAATCTACAAGAACAGACTGTTCCCCCCATTTTCAGCGAGTCCAAATATACACTGCTCAGCCTAGGGATTGAACTCACATCTATGTCACCAAATTAATGAACCAATGTTTTTAATCCACTAAGCTATTGTCCTGTAAATTATCTATTGGAATGTTAGTAAATTATCTCAAGTGCAAGGCTTAGCTATGAGTTCACATAAAAATAAAAAAAATACAGCTGGAAGAATATCAAAAACCCATAATGAGGAGTGGGACTATGAAATCAGGCATGGCTGATCATGTATGGAGAGGAAAACAGTAATCAGCCCTTGTTGAATGAAGTGAAAATACTGTACATGGTTGTTGGTTGGTTGGGTTTTATGGCATATCAACCACACTGTACACAGAAGAACACAGTTAAACATCTGAAAGCATCAGCACATATAAGCTTTGAGGAACTACTTAGTAGGCCTAGCACAGAAATAAATATATGGGAATGCACTAATAAAGAAAAAGACATGACAGCAAGCTTTTAACAGCAGTAGCAGCTGTAACTATAACAAAAGTGAAAAAGCTTCATTGAGTGCATTCAAGTGTAACAAACAGCAAAAGCATTTAGTAGCAGGCAGATTAGGTTTAAAACTCCAAGTTGTACATAGGTGACAATAGCCAAGTGAATTAAAGTGATGCTTTGTGAATATGATGATAGAGTAACTGAGTTCAATACCTGGGCCAGGCAGTGTGTACTTGGATTCAGTGGAAACAGGATGAGTGCTAACTGAACAGTACTAAAAATAAGGTTTGGTTTGTTTTACGGCATACCAACCTCAATGGGTTATTTAATGCTGATAAAATTTTTATTGCTAGTAATATTTTGTTTTGTCAAAAATTCATTTCTGGCAATACATTTTTCCTTCAAAAATGTATTGCTGGTGATAATTTTTTTCAAAAAAAAAAAAAAAAAAAAAAAAAAAAAAAAAAAAAAAGCATTGCTGGTAATATTTTTCTTCCAAAAATATATTGTTAGCAATATTTTTTTTTTTTTTTTCCAAAAATGTATTGCTGATAATTTTTTCACAAAGTATTTCTGGTATTAAAACCTATTTTTACACTTTCATGGTGTTTTTTACCAGAGTTTTGGGGTTAGCTATTTGCCCATAGCTGCGACCAATTAAGAGGTGGTTCCACATTCCTCAAAACTTCCCGATCAGAGGCCTTGCTGCTAGATGTAGTTTATCGTCTTACCCAGGATGACTAAAAATAAGGACTAGACATGGGTAGTGGAATAAGAACAGTCTACCCGCCATAGATTAAAGAGATGAGGATAATAATCCATGTAAATATTTCAATTCTTTAGAAAAAAAAGGTTTGCTAAAATACTCCTGATAGACAATCACAGTGGTAAATCAAATTTTTTTTAATAAAAATAATCAAACAGAATAAGTTGGTAAATTCTTACAATTTTGTTTATTGGTATAGAATGGTTAGTTTTTGTTCTTTTAGTGGAATTAATCATTTTGCTAAATGGTATTAGGTTGCTGCAAAAATAATATCGTTTTTTGACGTATTTTTTAAGGTGAAAAAATACGATATTTTTGCCCAACCTAATATTAATTTGTAAGAATTTGATACTTAAAACTATCTTAGTCTTTTGAAAAGGTAGTCAGAATTTTCACATGAAAGACTGTTCCAAAAAGCAAAAGTTAAAATATAATTTTTGTTATTGATTCATTTTCTATAGCTTATCTCCCATTTACAGGTTAAAGCCAAAAAATAATTTTAGATTGTAAGAACTTTTTTTTTTTTTTTTTTTTTTTTTTTTTGGAGATAATGATGCTTTAGAAATACAAGAGTCTTACCCACAGCTGGGGTGGGGGGGGTGCTAAAAGGAGTGAATTCATACCCCATTTCCCAACAGAATTTGCATATAAATGAATATAACAAACCCAACTGGAATTGGAACACAGCACTCCAATTAACAATTGCACCATATGCAAATCCAAGCTTACAGCTCCCACCTACGTACTGACCAGGCCCAACATTGGTTAACCTTGGCAATCGTATAGGAACCAGTGTTTCAATGCCAGGTGGCTGTAAGACTTTTTTTTTTAGTCTATGATAAATTACATAAAAATGGTAATTTTAGGATGGGAATCAATTTTGATCATGCTTATATATATATATAATATAAAATATTTGGTAATCCATATTTGAATGATTTGAAAGAGGATATAATATAATCCAGAGAGCTCAATATAAAAATATAGCAAACATTAATTATTATGAAAAAGACAATTTTAAGATATTATCATGATAATTTATTTCCTTACAACCAAGATTTTGAATCTAATTCTCCAGATCTTACATTCAAATAGCTGTGTTTGAATATAAGATCTGAAGAATTAAAATCAAAATCTTGGTTTTATGGAAATAATTTATCATGAAAACTTAAAATCGTCTTTTTCATAATATATATATATATATATATATATATATATATAATATTAATGGTGTCTCTCTCTCTCTATATATATATATATATATATATAAAATAAGAAAGAACAGCGAGATATATAATCTGGTGTTATTGATATTTTTATTTTTTTACAAAATAGTGCTAAATGTAAATTTACGGAGCATTAACATTATAAATTAACTTATTTAAAATATATATATATATATATATATATATATATATATAATATTAGTAGTCAGTATATACATTCTTTTTGAATTTGTAGGTCTGATGAATTGGATCGTGATTCCAATGTAATAAATTATAACCATGGAATATTAGTGTTTGAGCCTTATATATATATATATATATATATATATATATATAACTCATGGTCATTGTTGCCAGCTGTGCCAGGAAGAGAAATTGGTTATTGCTACATATCATGATAAATGAAACAAATCTACAAACCCAGATGAGTAAAAATAATTCCCCCCACTATCCATCGCTTACAATTTCTTTTCTTTCCCCTCCCCTCTCTCACCTCCCCACTTCCTCATACATTTAACCTCTCACTTCAAGTGTTCTGGTATATTGCTGTAGTTTTCTTAGGCAAGTGGAAGGGTGCATAAGCCAAAGGAGACGTCACGGTTGAAACCCAGGTTGCAAGGTTGGTTGACATTTTAACCTTTTCTTATATATCAGATATTTTTTTTAAATATTTGGCAACAGCATTTATACAATGTGGACATGGTGACCATGCAGGGTTAATTCTGGTCAGTTTATAATCTAAATATATTGTACTTGGTCTAAAGATCACACAGAGGCATGAAACAGAGTCCCTGTGTACTGTTGATTATTATGTTCACATTGTCTATATAAAGTTTGACAAGAAGTTTTGGCAATACTGTCAAATCAAAATTCTATGCAAGGAAGAAATAGTAAAAATATATGACATCTGCTTCTAAAAAAGATAAAAACATCTGGAAGAAAAGACTAAGTCCATTCAAAATTATTGGGAGGAAGAAAAGGCAGCAGCTGAGGTGAAAGAATTTTGATAATGTAATTAGTTGATCAGAAAACTCTTGAATTATTTATCAGCAAAACAATTCAACAAACAAAAGACAAACACCAGCTGAGCCACCATTATTTAGCCAAAGTTTCCTCTAAGTCCTATTGTAACGTTCTCCAAAACACCTAGACATTTTGTTATTCCAATTTGGGCATTAAAGTTTTACAAATTGGAATGAAGCTAAAAATAAAATTTTAAAAAAAAGAGTCAATCACTAAGTAAATTTCAAACTTAAACTTCAGGTATAATGTTGTACAACCATTATTTAGCCATAGATAACTCTGCAATTTTGCTTTTTCATGAGTAAATCAAGAAAAGCAGAAAACAGCTGGAAGATAAAAAAGATTTGTTATTATAATAATGACTTCCTGATTGTGACATTAAAGGAATACATTGAAGACAATTTCAAACGGTAAATAAGACATCACTATGTCCTTTTTCCAAATCATAATGGAGGCTTTATATGGGCACATGGCCGAGTGGTTAGAATGTTCATATTCTGACCACAAGACCCAGGTTCAAATCTCACCATGGTCGATTTTTCAGAAAGAAGACTTCCTAATGTTATCGGACTTGAGGGGACAATCTCAGCAAGTGGCACCTTTGGAAAGTGCCTGAAGGCCAAACCACAGGTTGACCCAAGCATTGTCAGTGAAATTAGGTAGATGGAATACTTGGGAGCTATCAATAGCTGTGCTAGCACAAAGTCACAAGTCATCATGGCTGAGGGCATGATTTTGATCATGCTAGATAACACTCTTTTCCAAGAAAGTGTAACTAAGGTCTGCTCAGCATAGCTGCAGTATAAATCACAGGTGGGCTCTGTGTGTGTTGAACACAAATGTGCCTGAGCGTGAGTCTGCAATAGGGATTGGCTAGCTGCTCTAGTAGGCAGGTATCCTCGAATACGAGTGGCCAGCTATACATACAATGGCTGGATTGCACAATATGCAGAGCTCATCTGATTATAAAGTCAAATCAATTCTCTTAGCAGTCTTTCTTATATTCTTTGATGAAAAGCAGACAAACGTTTGGGATTCCCTCAGCTACAAACATCTTTATCCAAAGGTTTCTTCACTAAAATTGCTGCTTGCAGAAGTAAAGATGTATTCTCAAAGGAATTTTTACAATAATGCAAATAGAAAATATTTCTTCTCAAAAATAAGAACTTTTTGTAAGAGTTGGCAAGGGAATGTCTCAAAGACTTTCAATTTTTGATTCTACATACTAACAATTAAGCTTTTTCTCAAATTGATTCAAGTGAAATAAAAATTGGTTGATTCTGCCAACAGAAAAGAATTCATGTTGTTCATAATTAATAAAAAATGTTGTGACATAAGCTAACCAAATTGTCGCCCACAACTGATAACAGGTTCAATTTTTCATGCAAAATAGTTAAAGAAATAATCCTAGATTTTTTTTTTTTTTTTTTTTTTTTTTAATTCTTAGTCTCCAGTCAACTTGATTATGAAACACTTCTGGAAAAATCTGACAAGATAGATAAATAAGTGCCACACACTGAGATTGAACTGTCCAGTCCATAACACCAGGAAGTCTCCTTCCTGACAAATCAACCAATGGTGAGTTTTGAATCTGAGTTGAAAAGGGGGAATTGGGTTGAGGCTGGTCATCACTTGCTATCCTATACCTAGCTAACCCAATTCACAACCCATTCACTAGTTACCTCAAGATCAGTCTCATCATGGTAAGTAAAAATGCGACGGCCTTTATTCACCGAATGATTTTTCTGATTGGCCACACCATTCAGGGAGGAAAAAACATTAGCATAGGTTCTGATACGTGTAGTAGCAGGTTTTTGCTATCAATTTTTTTTTCTTTTTTAATTCTCCTTTGGCAGACCACTCACAAAACATGAACTCTTTTTCGAGGTAGGTGATTTTCTCTCGTCACAGAAATACAAATCAGAAAACTTTAGTAATCACATAAAAGAATAAAGTCCTCATTATCAAATGGGTGATATGAGAAATGTTTGGAAAATACCAAGCTTGAGATTTGTTTCATAGAAGGAAAATAATCACAATTATTTAAAAAATTAAAAAAATTAAAAAAATAAAAATAAAAAGAGAGAAGCCAGTTGTCAATATAGGACCCCAGCCAAGCAAAATGCAACCTTTCATTTTAAACGGGAGACTTTTCTCTATTGAATGCAACATGGCTAGATTTAAGTTTCACATCTACTGTACAAAAAGTAAAATACAGCTAAGCTAACAAAATACATTGCTTTTTATTTTCAAGACTAATGAAGAGACATTTTATTATGAGCAAAGTGAAAAGCCTCCAGGGTAAGAAAGAAATGATTTATTCAACAGAAAGCGAAGAGATGCTCAAATACCTGCAAGAACAAAAATTGACAACTTCTGATATATTGGGGTCAGGTCAAAGGTGTACTGAAGATTCTGTAACAATGCTGATCTCTGTTATCAGTCAGTCTCTGGGCTTGATTTTAAAAATGGACTGACAGTGGTAAGGATGAGAAAAAAGATAGAAATAGATTCTTAAAAAAATAGAGACACAAAATTAAAGAGACAAAAAATACAGAATCAAAAATCATATTCTTCAAAATCATATTCTTCAAACTGATTTGTTCCAATGTATTTGCCTCGTGGGCTGCAGATGACGTGTGTGCGCATTGGAGACTGACGCAAAACTCACTGACACAATCGGTCAGAAGTGTTGATGAATTAAGATTTTATGGAAGAAAATATTTGATTGGAAGAATCAATGGCATTTCGAACAGAAAAGAATTTTCTCTGACTTTGGAACTTTGCTTTGATTTCCTGTCGATGTCAATCAACGGCTTTTAATGAGAACTTTTATTTCGATGAACACAAAAAAAAAAAAAAAAAAAAAAAAAAAAAAAAAGAAGACATTCTGTGCCAGACAAATGGAGACAAAAGAACTTTCAATGCATTTTTACTATTCATATAACAGTCATATTCTGCTAATAATGCTTAATTCCTGACAATCCCTTTTATATTGCAATGGTTTACTACAAAAACATTAGCAATACACATCTATATATATATATATATATAAAAAACATGCACACACAAATGAATGATGTAATATGGTTGTTTTTTTTTTTTTTAAAAACTGAGTCTCAAGGGAGGAATGCTATGTTTTATACAGATTTAAAGTTCAAGGTTACTATATACTTGTACATTATTTTACAAGTAATCTGTCTCAAGGAAGTAACACTGTACTGTATCTAGAGCTAATGTTTAGTATTATAAAAAAAAAATAAAAATAAAAAGGGTTGTTAGTCAAAAAAGATTAGACGGTAAAAAAAAAAAAAATATCAAAGAAAAAATAAACACTATATTTTTTTACGCTATAAATAGACACTGGGATGATGCAGGGGTGTGGGGGGATAACAAAAAATAATAGATGTTGGGTTAAGTGATCAAAATATCTTAGAAGAGTTTTTCCTTATGAATGCATGCTATCATAAATTCATTTTGTTTGTTTAGTGGGTTGCAATTCTCAATGTGCTTAAGACTGATTAATTCCTCTAACAGACAAAAGTTGCTTTTTTTCCTTGCAGCCAGTAAAGGGTGAAGTTTTAGTGATGAAATTCCAATTTACTACAGATGTGTAATTAATTTCCTTTAAAAATTTGGACAGTGCCATGGCATTTGACTATTGTTTATTGGTAAGAGTTATTTTATGATGGTAATACCAAGTTTTCCAGTGGTTAGCGGTGGAGCCAAAATAAAATTTTAGTCACATCATTATGTTCAAGGCTAGCCTTTTAAATAATGCTTTTATTCAGTCATTTATGATTTAGTGGACAGGTACTGTTTTTTCGGCAATTACAATTTTTGCCAGTATTAATATTGTTATTGAGTTTGTTTCAATATTTGTTTAATATTATTATGCTGTACTATATACTGCTCAAGGTTTTTGGTGCAGCTGTAGCTAATTTTAATGCTGTTCTTGTTGAAGATTTTGCTGAGTAATGGAATATGGCCAAAATATTTAATTAAATTAAGGAAAATTTTACCAATGTTAGTTTTGCACAAGCATATATAGTTGCTCATATCTCATTATTTAGTTTATATTCACACACTATATATATATATATATATATATATTATACATACATACATACTCAACTCTCCCATTGACATCTGAGGGTCAAACAGATCAGTTCCTAGAAAACTGACAGCTCAACAACAGCACATGAGATTTGATTATAGTGGTGAAGGTTTCATGCAAGACCATCCACACTTTTTGAAGGGCCGAATACAGAGACCTGGTGCACTACGTTCCACAGGGTCTCCAAACGACCCTCCGCAGGTTTTGAATTCAGAGTTGTCCTCCTAGGCCAGTTGCCATCCAAGGCTATAGAACCCAGTCTGTCCTGTTATTTACCCATAGCTGGAGGGAGAAAAAGAGGATTCACACCTTTCACAAGTGTATTAGAATGTAAGTGAATGTAATGGATTTGACTGGAATTCGAACTTGGCTCTCAGTCTTCAATCCAAGTCTATCTATTACTCCACCATGCCTCCTTTTTATATATATATATATATAAAAGGATGTGGTAAAAGTAACACTTTTTCCAACCAGACTTTCATAGAACAATGTGAAGGAACTGAATGACTATCACAATCACAAAACTTTTTCTTGTAGGATGGGGGGGGACTGAAAGATCTAATTTGCAGGCTCAAACCAAAAAACAATTTCTGAATTAAAACAAGCAATTTCTGATAAATTCTCTGAAATTAATGTAGAAATGCAACAAATAGTTTGTAGAAGTGTTGCTGACAGGATTCCGCATTGTATTGAACATGAAGCAGAGCATTTTGTTAAACATGTTAGACATCATGTTAAACATGTTAAATATAACAATTTAACAATAAATTATGTTCTTTTGATGTGAAAATATTTTTGAATTTTCTGAAACTACTGGAATTCATTTTTGTTCAATAAAAGTTAATAAAAATGTATTTTTTCCACACCCTGCATATCCACATATAAATAATAAGTGCTCTCAATGATATAATTACATTGACAGTTAAATATTAATAAACAAGTTAGATGTATATAAAGGATAATAGCAACAACCAATCAAATTTCCCAATTTTATTAGATTTTGGGAAGCAGTCATATCTTTGTTATACAGAAAAAAGTCTTCATGAGGCTCGTCTTTTTCCAAGTAATTTGGTGATGATAAAAAGATGCCTTTTATTAACAATAAAAACAAATATAAACACAAATAAGATCCCTAAAGATTACTCTGTAAATTAAATGAGTGGATTTGGGGGGGGGGTTCAGTGATGTGGATGGGGGGAGTGCATAAAAATCTCAAAGACATTGCTTAATCTGTTAATTATATACAAGGCCGATTTGATAAATTTCAGCAACTGAATAAAGCAACTAATCCTAACCTATCTTCATAGACTCTGTAAAAAAGAAAATTTTTATCTTTGTCAATGACTTTCGATTAGGAAACGGGGCTGATGCAGAAAAGGATAAGCAAAAGACATTGTTACACATAAAATATGTATTTAACAAGATGTACAATATCAAATAACGATGTGAAAGAAAGCATGCATTTAAGTAAGAAAAGGTTGAATAAAACAAGAGTTGTCTCTTTATCTTATTTTAGTGTTTCAAAGTTCACTGGAATTATGTTCATGAGAGTCTCTTGTAATGATTGTTCTTGAAAGATATTGCTGTGTAAGAAGAGTTTATGTGAGTGTGTACAATGTATGTTCAGCATGTGAGTGGTGTGTGTGTGTGAGTGAGTGAGAAAGTTGGCACATGGTTTCAACTGTTGCGGATTCGTTTGGCAGTTGAATTTCTCACTAATTAGGATTAGAAAACTCTTGCTTAAATAAGTGACTGTAGGCTCCAAATCGCTGTGCAGGAAGAATTATTCTTCATGTGCAAATGATTTGATTGGTTGGCATCGACCAATCAGCAAGCGAGCTTTGAGGAGACTTAAAGTTTCTGTGATCTGTTTCTCCCAAAAGTGCACAAAATTGACTACTTAAAAATAGAGCGAATACAAAATTGTCTATAATAATGTAGTGGTGATTAATTAACCAGTGAATGCTTGGCGTTGTATGTGATTTGTATTTTTGTATGTATGTATGTATGTATGTATGTATGTTCATGTGTAATAGATCCCCACAGCATCGTCTGACCAGATATATTTACCCAGCTTCCTGACAAAGGCTGGATATGACAAAATGTTTTAACAGAGAGAGTGCCGTACACATACTTATGCATATGGACCAAGAAAAAAAAAAAAAATTGATTTTTGCCCAGCTCCTGTGACCACTGTCATGGTGACATCAGTATTAAACCAACCCAATCTCTTTAGTGCAATGAGGAAAGTGCTGCCAGAGTGTTGGAATCCCCAGGGCCAAGTAATTTCTCCCCTCTAAAATGAGGAGAATCATAGCTATGCTTACAGCACAGGGATGTTATACTTCAGTAAACCCTCACTAGCTAATGGTTATGTCCTGTGACCAGGGCTAGAATTCAGATGATCAACATTTATACTTCCAATTAAACAGCAAGTAAGAAAATCTTTTAATGTTTTACCATTTAGTTTCATCAGAAATTCTTCTAAGTGAAATAATGTAGAGTTAGGTTTCAATTTTTTAAATTCTATGTTTTGTTTATTATTGTTTATTAGTTGTGCAGATATCAAGTGTATATCTGATAGCATTAGTGTTTATGGATGCTATCAATTTTTGAAATTAATATTTTTTGTTTGTCTGAACATTACATGTACAGCTCATCACACTTTTTATACAATCATTTCACACCCCAAGCAAGGTAATAAAGCCACCAAGGCACAAGGTTTATAGTGAGTAAAAGAAACTGAGAAAAAGTATACAAAAAGATGGTGATTTTTGTTGCATTTAAATTTTTGAAGATTGTAATTGACAGGAAAATAAAAAGCCAGATCCACAGGCGAGAAGTTTGAGAGAAGAAACTATTAAAATAGAATTGTTGCATCAAACAATTTCAACAGTAAAGTGATACCAAACTACCAATCTAGTACTGTTTTCATTTTTAATTCTTTAAAAACACAAACATATAAAACAAATTTTCAGCAAAGACCAAACACACGTGATGAAAAGGGATTTATAAATGATTTCTTTTCCAGACTTAATTTATTTATTGACATTTTATCAGCATTAAAGTGACTCAAATTTAAATTCAACTTCTACACAAGTTAACTGCTTAATGGCCATTTTTACCTGTGTCTGCTTTTAATTGTTTGTAGGAATAATGAATCCATCCCATAGTGCATTGGGATGGCCAGACCTGGTTGCGCTGTCTAAAAGCTAAGCGTAGGCAGATGTTAAGGGTGTGTGCTTTATGGCTTATAATTACTGGAGCCAATTGAAAGAACTGCATTGGTCTTCACAGATACTAAGAGCTGCATTGACCAATCAAAAAGTGTCGTACTAACATGACAATATGGAAGATAATTGCAACATGACAGACACTCTCACATGCAGTTACCAATTCCTAAGTCATTCACGTTTTTGCTAGATTTAGATTATCTTTTTGTTTTTAATGTCATTTCAGAATTTCTCAAATAGAAAGAGGCATAAAAATAAAAACCAGATCAATGTGGCAGGGGGTGTCTCTAAAAAGAATATTATAAAAAAAAAAAAAAATATCTCCAATAATTCAGATTTATTTATGTTCAAAATGTTCCAAGTGCTGTTCCATCAGGACATACACGATCATGGCTCTCCACAACTTCTTGTCCTTTACAGCTTTAAGTATATTTTATTTTTTTTTTTTTTATCTCTCCTAATTCCTGTTCTACACAAGTTCATTAGGTAGGTTTGCCTTCAATGTCCTGTGAGTGTCAAAGTCTCCAAACACTCTTTCCTCATTATGCACAAGAGAAATTTCAATCGTCTGATTTAGTGCCCCCCCTTTTTTTTTTTCAAAAACGTTCAGTCCATTAGGATTCTCAGCCTCTCTCTGTCGAACACCATTCCTGTTACCAACTTCCAATATAAAATACATAAATTAATAATTATTAAATATATCCTTCCCTGTGTGACAAAGCCATTGAGAGAAGCAGGATTGGGGGGGGGGGGGTTCGTACAAAAAAAGGTATTAATATAATTTCCTCACAGTATGTCTAAACTATTTGTATTCGGTGAGATGCACTAAGAGTCTGGGGTGCAAACATGAAAGATTCCCATGACAACTAATATATTAATTTTACATTTAATTTTTTTGTGTACAGACCCTGAAGGAGTTGGGGTGGGGAATTACTCCTGTTAATACACCTATCTTGTCAGGCCTGAACAAGACATATTGGGCATTATTTTCTCATGACCAGACATTTGACCGACAGACATTTCACCAAAAAAGTACAAGTAAAAATAAAGTATTAAGTGTTGTGGTAAACCCTCCTACAGTAGAATGAACTCTTCCTCCTCTCAAATACAAACTACGAGAGTTGGACGAGTGAAGTGAAGTGGAGTAGTAGACAGTGCTAATCTACTTATTACTAACACTATTGTTTTGTATACATCTTCAATATACTTTTTCAACCAACCTTCGTCTTCCGTGTCTTTCTTTTTGGCCCCTAAACAGGCCACAACATTAAGTATTTTAATTCGCAGTATAAGTTAGAATACGGCAAATAATTACCACTGAATTTCAAGTGATTAAATTACTAAATCTAGATTTAAAGTTAATTTTTATTTCAATATTTGTTTATTGAAATCTGGGTAAAAAGTAGCACCTAATTATTTATATTAGTATTTAACAGTAAAATAAAAACTAGTTTCATCCCTTCAAGATAATGATCTTTAAAAGGGAAATTGAAAAATCTTTCATATCGTAAAAGATTTAGATTTTTGCTGTAATAAAATGTGTTTCTCCTCAAAATACTTATCTTATATTTGAAGTTTATATATATATATATATATATATATATACACACCCACAATAGATTTTTATAAAAGCCTGTCAAAAAAAAAAAAAAAAATAAATGAATACAGTAAATAAATATATGTAGCACATTATGATAAAGTGTGTGACATATGTGTAAGTATGCCATTATATTTTTGGTTAAATGTTAATCAGCCAAATGTCCAAGTACCATTTTCTTTCTATTATGAATAATACAGACATTCTATAAAAGTTTATTGATTTTTGTAACAAATTTTTTTTTTTTTTTTACGAGGTCTGGGGATGTCCTCTCCTCTTCTGTTCTGACCCATCACCACCACCACCAAATTCCTATATCAAACTATGGTAATTACATTGCTGTAAGTGTTTTTTTTTTCTATCTCTATCCAATGACCTTGCAGAGCTAAAAGACTGCCTTACTACTAAAGCAGGGGAATAGGGTTTCATGCCTTTCCCAAAAGTATTAGTTGGAAGTGAATTTATAAACAACCAAAACAAAAAAAAAAAAAAAAAAAAAAGAAAAAAAAAAAAAAAGAGTTGGAAATCCTCATTAAAATTTCTGCTTTTGATGTTATTGTCCTACTACTTTTAAATGTATTCAAACCCAAGTCAGGTACAAGGCTACATTCTAGCTCAACTTCTAAGACCAATAAGCATTATTAGATTGATTGTTAAAAATATCTAATTGAATACATCTATTTTTAGTGGATACTTATATTTCAGTAGTTACTCCATTTTATTCAGGCTGGTAGACAAAAATAAATATATTGTTTAATAAATAATCAGAATGTCTACTCAAACAGGAGTGTCCACTAAAAATAATATTTGAAGTGATAAAAATCTGATTAATAAAAAAAGAAAATCTATCCCAATAAACAGCTGACAGCTAAGTAACAAATACTGTATATATTGAGCAATTCTCTGCTGAAATGCAACAAAAGTTCATTTTTGAAAAGAATGGTCACATGTGATGTAAAAGATTATTTACAACAAAATGGAGTGAAAAAGGTTCTGGGGGAAAATGAAAAAGCCTATCTACATCTGAAGAAGGTGATGATGTGTATCTGATGGAATTTGAAAAGTAATGAATATTACAAGTTCTTTCCACAAAATCATTGAATTCAGACAAGTACTTTTCCCAACTAGACCAATTAAAGGATAGTAATTCTATGAAAAATGTCCAGAATTGGCCAATCAATGTCAACTTCCATCAGAACAATGCCCGACTTCATGTCTCTGCAAACCAAACAGAAATTAGGACAACTTGAGTGGGATATCCGACAACTCCTACTGTACTCACCTGACTTTGCACCTTTGCATTACCTTTTATTTTGATTTCTAGAAAGAATTCTCTTAATCCACTGATTTTCTCACCATCTAACAAGTACCAAGCAGCATTTGGTAATTAATATTCAGGGAAAATTTCAGTTAAGTAAATAAATAAAAAACATTCAAATTATCATTCATCAATTTCTTCCCCAGTTTTTATAATTATTTTGATTGGTAATTACAGGCATTTATAATCAGATATTTCGGTCTGGGCTCATCAAATGGCAGCTTTAAGTCACAATCATCAGGATATGAAAAAGGTTCATTTTTTGGAACACGACAGCAAAGTTCAAAAATTGATATGAAATCCGATGAAGAAAACAAATGTATGATTTATTGTAATATCAAAAATGGATTCTGTAAAAAATAAACTTTAATTAGTTTGGATAATCCAAAATTAGGTTATCTTTTTATAAAAAAGATGATTGTATTTACATTAAAGTTGATACAAACCTTCATGATTTGAATCCAATACACAAATCAATTGCAGATAAAATATTGGTTATCGAACAAAGAACAACTTAATTACAAGCCAACCTGTTCAAACTGGTCTTTCAGTTATGTAGTTTAAGTTACCAATTTTTTTTAAGGTTTTATTTTCTATTATTTGCCACCAATTATCAACATCAATTGAAATGAGGTAACAAAATAAAAAACTACTTTCAATATGTCCTCCATTTAGTTTCATTTTAATTTTTCAGAATAGAAAGAAAAAAAAAAAGAAAAGAATAATTTCCATCTTGTTTAAGTTTAACATGTTCCATCATCAATTAGACTATTTAAAAAAAAAAAAAAAAAAAAAAAATTAACAATTTATAGGGTTTGACTACCAAATTAGGGGTGCATATTATGTGTTAGTAGAAGTATTTTCCCCACATTTTCAGCACAATTTTAGGGAGTGTGCATTATGGATGAAGGCATATTATACATGGAGAATTACAGTAATAGATTCTTTATAAAAATTGCTTCAAAGTTAGCATTTATTTTGTTTTCATTGTTGCTGTTAATGCAATGAGAAAAAGTAACAATTTGTTCACTGTTAACACTTTATAGTCCATATCTCCAACCAGAAAAGTGTTGTCTAAAATTCTTTGATGAGTCAGTATTTGTTTCACAAGTTATTCAGATCAGGACTCTTGTTGATCTCGCAACATTTCGACTAATTAATCATTTCTCCAGACTCCGATTCCCTGTCAGGTGAAGGACATGGATTTTTCAGTAATTATCTATCTGGGGAGTCAGACAAGAATTACTAATTGGCTATATGTCCCTAGTTGACCAGCATATTTGTTCTTTATCTTAATTTATTCATTAAGAACCTTTTCAGCCATGGAAATACCTCTGATTAGTTTTTGCTTATTGAATAGGCACCCACACTATGAAACTTTACACTGCCTGAGTGCAAGGAGCATTTTGGCATTCTCTGACCAATGCTTGCTAAATTTATGATCTTTATAAAGAAATCAATAAAAGAGCATTTACTAATTCAAGTAAGTCTACAAGGACATGAAAAATGTGTTAAGAGTTTCTCAAATTGCTGTACAAGCAGCAGGGAATTCTATTTATATAAGAATCAATCCATTCCTTACCATTTTGGAGTGACCCAGGAACAAAATCCTGTATCAATGAAGCTTAAGGAGATCTAAGTAATTATTTCTCTCATCAATCATAAAAACCAATTCTGAATAGATTCTTGCCAAGATATTTCTTTAGCATCATTTTTGTAAAACTGACCCAAGATAATCCATTTCTATCACAACCAGAATAATCAGTAATGACTTGCAGATTTGGAAGAGAATCTTGTCGAGATGCCAACTTCACCATAGAAAAATGAAAACATGTTTTTACACTTTCCCAAGTGTAAAAAAAAAAAAAAAAAAAAAAAAAAAGTGTTTATCACAAATCCTTTCTGATGTTTCAACCCAAAACTGAATGTGAAACAAATGATGACCAATCCACTTTACCAGAGTTATAAAAAAGTGGCTTTAATCTTTGCTTTCAGAAACTCTTTAACAAAATGTAATTCATTTTGTAATATCTGTATCTCTTGCACAATTTACATTATTTGGGCTGTTAAAATTTAAATTATAGAAAAGTACAATTTATTAAATAAAATTTGAGAAATAGTACTTCACTTTTTTACTTATATTATTTACATTAATTGGACTGTTATCCTCATCTTCATTGCCATATTCACAACATTTTGGCCATTGTACACTCCAGCCTTCTTCAAGTGACTGGAATTTGAACCGAACTCTCTATTTCATCCACCAGGGTAGTTTGTTCTAGTTCCACGTGCCATGCCTCTTCCAGATGTCTCAGTTATTTCCCTTTAACTCAACTCTCCAAGTTTTTGGTTCACCAATGCTGTGTTCGGGTACTGAACTCACAACTGGTTTCCGAGACATTAGGTTTACAAGTCCCAAAAGTTTATACACAAAGTCCTCAAAGACACATGGCCTGGTGGATTAAGGCATTAGTTAAATCAGGTGACTAGACCCAAAGAGTTATGCACTCAATACCAGGACACAATAATGGTGAATCAAAAAACTTGGAGAGTCGAGTTAAAGAGAAATAACCGAGACATCTGGAAGAGGCATGGCATGTAGAACTAGAACAAACTACCCCGGTGGATGAAATAAAGGGCTCAGTTCGAAATTCCAATCACCTGAAGAAGGCCAGAGTGTACAACGGTCGAAATGTTATGAATATGGCAATGAAGATAACATTCTAAATAATGTAAATAATGCAAGTTTTGAATTACAATTGTCAAAAATTCACTCATGCAATTAAAATATGTAAAAATGTGTTAAACAACAGAAAAAAGTAGGCTTAAATATTTTTTCATATATTTTATTGAAATATAAATTTCTCCAAGAATTTTTTAAAGTTACCTATTATAAAGCATGATTGCTTCCAAACAAGTTTTCAAATAAGTCAATCCTTATTGGGGATTATTTAACTTCATTTGTGGCAGATAAAATGCAGGAAATTAATGTGTAAATCTTTATCAGAGTCTAAATGAATGATCTTGTGGGTCAAAGTCTTTTTCTTTGATGCCTTTCAGGAAATCAATAACAAGGAACAACAGAGAAAAAACAAAGTATGGCTTCAATGCTGGAAGAAGGAAAATTGTCAAGCTACGACATGTTCAACATTTGTGCAATTATCTCATTTGCAAAATAAACTTTCATTCTTTAATTGCATAAATTTACTTAAACTTTTTCAAGTGTTAAGAAAACTCAAGTTTAAATTTAATCTTTGAGTTCATCCTTCTATACATGTTCTGGCAGTATTATTCCCTAGTGATTTGACAACAGTATTTTCTATTCAGGAATACCTAGTATGAATAATTTCCATGGAAACAAAGTAATAAAAATGACAGTGAAAACTATATCCTAAATCCAAAGACTCATTTGGCTGCCACTTATTTTTCCTGCTCTATTCCAGTCATCAGAATCAAGAACGGCATCATGGCATTCAAATTATTTCATTTATTGGTTTCAAAGTATAGAACCATTAAATAGAAGTCACCAATTCAGTAGACATTAATTTTGTCACAGCCAAACAGGCTTAGCAATTTTTTAGTTGGAGACAAAGGCACACATTTTGCCAGTGTGTGAAAATGATTCACAATTTTTTTGTTTCTTTTGTCAACAAAACATTTTAAACATTTTTGAAAAGAGTGAATGTATTTCTGGTACTCTCCTAATTGTTAGTACAACTGCTGGGATTTGCTCCTGAAACACATTTCAAAATTAAATGTAAACCTAATTTTAGACCACTCAACATATTTAAAAAATAACAAAATTGAAGGAAAGGAAGAAAAAGTATTAATTTGGTATGAAGAGGTTATCGCTTTTTATTGAAAGAGATTGAAAATTGTAGCAGAGCTAGTGTTTGCAGGAATCGTCATGACCCATTATACCAAGTTTCTGAAATAGAAAACCGATGCCTTAAATATTTGGCTGAAATAAGAAGAGTGATTAAGATGTAACAAATGCTCCTAATATCGTCTAACATTGTGTCACTTTCAAATGAAATTGAAACACCATTGCTTCTTATGCTAATCACTGCTATTTCCTTATACAAATAAACACTTTGGTGAATGTAGGAAGAATGCAAAAGAAAATTCTATTTTCCTAGATATCAGAAAACAAATTCTATTCACTTCCTATTTATGGCTACACCGTTCAGTCACCATTAAAACACTGCCACTTCAAAGAGATGAAACCATCATAGTTTATTCCTTTCATTATAGCTGTCCTGGGTAAGATGATAAACTACATCTGCATCCTGGGTAAGATGGTAAAACCTCCTGATCAGAGGCCTTGCTGTTGTACATAGTTGTTGGTGTTCCCAGGTCCACGCTATCCTGGTGTGGTAGTTTTGGGAAATAGTTAACCCCCAAACTGGGGTCAAAACACTATGAAAGTGTAAAAATAGGTTTTAATACCAGAAATACTTTGCAAAAATTATTAGCAGCAATAAATTTTTGAAGGAAAAAAAAATTATTAGCAGCAATAAATTTTTGAAGGAAAAAAAAAATTATTAGCAGCAATAAATTTTTGAAGGAAAAAAAAAATTATTAGCACCAATAAATTTTTATATTTTATAACCAGCAATAAAAAAAAAAAAAAAAAAAAAAAAAATACCAGCTATACATTTTTGGAAAAAATATTACCAAAAATAGATTTTTGAAGAAAGAAAAAAAAAAAAAAAATATTACCAGCAATAAAAAATTTGACATTAAATAACCCATTGAGTTTGATATGCCGTAAAACAAAACAAACTTTCATTACAGTGAATATTCCCTAATTCAAAAGGGAAAATACCATGATTAATACATATAAAAACATTGTAATATAAAAGCTATATTTTTTTTTTTTTTTTGATAAGTGACTTACAAATTTAAAGAAAAAGTGATAGTCTTTGGAAATTCAATGATTGGGAAATTAAAAGTGGCTCAGTATTTAACAGGAATATAATTGAGTTTCAATATTAAATTGCACCTACCAAGTGAGTCTCCTTACAATTTCCTTACCAAGAACAATCAATAGGAGAGTTTTGCTTCAGACAACCAAAATGAAACCAGTTGAATTGATTGTAAGGAATTTAAATGTCTGCAGTTGTCGTGTATTTCCCATAGCAACCATTTCCTGAAGTCAGTGTTTCCAGACCCCAAAACCTTTTGATGCAGAATTTCAAAGCAGGTACCAACAAAACTCAGCTAAATAAAAAGAATTTAAATGTTTTTCAAATTTTATATTTCAGTTATGAAGAATTTAAACAAATTTGTGAATTTCAAAGAAAGAATATTTGTGAAACTTGAGTTCTTTTTACAAGCATCAAATAAGCCAATTTTGCCAGTAATGCCACCAAAAAAGTATGTCCCCACACAAAAAAAAAAACAAAAAAAAACAAAAAAACAAAAAAACAACTTGCATCAATGAAAAGTGCATATAAAAAGGAAAAACCAAGATGCATAAGCAGTTAATTGCCAATACTCCTTGTCGAGTGGATGGAGTGATTCTTGGAGGGTCTGTCTATAAAACTACCAAGAAACACCTGCATTGTGACGGCATCCAAAAATGTTAACTGGTTCTTTTGGGATACATGCTGAACTTGATCAGAGAATGTGACTGACCCAGTGCAACATCATTCTCCATTTGAAAAATTTCATGCACAGAGATTGCTTGATATCTGATGAGGGTAAGACACAACAAGGAAGTGAGATAAATCAATTTCTGTACAATAGGATTTACCCAAATTTTTAAGCCTAAAAAAAAAAAAAAAAAAAAAAAAAAAATAAAGGATAGGGATGTGTTTTCTACAAAAGAACTATATATTGAGTGCCCAGAACCAGTCAATAAAAATTGCTACAAGTGACACCACCACTTCTGCCCACACAAAGTGCTGCATGATTCACCTTGTCCAAAGCTCACCAATTCCTCATCTCCACACTCCATTGCAAAACATACACGTGAATTTGGCCCTCTTGGGTCACCAAGGTAAGCCTCTACTACATAACTTTTTTTTCCAGTTAGGTGCAGCACCAGATTTACTTGAGAAGTACAACCATAGATAAGTTATATCTGTGGTTCAAACTGAATTTAGCAAAAGAAGCTATATGCAGATTAGTGTTGTGGCTGAGTGCTATAAAGAGAATTTCTCACAAAGCCTGTGCACTTGATATCTCTGCAAATATTCTTAAGAAATATACTGCTGAACTACTGGGCCCTGTTCTCTCCAATGGAGGCTTTAAGCTTCTTGCTTTCTAGATTGCTGGGAATACTCTCCTGTAGTTCCCATTTTTAATACAGCTTTCACTTCTCTAAATCAACTGCCAATGTGCTGAGATTAACCCTAACCCTGCTGAGAGAGTCTGTCAAGCTTCAGATAAGAATGGCAAAGATCAGGATTTTACTTTAGATATTTCAAAGGAATTTGATAGATTTTGTTCATCTTCATGAATTCAAAGGCCATTTCTTTGATTTGATTCAATCTTTATCAAACTTCTTAATGAACATTGTCATGAATGGCTATTCCTCTAGACCCTTTTGCATTAATGTGAGCATACTCCAGGACTATTGCTGGACTGCCTAAACAAGGTTGATTCTTACCTTCAGGGAGAAACTTTCTGCATCTTCTTGGTCTCACATTTTCCACTGACATGAAGTGAAATGATTTATATTGAATCAATTGCTAAGTCTATTGCTAGGAAAATCAGTTCACTATGTCTTGCTAGACAATTTTCCTTATCAGAATCTACCTTGTACATTTACAAGTCTAATATTCACCTGTGTATCAAATATTGCTGTCATATCTGGTCTGGTGCTTACATCACTGTCCAGTTTGTTACTGCTTGAGCCCAAAAGTTTTCATCCACATATTTATTCCATGTCTGTAAAGTGTTCAACAAACTTGGAGACCATAACTCACAGACTTGACTGCTAGGTCATAAAGCACAAAACACTTGATAGTGAAATAAAAATAACACCCTTCTCCTTTTACACAGGTGTATCAGAATGTCACACAGTGAAACAAGGGAAATACTGGCTACCTTGACAGATAAAAAAACTGAATAATTTATTCAAATTCCCTGGACTTTTCAGGAGCATTTTCAGTAAGATCAGCCAGCAAATCTGAATAGGGATCACACAATTTAAAAGCTTAACATTCTATCAATTATATGAAATTAACAAATTCAACATGCAATTATTTAAATATCTTTCCTAATTTCAAAAAGATGCTTGAAAATGTTTTAAGGTCCCAAGATGTTAACAATCAAAACAACAATACTTTAAAATAAAATAAATTTTAAAAATTAAAAAAAGTTTTTAAAAAATAATCCACTTCACAGCAATATTTCATTTCCAAACATTTTAAATAGCATTCTTGAGGCTTTGGAACAGTTTTAAGATTATATGAATTCCAGTATATATAAAAACTATTATTGGGATCTACATGACATTAAGACTGAATTTAGGAGAAATTGTTACAAGTCTTTTCAAGTGAGAAGAACTGGATTCCTTTGAAAAATCAGCATTCGAAATCCTGGCTTTTCAACAGGTTTGAAACCTTGCCAATAGCAGTAAGAATAATCAAAGCAACAGATTCCAATTTGACCATTAGATAATTTTTTCTTTTTAAATATTTTAAAGAATTGATAATCAAGTAAAAAGATTTTGTGATGTCAGACACCTTTGCGTTCACTTTTATTAGGTCAACGAATGATTGGTATCATGTTTGTAATGCTCACTTTAGTCAAGACTTTGGAATTGCAGAAACTAGTAGTAACTCCTTAAATAATACTTGTACTAATAATACTTTATTTACATTATTTCACTGACAGGACCCAAAGAGTGTGAGTTCAATACCTAGTTAAGGCAGTGGAGAACTTGGAGAGGGGGAATTAACAGGAGATAACCGATATCCATTAAACATGGCATGTGGAACTAGAACAGTCTACCCCAGTGAGCAAAATAAAGGGTTCAATTTAACATTCCAACCACCTGAAGAAACGTTGTAGTAAATATGGCAACAAAGATTATTCCCATATATACCTTTCTTTTACGATCACATGGTCTACTTACTAGAAATGGAATCACCTATGTTTGACACCTTATCCCTATACAACAAAAGATAAAGCTATCATTCAGTGGGTGACATTCTGAGACGTTTTATTTGCCAGTCTGTAGCTTTAGCCAAGCAAACCTTGAATCTGAACTCACAAACATAGCCTGACTGACTTCACTATCTTAAGATATTTTAAGAAATATTGATTATTTTGACAAAGTTTTTTAATCTTTTCCCTATGAACTGATGCACATTTGTTTACAATCTAATGATACTTGGCCATAGAGGAGTACACACTATTGAATCCATATGAGTAACATGTCACAACAGCTTGCTTTGAAATTAGCAATTTCTCAGATTTCACTTTTTTATCAATAAATTGAAAAAACATTTTGATGAGTTCTGCTTGCAGTCTTTTATTAACTGAAATAAGAGACACTAGCCTTGTTTACAATTATCATTTATAGGTTGGTCAAGATGGCTGTGCCTTCAACTCACAAACCTTAAAGTTTTGTTTATTTTTTATCTGGGGTGTGTGAGAAGAGTTTACAATTGAAATGTTCAAATGCGAGTCAAAAAACAGATTTGTGAGGGTATTACATTTTAAAAGGCACTTTAAAAATTTCTAGGACAGAATTATGAAGTTAGTTGAAAAATAGTCATGCACAAGTTGATCAATAAATTAAAAAATCTGTCTATATCCCTGAGATGTATTAGGTTGGTGCAAAAAATAATATCGTTTTTTGACATTAAAACTACATCAAAAACGATATTATTTTGCACCAACCTAATATTATGATTACTTATATTATTTAGACTTATCCTTATTTTCATTGCCATATTTGCAACATTTCGGCTGTTGTACACTTCAGGCTTCTTCAGGATAAAGATGTTGGTTAAATCCAGTGACTAGACCCAAAAAGTTGGGAGTTCAATACCAGGCTACAGCAGTGGTAAACCAATAACTTGGAGAGCTGAGTTAAAGGGAAATAACTAAGATATCCAAAAGCGGAATGGCACATGGAACTAGAACACTTTACTCCAGTGGAGGAAATAAAGGGTTCAGTTCGAAATTCCAATCACCTGAAGAAGGCCAGAGCATACAACGGTCAAAAAAACATTGTGAATATGGCAATGAAGATGAGGATAACAGTCCAAATAATGTAAATAATATAAGTAAAATAAAAAAAGTCAAGTAATATTTGTCAAATTTTATTTAATAATTGAACTTTTCTATAATTTCTTTTAATTTCATTGTTGTCTTATGTTTTCTATAATTGTGTATCCCACATCCACATTTTTATAATGTATTACAATTTGGCATTATAAAAAATGAATGAATATCCAAAAACTCTTCCGACAGTAAATTCTTTTTATTGTAGATTTGATTGGAGACCAAAGAAATATTTATTAAGAGAAGTTTTCATTTTGCTCATGTTTTTACACATACTTTTATTGATAGTTCAAGATGTGTGTGTATATATATACATTTTCAGACATTTGTACAAATTCTTTCAATCAGAATAAATTTAGTTTTTATAGGTATACAGGTTTGTCTTCTCTATTTTGAGATTTTTTTTTTAAGTTATATTTTGAATTTTGATTGTTTTTTGTATCAAGTGTTGTGATGTCATATTTTCAGTTTTCATTTTTATCATTATTCAAATACTTTCTCAAGAATGCCAATTCTACATTGATATTGTTTTTTTGTTAAAAAAATATTTAATACACTGGTTGTTATGTTGAATATTTTGTTTATAGCAGATTGTGTTTTTTTGTTACAATTATTGCTTCCAAAACAGATTTTTTTGCAGTTAATATCACACAGTACTTTTTGTCTCTTCCAAAGTATCCATGATTTTGATTGGAGTAAGATATTTTTTTTGTTATTGTAATCTTGGTTAGCTATATGTAGTTCTATATCACTGCTAGTATATAACACACACACACAATAGAGTGTAGATATGCCTACCTACCTGGTGTAACAGCAAAATTGTCCAATTGTTAGATTAAGCTTTAAACCATTGTAACTTAGAAATTATTAAAGGTATATTACTGGAATTATCTGAGGTTTTTATAAAACTAGTAAACTCTACATTGAACAATATATTTACTTCTAAGTTGAAATGATGATTCACTCTCTCTCTTTGACTGAATGACTCTCTCTTTGACTGAATGACTCTCTCTTTGACTGAATGACTCTCTTTGACTGAATGACTCTCTCTGACTGAATGACTCTCTCTTTGACTGAATGACTCTCTCTTTGACTGAATGACTCTCTCTCTCTTTGACTGAATGACTCTCTCTCTCTCTTTGACTGAATGACTCTCTCTCTCTCTCTTTGACTGAATGACTCTCTCTCTCTCTCTTTGACTGAATGACTCTCTCTCTCTCTTTGACTGAATGACTCTCTCTCTCTCTCTCTCTTTGACTGAATGACTCTCTCTCTCTCTGACTGAATGACTCTCTCTCTCTTTGACTGAATGACTCTCTCTCTCTCTCTTTGACTGAATGACTCTCTCTCTTTGACTGAATGACTCTCTTTGACTGAATGACTCTCTTTGACTGAATGACTCTCTCTCTCTCTCTCTCTTTGACTGAATGACTCTCTCTCTCTCTCTCTCTTTGACTGAATGACTCTCTCTCTCTCTCTCTCTTTGACTGAATGACTCTCTCTCTCTCTCTCTCTTTGACTGAATGACTCTCTCACTATTTTTACGACTTCCTGGTCCAGTTTTCCTTTATTCAGTTCCCTTTTTTTGAAAAACTTATTCACCATTCTCTTGATAGTTCTTGAATGGATTTTGAAGATGGAAGCCAGAGTATAAATGTTGGTACCATTACTGAAGGCCTGAATAATCTTTTTCATCTCACCACTGCTCAGTTGGGAAGACAGTGGGGCTGACACAAAATAATTTTAACTGGTTGCCTTTCTAGCTGAATAACTCAAAGGATTTTTCTGTGATTCTTATGAAAAAGGGTGCCAAGATGGCTGAATGTCTTATCTGAAAACCTGGAGAAAAGAAACTCAATTGGTTTAGTGTTTTTTTTTTTTTTTTTTTTTTTAGATATTAAACATTTTGTGGGATGGACAATCATTCCATACTGCTACCTGATTTGGACAATTTTGCTGTTACATAACACATTTACATACCAGGTGTATCTACCTGCACAAATAACATTTGTATATGAACATTGGAGTCTATTGCTTACATTCAAACTCTTTTTGCTTTTTTTTTTTTTTTTTTTTTCAAGAATCTTCAGACATTTTTGACATCAGAAGAAAAAGAAAATAGCCTGCCATTACTTGTCATCTTTTAAAACTAAGTTCATTCTGAGAAAAGAAAAAAAATTCTAAAAACAAAAATGTCCATTCAAATTCTTATATTTTAACAATCTGGCAATGGTCTACCTGTAGTCAAAAAATAAATAAATAAAAGGCATTGTCATCTTGACTTCAAATACAGACCACTATTGGTAACTAATTCAACCACCAAACATGTTTTAGTTTTACTTGTTTAACTGCTAAGACAAATAAATATAACTGAATTGGAAGAAATAGTTTACAACCAGTCTAATTTGATTTTTTTTTTTTTTATGTTTGTTTTGAATTTTGAAGAGCCTAAAAAAAATAGGGCAAATCTTACAAAAAGCATTAATTTAATAAATTGGAAAATATAAAAAAAACTGATGAAATTTAGTCTAACATTTTTCAATTTTTCCCTTTCAAAAAGTTACATTTCATAAGATTTTTTTTTTTTTTTTACTTATTTTTAAAAAAGTAGTTACAAAGGATCTGACAGTGTATTTTGTTAAATAATCTTTAATCAACTGTATTTACTTGTAGTTTGAAAGAATGTCTAGTGGCTGAGATAGTTGGTTATCAACACTCGTCTTTGGAATTTATTCCGACTTGACCAACATTTTCAATAAAGTCAAAGTTCTCTAGATAAAAAAAAAAAATAATCTTTATAGCCATGGATTCTCCATCTGTCAATTTAAGGAAAGAAAAGAGCACAGATTATTAAATAGTGTTACAAAGTGATAGTGAAGCAATTTCTTTGAACCAAATTTTCTAGAATTGAAAATACGCTGACCAAATACACACTTGATTTTATTTTTTTTATCTCAAAGAATAAAGTTTCATAAGCAAAAAATTAAACTACATTTCAATTTTCTCCCGTTCAGTAGTGTATTTTTAATTAAAAGAAAATGTGTGGAATTTTTTTTTATTTCAATTCTTTGATTTTCATGACTCCAAAAACTTCAAAGCAACAATGTCCATTTATATCTTTTTTTTTTTTTTTCATTAAATGTTTGCCTCAAACTGTCAAAGAAACAATTCAAGGTATTAAAAACAAATCCATTTAAGAAAGTTAAAGTAAAAAAAAAAAAAGAAAAACACAATATGACATAAATACTAAATTTCATATGGCATTCATCATTTCTCATGAAACATTTGTTATCTGACTATTCAACATGAAAGTGAGGATTTTCTTTCAAGATGGCATCTTTACTATTTTCTTTTAATATCTAAATTCCCAACAACCTCAGACACTAGCCAAGACAATCAAATATGCTGAAATATTAAAAGAGAATTTTGCAACTGAACTTCAGTTTAGTCTTTGGAAATTTAGTCATTGCATTTTTTTTTTTTTGCGCTCCACTTTTGAAAAATTAAAAAACATTACAGAAAAGTTTAATACATTAAATAAAAGTTGGAGACAAAAAGTACTTCACTTTTTTTTTTTTTTTTTTTTTTTTTACTTTATTGATCTACTTGTGCATGACTATCTTTCAAGCAACTTCATAATTCTGTCTGAGAAATTTGAAGTGCTTTTTAAAATGTCAATTTTTTTTTTTTTATTGATTGGTCAACTTGTGCATAACTATCTTTCAAGCAACTTTCTAATTCTGTCCACCTAGAAATATTGAAGTGCCTTGTAGGATACGAAAATAGTCTTCATTTGAAATGAAAAATTTCTGTAAAGACTGGAATAAATGGTAAACAGAAGTTACAATACCTGTTGAATATTTCAGATGTGAGAAAAACTTTACAGCCAACAATTTTGATCTGTTCACAAAAGAAATCAGGAATTATCCTCAAAATAATACATTCTTTTATCTTCACCAATTCTACACTATTTACATTATCCGGACTATTGTCCTCATCTTTTATGCCATATTTATTACATTTCAGCCCTTCAGTATCTGTCTATATTTCTGAGATGAGGTATTATGTACACTATTTACATTATTCAAACTATTGTACTCATCGTTGTTGCCATATTTATTACAACATTTCAGCCACTGTATGCTCTGGCCTTCTTCAGGTGGTTGTCAAACTGAACCCTTTATTTCACTCACTGGGGTAGACTGTTCTAGTTCTACGTGCCACGTCTAATGGATGTCACTTATCAGTTATCTCCTGTTCTCCACTACCATAACTTGCTATTGAACTTACGCTCTTTGGGTCCCATCACTGGATCTCACCAACGTCTTTATCCACTGTGCCAGGTGTCCTTGAGTGGAGAATTTGGAGAGGGGAATTAACAGGAGATAACTGATAACTGACATCGATTAAACACAGCACATAGAACTAGAATAGTCTACCCCAATGAGCAAAATAAAGGGTTCAGTTTGACATTCCAACCACCTGAAGGAGGCCAAAGTATACAACGGTCAAAACATTGTAATAAATATGGTGACAAAGATGAGGACAATAGTCCAAATAATGTAAATTCGGTACATAATACTTCATCTCAGAAATATAGACAGATTCACCAATTCCGAATTCTTTTTATCAAATTGCTGTAATTAATTCATCTAACTGGGAATAGTACTTGTTCAAATCATCCATTCAGTTCTCACAAAGAATCTCGTATAAAAATTTCCAATTCCATTATATATATATATATATATATATATATATATATATATATATATATTATATAAATAAGAAAGACTCCTCTTTACTATGGTTGTCTGGAGTGGGAGCTCATTTCACTTGACCAACAACAATGTGGGTTCAATGTTGGAAAATATTCACTTTTAAATTGTAATAATTAAATGTGACAAAAACACTTTTTTTTTAATAAATTACATATGAAAATACATTTCTTTATCTGTATGGCTAATATGGAAGTTATACATCAGAGCAACTAACATAACCAAGCTATATAACTGATTTTCAGTGCTTTATTTAGATATTTTTATTATGTTGTATATCTATGTTTCTAAACTGTACCCTTCGGGAACTCAATTGGTCAATGCCAATCATATTCTCTTTAAACTTATTTAAATTTTGATATATAATGGTCACAGTACTGATTTTTTTTTTTTAGGCTTAATTCAAGTTAAACCTTCCTTATGCCATCTGATGATAAAAGTGATTTTAGATCCAAAACATTTTTACAACCTTACCTCTTGGAGAGGAAACTAGATTTTCTACCCTGGTCAAAACAATACTTTACAGTCATGTACTTGTAAAATCTATGCTGGAAAAAACCCATGCAACTTAAAGACCTGACATTTCTAATTACAGGAAGAGATTTCCAAAACTGCATTCATCTTTTGCAGACAGAAATTTTCATTATGGATGATTCTGCTGAATGCTAACCATTTTGTAGCTGCCGATTTCTCTGGACATTTTCAGAAAGTGTCCAATAGAATGACCTTTACCCTTAGGCCAAAAGTAAAAGTAGTTTGGTAGAGGAAATGTGCTAATAATAAATTGAATTTGTAATCGGTAATGAAAATGTAAGGATTTTACTTACATGAATATGAAGTCGAACATAGCAAAAATAAATTAACAATGCAAAAAGTATCTGGATTTTGCAAAGAAATAAAAATACTGTCGAGTTCAAAGAAAAGAGTACCGAGTTGCTATGTGACATCTGTCCTCCTTTACGACAGTGAATGTTGGACAGTCTCTTCAAAAATGAAGAGGACTGGAGGCAACAGAAATATGGTTCTACAGAAGGATGCTAAGGATATCATGGACCGAGCATGTGAGCAACAATGAGATTTTGGAGAGGATGCAAACAAGGAGGAAGTTTATACTTAACATCAGGAAGAGGCAGATTATGTTTTTCAGATATAAGAAAGAGAGACAAGGGAAAACAACGCATGATATACCTGGGGGAGGAGGTAGAGGGACAAAACTTATTGAGAGCTACAAGGGATAGGAAGAAGTGGAGAGCTATGATTGCCTACATTCTGAAGCATCATGACACATAAAAAGAAAGAAGTTTAAATAGAAAACAACAGATATTCCATTGTTTATTCAGAATCATAAACCACTTTTCTTTCTTTTTAAACTCAACATTTTAACAAATTGGTTCTTTGGTTTAATTTACCTGAGACGAGTCAATTTGACAGAAAACAGGAGGGCCTCAAAAAAACAAATACAAATTAAAAATAAATAAACTGAAATAGCCATGAAAGTATCAAAAATTAAATATCAAATTTAATTAAATATTCAATTATTAAATTCCTATTCAAAATAAACTTTAAAATAATTCCTTTTAAAAATTCACCTTTCAAGAGAAGAATTACTCCAATACTTTAAAGAAAAAAAAAATACTCGAGTTCTAACAACCAATGGTAATATCGGGAGAAAATGATTTCAACCAATCAACATTTACTTCAGTACCTGTATATATGTGCAATTAATACAAACCACTCTTCCATATTTAATTTACATGGTCAAATCATGAATATCAACAAAGACAGAATCCAATTGGCATGTATGGAAGCACATAATGAGGAAGCAGAAGTTTGCAAATACATTTGATCTTTACATATTTTTAGCTAAATCTACTCACAAATTTACATAAACATAATCAGTATGTGTACAGAACATGTAAGACTTATATACATATTTACCTAAGATATTTTTAAATGCAAACCCAGCCTCCTCCCCAAACAACCAGTCAACCATCCATTGTTACCACAATGGAAAAGAGAAAAAAAAAAAAAAAAATTCTGCAGGACACAAATTTGTGCCTTTCTCACATCAGATAATCTCTTACATTTTCAAGTGTGTAATTAAGTCAGAGATTCTTCCATACTACTAACATACCCTGTAACACAATATTACCTGCCTCATGTTACTTGGAAAGGAATTTAACACATTCCAAGTAACACAGCACTAATCAATGTAAAATTTTCTGTGTTTTCCTAAGGAAAAAAAAAAAAAAAAAAACTTTACTGATAAATTACATAAAATAATATATTGGGTTGCTATTTTCCCCCAATAGCTATCAAAAGGTTGATAAACCATAAAAAAAACCTTATAGTCATCAATTTGTGACAATTGAAAAAGAAATGAGTTAGCAAGCTCTTGCAGACCATCTGCTAGAATCCGAAGTTCAACTCTCTATGAACTCTCTCTCTCTCTCTATTGTAACCCCTTTATACAATACTTGGAGGTCATCTATTTAATAGAGTCTTAATTTGGATAAGCCTGGATATTTGGAATAGCATATAGATTGGATTCAATTAAAGAGCCAACTGATAATGTGGAAAATATAAAATTGAAGAAATGCAGGACAAACCAGAACTTGCAGGGTGCCCCCCCCCCCCGCCCATTTTCTTTTTTTCTATTAATCTGGCACCAAATTTGCATGCAATTATTTCTTAGAATGCCAGCATTTATGATCTGGTAGGATGTCATGGCCAGATTCTCTTCAATTTTTCTTTTTTCATCTGGGGTTTAAGTATGTACCAGATGCCCCCCCCCCAAAAAAAAAAAATTGACAACATTTAAAACGAGTCACTCCATGTCATCCGAGGCAAACAAAATTAAGTAGGCTTCATGTTGAACAATAAAAGATTTACTTATCAAAATTCAAATAAGATATTCAAAAGGATGAAGATTTTATAACTGATTTCACGAAGATTCACAAATGTACAATATGCATGTCACCTGTGACACGACAAATGTCAAGTTGCTGTAGCATGTCTTGTGTAACATCCTCCAGCACCACCATGATTCTCTGTATAAGTTCCTTAAGAGGTGAGATATAGACCTTTCCTTTCACATAGCACTATAGAGACAAAAAAAAAAAAAAAAAAAAAAAAAAAAAAAAAAAAAAAATCGCTAGGTGTCAAGTCAGGTGAACATTGTGGCCATTTCAACAGCACATAGGCACTGGAGAATGTTATGCAAGATATACTACAACATGTTTGGCAGGAGCTGGACTACCGACTTGACGTGCGTCATGTCACAGGTAATGTGCATATTGAACATCGCTGAAGCTCTGCAAAATCGGTTATAAAATCTACATTCCTTTGAATATCTTGTTTGAATTTTGAGAAATAAATCTTATTGTTCGACATAAAGCCTATTTAATTTTGTTTGCCTGGGACATGTAGTTGCTTAGATATTCACATGTTAGATGATATCTGAGGGATACCCAGTATATTAGTAGGCATACCTCAGTCTGCAAGGCTGAGCAGATTTTAGTTACAGCATCTGGGAAAACGCTCATAATTTGGTATGTAATCAGTAAATGAACAAACTAGTACAATGAATCTCCAGGGTATATTTTTCAGGCGCAGGGTTCATCTCTCCAGGTCAGTATTATCAAGGAGTTATATCTCATTGAGGTATCAATCATGGTTAGATTCAAAACAGAGTTTCACAGTTAGAATGCTAATGTTCAACCACACAAATTCATAATTTATTTTTATTCTTGCATTTTTGAACTTTCTAACAATAGGGGTGGGCTATAGAGACCAAAAAAGAAAAAAGTGAGGAAGTGTTTTATTCCACTCATTTGTGTCGAAATAGAAGGAAATGGACCTAGTTTTTGAAAATTCTTGAAAATTGGTATGGAGCTGGACTGAAACATGCACAGACCTGCCCGTACCCCCCCCCAACCCCTCCCCACACACAAAAATCACTAAAAATTAAAAATGAGTCATAAAACTTGCCGATTTTGGTTTGGTTTACGGCACATCAACCTCAATGCCAACAATGCCAACAACTTTTTTTCTTTTTCTGGCAATACTTTTGTTTTGTCAAAAATCTATTTGTTAATATTTTTTTCCTCAAAAATGAATAGCTGGTAATATTTTTTCAAAAACGTACAGTTGACATTATTTTTTCAAAAACGTACATATCAGAGGCCTTACTGTTGGACGTAGTTTATCGTCATACACAGGACACTTGCTGATTTTGATTCAAATGATTGAATATATGGTTATATGTTATTTCTACAAAATTTACACAGAAATTAGGAAAATATTTTTTATGTTTTAAGCAAATATAGACCGATTTTGGGTAAAATTTGACTTTTTCTCATTAAAATCACCCATAATTTATAATTTCTACAATATTATGTGTTCTATGAACAAATGTAATATCTTCAATTTGTCCAGTGTACACTTGCTAATGAATTAAATTGTTTTGTTTCAGTTGATAATGAATGCTAATGTTCAAACGCACACATCCATAATTTATTTTTATCCTTGCATTTTTGAGCCACTATGCATCTTCTAACAAGAAACTTTAACAAGTCATTGTCAAAATGAAGTCAAAGCAAATGTGTGTCTCATGCACAAAAGCAGAAGAAGCAAAATGTCAAGGTATTTTGTCTCCTTGATAAAGCCAAGAAACTATTGACATGACTGAAAAAAGGAAAAAACAATTGAAACAATGAACGCAAAGGTGGCAGAAGACGCTGCACTACATCAGATGGTAACAGCAACAAGAGGCGGCAATAATTTGATAAGTAGTAGCATGAATATTCTGCAGAACATGAATAGATCTGAAGACAGTCTTGGTGATAATTGTAAATGAAACACAGTAGCAGACTCTGAAGAGCTTTCACCTTACGTAATGGCAAACTCTTCAATGTAAAAGCGCTTAGCAAAAGCCTCACACAGAAGAATCTTCGGGGGGATATTTCTTAATTTTGTAGCTAATCTATAAGGAAACATGTCAGTACTAACATTGCAGACTCTTCTCAAATACAACTCTCTAATCAATGAACAATGTCCAGAGAGTTGGCGGAAATGAGATAGCAAGGTTATATTAGTACCAATTCTATCATAGATAGTATGAAGTTATAAAAAATTATTTACTTCTAACTAATTCCCAATAGTCTATGTTCTTCATTCCCTGACAGGTAATGAGTCCAGTCTTAAAATTTACCTAAATTTTCTGCAACAATTGAAATGTGTCAAAAAATTCAACTGAACAAATTTTGGTTTCAAATAAACATTTCATAATCAAATAAACAATGACATTAAAATTTACTTTTTTTTTTTTTTTTTTAAAGAAAATTAAGCATTAGTAACTCTCATAGTTTCTTTCAATGTATTTTTCTTCTTAATTTCAATTCCTTTTTATTCCAACATCTTCTCAGTTATTTTATGGCTATTAAACAACTACAGAAAAAAAAATTCTTAACTAGACAGAAACTTGTATCCCTTACCTCAAATACAATTGGCTATCTTAATGTGACAATTTCTTTTATCTCTTTGAAAGATTAAGGCTCAACAGAAGTTCAAATCTGTCCCAATTGAAATTATTCCTTTTTTTTTTTAAATCCCTGCCCTCATTTGCTCAGAACCGCTATATGTTATTGTAACATTTTTCATTTGATCCGTTTTTGAGTTAAATTGAGTCAAGAAATTTTCAGTACCTAAATATAGAACAAAGCTCTCGAGTTTAATTTTCCTAGATTAGATTACATGAATAGTAATTAAATGGGAGGTTTTTGTTTTTTTATTTTTTGCAGATTACTATGTAAAAACTGCAGATGTTGCGCATAGACCAGAAAAATGGCAAAGTAAATTAGGGGTCATTAAATCATAAATGCATAAAATATTTGAGCAATTATATTCAAGCAGCTTGCAGTAGTTGTCTGTTTTTATGACAGAAGAAAAAGAATAATTTTCCACAAAAAAAAAAAAAAAAAAAAAAAAAAAGGAAAGCCCACAATGTAAACAAATAGACATTTTTTTCCAATTAAAGATGAGTAATGTATTTTTGAAAACACAGTAAAGTATTTAAAGCTATTTTCATTCATTCTTATTTATTTGGACTTCTTTTTTTTCCTTTTTTTCAACAAAAAGTTTAACTGTTGACACGTCTGTCAAGGTGGGTAATGATGAATAACAAAGTTCAACGTAAAATACTAATTTCCAAAGCAAATAAATCTTTTTACGTTTTTTGCCAGTTGTGTTAAAATATGGTCAAGTGAATTAAGACTTCAAATTTGATGAGAAAGAGAGAGCAAAGCTTTGGGGGGTTTGTTTTTTTTGTTTTTTTTTTATAAACCTACACATGGAACTGTAACAAAATTGACCAGAACTTAAGCTAAAATGTAGATTTAAAACAGGAAAACCTATTATACAATGAGAAATCATATCACATAAAAATAACAGAAATAGTAAATACAAACTATGTAAAGTAATAATCAACAAATGTTTGTTTTTTTTTGGGGGGGGGGTTAAGTGTTGTACAAATATTCACTTGTGCAGCAAAAGTGCTTTAAGGCAAATAGAAAGTTCAAGTATCTGAGGTATTTTATCACAAAAACTTATATGAAGGTAAAAAGCAAGAGGAAAATTGGACAAGTGAGGCAAAAACGGAAGAACGCCGAGTCAAAGTAGGATGAAAGCCATTTGTTATTATAAGTAATTTAAATATTTCACATTAAATATGGTAAATCAAAATACCAAAATAGGAATTTACCTTCTCAAGATGCATGATAAGCATAGCAGATGCCTACAAATGATCCAGAACAAAAAACAATTTACTTAGCCTGGGCCCAAACAAGGAAACCCTTGTGCTGCAAAATAACATCAATCTTATCTTTATCTAATCTTGGATCAATCAGAGCAACCAAGAAGAAAAGAAAAGGAAGCTATATTCTCGTTACACATGCATGGACACACTAATCATGTTGCATTAATACATTTCAATTTATCAAATATACAATGGCGTCCTGAAAGGTCTTAATCTAACAAGCTTCTCTTTTAATGACTACTGGTTACAGAATTGTCGATAGACTTCTCCAGTGAAGTGTGTGCCGCGATCAGAGGATACTATGCGTGGAATCTCTCTGTGTCGAAGGAAGAACTGATAGAATCCGCGGGCAGCGTCGATAGCATGGTCTCTCGTGCATGGTATGGCGGTAAAGTGTCGGCTGAAGCTATACAAGATGGTTAGGATGTAGCGTTTTCCCTTTGAGTTGGGCATTGTGACAAAGTCTATAAAGACGAGATCGAATGGTCTCTTTCCTCGTTTGCAGTGGCCAATGGGCCAGTGGGTACGTCTACCGTAGTTGCCCTTGCACTTAGCGCACATGTCGCAAGAATCGACGTAGGCCTTGATGTCGCGGTTTTTGAATTCCCACCAGTAGCTGGAAAGGAGTTCTCGCATGCGGGTAACACCTGAGTGGTTGTTGCACTCATGTGCCTGGTAGAGGTATCTGGGTCATAGTTTGTATGGTACAACCAATCTCGGAGAGTGTTTACTGTCTCTTATCAAAACAGAGGTGCCTGGTTCTAGAAAAAATTGGTGCAAATGTTTTTTGAAAAGCGTAGCTCGGTCGTCGTCAGGATTGATATGAGGTTCGCTTGGAGTGGGTGACTGGAGGGCGCTGATGATCTTTGCCTGGGTGTTATCCTTCTGTTGTTCATCTGCAATGCTGAGGTGGTTGCAGATTCTCTCAGTGAGGATGGTGGTGGTGGTGGTGGAGTGATAGGCGAAGAATGCATTGGTGACATGCTTGTGGGTGTGGGCATTTTGTGGTGTGTTAGTTTTGGGAATGAGCTGTAAACCGTTAAACTTGCTGAGGCACCAAGATGGGATGTATACGCAGAGGTCTGAGTCGCTTACCTCGAATGTCCTGCCTGCCGGTGTAGGGTCGTTCGGGGCTTTCGTTTTCTTTGGTTTGACTGCTGTGGCTTCTGTGTGAAATACGCAGTGTTGTGCGAAGTCGTGTCGTTGGATTTTACGGCACGATCAAGGTATCTTTGAGCTTCGGAGGATATGCCAATGGCTGAATAGTGGATGTCCATTGTCTTGACAAGATCTGGGTAAAGATTTGAGTTCCAAATTTTCACCCTTTTGCTCATTAGCATAGCGCCAATGATGGAAATAAGTCCGTCGACTGTTAAGTCTGTATTTTTGTCTTTTTTGTATTTGTTTTTTATGTGGACGGCTGCCTCTCTAAGGGTGTTTTTGAGTCGACCCGCGAAGTCTGTTAATTTTTTGCCATCTCGCCATTCCAGATCCCAGGCTCGACTGAAGTGTTGGAAGTTAGTCATCTGGCTTCCATGGGCTGCTAATAAGTATTCCTTCAGTTGTTTGAAGGTGGAGATGTCCTTTTTTGAGTCAACCATCTGCTGAAAGATACTTTGGTCCAGTAAATCTTTAGCAGACTTGATGAATTCGCATTCCAGGCTGGGATAGGTACTGAGTTCTGGCGTGACGTGGATTGTGTATGCTTTGTTTAGGGCCGTGATGAATCGGTTGATGTGTCCAGGGTGAAAAGTTCTCTCTAGCTTCAATGTCGCATATGGTTTGTTGGCGCATCATTAAGCTGTAATCGCCGTTTGTTTGAGCCGTGGGAGGTGTTGAAGTAGTTGATTTTAGGGCAGTCAGCATGTCGTTTATGTCGGCTTGAATTTCCTGTTTCGTGGCTTCAGAAGGTTGTGTTGGTTCCGTTTTCAAGTTGAATAGTAGTGTTTTCTGTTCCTTGATGAGAGTAAATAGTTTGGCTCGGGTGAAGCTCGTGTAGTCGGCCATATTTCTCTTGCTGTATGCTTCTGACACCAGTGTTGTAGATAAGCGTATGGTTGCAAGAAGGAAATACGACAACAGCAGAAATAGATTTACATGGTTTATTTCAACAGGAACGTGAGGGTTACAGACAGCTCCCTTGTGGTAAAGTTCATAAGCCGGCTTCGGATCTAGGTCGATCTCTCATAGTAGTTCACACATGTTGACGCTGGCACTCCCTGCTGATAGCTGGTGTCGCTCGGTCTGACCGTGACAGGTCTCTACACTGGCCACCTGTTGAACTTCCATGTGACCCCTTTTATAGCGTTTTTTTATGGCTTAACAGGCTCGGAAAACGAAGCGAGCACAATTAGGAGGGAAGCATTTTTATTGGATGAAAAATAGACCACTTCAAATATTTTATTTTTCGACCGGAACTCTAGTGTTGGGAACATTTGTAAATGAAGATAATGTTCATTTTGTGACGGGGCTTTGTCCCATTCACATCCGGTTCTCGCTCTTGAGTATTTGCCTGTAAATCAGCTGAGATACGACTTATTTTATTTTATAACACTATATTCTCGTTACACATGCATGGACACACTAATCATGTTGCATTAATACATTTCAATTTATCAAATGTACAATGGCATCCTGAAAGGTCTTAGTCCAACAAGCTTCTCTTTTAATGACTAAATATCCAAATAATGGGAGGGCACCACAGGGCATCATCACTTAATCTGGTTTACCATTATTATTATTATTATTGAGTAGTGCACTGTCTGTCAATCATTTTGACGACTTCAAAGCACCATGTGGGGGAAAAAAAAAAAAAATTTAAACTTTAGGGTGCACCTTAAATTTTAATAAAAGAAAGATACATGAAATTTGGAAAACACAAAATTTTGGTTTAGCATCCCCAAAGAGGATTAGCAATACAGTTTTCATTCAAAGAGATTTCTGAAGAATCTGCCATGTTTTTTGTTTTTCTTAGAGAGGCAAATAATGACAGATTAAAACACCTTGCTCAAGGAAAAAGAGAAAGGATTATCTGCTCCTTAAAAATTAAGGAATCTAGCATCCAGTTTAAAATATCAAATGTCAAAGACTTGACAGACATAAAAGCCACTATACTTGGTGTCTATAGCTTTTTTTTTTTTTTTTTTTTAATATAAAAATAGTTCATAATTTACACCAGTGTTAACTTAGGGTACACATAGTAATTTATGAATTATTTTGATATTTAAAAAGCTATATACTGCTGGGATCAATTGCTGCTGATTCACTAGTTTCTACATGCACCATTTACAAAACACTAAAGTAGTGAGTCCAATATTCATTGGGTGCCACATTTTTCTGACTTCATGTCAAAACTATACTAAGCTTACTAAATATTAAAAAAAAGAAAAAAAAATCCTAATTTTGGGAACTGGGTTGGTTCAAGAAATTTTCAGCCACAAGAAATCCACAAAAATACCAAAAGGAAATGCTCTTTAATACTTTATCTACAAATGATTCTCTCTTAAAACCAGATTGACACATTATTAAAATGGAAAAACTTAAATTACAACGCTCCTTATTTGACATTTCGAATAAAAAGCAATTTTGATGCCTTGATTGCAATAATTAAATAAGAGCTGTTACCAATGAGCCAAATGGAATAAAGTATTTCAGAAACAATGACAATTTTTTTCAAATTCAATTCATAAAATCTTGAATTGATGATTGATTTAATGACTTAAGGCATCATTTGATTAATGTGCATTTGATTAATGAATTTTGATTAGTGTTCTAAACTTTTTTATATACCTAAATTTAATTAGTGCAGACATACTATCAGTATGGTAAAGCATTATTCAGTTTAACCATAGTAAATGAAAAATTTTTTTTTTTTTTTATAGTTACATTGGCCGCACTAATCAAGTGATTCCTGTATTTCCATTATCTATAGTCAGGGTTGATAAGCAATAGAAAATGAATCAAGGAAGATGATTTCAAAATCCTAAGAAACTGTAAAAGAGACAATTAAAAAATTTTCAAAAATATGGGTTTTGACAAAGATTTCCTAGACAACACATTCAACCGAAGATAAAGTATACATCAGCCATACAGAAAACAACTTTATATATATATATATATATATACACACACACACAATCTTTTAACTAACCATCAACAATAATCAAGCAAATTCCACAAGGTTATTTGATAATTCTAATGAAACAATCTTTAATGAAGCCCTAAAAGATTGTGGATTTTCGGCAACACTCCCATACACACCACACAGTACAAACAAAAGCGCCAACCAAAAAAGAAATATACAGTATACTGTACAATAAAAATGTAAAAGCAAACATAGGAAAAATATTAATTAAACTCGTACACAAACACTTCCCCACATCAAGTACCCCTCCTGCCTGCAAAACAATATACAAAGCCACTGTAAAATCAGAAGATAAAAAAAATATATATAGGAATAACTGAAGGACCCTGAAAACAGAAACTGCACACACAAAAACTTTACCAATAATGAATATGCAAACAGCACAATCATTTCATATCTTGGAAATTAAAGAATAAAAACAAAAATACTCCAAAAATATCATGGAAAAAAGGTCATGAAACTCATACACAAATGCTTCTTTGTATCAAGCACTCTCTACAATATATTCAACAAATCACAGTAAAAATTGGCTACATTTGCACAGAGAACATGACACAAATAAAAGAAAAAAAAAAAAAAAAAAAAACAACCCACCCAAACAAATCAAACCCATGTGCAGAACAGAACAAATATTGCTTAAACAGCAACTGCTTGCAGAACAATGTAATATACAAAGCCACTGTAAAATCAGCAGATAATGAAGAAAAAATATAGATAGGTATAATTAAAGGATGCGGGGGAAACAAAGAAATTATGCACACAAAACATCCTTTACAAATAGTAAATACGAGAACAACACAATGCTTTCAAAACATATCTGGGAGATTAAAAACAAAAACCAAATCACACTAAAAAAAACAAACATGGAAAATAAGGAAAACAGCATCAGCCTATAATCAAAAACTAAACTGCCTGGTGGAAAAAAAATTCTGTAATTACTGTCCCAGACCAATACAAATTGCTAAATAAATTTATCAAAATACAGATATGAAAACAAATTTTTGCAGACATAAAACAACTAAAAGCAAATACCTTGCAAAACATAAAAAATACAAATATATGCAACTATATACAACACAGATGTCACATATTAGAGCCAATTCTCAACAAATACTATGCCAACCTTGAAAATAAAAATAAAAAAAAACAAACTAAAATAACAAAAAGAAAAATTAAAATGAAAAAATTAATGAATTAAGTAAATAATAAATAAATTAACTACAAATGTACAAATCAACACCAATAAATGTAATAAAAATACTAACATAACTAATGATACAAAATACCATGCATAATGAATAATAAACATTGAGTTCCAAGTTAACAATGGCTAAAATTTGGGTTAGCAAAAGATGCTTTCCAAAAACTGAGAAAAATATTAAGAGATAGGAAAATGTGTTTAGAAGGTCACTATTTGTAAAATCATATCTCCTTTATAGTATTGAATATTCAATCATCTCTTCACATAGAAGAACCATCAAATATAGTCCAGATGATTACAATTTCATTGAAATTAACTGAAAAACTTGTTGGGGTTTAAAGAATAAATAACAAAACATTGTTGATTATGAATTTTCAGGTTTATTCAAATTTTCATATTAAATTTTAGCAGGCAATTTAAAAAAAAAAAAAAAAAAAAAAAAAAAAAAAAAAACATATCAACACTTAAGTACCATAATTCCCCAGATATAATACACCTTCATCCATAATACAAACCCCTACAATTGTGCTGGAAGTGTGGGAAAATGCTTCTACTCATGCATTATAGGCACCTCTTGTCTGGTAATCAAACCCTTTAAATTGTACCTCTCCAATTTCATTACAGCTAACGTTTTCTACTCTTATTAAAGCAAAATGGTTTTAAACATAGAATAATATTATTTTAATTTAGTTTTATTAGAATTCTTATTTTATTTTAAATTTGTAAGTATTGTTAGGTACATATGATTGTATTTGACATCATTATAAGGTCGCAATCATTGAATGTTAGCATTAAATTGTCATATGTTTGTGGTGAGTAGCTGTGCATAATATGCACCCCTAACTTAGCTTATTATTTAAAAAAAAAAAAAAAAAAAAAATAGATATTTTCCATGGGGGAATTATGGTAATAGAAATTTAATTCATCAGAAAATAATTATCACTTTTTCTATTTTTCATCTGAGTAAATATATATATATATATATATATATATATATATATATATATTTTAATTATGTCTATGTATATTGCTTCATATTCTCTGAAAAAATCCAGTCATTATTAGAAAATAAAAAATTTGAAATCATATCTGAATAATTCAGTGAATTAATATGACAGGAATGCATTTATTGTAATTTCTCTCAAATGGCAAATGTACAGTGAGATTTTTTCTAACCTCCATTCCACTAACAATTAAATAGCAGTTAACATGACTGAATGTTAGATTTTGTATTTTATGTCATTTAAACAATGGAAAAGAAAGAAATGAGGTGAGAAGAGCTCATTTATTATGTAACACGTCATTTTCTGGCCTGTTCAACAAGTGTTACATTCAAAGTCAAGTTATTTAGAATAGAGTCAGTTAAAAAGTCTTGCAACTCTAGTTTTAATAAAACTAAGAAAAAAAAAAAAAAACTACAATATTTTAGATGCTTTTTATATTAAGAATCAATTCTTTTGTTTGTTTTTAAGTCAGTTAAAAATATTTTTAGTTCTGCTCAAACTTTTTTTTAAGAAAAAAATCTTGAGTACCAAGAAACTATATTCGAGTTTTTCACTATAAAAATGAAAATTGTGTGTCTTGGTATATATAGAGGGTGGGGAGCTTCAAATGTTATTAAATTTAGTGTACAAAGGTCAAAGTTCTAATATATCTGGTTAGAAAAGATTGCATTGCTATAAATATTCCAAATGATGAAATGTCTGTCTCGAATGTCAGCATTTGAAATTTGGCCACTGACAAATTCAATCTTCTGTGTTAAGTCTATCCTAGTATGGAAGAAGGTAAAACAAAGAGATTTCTGATTTTTAAAATGCCAGTGTAGTGTGTACTTGCACTCTCTAGAAACAGAGAGATATTTTTTTTAGCAGCACATCAACAGTAGTAATTTCTTTTACAAAAAAAAAAAAAAAAAAAAAAAAAAAAAAAATGTATTGTTGGTAATTTTTTTTACTATGAAAATGTTTATACTTTCATAGTGTTTGATCCCAGTTTGGTGGTTAACTATTTGCTCATACCTGGGACTGCAACAGGTGCTACCACCCTGGGGCAGATTGGACCTGGGAATACCAGCAATTAAGAGGCAGTTCCACACTCCTCAAAACCTCCTGATCAGACACCTTGCTGCCAGATGTAGTTTATCATCTTAACCAGGATAAAACAGGGATGAAACAACAAGTGGGCAATACTAAAATAAGAACAACTGGAGATCTTCCTTGACATGGACAGTGGAACAAGAAGAATCTACTTCCATAACAATCTATTCAGTTTGGAATTCCATAAAGGTTATCCAGATTGCACCTAATAAAGGTCAAAGGGTATCACTGCCAAAACATTTTAACAACAACAAAAGATGAGGACTATAAATAAGGATCTCATCCCAGAAATTCAAACTGAAAATTCCACAGATTTTTTTATAAGTAGACTGGGAGGGAGTCGGGGAAATAACTAAAAAAAATTAATGGTTATCACACTAATCTAACCAAACATTACAACTGAGTATCAAGTTCAATGTTTACAATTGTGGCCTTAAATAAGTTGATACCTATTTGAAGGTCAGCTGAGGGCTTTGAAAAACTTCTCAAAGATGAGCAAATCCAACTTTGGGTGGAAGAGGGTTTGTGGAGAGAGTAATAATGGTAGACAACTTATGTTTAAAAGAAATGGTACCAGTTATTTCTTAGTTAATCAATAATTAAACTAATTACTTTCATAAAATCTGTTTTGGTATGTTTGGGGAAAAAAAACTTAAACAGGTTTTCACCTTTCCAAGAAGGAGAGCTATCTTCACAAAGAAACAATGACTAGAAAATGATTATAAAATACAAATGGTTTAAATTTTAACATTATCTCCAATGGTAACAAATCCAAGAATATTTTAATTCATTGATTACAGTATAAGAACTCCTATAACCTTGTTTCAGCAAATGGCTTTTGGAATTTTCTAAAAAAACAAACCACGACCACCACTTTTTTTTCTTAACATTACATATTTTAACAATGAATAAGTAAAAGACATATGCTATTTTCATTATTGCATCAATAAAATTTTAAATTAACAGGTTTTCTATCCAGCCTAATTGTATTGTAAAGCCCTGATTAATAAGCCTAATTAAGCCTAGAAAAGTGTTAACCAAATTGCTAAGTCTCAACATTCGGTTTGAATTGATTTGCTTACACCATACTAGATTCTGTGCTGTTGCCAAACGACCAGTTGCTATCAAATTTTACAGACAATTTATTCAAGCAGAAAACCAAACTATAATGGAAGGCAAGTTGTGCAAAAATAAATAAAATAAAATAAAATAAAAATTAAGGCTGACTACTTTAAATGTTCAATAAATTCTTTCTTAAGCTTCCATCTGCCAAGTAAATATTGGATACATCAACCAGATTTTATTTACTGTCTTTCATTTAGACTTGCTAATGGCCATGATCAAGATGACTGGCAGTGGGACAGCTTGAAAATTGGTTTTGTTTATTCAATTTTTTCTTTGAAATGATAAAAATTCCACCATATTGAATTCCTGCCAACACTTAAAAGTTAGAATTTTGAACCAAAACCTTTTATTTTGTCCATAGATTCTAGTTCCACATGCCATGCCACTTTTCAATATCTCAGTTTCAGTTATTTCCCTTTAGTAACTCAAGTCTCCAAGATTTTGTTCAACTCTGCTGTCATCACAACTTTTTGGATTAAGTTACTTCAACCAAGGGCCATGTGTCCTTGGGGGACGAAATAAAGGATTTAGTTCAAAATTCCAATATATATTGCCTGAAAAAGTCAGAGCATACAATGGCCAAAATATTGTGAATATGGCAACAGTCTGAACAGTGTAAATAGCATAAATAGTTACGTCATCTCGGAAATATAGATATTTTATTTTCTATACAGAAACTGAGGAAAAATGATTGAGATTTAGCTAAAAACTGAACCAGGGAAGCTGAAATCTCTCCCATTTGAGACATGCAACTGTAGCTGCTTGTGTTATGGACATGTTTTTGTTAAATCTCTGTGGTTGTTAGAAAGTACATTGGCTGTTGGAGAGCATATAAACGAGAAGCTGATTTGCTTGAAAAATTACCCTTCAGAGAAAGATGTCAGGTCAAACAGTTAACAAAATAATCTGGCTTAGAGAAATCGCACTTACGTCAAAAACTCTGATGTACTTAACTATGTAGGTATTGGCATATAGATCTTAACATGCTTATTTTTTATATATATATATATATATATATATAATCTCTCAGTAGGTGCATACACTTTGCAAATGTGCACATATATAATGTCCTTAAAATAAACCATAGGCTGCCTTTATCTTGAGAGGCTTAAATTAGTTGCCATGCCAACAAAGTGTAGGATTTAAAATCCTGAAACTATAAAAACTTGACAGTTCGAAGATGATGCAGTTCTATCTTGCTTCATTCGCTCCCAAAGAGATTTAAGAAATGACAGTGGTTGGGAGGAGAAATGGAGGTGGACATTATAGTAGAGAGATTCCTTATTGCAATTATGCTGGGCTTGCAAAGCAAACTGAAACTAAAAGCAGTTATTGAGGTTTAGGAGGAGTTGAACCTGGTCAGATTTTTACCAATAATACAAGAAAAGAAAAAAAAAAAAAATAAGGAATAAAGTGCAAGATTGTTTGTGGAGTGAGTTGCCATGGTCAAATGCAAAGTAAGTAACACAACTGTCCAACAAACAGAATGGGCAAAGTTTGCAATAAGCAATCACAAGGAAAAGAAAAGATTAGGGCCCCAAAAAATAATATAAAGCAAGCAAACAATATATGCAAGGTAAATTAACAGGAATATGGCAAAGCAACAGTAATATAGCAAACAGTTCACAAACTAAGAATTGGCATTGACACACAAAAGCAAATCTGGATAAGTGAATGTAGTGTTTTGTCTTCAAGACAAGACAAACCGGGACTAAGTCAGATGAAACCAAGAACCGGCCTATTTTATTGGCTAGAAAGAAATCCCAGAATGCATTTGCGTGTTTCTGATGAACTGGGAAGGAGGAAGTATTTTGCAACCATTCCACCATTCACGTTATTGGATTGACACAAGGCTTATATATTACAAGTAAATAAATGTCTATTATGGCTCACCATTTAGTCATTAAAATTATTTCAGCAATGATATTCAAAATTATCTACTTTCAAATCTACCAGAAATGACTTTTGGATTCAGTTAGAAAGTCTCTACAACAAAAATCAATAAGTTTTATTTAACAAAATCCATTTAAAAAATCCATCCTGAATGTTTTGAATGTCTTAAAATATTTGAACAACAGATTTAATCAACCAACGACAAGCAGAATCTAGGAGGAACAGTAAAATATTTGAGCAAATTTTGAAGAACATTCACCATTAACAAAATACACTGTAGACTTTTTAAAATCCATTTTGTAAAAGGTTATGACCAAAATATACAGTTACTTCTTGTCAGTTGTTGTCATGACAACAACAAGATTATAACAAAGGATTGTATTTGAGTGTGAATGACATTTTTGAATTTTGTAGTTTCAATGTTATTTGCTTTAATTACAAACATTTTTATGTAAGTCAAGATTTTCACAATAAAACTGACATTAACAAACTAACTTTAGTCAACTTTTTTCTTTACAATAACAAGGCCCAAAAGCCGCTCAAGGTAGATGAGTAAGAGGAAAGGGAGCATTGAGTCTATGGCAGTTTCAAAGGTCATGTTTTACTACAGGTCCCTTATATGAGAAGAATGGAATTTTCAGCTGTTTTTATTCAAGAATTTTTACAGTAACTTTAGGGTTGAGAGATTTCATGATACTCAAGCAATGCGTATATAAATGTTGTATATTTTGGCAGTCATCCTTTTAAGCATTCTTCATTGAACATTACAGACAAGGAAACTGAATTGACCAACAAGAAAATATTTGTAGAAGCTGATGTTCTAAATGTAAACAGAGAAAAACAATGCAGAATCTTAAGAACATTGACTAAAGACATGAAATTTAACCAAAGTACCATCTTTAGGTAAATATCCCAAAGAGAATTATCTAAATTTGGTAAAGAAGTATACAAAACTGATTTCTCTAAGACAACACTTGGAGAGATGGAATAATACTATTGGTTAATATTGTAGGCACCAAACTTTAATGTTAGAAAATCAGTGATTATTGTAGTCAGTTTTGTCATGCTTGAACTAAAATTCCTGTTCAGAAATTGATGTCACAGATTACTTCCACAATGAAGAAAACAAATCACAAGATCAAACTTGAATGTCAGGGGCAGGAAGAAATGTCGGAATCTTAATTCACAGGTACTATGTCACAAATCACATTGCATGTAACTAGTCAGAAAAATGATACACTCTCCGACAAACATGGTAGCAAAATACACAATTCCCTCACCCACCAATTCAAGAATACCAACTGCTTTTATCAACAGATCATTTTTTTTTTCATTCGACAGCTGGGAGAGGACACACAATATCAGCATATCCAAAATACTTTTACAGCGACTCGTGTGACCGACTTGTTTCTAATATGGACATTCCGTCTTTGCACATCATGCAGAATACATGCCCTTTTTCTTGGTTAGTAACTTTCTTTTTCACCACATTTTCCATCATAGAATACATATGTCACACTGTGGCTTGGGTTGATGAGGAATTTTGCTGTTTTCTTCATTATAATTATTTAGTGCGCATATAAAAATTAACTGACTAATCAGTACTTTCTGCATGAACAAGCGGTTAAGGAACTAATTGAAACATTTCAGTCCTCAATATAAAATTATTTTATAATAGAGGTCAAGCAAAAAAAAAAAAAAAAACTCAACCCTGAGAGCTGAAATCTCTCCCCTTTAGAACAGAAAGTATGCTTGCTAATCCAGGATGCAAAAAGAGAGAAAAAAAAAAAAAAAAAGAAAGGCTGTTATGATTATAAATGCCAAGTATTATTGTACATTTTTGGACAAGAAATTTTTTGAATGGCCCCAGTCAAGACTAACAAGACTTAAGATAAAAAGGATATTTATGCAAGATAATGCTCCTTCTCATTCTGGAAGGCTGATTATTGCCAATCTTGCAAGGAATCTTCAGACACCATATTAATTCAATAGCTCCCACCCTCTCTAGATATTAATCCAAAAGAAAACTTGTGCTCCATCATGAAAACACCAAGATTATCTACCTACAGCCCCTGAAGGTAGATATGCTTAGATGCAACTATTAGAATAATGACACGTCTAGAGCACACCAGAATTATCCCACGCGTTATCAGGTGTGCCACTATGTTTCATAAGGACTTTATTGTAATTATTAGAGAGTTCAAGACATTATTATAAATGTTTGAAAAGCATTTTACTATGATGAAACGTAAAAGGCGATGGTAAATGTGACTAAATAGCGATTTATTTTACTGCATTAACCTTACGACTCCTGTGTTCCTGAACAATTTTAACCCAAGCTCCCGAGTCTAAATTTGCAAATAATTGGTATTTAATGTTTCATGGTAGATATAAAAATATTTACCCACTATTCAACTGGTAACTGGACATTATGTCATTTTTCTCTACTACTGGTAAAGCATTGGTCAGGGCTCAAACGGTTAATTGAATGTTTGTTATATCGGATCAGAGAAAATAAAGCATTTCTGAGAGTTTGTAAACTCTAGATTTATTAGTTATCAACTCCTAAGTTTTGAGAAAAATCTGTGCCTGCCTCAGAGCCCCAAATAGTTCTTGCACTCCAGTGCAAAATTACTCTTGGAGACTTGTTAATATTATGAAGCCACTTGCATCACAAGATCTGACAGTGTCAATCAATCACTTATACATTTTTATTATTTCTGGAATAAAAAAAAAAAAAAGAAAAAAAATCACGCCTTTGGAAAACAAATTCTATTATGTCATGTGATTCTTAAAAATAAAATTGGTAATTTGCTTTGAAGAAATGTAGTTCTAGAAATAGATTACTAAATAAGAACTAGATGGGATATCCATCTGATATCCCTTGACACTTGATCAGCATCTTGATATACTCTTACCTAAACTGGTCTAAATTAATGAGAATGCCGATTATCCTTTTTCTCATGATGAAAAATTGTAACAGCTTCCATGTGCAGGCAGTCGAGGTGGAGGGAGGGGGTTTCTTAGAATTTTGAAATAAGTCAATTTAACTAAAACTAAAATGAAAACTTTTCAAAAGTTTTCTCCCAATAAACATCTATTAATTGCAAGTTATTCAATTAACGTTTTTTTCCATTTTTTTTTTTTTTTTTATAAATTGGCGTTGTTTGCTTTCCAGGCAGGAAGAACAGAAGCTTATAGTAATTAATCGAAACATGCTGATCAATCCCTTTATAATACTGAAAATTGTAGGCCAAAAGTACAATCTGGGAGTTCATTCAATAGTTATAGGACTAAATGGAAATTAGTGGTTGACCAAACTTCTGATTTTGAGTTATCTACAAGGTGGTTAAACAAAGAAAGAGACAATAAACAAGAAAAAAAAAAAAAAAAAAAAGATCTGTTATTATTGAGGGATTGGACAAAAAATAAATACCTATATATTTATTTACCTTAGATTCTTTTAGTAAATGTCATATTGATTAAAATATACAATACAGTGGCCAATTTAAACAGGATGAAAACTGCACATTTCAAAACATCCTCTTTTCAAATTTCCCAGACAAAATCATTCTTATTCATTTTTGTCTCCTTGTAATTTTCATCACTTTCTTTTGGTTTTACATTCTATACATTAAGCAGCAGTGATTCAAAAAAAAAAAAAAAAAAAAGTGATAAATTCTACCCAGGTCAATTATGTAACCTTTTTGGTTTTTATCCTGTGACCCATAGGGGAACCACATGTACAGTAGAAGTAGCAGTGGTCCTAGACCATTTGTCATCCAAGGCTATAGAACCCCGTCTTTCCTGCTATTTACCCATAGCTGGGGGGAGAAGAGGATTCATACCTTTCCCAAGAGTATTAGCACATAAGTGAATGTAATAGATCTGAGTGGAATTTAAACTCGGCTCTCCAATCTGTGCCTCCTCTGTAACACTCTAGAGAATGCTAAAAATAAATAAATAGATAAATAAAAAGTTAAAAATACAAACATTTTAATATAAATATAAATAAGATGAAAGGAAAAAAAACATTTAAGAAAGATCTCATGTTTCATCCATAAACTTTTGAAATAAAGAAAATTGTTTTCAACTTGAGAGCATAAACCCAAGTACCCATGAAAAGAATCAATTCAGGAATTTCAATAATCCTGTATTGTCTTCACCAGAAAAAAAATTGGTACCACTAACTTTCCTTGCCCAACGTATGCCAAAAAGCGCCAACACAACATTCTGATAATTTTCTGGATCCAATGAGTAGAGTTCGGTTAGAAATTGTTCTTCATAACTGGCACTATAGTCTGTGCTGTGTATGAATTGGCACTAGCAAATAACTCACCTCATAAAAAATGCCATGAAGTTTCTGATATGACAGATTTTTTCATACTTTTACTGCTATATGTAAAACAGTAGCACCTGTCGGGTTACTGAGAAGGGAGAGGGACATTGTTTAAGAACTCACTTTGCCATAGCAACAACTTCAAGGAGGTAGCATTGTATCAACCAACCAAAATAGAATTTATTTCACAATAAGATTTTGGCAATCTAACCTTCATGCCTTGGGAAAAAAAAAAAAAAAAAAAAAAAAAAAGAAAATGTCAAAAGGAAAGTTTTTTTTTCCCTTGACACTGCCATTATTTTAACTATCTTCACTCCTTCGCAATGTTTATTGCTAACCTCCAAAAAAGTAACACTTCCTGGTGCTGCATGAAGGGCAACCATTATATTGAATCAATTTCTAAGTCTGCTGCTAAGAAAGTTCAATATGTCATGCTAGACAATTTTTATCTCCAGAATCCATCTTACATAAGTCTATCATTCATCCTTGCTTTGAATATTGCTGCCACATCTCATCTGGTTCTCTTGCTATATATTTACAAATTCTTGATAAAATCCAAAGAAGAATCTGCAATGTTATCAGTATTGACCTGGCATCTTGACTTCAATCACTTTCCCCATCAACATAACGTAGCTTCTCTGTGCCTTTTTAATAAATAATCTCATAACAGCTCTGATGAGTTTTCCTAACTAAACTTCAGAAATTTAAGCACAGTACTAGATTTGTCTCACCTCACCATTAATTTGATAGAATAGAACTTGCTAACTAATAGTCTGTTTCTCACACTTCTCACTTGTGGAACTCTTCTGGCTTTCTGCTTTCCTGTCAAGTACAATCTTCAAAAATTTAAATGCAATGTCAATTAACATCTTGTCTCCTTGAATCATTTTTCTCTCTTGTCTTACACACTCAGTAAACATCATGTGTCTTAGTGGCTTTATTGCTTTGCTTGGGATGATTGATATATAGATATATATATATATATATATATATATATTGCTGCCTATATATGTATATATCTTCATTCAAAGAAGTTTCATTGAATAATATAGATATGCCATGTCTATTTTTTTTATGTTAATCCTATCCAGTTTTCTTTATCAAGGAAGGTGCAAAAGTTTTTCCTACCCAAGTACTTTCGTTTTCCTCCAAGATCAACTTCAGGGGTAAATTACAAAGACAAACTTATTGTAACTGTGATAAAATCTGCATTTTGTTGTGAAGATGATTAAAAACAAAAACAAAAAAAAAAACAAAAAAAAAAAACAAAAAAAAAAAAATACACATTATAAATCTGCTCTATTACAATTATTTTAAAATTTAAGATTTATGCATTGTAGTTTTGGAATTTTTTTGTAAAACAAGCGTCCCAATATGAGGGAGCTCACCAGAAATTGGTTGAAATGCAAAATAGCATTGGATGTTTGCTATATGCACTTTTCTATTTCTGCTATACTCATAGTAAGTTTTATCGAGTGTTGGTTGATTTTCATATAGATGGGGTCTTGAGAATTTAAAATAGTTTATTATTTGTGTGAAGTAGTATATCCCAACATTGTCAACAAATATTTTCCTGTAGTGTATTGCGAAGGTTTACAGGAACGTATTTTTAGATGTTGTACAATAGAATTTGTATCCGACAAATTACGTGTAAGATGTCTTGATAATTTTGTAGTCATCAAATCAACATATGTACTTACTTTTTTTTGTCAGGGATACACTCAAATTATGCTAACATTTCAAGAATTAAACACACAAACACACACATGCCTTGACATAAACATGTGATGTCTACCCACCCAATGAAAACAAAAGAGAATTTAAAAAGCAAATCAAACCTACATTATTCTACTTCCCAAAAATTATAATGTAGTTAAATAACTAAATATATTAAATCTATAAAGATCTTCCTTTATGTTCTTTAATTGCACAAACATACATAGAGAATATATATATATATATATATATATATATATATATATATAGCAATCCCTCTTTTATACATGTTTCATTGAAGAGAACCGATAAGATACTGCAGTTAAGCTTTTTATTCAATCTTTCTTGTATTCATCCAAGTGTTTTCTTTTCTGGACACAAAGTGTGTAAAAACTGTCCAAAATTCTTCATAACCGAGCACTTTCAGCTATTATCAAGGATGATTTTATTTTTACCTTTAACTGAATGTATGGGTTTTATGTATGTATCTAGAGTTATAAGAATGTTTTATTTTCCAAACACTGTCAGCACATTGTGACCATGTTTGTAGTTAATGCTATTGAGCATTGGCTTTTTCTTTTTATTATTAGGGCTTCCATTATCTTTTTTTTTTTCATCTTTTTTTGAATATGTAAGAGGTAATTATGCTTGTATTTTCTATTAATGTTTTCAATGGAGTCTGGTATGTTTTTCTGTGTGTTTGAATGAGTTCCAATAGAACTATGGTTAGACAAATGTAACCTAAGTCATCTGGATAGGCATGAAGTTGTGTAACCAATGTAATTATTTATGAATTCAGTTTGATCAAAAAACAGTTCCTTAACACGGCATTTGAACTGATAAATAACGTTAGTTCTTTTAATTTTGCAGGATAAGGTTAGCTGTTTTAAATATTTTGTAATAAATAATTTAATTTTTTTTGTTTAGGTCGACTGTGGCAGTGTATTTCTTTATGATATTTCTAAGTGAAAATTCATCTTGTTTATTTATGGTTGACATGTATTTTCCTTTTTGTAGACGATGTTATTGTTTTTGCCTGTATGTTCAGTATCATTATTAGTTACTTTTGGAAAGAAATGGTCTTATCTGGTGGTCGATGAGGTAATTAGGAAAACCATTGTTAACTCTCTCTCTCTCTATATATATATATATATATATATATATATATATATATATATATATATATATATATATATGAGAGAGATTTTTGTAGGTACAAAATTTAATGATCAAAATAAAAGGTATAAATCTTAATATTATAAGACATTAAAAATGGGCGAAGCAACCAGTTTCGCTCACGCTCTTCAGGCTTCAATGGGAAATTTAAAATTAACACAGAAAAATGTACAATAAAAGGAAGTTGTGGAAAAAAAAAAAATAGCAAAAGGAACTAGAGACAAATGACAGTGAGTCCCAACAAACACTCACATTGTCTACACAAAGACGGCTTACGGGACCCGATGTAAAGTACCTCCAGAACCTTTAGATGAAATAAGGAGTGAGACCGGGACAACATGGTGAACCAGTCAACACTAAATTTGGTTGCACAATCTCTTTTTTAATAGGTGTTCGCATATGGTGGAACTATAGGTGTTCGGGACGAGTCCATTCAAAGGCATGGTGTGATTTCTAATTTTTGTAGGAACGTGTTGTTTTGTTCTCATGCCTAAGCGTTGAGTTGTTCTCCCTATGTAGTCGGCTCCGCAACTACAAACGTATTTATAAATAATTGAATTAATTTGATGGCGAGGGAGAACGTCTTTACATGCAGATCGAAACATGGGCCGAGTTTGAAAAATAATCCGAACTTCGGCAGAGAAAAAACAACAACGAACATTGGATGAAATTTGTTTAGCTATTTTTTCACATTTGGTACCAATCCAGGGTAATCTGACGTAAACTGGGCATTTTTTGACAGTATAGAGCTCAGCACTTCTGAACTCTTCAACTTTACTACGGATAAATGAATTAACAGTATCAAGAGGATAACCCAAATTACATAGGGTATCCTTAATAAAGTCGATTTTGTCGTTCAAGGCCCTAGAGCAGATCTTTAATGCTCTATGTAGGAGGGTTTTAATAATGTTGCGCTTAGTGGGACAAAAAGAGTCCCAACATGTGTACAACCCTGTGAAAGTAGGTTTTCTATAAATGGAAGTGAGAAAACCTGTTAATGTGCGATGTACTAATACATCCAAAAAGACTAATAGATGATTGGACTCTTTTTCAATAGTGAACCTCAGTGCTGGATGGATACCATTTAAAAACGTAAGAAACTGGTCAGCCTCAACTTCACTGTTAAATAAACAAAAGGTATCATCAACGTACCGACAGTACATTTGAGGACAAAATGGATTATTCTGTATCTTTTCTACATGAAAGCCAACAAATATGTTGGCAAGTGCTGGACCCAAAGGCGAGCCCATAGCAACTCCGTTGATCTGTCGGTACATGGTGTTGTTGAAACTAAATTCGACAGAAGACGTGGCAAATTTCATCAATTCACGAAATATTGACTCAGGAAAACTAGGTGGAGTCAATGAACTGTGATAGAGAAAATCACAGCAAATATTGATGGTTTCCATTAAAGGGACCCAAGTATACAGGGAGCAGACATCGAAAGAGCACATGAACTTACCAGAAGACAAATTTTGGACGCGGTCGACGAAGGAAAAGGAATCCTTTATACAAAATCCATCCAAGCACTGCAACACAAGATCCAAAAGTGTGGAGAGCCATTGGGCTGAACCGATCATAGATAAAATCGGTCGTAAAGGTACCCCTTCTTTATGGATTTTCGAGAGACCATATAAACAGGGATGAATCGAACCGGAAGGACGTATTTCGTTGGCAATTTCTTTTGAAAGTAGCCCTGACTTTACCCACTTTAGAAGTAATTTTTAAAATTTCACTTCACCTGAAGAGGTTCCATCACAGGTGTCAGCAGAACCAAGTTCAGTAAATTTTGAAGTATCTTCTAAGATAGAAGACATTTTAGTTATATAGTCAGCTCGATCTAAAATAACTACTCCAGCACGTTTATCTGGACTGGAAATTATCAAATTATAATTATTCCTCAGAGAATTAACAACACGCTGATGTTCTGCTTTCCATTTGGATTCAGCAGTTGCAACAGAGGAACTGGAAAAAGTGTGTGCGAAATTATTCAACTGGGCTTTCAAATTAGTCACCGCGTCGACAGAGATAGGAGAGAGTTTTGCCAACTGAGTATAGAAAACCTCAAACTCTGAAAAAGATCCTCTCCTTGTCAGGCATAGAGGGTGGAATGCAGAATGCATTTTTTTTTTTTTTTTTTTTTTTTGTGCAACTTCCTTTTATTGGACATTTTTCTGTGTTGATTTTAAATCTCCCGTTGAAGCCTGAAGAGCGGGAGCAAAACGGGTTGCTTCGCCTGTTTTTAATATGTCTCGTAATATTAAGTTTTATACTTTTATTTCGATCATTAAATTTTATACCTACAAAAATATCTTTAAACATCTGAAAACCAGGTACAGTCATAGTTTAATTTGTAAATTAAATAAAATATTACAGATTAAGGCGAAATTAAGATCTATTGAGTATGAAATTAAATTTCTTAAACAATGTATCTGCTTCCAGGTTTGCCGCTCTTTCATTCAGTTCAGAGTGAGGAGGGCTAAGTTACATCCTGGTTGGAAGATTCAGTCTGTCTTCTTCAAAGATTGAATTCAACATCTTTCTTCGAGAAGCCTTGGCCTTAAGCGTGATTACAGAAGATTACTATGTTCTCATATGAATTCAATTTCATTTTTTTGATTGGATTAGGTTCTCGGGATTTGTCCATCAATGGCAGTGTGTTAAATTGTCTACAAAGCAAGATACCAAGTTGAAAAGTTTGGTTCAAAAGAAATACGGAGTCACAGCTGAACCAAATTTAAATATTATAAATCTGTCCATGCATGAACAAACCGAATTAGAATCTTTTGTTCTTTCTCATGGGTTGGACTTCTGCATTCCACTATGCCTGACAAGGAGATTTTTTCAGAGTTTGAGGTTTTCTATGCTCAGTTGGCAAAACTCTCTCCTATCTCTGTCGACGCGGGAACTAATTTGAAAGCCCAGTTGAATAATTTCGCACACACTTTTTCCAGTTCCTCTGTTGCAACTGCTGAATCCAAATGGAAAGCAGAACATCAGCGTGTTGTTAATTCTCTGAGGAATAATTATAATTTGATAATTTCCAGTCCAGATAAACGTGCTGGAGTAGTTATTTTAGATCGAGCTGACTATATAACTAAAATGTCTTCTATCTTAGAAGATACTTCAAAATTTACTGAACTTGGTTCTGCTGACACCTGTGATGGAACCTCTTCAGGTGAAGTGAAATTTTAAAAATTACTTCTAAAGTGGGTAAAGTCAGGGCTACTTTCAAAAGAAATTGCCAACGAAATACGTCCTTCCGGTTCGATTCATCCCTGTTTATATGGTCTCTTGAAAATCCATAAAGAAGGGGTACCTTTACGACCGATTTTATCTATGATCGGTTCAGCCCAATGGCTCTCCACACTTTTGGATCTTGTGTTCCAGTGCTTGGATGGATTTTGTATAAAGGATTCCTTTTCCTTCGTCGACCGCGTCCAAAATTTGTCTTCTGGTAAGTTCATGTGCTCTTTCGATGTCTGCTCCCTGTATACTTGGGTCCCTTTAATGGAAACCATCAATATTTGCTGTGATTTTCTATCACAGCTCATTGACTCCACCTAGTTTTCCTGAGTCAATATTTCGTGAATTGATGAAATTTGCCACGTCTTCTGTCGAATTTAGTTTCAACAACACCATGTACCGACAGATCAACGGAGTTGCTATGGGCTCGCCTTTGGGTCCAGCACTTGCCAACATATTTGTTGGCTTTCATGTAGAAAAGATACAGAATAATCCATTTTGTCCTCAAATGTACTGTCGGTACGTTGATGATACCTTTTGTTTATTTAACAGTGAAGTTGAGGCTGACCAGTTTCTTACGTTTTTAAATGGTATCCATCCAGCACTGAGGTTCACTATTGAAAAAGAGTCCAATCATCTATTGGTCTTTTTGGATGTATTAGTACATCGCACATTAACAGGTTTTCTCACTTCCATTTATAGAAAACCTACTTTCACAGGGTTGTACACGTGTTGGGACTCTTTTTGTCCCACTAAGCGCAACATTATTAAAACCCTCCGACATAGAGCATTAAAGATCTGCTCTAGGGCCTTGAACGACAAAATCGACTTTATTAAGGATACTCTATGTAATTTGGGTTATCCTCTTGATACTGTTAATTCATTTATCCGTAGTAAAGTTGAAGAGTTCAGAAGTGCTGAGCTCTATACTGTCAAAAAATGCCCAGTTTACGTCAGATTACCCTGGATTGGTACCAAATGTGAAAAAATAGCTAAACAAATTTCATCCAATGTTCGTTGTTGTTTTTTCTCTGCCGAAGTTCGGATTATTTTTCAAACTCGGCCCATGTTTCGATCTGCATGTAAAGACGTTCTCCCTCGCCATCAAATTAATTCAATTATTTATAAATACGTTTGTAGTTGCGGAGCCGACTACATAGGGAGAACAACTCAACGCTTAGGCATGAGAACAAAACACGTTCCTACAAAAATTAGAAATCACACCATGCCTTTGAATGGACTCGTCCCGAACACCTATAGTTCCACCATATGCGAACACCTATTAAAAAAGAGATTGTGCAACCAAATTTAGTGTTGACTGGTTCACCATGTTGTCCCGGTCTCACTCCTTATTTCATCTAAAGGTTCTGGAGGTACTTTACATCGGGTCCCGTAAGCCGTCTTTGTGTAGACAATGTGAGTGTTTGTTGGGACTCACTGTCATTTGTCTCTAGTTCCTTTTGCTATTGTTTTTTTTTTTTCCACAACTTCCTTTTATTGTACATTTTTCTGTGTTAATTTTAAATTTCCCATTGAAGCCTGAAGAGCGGGAGCGAACTGGTTGCTTCACCCGTTTTTAATATGTCTCGTAATATTAAGTTTTATACTTTTATTTCGATATATATATATATATATATATAAGAAATATCAGCAAGATTAGCTTCGGTTTTTGAAACATGGTAATTGCTGTGTAGCGAAGAAACCATATTTTAAATCAGTTTATATATATATATATATATATATATATATATATATTTCAAAATACTTAAAGACATTAATCTTATCTTTCCTACACAACCTCATGAACTGTACTTCTTGCCCTTTGTTACACTCACGCAAAACCACACAGTAACCCTCTACCTCGAGTGGTTCTTGGGCTTTGTATTGAGTGAACATTATTTTTAAAAAATAAATAAATAAATAAGAAAAGCTGAGTTCAAAGAAAACATTTTATTATTGCTTCTTTTAAGCAAACAATATGTTAGCTTGGGTATCGTCTTTGTTTTAACTTTTTTTACAACTTTCCTTAACCCTCAATACCTCTCCGCACCATTTTCCACATTCCTGTTGGTAGGAAACATTAGAAGCATCGACGCAGTTGTTCATTACCACGGTGTTTTAGTGCAGTGGTCAGAGTCAATTAACAGTAAACAGGTTAGAAGAACTGAGCTATATAATCAGAAATTTAAATACCCACCCCCTCCCTTTTACATCCGTTTAATGCACATCGTCACCAAATGTTTTTACGCTTTCACTGAAGTCAGTTTTGTTGATGTTTGCTAGATTTAGTAAATCTTGTGAAACTATTAATTAGATATCAACTACTGGGGGTGGAAAAGTTGACTGGGCAACTTCAACTGGAATAACAATCAAAAGGAAAATCTTGCAACCACTGCTACTTCATGGCATCCGTCTTGAATATTTTTTAAACATTTTTTTTTTTTCATTTTTCTAAGATTAAAACAGTTAATTTGAGTCTTGTTTTTGCTTCTCCCTCCCCTCTCTCTTTTCAAGGGAGGAGCTATAAAAAAAAAAAAAAAAAAAAAAAAAAAATATCTTCAAGTTCCTGAACTGATATTTTCTGGCACCACCTGTTAATAAATGTGGAAGACCCAAGTGATAATTTGTTAAAAGAACATGAAAAACAATTTTTTTTGTTTTTATTTCCTTTATTGACACCCCATAAGTTTGAGTTGCCAATGACCAATTCCTTCATGTTTTGCTTTTGATATTTTTGTCATCTCGGAAAGTATGCTAAAGAACCATACAACTTCAAATAAATTCTTTGTTTTAAATGGCTCTAATTAGATCCACAAAAAAAAAAAAAAAAAAAAAAAAAAAAAAAATCAAATTAAGATTATAAGTCAGTGACTATGGAAGCTTTCATGTCCGACATTTACTTGTGAAAAATGTTAGTGTAGCAGGATTAAAAACTGAGATTGAGAATGTCAAAAACAAATGAATTCAACATATGCAGTTTTAAAACAACAGTTCTTAAAAAAAAAAAAAAAAAAAAAAGTACGTAAGTTTAAAATGTATTTTACAAATTGGGGATACCACAATAAAACACCAGTTATCATATGATCACCAAAGTTAAGCAAGGTCAACCCTGGTCAGTACCTACATGTGTAGCCACTTGGGTTATATCAGGTTCTGTAAGCTTAGATGTGGAAATGGTGTAATGGATAACAAGTCAGAATTGGTAAACAGAGAGCAGAGTTCCAATTCCAGTTGGGTTTGTTACATGCACATGACACTACCTCTCTTCTCCATATCTATGGGTTAATTAGTCGGACATGCATCACTACATTAAAATACACTCTAAAAATATTTTCTTGCTTGAAATAATCTGCAAAAGGTTGATAAACCGTTAAGAAAGAAAAAAAAAAAAAAAAAACCTTTCTTGAATTTTAGTGTTAATTCCTAGTTAATAATACATAATATCCCCAATAAGCAAAATATTTTGATGCATTTCAAACCGAATTTAAATTGATTGGAATTTTTTTCATCGCTATGAATTCGTTCATATTGATAGGTTTGATAATGCAACATAATTTAAAATTAAAATATATTTTTCTGAATCGCTATTTGAAAATCAGCCGATTTAAATTTTAATTGAACGGAATTAAAAAAATTTAGTTTAAAATATCGATGGAATGCATTTTTATTTTTAACGCAGAAGGAATTTTTTTTTCTAATAATATGATAAGGGATTTATTGAATGAACTTAAAGGATTTATGAATACAAAATGAATGTGTTTTTTTTGTTTTTTTTTTAACTAGCCAGTAATCCAAAAAAAAAAAAAAAAAAAAAAAAAAAAATAGAAAATATTTTAACTTTTTAAGCAATCTTGTGGTAATTATCACCATCATACATACAAATCATGCGACAAACATTCATTGGTTAATCTCAAAACTAGCTCGCTGATTGGTCAATTCCGACCAATCAGATATCCTGCATGTGAGGAATGAAATTTCCCGCTCACTAAGGTTTGAGCCAGTCATGTGATACACCACCTTATATAAACAAAACACGTGTAAGCTCTCTCTCTTTGTTTTCTCATCTTATTCCTTGCTGCCAAGATGTAATCTTCAAGAGCTCCCGTCTTGACCATGCGGTCAGACGTTAAAGAACATTACCATTTCATGCAAGTAAAAAACCCTTAACTTTACTGAACTCTTACCAACTTTACCAATTCACTTTTCCTAACATGCAACAAGGAACTTTATTCTTCTAAAACTTCAGTTTAATAATTACTTTTCTTTATGAGCTTCGGTACAAATATTTCCAAATCTAAGAGACATAACTCATCCAAACCTTCTGCTTATATGCGTGTACACAAAAACACTAATAAATTCAATTGTTATGTTTTGAACCATTTACGTTGTGTCTTCTTGTATTTTATTATATGTGCTATATGTCAAATATAAATTGCATTGTGACCGCTACATGTTTGGTAACCTCCAGCGTCTTTGCTTGTCCTTTTCCACAACATTCCCAGTCAAAGATAAATAATTGTGGAGATGCGCACTACAATCTTACAGAATTTTAAGTATTTTGCCTTAAGATGTTAGAAAATTGCCAATAAATGAATGAACATCCATATTTACAAAAATCGACACGTTTACATCCACAAAAATTCAAAATTCTTTTTAAAATACTAGAGCTGTTGAATTGCTGGTGTTCCATATTTCATTAATTTTTTTTCCTTAATTTTTTTGCGCAAGTCAGGCATGTGATTTTTTTTTTTTTTTTTTTTGATCTACGACACCAACGGCTACCCTGCGCAGATAAATAAAACTTAATGAAAATAACGTTTAAGTAAAAGTTAAATATTACTTTTACAAAATCCAGTTAAGTCCTTAAATTTAATTAATAAGTGATTTTGAAACCTATCTCTAAATATTTTAAGAGATTTTTAAATTTATTGTTTACATTTTTTGTTTCTAATGGCGGTATGATGGGACGTGCCAATGTTTAAAAATGCCTAAAAACTTTATCTACTGAAATTGATTTTTCTTTTAATACCGATTTAGAGCAAGAGGCCATTATCTTTCAAATAAAACCAAAATTCAAGTTCAAAGGTGGCATTTAAATAAAAATCTAATTTTCGCTTTTTTTGTTGCAAATACTTAGCGTTACCTATAACTCAGGACGGATTTTTTGTAACTTGTAAATTCTCCGAGGACTTGTTCGTATAACAAATAAACATTTAAGCGATACAAAAAAAGAATTTCTCGAAATTTCATAAAAATTTAATGTAGGGTGCAGGTAACAGATGTAAAGAAAAAAAAAATGTTTCAAAAATAATTTAATTAATTTCTGAATAAATCCTGAAAGTGCCATTAAAATCCGAAAAATTATCTGATTTTGACGATAAAAAAAAAAAAAAGCAAAAAAAAAAAAAAACATTTAATTAGAAAAGTTTAATTACTTTTAGGAATATTGTTTTAAGAAAAATATTTTTTCAATAAATAATTTTTACAAGAATTGTTTTCATTTTTTTTTTTTAATTTAAATACACAAATTTTTAAATCTTAAAATTCTGTCATTATTATTATATAGATTATATGTTAGATGATATTGTTATTAAGTAAAAACTATTTTCTAATAAATGGAAAAGCTGACAATTCATCGACGCCTAATATTTAAAAAAAAAAAAAAAAAAAAAATTGAATTTTTGTGTGTATGAACGTATCGATTCAATACACGACATTATCCGAAAACAATAGCAATAACTTTTAAATTAAAATCCAAATTCGATAAAACATTAGGTTACAGAAAATATTTTCCTACATCTTCAAGACTACGGAGTAGTTAAAAATTCTCAAGTAATTTTTACAGATATATCCACCGTAAGAAAAACAAAAAAATCTTCGTCTGCCATTCAACCTGTTAACATCTTATACCGCCTTGTTAATAAAAATGCATTTCTGCAATATTTTAAATTTAAAGTAATATTTGTTTCAAATTAAAGTTTCAGAAAAGTATTTTTGAAATATTTTTTTAATAAAAGATTATTACATTGCGATGACAGATGAAAAATAAAATGGAGTTGAAAACCAGTTTAGTTTTTGAAATATAGCAAAGTATTTTGCTTATTGGAAATATACAATTTAATCTAGCTTTAAATTCAAACTAAAATAAAGGCTTCAAAAAAGATTTTTTTTAATTTTTAAAAATTAATTTTAAACGTTAGGTATCGCGAATCTGTGGAGGTCTAAGGCCGTTTTTTCTAAGAGATTTTTTTTATTTTACATATCCAATTAATACTCACGGTCACAAAAATTGAACAATCTTATTCTTCTTAGTTAATAATAATAGATTCTTATGGAATAAATTTAACTAAATCCAACAAAGATTCATTATTTTTTTTTTTTTAATGTCATCACTCATGAATTTTCTTTCCTTATCAAGATTTCCAAAATAAAACGATGTTAAAAAAAAAAAAAAAAAAAAAAAAAAAAATTCGTAAAGGATATATTTTCTTCTTTAACAACAACTCTGCTTGATTTTATTAGGAAATTTTGTCATTCATTGAGGATTGAAGAAAGTAAAATCTCCGTCGGCCAGTTACTTGTAATTTATTGTTTTGTCAGGTAACCGACGCCATAATCATTAAGCTGTTCACAGCAGTAATCGCAAAGACTATGCTAGAGGTTTCTATGACAACGAAAAGCCAATGACAGGAAAATACGTTCATGTTTCAAGATGGAGGGAGGGTGTCGGGAAAAGAAGAATCGAGCTAAACTCAAATCTGCGTTCCTATTGGAGAGGAAATTGAGAAAGGACGGTTGACAAAATGACCAACGGCAATCACAGCGTTTCCAAGACGACTAACTGCGTCATGTCAACAACACCAAGCGGTTGAACAAAACATGCCTAAGATAACGTGACCGCTTCCTAAGGGACGACTTACAATATCAAACGTAGTGTCGAGTGCCAATAATAGAAGACAGATAGACAAGTGATCAGGGTTGATCATATTGTATAATTTCATTACACCCTTCCTTCTTTTTAAGACCTATTTTGAAAAGTAACTCTTAATTATTCGCCAATAGACATACTTAAACGGAAGTTAAGGGTTTTTAATGGTTGTATTCACACTTTAATAACATGGAAAATATCAAATTATGTTTACAATCTATTAGGCATTTGGAGATTTAAAAAAAAAAAAAAAAAAATTTAAATTTAAGAATTGAATTTTCAGTAAAATTATATAAAGAAAAGTTAATAATAATATCCAAGTTGTGTAACGGTTATCAGCACGGAAAATAGAGCCAGCATCCAGAGTTCAAATTCCAACCTCGTTTGTTCCGTTCCCTCTATACTAATGCCCTTAGAAAAGGCGGGAATATATTTCTTTCTTCAGCTATGGATTAAATAGTAAGGTAGACTAGATTCTCTAACCTTAGATGGTTGCCAGTCTATAAGGCAACTCGACTCAAAACAATGGAGAAGACAAGATTTCCCCCCAATAAATCATAGTAAATCCCAAATACGAAAAGAAAAAAAACGTGAAAAAAATTTTTGCCTAAATTTCTGGGATGAGAAGTTATTTACACTATTTATATTCTGACTATTGTCCTCATCTTTGTTGTTGTTATCACAAAGTTCGGTCGTTGTCTCCTCCGGTCTTCCTCGGGTGTATATCGATCTGGATAACGGACAGAAAATACTGAACTGAATCCTTTATTTAATCTACGTGAGTAGACAGTTCTCGTTCCCCACTGCCTGTGTCTCGGGATACCTCGTCTAGTTTTTATTTTTAGTACTTGGGTCATAGAAAACAGGACAGACACAGGTTTAAGGTTTGAGAGAGTGCCGACACAGAATGTGACTGGCCTTTATTGGGTATCGGAAGAAAAAGAATGAGAATGGTTTCGGGAGAGAGGGGACGTATCAGGGAGCGAGAATCATGTTCCTTAGGGAGCATACATTAACGTAGTGCAAAGGGAGTATATATTAAATAATAATGTAACATCTCTCCTTTTGTAAATAGAGACTACGGTCTCACGTACATTTCTTGATCAGTTTGACATAGTCCAGATACTCTGGCTGTCGTATCCCTCGTCCAGCACGTGTGCGAATCCCAAGAATTAAGAGATTCGCATGTTTCTGATTGTTTTTGTGCTTTCGCTTGCAACAGCTGAGGCTGATGAGGATACTGTTAGAGATGCAAGGGCTCTTTGTGTTTTTGCCATGTCATGAGGCAAACTTAGAGTGTCTGCAGTGGTTGGTGGTGGCTGTTTATTTCTTGCATGCTCTGCTGGTTCAGAAGATTTGCGCAAATGACGTTTGTATCACCGATAGGTTCCACTCGCTGTCTGGACTTCGTAAGAACGTTCATCCAATCAATAGTTTATAATGCCTTTCTTCCATACTCAATCACCTTTCTTGTCTTGGCGCATTCATACGACATCACCATCACTCAGTACAGGTAAATCACGTGTATGACGGTCATCGTATTTCGCCTGAACCTTCTGTGTTCCAGTAGAATCTTGTCCCAAGGCTCGCCGTACTAAGATTTAGCAAATTGCTACTCTTGAGGGTGCAGTGATTTAGTAGACGCTGAGAAGAGCTGCTTCCAATTCCTTGGGTTAGGGTGTTTCTGACATCAAGCAGTGCCAGAAACTGGTCCGTGTGGGTGTCTTTGTTTTTCCTCATTTGCCATTTGCCTGTTGATTTCCGGGGCTTGCCATGAGATGTTTAAAATCCCGCTTTTCAGAAAAGTTCCTGAAGGATAAAGACGTAAACTGTGGTCCGGGGTTAGAAATCAATTGACATGGAACCCCATATCTTGCGAAGTGTGCCTTCAATTTGTAGTATCCTGTGGTGAACAGCCTCCATAGAAGCAAGCGAGCCAGAGTGGCCTGCATCTGGTGCATAGGAAAATAAGAGTCTTACCTTAACGTGCACCACATGACATCGGCAAGTTTGCCCCATGAAAATGGCATTACTCTCCAGTCTAGCAGAATGTGCGGTAACGAGTTTTTGTACAGTTTGGCATGCTTCCACCATAGCAAGTCGTGTGCCGATTGGTCGAACTGGAGGAGGCAATTTACCTGTGTAACTGAGAATAAAAGCGAAGAACGCCGACCGCAGTGCTGGCCTGAATCAGTGAAAAGGGGAGATGGATATACGTTGTGACGTGTTCAGAAAGCAAGGACTGCGAATTGAACCAGCAATATCTTTATTTGTACAAGTGACGTCGTAGCAATACAGACTTAGTTACACTACATATCCTCAAAGTCGATCTATTAGGTTGGTGCAAAAATGACGTAACAATGTCGTTTTTTGATGTTAAAAATACGTCAAAAAACAATATTATTACGTCATTCTTTTTACACCAACCTAATATTTCACAGAAGTTTGAAAAATAATCGACAGTTGAGAGGTACTCGACGCTGTCAAATTCAACAAAGTCAACACCAACCTTTTGCCACGGACGATCAGCTATGTTGTGTGGCATTAGTGCATCCTTAGGTTGTTCTATTGTGAACATGCAGCAAGTTTCACGCGTGGATATGTACTCCCGTATGTCCAATGACATGCCGGGCCAGAAAACATTCTCTGGCTCGCCGTAGACATTCATCAATGCTTATGTGCAATGAGTGAAGTGCGCGTTTAATCTCACTCTACAAACAAAGGGATGAGTACTCGGTCACCTTTAAATAGGAGACCATCTTGAGCGGACATCTCATCACGTAGATGGAAATATGGGTGTAGCATAGCTGGAAGATTTGTTTTATCAAACGGATACCCCTGTAATATGGTTTTCTTCATCTGATCGCATATTTCGTCCTGGTCTGTTGCTCTGCGGATCTGCACAAGCCTTTCGTCACGGATTAGGAGGAATCTGACCATATTCACACACTCAAATTCTGTTTGAGAGTTCTTTTCATTTGTCAAATATGACCGCAGTAGCATGTCTGCAAAATGCATGTGCTTTCCCTGGATATATACCAGGTCAATGTTGTATTTTTGGGTCCGTAGTAACATTCCCTTTAGACGCTTTGGTGCTTTGGCCAGGGGTTTCTTCACTATGGCCTCTAATGGTTTGTGGTCAATATGAATTTCTGTCCTTCTACCATAGGTGTATTGGTGAAATTTCTCCAATGAGAATATTATTGCAAGGATGGCTTTTTCAATTTGGGCGTATCTCTGCTCTGTCTCAGTGAGGGCTCTGTTTGCATATGCGACAGGCTTTCCTTGCTGTAGTAGGGCTGCACCAAGTCCCGAGCTTGCATCACACCGAATTTCAAGTGGTGCATTCGGGTCGCAGAAACTGAGTACTTGGTGATTGCATCAGTTTTAGCAGGATCTAGTAGTAGGCCATCACGAGTTATGAGATGCCCCATGAAGCTGATTGCTGATTCCTTGAGCTGGACTTTATTCAGTTTGATTTTCCTCTCTCGGCATTTAGTAATTTCACATTCAAATCATGGCCTGATTATGCTTGATCCAGATCGTCTCCTGAACCAAATACATTGACGTCATGGGCAACACACGCAACACCATTCAAGCCGTCCAGAGCGAGGTGAAGATGTTTCTAAAATATTTCAGAACTCACATGTTTCAAAGGGGAATCTGTCACCAATATCGCCCGAAAACTTTGAAATGTAATGAGGTAGCTGGATTCATTGTCCCATATTAGATGCCAGTAAGCTGATGCCACGTTCAACTTGGTGAAGTACTTTGCATTTGTTAGCCTTAGTAGCACTTCATCTATTGTTGGTAACTTGTATCGTTCACGCTTCAGTGCCTTGTTCAGGGGTCTTGGATCAATACAGATACGAATCTCATCCGAGTTCTTTGTTGCAGCAATCATTCTGCTATTCCAGTCTGTAGGTACATCAACAGGAGCGATAACTCAGAGTTCCTCTAGTCGCTTTAATTAATTTTTAACTTGAGGGATCATGGACACTGGCATGCGTCCTGAAGCTATAGTATGCGGTGTGACAGTTTCATCAACTTGTAAATGTACCTGCCCAGGTAATGATCCTAGTTCGCCGTTGAAAACATCTGCATATTCCATTAATAGCTGCTTGTACTCTGGTACTGTGCTCACATAAGCGATATTATTGTAATTCTGTTCGCTTGCGCATTTTCCTAACAAAGGTGTCAAACACTGCTTGACTACAGTGAATTCCACTGAATATTTCTTCATATTTTGGGGGTGGCGCAGCACGATTCGTCATTTTCCAATGGACGTTAGTTCCGTCCCGTTCTACATCTTGAGTTTCGTGGTAGACAGTTGCAGGTAGGTATTACGCACGTATTTCTGCGGGATTACATTGATGGTAGCTCCACAGTCCACTTGGAACTTCACCTTTTTTTCTAGCATCATATTTTCATAGATAAAATTATCTGACTGTTCTCTTCGAGTTTACACATATTCGCATTCCGTTAAAGTGAATTGAGAACCGTTGTAGATTGTCAACACGTCCAGTCCGAGAGCGTTTGGTATTCCTTATTTTATTCGCGCAAATTAGTCATGATGCTGTAATTATTACACATCTGTTTCCAGAGCTCCCTTCCTTCTGAGACATTTTAGTCTTAATGTCCAGTTTGTCCGGTGGCGATATGTCTGACTGCAATCCGGACATATTTTACGCACGTGGTCACTTTTTCTTTCCGTGTTATCGTCACTCCAAATGCCGGACGCCGTTGAAACAGCTTACGTGAGAGAGAACCCTTTTTTTTTTTTTTTTTTTTGTTAACATCAGTCCCCATTTCTAGGGCTGTAAAAGGAGACATGGTGTTAGGGAGATACGGGACCGTATCAGGGAGTGGGTAATCATGTTCCTTAACGTCGATTAGGGAGCATACTTTAACGGTAGTGCAAAGGGAGTATGCATTAAATAATAATGCTCAATTATTGCTCTCCACTTTCCACTGGGTGGTGATTCATCAAGTAGGTATATAGTGGGCCCAAGTTTGTCTCGCTTCCTTTCTATACTGGAGTCTGTAAAAAGCCGAAAATACAACACTTTTTCCGTCTGAGTGATTCATCACAAATGTGTCGAACCAAACAGCGATTGCCTCGCGCCACATATAGATGGTCTGTCCATATAAGCAACAGTCCCTGCAATGCCAGAATAGGAATGGTGAGGAAAGCTTAATGGTTAAAGCATAAGAAAATTGGTATAATTTTCTGCTTAAATTCTTCCATGGTTTTTCCACCTGATAGTCCTGAGCCACTTTTTCCTGTCATTTTGAATATGAATCCCTGAAGAATTAAAGTTCTCCTTTGAAAACAAGAGGCAAAGTTTATAAATTTATACTAATCTTAATCTGAAAAGGATAAGAGACTTCACGAATTTAATCGTGGGTCAAAGTTTGAAAAGAGGTCAGATATGTTTCATTGTATTTAAAGTCTTCATTTTTGTCTTAAATTATTCAATAGACTTATTGGGAAACTTCATTATATATCCAAATGGTTAGGGTTGATTCCAATCTACAATGGGGAATGAATATTTATTTTTGTATAATTACAAAAATTCTGGCACAGGGCCAAAGGGGAATTTGGGAAAAGGTTGGTCTTTATTAACTAATCAATCACAACCCATTAATTCATTACAATTTTCTCCATTCACCACAAGAACTCATCAATCACCTCAATCCTACGTATACCATAATGCCACAAATTCACAGGATACCTACAAAACACCCCAGGATGTAAAAATTCCATGTTCAAAGTCTTTCCACCCCAACCTTTTTTCTTATATAATAAAAAAAAAAAAAAAAAAAAAAAAAATAATAATTCATGAAAGGAGAGGGTAAGGGATGAACCCCCCCCCCAAAAAAAAAAACTCAAAATAAAATAAAATATTCAAACTAAAACAATCTATACTGCGAAATGACAGCAAAATACTCCCCCACCCCTTTTTATAGGCAGAAACATACAAAAATGCATGCTGGGATTTTTTTTACTAGTCGATTTCATCTGACTCAGTCCCGATCTGCCGAGTCAGGCGGTTCGCGGCTGACTTGTCGAACTCTTTGCCTTCGGGCAGAGAGGAACCCAGACGAGGCTATACCGAATGGCAGAGTCAAGTCTGTACATAAAAAACGACTTAATGCGACATCCTGCTTTGTCGGGAAGCCAAGGTAAATAACCTCAGTCCCAGTCTGTCTTGAAGTCAGAACGCCACATTAATTTGTCCGAGCTTGCTTTTGTGCGTCAACTGCAATTCTTAGCTTGTGAACTTTTTGCCATATTACTGTTACTTTGCCTTGCATATATTGTTTGCTTGCTTTCTAATTTATTTTTTTATGTCCTGTTTTTGTTACTGCAATTTTTTCACTTTTGTCAGACAGTTCTGTTACTTATTTTGTATCTGACTATCGCTACTCATTCCATAATTAGTACGTTATTGCTGTGACCATGAGACCAGAGTTCAAATTTCAACAATCGGTTTTTATGATTCTTGGGGGATGATCCCAGCTTGCAGTGCCACTGACACGTATGTGAAAACCATGCGACAGGTTGACCCAAGCTTGAGTAAAACTGATAATAATTGCGCTTGTACACAACTCATCGTGACCGAGAATTTGAACGTCTTGGTTTTATTCAACTATTGATTACACCAGACTGTACACACACTCACCTAGAAACAATAAGTAAGCTCAACTTGGTTGTAGTATCAACCACAAATGGACCTGAGCAGACGTCTTCAACCGGGATTAGTTAGCCACCATAGTCGACGGGCGTAGCTGGAAATGAGCAATCAGCCATTTATTCTAAAGGTTTATAAGATGGAATATGTGAAAATCAGTTGGATATTGAATTTTTTTATTATCTTGTTGATACTTCGCTACTATACGTGAGCATTTTCAGAAACACTCGCCGCTTTGTCCATGTAAAGTAGCGAACGTCAAGCCAATTGGATTCTGAAATTACGTTCTAGAATAGTTCACATGAACACTGAGGTCAATACCAAGCGGTGATAATCTGTTTCATGCACGAACGCATTCTTCAGGCCAAGTTTATTGTGTTTAGGTTCGACTATTTATATATGCTGGCGAAGGTGCATTATGTGTATCAAGGTCTGTTGTATTATCGTTCTATAGGCTATTCAGTAGGAATAATTGTGGATCCGGATGCTGTTATTTGTAGCAATTTTATATTTACATACTTTCTATCTCTGATATTGAGGACCCATACAATATAATATGCTGTATAACTATAAGAACGGTCGAAAAACCGGAATCCAAATGGTAACAATTGAAAGAAAAAAAAAAAAGAAAAGTTTAAGAAGTGAGTGTAAAGTGATGAAAAAAACGAGGAAAAGGACAAATAACCACGACACATCCACGTAGACGAGCGTGCGAACGCACACACTGACACATTCAGTATGAAAAGTGCATACAAAAAAAGAATCGAGAAGTATAAGCAGTCAATTGCTGACAGTCAGTGAGGAATGGACGGGGAGGTCAGTCTACGAAACTCTGGAGTCGGGATGCTAAATGTAACATCAATTAGCTAAGTGACAAACCTTTTACTTGTATTAATTCTCTCTCTCTCCAGATATATATATATATATATATATACACACACACACACATCTCAAAGATAGAGAGTATATAAATATGTAAGTGGACAGGTCAACATCAAGCGGTGAGAGTGCTTCAACAAAATCTTCAGGCATATATATTTCAATATTATTGAGCTCTGATTTTCTCTCTCAAATGGCAGTTAAAAGCATACATCTTATAGAAATGTTGGAACCTTTTGTTAAGCTAGGCTTCAATCTTACATTGAATTTGGGAAGGAAATAATGTCCAAAATTGTTTTAATAATATTTTAAGTTAGTACTTCAACTAATTAGGTTTTAAATTGAAAAAAAAAAAAAAAAATTAAAATCTTTCCTACAGTTTTCATTTTAACTTTAACTGAAAACTAAAAAATTTAAAATTTACTATTTCCAGTAAGCAAAATACTCTGTAGTGTATTTAAAACAGAAATTATATAGATCGGAATCGATTTTTTTTTTTCATTAAAATCGATCAAAAGTGCGATTTTTTACACCAATTCTCGGTTTTAAAAATCTTGCAAAAATAAAATATATATTTCTGAAACGTTATTTGCGAAAAATTAGAAAATTTAAAGTCAAATTAATCTGATTTGAAACAAATTGTTGTATACAAACATTACGTAACAAAGCGGTCTTGTTTTTCTGGCGTGTTAATCGATTTATTTACATTTGATTGACAGCCGAAGGTGTTCATAATTAAGTATGGTCAGACAGGTTTTTTTTTCGTCGTAAAGGGGGACAACCCTTAAAACACGTGACCTTGAAATGCTAGACTTACTGATTTGTACATCTATACTTCAGAAATTCTGCAGGTAATCACACGTACAAAAACAGATCGAAATTCTCTTAAAAATATTCGGTGTCATCAGATTGTAATAAGCTTTACAATATATGAATAGTAAATATAGTTTTAACAATATTTCCTAAGATCTTTGAAAAATTTAAAGTATTCAATTTAAAATAGTAAAACAATGAAAACGAATCTTGTAAAAATTCGTTTTTCGTGGAAATTTTTTCTTCAGAAAATATTGTCTTTAATATATCTTTTTCATAAAGCAATTAAAAGCTTCTCGAATTAATTAATGTATTAGTTTTATTGTTTGTTTGTTTTTGTTTTTTTTGTTGTTTTTTTATTCAGAACAGATTTTTGTTAAAACGGTCTGAATTCACAAAAAAAACAATATTTAAATTCTCAAAATTCTGCTTTTAACGAAGATAGTCACTAAAAATTATCTCCATGAATTTCTCAAGTTTTCATAAAATTACGTAAGGAGTTGAAACACATATCAAAACATTTTTACCAAGATTTTCTAATAAAAATAAAAAAAATTCAAAAAATTTCATTTGTGAATAAGTTCTGAAAATCTCATTAAAATCTAACAATTGCAAGAATTTCAAAATTTGTGAGTCACTGCAAAAAAAAAAGATGCGTAAATTTGCTATAAAAACTTACAACCGCTGAAGCAAGAAAAACAAACTCTTTATTAGAAAACAAAAATGCTTTCGATATACTAGCACAAAAATGTGGATATTAACAAATAAAGAAATCTATGAACTGATTTTCTTTCAGGAATCCATGTTGCATCTAGTTTTCTCCAGACACGTAGGCAACAACCAGTTAAAGCAAACTTATGTTAAATTCTCTAGAGAAAGACGAAGAAATGTGCCAAGATTTATATTATTTGTAAACGAGATTTAAAGTGAAACACAGCGAGATCTCGGTACGTGAACAGGTGAAATGCTGTAATGATCTATGGAGGTTTCGTTTATCTGCATTTTGTCGCAACAACTTAACAGCATTCGCGATTTTTGTACAGGTGGGGAAAAAAAAAAAAAAAAAAAAAAGATGACCTACAATCGAAACATTTCTGTAGAAGGAAATGGAGATATTTAGTCGGCTAACTAGTCTGGCACCAAGCTACAACAAGAAGCAATTTCTCTAGTAATGATTCGATAACTAGTGCTCAACAGTAAGTACTCAAGATCTTCACTAACAGTCAACAGGTAAATCAACGAGTTCCCAATGAGGATTGAATTGGTTAATCCCGATCTACAGTACCCTTACGAATGGACAAGAATTATGTTTTTATCTTACTTGACAACAATCTCCGCTAATCCGTTGTCTATCACAAACTCAATTTGGTCTTCAGATCATTTCACCCACCCCAACATTCTCTCTCCGGCATATTTGTGCAATATTTATGGCCAGAGAAGTTTGGAATTATGACATTAAAGAAGGTAGAATTCACGAGACAAATTATTTCCATAAACTGACTCGGCGACATTCTCAAAGAAAACTGCTGGAATTGTCCTAAGTTATAGAACCTAAGCAACCAATTTAAATGAATCACAATGAACAGAATTTGGTAGGGTCGTTAAGTATCAAAATGCAAAAAATTATAAAATTAATATTTTTAAAAAATCGAGAACAATCATTTAAAAAGCAAAACTTTTTATTAAACTTAAAACAATTTCAAAACATTCGGAGTTTGTTTTGTTTTTTTTTCTGCTTAAGGATGGCGTTAAGCAAAACTCTTTAATGGGTACATTTATAAGTTTGTTGGCTTTAAGGTAAGAAGAAAAAGTCTACTTAACTGACCCACAACTTAAATGGGTTTGGCTCTGAAAATTAAATTTTCTCAGCAGGTAGGTGACTGCGTTTGCTTTATATTACTTTCTTCTTGGGGGGGTGGGGAGAGTAAAGAAACACCCCCCACGTAGGCATTTTAAAAAGATACTCGCATCTATTGAACAACTCACATTGCATCTCAACAATAGACGTCCTCATGCAGATAGCAAAAGAAAAAAAAGTTACAATTTTACATTAAAAAATGATTTTAAAAAAATGATTTTTTAGATGACAAAATACTTTCAAGTGATGAGCACATCACTTTAGGTCAATTGCTACCTTGGATTATCCATAAATAATAGATTACAGTATGTAAAGGTTTAAAACATCTAAGTTGGATATTTTAACCCTTACATACTGCAATCATATTTTTTTATTAGAAATTGCTACACAAGATTACTAATGCTTTATTACGGTAAGTAAAATAAAGTTTATTAAACTACAAAGACTGGATTTATTTTCATCATAATCCCAACAGCAGAAATTTTCAATAAACTAAAAGGTAAATAGTAAATAACACGACCATCGAGAATATTTTTTTTTTATTGCATGAAATAAAAACAATGGAATAAATGCACACGTGCAATTGTAGAATATGCGCAAATATGCAATATGGATATAGTTACAAATGCCGCTTCTACATTAGCTGATGTGGCAGGGTTGGTTTTTTTTTTTTTTTGTTTTTTTAAATCAATTCATCCTACTCAAGGCAATGAAGCCACTGAGACGCAAACGGTTACTCAGTGTTAGAGAATATAAGATAAATATACTATTAAACACCCCAGGATGTAAAAATTCCATGTTCAAAGTCTTTCCCCCCTTTTTTTTCCTTATAAAATAAATTCATAATTCATGAAAAGACTGTTATACACATCTTCATTGCCATATTCACAACGTTTCGGCCATTGTACAATCCGGCCTTCCTCAGGTGATTGGAATTTCAAACTGAACCCTTTATTTCATCCATCGGGGGAGATTTTTCTAGTTCCACATGCCATGCCTCTTCTGGATGTCTCAGTTATTTCTCTGTAACTCATCTCTCCAAGTTTTTTTGGTTTACCACTACTGTAGCCTGGTATTGAACTCACAACTCTTTGGGTCTAGTCACTGAATCTAATCAACTCCTTTATCCACTGGGCCATATGTCCTTGAGGATATAATTGAAATGTCGTGCCATGGTTTCCCTCTGTCATTTTTATGAATATTTTTGTAGCTCTCCTCCTTGATACCTAAACTACATGAATTTAAGTCTACCACTAGATTGGCAAAATACAGCTGAAATAGCTAGATGTATCCGTGAGTTCTAATATCTTATTTTCTCGCACCTCTCGTCTGTGGATCTCTTCAGATTCCTTGCTTCTGCGTCAGCTACGATCTACAAAAATTTAAATGCAAAGTCAATTGCCATCTTGAAAACTTTTTTTTTTGTCTTTTTCTGTTCACTAACCTCGTCTCATTCCCTTCCACATCCAGTAAACCCCGCTCTCTTAAAGGCATTATAGCCTTGCTTAGGGTGAAATGATTAACAAAGAAAAAAATTTTCAAAGTTTTTTTTCTATCAAACTTTTCGCCATTTTTTTTTTTTTTTTTTTTTTTTTTTAATAAGAAACATTTTGTGAACATTCATTGAAAATTTTTTATGTCAGTTTTTGTTGATTTCTTGTCATTCTTATATTTGTACCAACCAATCACTTCCGACTAATAATATCCGCCTTATGTCACAACAGACTAAATTTTTATTAAGCCGTGAGACGGTACAAGAAAGTGACTTATCCTGTAATCCGACTATTAATGCTTTAAAATCTCATTTGGATTAATCAGTGATATCTTTCATTAAATCATAGCAATCTCGGCCAATCACGCAAAAACACGTGACGGTTCTGCAAAATGTCGAGCGAAACAGTTTTGCAGAAACCCCTCATAACAAAAAAATTAAAAATAAGATTAGACCACCTACTTGAATTAAAAGAGAGATAACCGTCTCAAATATATAATCAATGAATTATCGCTTAACTATCTTAGGCGACAATCGAACTATATTTAGATATGTCACACTGTCGAATCATTCCAGAGCCGCAAATCAGTTTGCTGATGATCTACCATTTTTATTGGTCCCTAATTCCATGAGTTGGTTACGATATACGGGTTGGCAGCTCTTTTGAAAAGTCTGGTTGGTTCTACAGAAAGTCATCACCACTAAAATCAAATGTGTAGACAATCAACGGCATTTTTAATTTATGCAAAAGTTGATTAAGATTTTGTTTTTGTCCAATGCATTCTAAGTGCTTTTGGCTTTCATGAGCCATTATTAAAGTGTGTATGTTAATAGGGTCGTATCTATAGGTAGGCAGTGTGTTCTCTCTAGTGGTTTGCGAGCACCACGTTTTATGCATCATTTTGTGGGGCAATGTGTTTTTTCTTTTGTTGTAACAATTCGGTATGTTTTTTTTTCTCTTACAAACTAAAACTTAAACTGTTGTTGATATTGATCTGTTTTATACATTGGTTCACAATTACTACATTATCGCTCTGGTTAACTTGCCATTTATCAAATAATGTTCAACTAAATCGTCTATCATCAACCAACACAAAAAAAAATCTGACAAATCTTTATCAATCACACAAAATAAATTCTAAACCAGACAGATTATAAAAAGCGGGTGCATAAGTTAGGCAGATGTTTCAACATGTAGATATAGATGCTCAGGAAAAACAAACGAATGTTACTATACTAGCATATCTGAGAGAAAAAAAAATGACATTGGTGTCACCAGTTAATGGAGCCCTTGGAAAGCGAGAATATCTTGTCCCTCTCTACTCTTCAAGGTCCACTGTAGGCATTAGTATAGCCATGATATAACAACGTGTGGAAGGAAAGATTAAAAAAAAACCCAAATAAATCAATTCCCAAAATGCCTGAAAACATTTTATATACAACGTTAAAATACGTAACTGTCATGCAAAAATGCAATACAAACATATTCGTCGCAATTTGTCCTATACAGAAATTATAACATGAAAAAAGCAAAAAGTGATGTTACAAATAACTAAGACGCACTGTATTCTCTCGGTTGTTGAACTGCTGCTGGCTATCACATTTGTCTCCCTTGAGATCTAAGCAACAAATGACCTATTCTTAATCTGTCAACGTGACCTTCAAGGACCCCTTAAAATGGCAGTACATTCATCCAGTAAAAAGAAATATAATCGCCTTTTACTTCTCTACCTTACTTTACTTAAATCTAGCCAAAAAATCCAGAACTATCAACATCCGGAGCTTATTCTTACAAGGAAAATATAACTGATGACTATCACAGACTGTATTAACGCGAATACAAAACCAACAAGTTTCAGAATATTAGTTTGAACTAGCAGCCATACTCAGCTGTTGGATCAGAAAAAGCGTTCAATTAGAATGGAGCAAAAACGGCATCATGTTTAAATGTAACGGAGTATCTTCATCAATTACTTTTAAGTACTTTCATTAAACACATTGAATTAGTGCAGTTGCTGATATAACAAAAGTAATCTGTAATTATTCAAAGTTAGACAAGGACATGAAAGGGTAAAATAGGCAACATGAAGAGCCACTTCAGATCACAATATTTTGGAGTTTTTGAGATTCAATTTGCGTGCTACCAGGAATGTAAAAGAGGATACATTTATAAAGAAATTGTTAAGTTTTATGAAAACTGGTTGAAAGATCAGCGAAAAATAAGAAACTAGTAAAAATCGCCATTATTTGCTATTTACGCAGGTTTTCACTATATGGGTGGACTCAATTATCAAGTTAAATGACTTAAAAAAATCAACTTATTGTTGGTTACAATTGAGTGAAGTTTGTATTAGATTGCTTGAAAATTAAGGGAGTTAAAATTTGTGTTGAAATCGATTTTTCGTTTTTCGCTAAACGCAGTGGCGTAGAAATAAAAATGAGGTATCGTTGAGCTCGTCATGATGTAAGTAACCTACATACCGATTTTGAAGGAAATCGGGGGGAAAAAGTTGAATTTATCGATTTTTGATCGGCTTTATCGATTACTGATAATAAAAAAAATAACCTATCTCTTACATTGTACAATGTATGTACCATGTTTGGTCAAAACCGGCTGGATGGATCTAGAGTGAAGGTATCACACAGACAGACAACCTCTGTTTTATATATTATATATATATATATATATATATATATATATATACACACACAATACTATTTTGACCAGCGATAAAAAATTGTTGTTTGCATTTTGTCTACTGCCTGGTCATTTGACATTTAAATTTATAGCTTTTTGCTCTTTTAGTCAAATATATTATATACACGAAGCCCAATGCAATAAAATACAATACACTTCATTGGTGGGTAACTCGTTAACTATAGAGTGTAACTTAACTCGTGGTCATGATACGATTTACATGTAATGTAATACAAAGGTTAGAAAATATTATCCCAAAAAGGCGTGGAATTCTTTGAATAACTCTGAACCCCATTCATGGTTAATAGCCTTTCTTATAATTTATTTTAAATATATTTTTTGAAAGACAAACTTTCTAACATTTTAACAGCAACAAAACAGCTCGAGAGAAGAGTTTTTTTTCGTTTGAAAAAAAAAAAAAAAAAAAAAAAAAAATTGCTTGTGCATCAGCCACTCCATCGCCTGACCTAGATTTACATGAAATGGCACCGTGTGTCTAAGGAGCCAATTAAAAGCTGCATTTTGCTGCATACTTTATGCATATTAATGACACTTTCGTGAATGTAAGTGTCCAAAATTAAAAAAAAAAAAAAACTGACGTTATTTTAAATTCATCTCGCTTTACTCAATTCTGACAAACAGAGAAAGGTTGTATTAACAATTTTGCTGGTTATTTTTATAAGATTACGGTAAATTTACGCGCCATGAAAATGACAATTTTAAGAACTAGACTGACTGTCTCCCAAAAAGGGTGTGGCAATTCCTTTTAATCTTATTTACAATAGTTTTCACGACTATCAAATCGGCAATTGGTCAGACCCCTATGATTTTCTTTTACAGCTATTCATGAAAAATAAACCCAGATTTCCAGTTTATGACCAGTTTATTTTTTCTTAGATTTCTCCAACGCAGACAAACTGATTATTTATCTAAAAATGAATATTTAATAACCTTAATGATTTTGTTTGATTGCCGAGATAAGGAATTGTCGATCCCTTTAACAGTTGCCTATTTAACCGCCATGTTGATGCTTATATCTCTTTAGTCTTCAACATGCCAAAGAGAGTTTTTGGTATTTGACAGTTAAGATTTATGTCTGACAAGAGAAATGCTTTTAAAAGTCATTTTGCACTGATGAAAATTCAACAATGTCTTCGTGGCTATCAAAGAGAAATATGATCAAAAATGTCCTACAATCTGAACAAGTGAATAAATAACTGAAAGACAATTTTTGGATGCTATTTCTCAGTCAACACATTTCGAACGATACATCGTTCGGCTATCCTATCCTGTTTCAGGTTGAGATTAAGTATTTTAACGATTTCTTGGTAATGCTTTGTTGTTATCTGTATGTCTATCTAAATTTATGCTTTACTGGCCAAAATGTAATCATAACAGAAGTTGAAACAAGTCAAAGGATGTGTCAAGAATAATAAAGATAGGAGTCAAATGCCTATGGATTACAAAATCTAAATTATTTCATCAAAACGACAACATCAGCTGCTATTTTTTCAATTTGAAATAGTAGCATGGGGCTTCGGTGTTTAAAGGATTTACCAATGCCAAGAAAATTGATGAAGGATAATAATGACAAGGAAACACACGGGTAATTTGAACAAAACAAGATAAGGAATTTATTTACAAATTTAAACGCTTGAAATAGTGTCAGTAGCTCGTTTCATGAAAATACATCAGAAATTGTTAAAGTAATTAGTTTTAATGAATTGTCATGAAGAGAAAATGTTCTTACAATAGATTAAATGAATTGACACAAAATAACATTCAAAAAAAATGTTTAAAACAAATGCAAGGCATTTCGTTGCTCACAAAAGGGATAAATGGTTTCCATACTTTTAAAAGTAGACGAAGAGAGTTTGAAATGTTTGGCTTACTTGGATTATTGATAGAAAATTCTTTGAAGTGTTGCGTGCCGTTTAGAGGCCGATAATATAATTGGCGAATAATGTTACACTGGCTTCAATGCTGATTGCGAAGAACTAAAACAAGACTTCTAACATGACTTCAGATACTCTTCTCTAATTTTTTTCATTATGAAAAAAAAAAAAAATCTAGACTCGCTTTCTTTCCAGCTAATTTCTTTGAAGTCAAGGCTTTCATTGGTCCAAAAAACAATTTCACATGGGTTTGAGAATTCCTTTCCTTCTTTTTTCTTAGTCCTCCAAATTTGAAGGAAGTAGGGTGAGGGAGTTATTACGCATTCACCACAGACCTATAAAGAATAGACCACAAAATGATAAGTGTCAGTTATGTGCCATGCGTGATACACGCTTAAGAGATCATATATCTTTCGATACATGACTGACGAGGCAAATTTTCTTCCCGCAGTAGACCGGTTGCCATCCAAGGCCCCGGTCTCTCCTGGGGGAGAGAAGAGGATTCATACCTTTCCCAAGGGTATTAGCACGTAAGTGAAAGTAATAGATTCGACCAATTCGAACTCGACTATCCAATTCCTCAATCCAAGCCGCTATCCATTACTCCACTGTGTCTCCTACTAAGCGAAAAAGGGCGTGGGAAGAATTAATAAAATTAAGTTGGAAATTTAATTCTCCTTTGAAAAGCTCAAAATAATCGAAAACAAAATCATTCTTCAATATGAAAGAATTGAACGGCCCTTGTCCAGGAAATCTCCAAATCTCAAATGGAAAACATTTTATGAGGTCAGAAGAAATACTTTCTAATTAGACGGAGGTTTGTAGGCCTCAATGATTCTTCTACGTGCCACGTCCCTTCAGGCATCAGGTAAGTGGCTCATTGCCTTCTATCTACCTAGATCTTAATATGCCCCCCGTCCCCAAGAGGGCTAAATTTTCCAAGTTTGGTTTATCAACACAAAGAGGAATACCCAATAAAGATTGAAGTCACTTGAAATTGTCAGTACGATAAATTAACTAATTAAATACGGTGTACGGTGACTGATGTAAAGATTAGTTTCATAATAAACACTTGACTGTACACGGCCAAAGCAAATGAGCACCAATGGGAGAATGTTTCATTGGGCTGCGTTTGTGAATATCATTCTAGAGCAGGTGTCAGAAAGAGAACGGTTGTAGGCCTGACATTAATGCAAAGAAAAGAGAGCGAGAACAACTATGCCACAGCTGCAGTCTATTAGTGACATCACTTCCTGTTTGGTTTTGCAGTTAAAGACTCTCCACCATCAAAATGTCGACTGAATTAAATTACATGTGGGCGCAGATTACAAATTTGCATTCGAGTTGTGTTAATGTACCAAGTGCTCACAATGAGTAAATATGGAGCCAGGGTCGCGGTACCTCTTACCATTCTCCTCACAGATCTTCAAAGCTTTGTTCTCTAAACTGTTCAAGTGCTTATTCAAACGGATTCAGAATTTTTACTTCCTTAAATTCTGGTAATTATTTATTCATTTATAAATACACACACGCAAAACAAAAAAAATTGAAATTTATTAAAAATATTTCATTCCATGTTTGCTTAAATAAGTAATTCTTAAATGGCTCCCAAGAGAGGAATTCCAAACCTAAGGAGAGGAAATTAAGCTAAAAGGGGACAATTGCGTATTAAAGCCAAAGTTTTATGATCCATTGAAATCTGGATTTCTTCTTTCATTTGATCGCAATTAATAAAGTAATTTACTTTCATAAATGGTTTCAATAATTACCAGTGGAAAAATATAATGGAGACAAAAATGGCAATTCAAAATGATAGAGGAATTGGGGAAAACCCAGAGCCGAAAGGAGGAATGCGAGATGAGAGGGCCAAGAGGTGAGGAATGCGAGACAGGAGGGAGAGCAAGAAGGGAGGAATGTGAACAGGGGTGTGGGAATGCAAGTTGGGAGGGTAAAGAGGCAAGAAGTGTGAATCGGGGGTGGGGAGGAGGAATGTGAGCCGAGATGGGGGTACGAATGCAAGTTGGGAGGACAAAGAGGCGAGGAGTATGAAATGGGGCAGGGGAGGAATGTGATCGGAGTGAGGTGGTGGCTCAAATAGAGAGGAATGAGGGCCAAGAGGCAAGGAGTACGAGTCATGAGGGAAATGCGAGTTGGGAGGGCCAAGAAGGGAGGAATGCGAGCCGGGAGGGGAGCAAGATCGGGGGTGATGTGGTGAGAACCAAGAGTTTAAATGAGGTTTTATTTGAATCTTTCAAATAATCAGACAAGAAAGCCTACTTCTCAGGTGATATTGAGACTTTTGCACTTTTTTCAAAGAGCTTCATCAGATAAAGAGATAAATTGGTTGGCACTTATTACAACATTTATTCTTAGAAAACAGATTTCCTTTGGAGATAACGTACAAGGATTCTATTAATGAACAAAGTTTGTAGAAATTTTTGCTTAAGAGTAATAATTTTTTTTTTTTTTTTCAAATCAACAAGACACAAGAAATCGGACAAATACTTGTCAATGATACAAAAATACTTCAAATATTGGAAGCGTTAATCATAAAAAAAACTGAAGTCAATTGAAGTTGATTCAAATTAGGAAGAAACATTAAATATATTTCACAACTTATAGAAATGATACTACAAATTGGCAAAGAAAACCAATTCAGATTTCTAGAAATAACAAAAATTCTTTAATGTTTTATGAAAGCAGAAACTACTCAGGAGACATTGGACAACATATTTAAACAGCATCCAGAAACCAAAGAAAATGTTTCTTACCAAAGAAAATAAAAATAACTTTCACTGACCTTTAACTAAATGCATGCACAAAATTAAAAATGGTGACAATTTACACATCAAACCCTTTATATATTTTTAAGACATGCTATATTTATGGGTTTGGCTGAATAAGAAAAAAGGCCTGAACATGGTGTTGACCTCAGTTTTCACTTTATTATAAACAATTCCCACTAAAGTAAAAATACAAGATTTCAGATTTTAAAAGCCAAGCAATTTCTGAATTAAAAAAATAAAATAAAATGGTAAGCAGCAAGAACAAAAAATAAAAATAAAAAACTATAAAAAAAAGTGAAAAATGAAATCATTTCAATCTAACAACTAAAACGATCAGCTAAATAAAAAGGAATGAAAAAAATGTAAAATGTGTTTTGAGAGAGACAGAGACAGATACAGACGGACAGAGACAGATACAGACGGACAGAGACAGATACAGACGGACAGATACAGACGGACAGATACAGACGGACAGAGACAGATACAGACGGACAGATACAGACGGACAGAGACAGATACAGACGGACAGATACAGACGGACAGAGACAGATACAGACGGACAGAGACAGATACAGACGGACAGAGACAGATACAGACGGACAGAGACAGATACAGACGGACAGATACAGACGGACAGAGACAGATACAGACGGACAGATACAGACGGACAGAGACAGATACAGACGGACAGAGACAGATACAGACGGACAGAGACAGATACAGACGGACAGAGACAGATACAGACGGACAGAGACAGACGGACAGAGACAGACGGACAGAGACAGAGACAGACGGACAGAGACAGATACAGACGGACAGAGACAGATACAGACGGACAGAGACAGACGGACAGAGACAGATACAGACGGACAGATACAGACGGACAGAGACAGATACAGACGGACAGATACAGACGGACAGAGACAGATACAGACGGACAGATACAGACGGACAGAGACAGACGGACAGAGACAGATACAGACGGACAGAGACAGACGGACAGAGACAGATACAGACGGACAGAGACAGATACAGACGGACAGAGACAGATACAGACGGACAGAGACAGATACAGACGGACAGAGACAGATACAGACGGACAGAGACAGATACAGACGGACAGAGACAGATACAGACGGACAGATACAGACGGACAGAGACAGACGGACAGAGACAGATACAGACGGACAGATACAGACGGACAGAGACAGACGGACAGAGACAGATACAGACGGACAGATACAGACGGACAGAGACAGACGGACAGAGACAGATACAGACGGACAGATACAGACGGACAGAGACAGATACAGACGGACAGATACAGACGGACAGAGACAGATACAGACGGACAGAGACAGATACAGACGGACAGAGACAGATACAGACGGACAGAGACAGACGGACAGAGACAGATACAGACGGACAGATACAGACGGACAGAGACAGATACAGACGGACAGATACAGACGGACAGAGACAGATACAGACGGACAGATACAGACGGACAGAGACAGATACAGACGGACAGATACAGACGGACAGAGACAGATACAGACGGACAGAGACAGATACAGACGGACAGAGACAGATACAGACGGACAGAGACAGATACAGACGGACAGAGACAGATACAGACGGACAGAGACAGATACAGACGGACAGAGACAGATTGTGAGTGTGTGTGAGAGAGAGAGAGAGACAGTGTCAGAGAGAGAGTATGAGAGTGAGCAGTGAGAGTGTGAGAGAGAAACCTAATTCAGAGGGCTAAATACGTTATCTGATAGGACTTTAGTCAATTTGATTCTCAATTGATCAGTGACCTTGTACCAGACATGGCTAAGCTGAATAAAATTCATACACACACACACACACACACACACAAATTTCCAAAAAAGGAAAAGTCCCTTATTGATTACAGCTTTGTTTTCATGGGAGTTGGGGATGGAGAAAGTTTTGAAAATATTTCTTTCAATGAAATAAAGAAATATTACTTAGGGGTCATTAAGGTCAGTTATGATTGTAATTTGGGTGGGGAGGGGAGTTTTTTTTAGGGGGTTTATTTTGTCATCCTGGGCTCAGAGTGCAGCCAAGAGTCATCATAAAATTTGTATTTTTCTCTTGATCTATAATTACAAGCAAACAAAAATAGTTCAGAAATTAATTGGAAAAGTACAATTCAACTAAATGAAGTTGTAAAAACATAAGAGGCCAGTGAAATACTTTGATGATGGAATATCTTGTGTCCGCAATAAAACGACTGAAAGTTGTTGTGTCAGTTGAACATCATAATCGCCTGATCATATGAAAACCTTTTTTTGTTTATATCAAATATGGATTACATCCAAATAAATTCATTTCATCTTGATATTTATTTAGTATAGCTTACCAAACTACAACAGGTGCAAATACAGGGGAAAGGAAAGATCGTAGTGTGCCAATCTATTCTCGCCGAGAAAAAGAAGCAATTGAAATATTTGCTAACATTTGGCATCAGTTTGAAACATGTAATGACCTCAATTACAAGTATGAAATTAGTCTGATAAACAATCAGTAATAACTAAATCCAAGACTATACATCAGGCATAGGAAGAGGAAAGACAAAACCATAATGAAAAAAAATGCCCCAAACTTAAAAACAAAATTTTATTAAGATCTTTGTTATTATGAAGAGTAAAGACCAAAGGATTTCTTTTATTATTAAATTGTATTTTCTTTTATCATTTTTAGAACATGTGAAACTGGTTAAAAATTGTTTTTCTTGCATCAGTGGGTGGGGGGGAGAACCAAAGACTACCATGGAAAATTTTAGCTTCATCTTTGCAGTGAAAAACACAAAGATTTCAATTTTCCTTTTTTTTGAGAATCTTCATGAAAAAGTGATTTTTTTTTTTTTTAATTACATCTGTTACACACCACTTACTTAATTGTATGAAACTGAGAAATTAATTTTTGAGCCATTTAATGTTTAGTTATACACAGAACTCCTTGGGGAATTTAATCAACATTTTTTTTTTTTTTGTCAAATAGGACCCCATAGTTATCAAAAATCTGCTCCAAATCATAAAATAAAGAATGGAATAAAACTCAGACATTATTTAATTAGAAAAGTTTTTAATTGCTTTTATGAATAAGATTTATCATGGACATTGTTGTCTTAAGAAAAAAAAATTTTCTAAGGATAATGAATTTTTACAAAAATTATTTTTTTTTTTTTTTAATTTTAATTAAAATTTAAAAATTTTAAATCTTAAAATTCTGTATTAATTTGTAGTTACAGGATTTTGTTCTTAACTAAAAACTATATTCATAAATTGAAATGGTAAGTACAATTCAGCAACCCCCTCAGCATTTTGAAAAGAATTTTGAATTTCTTTATGCATGTATAAACATAATTAATGTAAAGCATGAATGTCTATAAAAGAATATCAGAAAAGAGCCGTAACTATAGAAAATTTAAAGCCAAAGTATGTAAAATTCAATACGGAGAATATTTTCCAAAATTTTTAAGATTACTGGGTAGTTCAAAATTATATTAAAAAAAAAAAAAAAAAAAAAAAAAAAAAAAAATGCTCACATATTCCTCAAGTAATTTTTACAGGTATGGCCTCAGTAAAAAAAAAAAAAAATTAGTTAAATTTACAGTTGTCAATCAAGTTATCAACACCTGAAACAGCTACCTCAGTGTTAAAAAATGCATTTCTGCAATATTTTAAACAAAAACTAAGTAATATTTGTTTCAAATCAGGTTAATTAAACTTTAAATCAGCTAATATTTCTCACAAAGTTTCAGAAAAGTATATTTTATTTTTGAAAGCATTTTTAATAAATATTAAATTATATTCTGATAGCAGATGGCTAAAAATCGGGGATTTTTAGCAATTTCAAAAAAAATAAATAAATAAATAAATAAATAAAACTCCTTCCAATCAATTTAAATTAATTTTGAAATAAGCAAAGTATTTTGCGTATTGAAAATATTAAATTTAATCTATTAACTTAAAATTAAAACTAAAATAAAAGCTTAAAGAAAGCTTTTATACTTTTCCTTGGAGAGGTAGGTGCGTGCGTACATACATACATACATATTATATATACATATTATATATACATATTATATATACATATTATATATACATATTATATATACATATTATATATACATATTATATATACATATTATATATACATATTATATATAAGTGAGCATAGAAGTCAACACCTAGGTGACACATGAAACAGTGTCGCCTCTGAATGTTAACTTCTATGTTAACTTTAATATTTACACATGTTCTGTGATATTGAGCACTTTATCCCATAAATATAGCACACCTTAAGACTATATTTCTTCATATATATATATATATATATATATATATATAGAAGACATGGTAGAGTAATGGTTAACAGCTCAGATTGAGGAATCGGAGAGCCAAGTTTGAATTCCAGATGAATCCATTACATTCACTTATGTGCTAATACCCTTGGGAAAGGTGTGAATCCTTTTCTCTCTGAATGAATAGCAGGATAGACTTGGTAGACAGTGCTAGAAGGTCCCCAATTCAGATCTTCAAAAAGTGTGGTTGGTTTTGCACAAAAGCTTCACCACTACAATCAAATCATATGTGCAGGTATCTGGCTGTTAGAGGATAGGAAATGAATTACTTGACTCTCATATGTTGAATACAAGAGTCCAGTATATATATATATATATATATATATATATATACACACACACACACACACATACACGTGTGTGTGTGTGTGTGTGTCATTTGCAGATAGTACCGTTTTGCTGTGTCACAGCTCCTCAGTGCGACTAGACTTCCAAATGCCTCAAGCCAGGACTGAAATCTAACTGATTTGGTGTCAGTCAAACTTTCTACCACTAAGCCATCGTCACTCAGCAGAGAGAAACAGCTAATCCTAGCGTATTGTTTTTACAAATGTAAACAAACACCAATCAGTCAGAGGGCTTCATTTTACTGAAGAGCTTTGCATTAGCACAGGTGGCTCTTGTTTATAGAATCAGCCTATCTCTCAACAGTGCTCAATTGAAAATATTTTCAAGAGCTTAATATATAGATATATATATATTATGAGAAACTGTTCCATTCTTGATTATTGTCATCCAAATAAGATTTTATGTATTGTTTTTCTCTTTAAAAACAGTTTCTAAATGTAATGCTTACAAGACATTAGGGAATCAGATTTTCTTTATAAGATGTAAAAATCTGTGAGGGTGGAAGGCAGTTTTTTTAAATTATTTCAAAAATCGATGATAAAAGCAAGAATTTCAGTCCTCCTAATCAATGTTCAAGAAATAAATTATATTGCTGTTTCCCTGGTGGTCATTTTTTTTTTTTTGTTTACTTTCTTCTCCACATTTACTTGCTATGTAAATAGTTATAGGTTTTATTTTTCTATCTGCTACTTTACAGCGAGTAATAATTTTTTTTTTGTTTCCACCCCCTTTGTTTAAACCTACTTTTGTATATATTCATTTTTAAAATATTCATTTTTAAAGCCCAATTAAATAAAGAAAAGTTTATATTTGTTGAAAATAATGACACCCAAGTTAAAAAAATGAATACGATAACATTAGAAGGAAGAAAAAAATCTTGGAGATGTCCCCCCCACACACCTCAAAAAAAAAAAAAAAAAAAAAAAAAAACAGCTCTGGGGGACAGAGCTTTCATTTCATGTCTTTCTCACTTAATGTCTTTATATTCAGGAGAGCATAAACCAAACCATGGCTTTTATTGCCTTTTAAGTTTTACAAGACAGACTCTTTAGAGAATTATTGGCCAGATTCCACAGAAAGCAGTTATGAAAGTCAATGAATGAAATAAATAAGATAACATTAATTGTGGCAATGAATGGCTTGTGAACTTTAATGCCTCCAAAATGAAACTGCTCTCTTTTAGTCTGAAAGAACACATTTTGCTCTCCATCAGCATGGTTGATACCAACTTCCGCAAATAACAATTGCAGCTTCTCAGTCTCACATTTTCCATTGACATGAAGTAGAAAGATTCTATTGAATCACTTGCTCGGCCTGCTCCTAAGAAAATTGATTCACAGTTTCATACAATCCTGGGTATGACGATAAACTACATCCAGCAGCAAGACCAGGAAGTTTTGAGGAGTATGGACCCCCTTCTCTTGCTGTTGTTTCCAGACTTACCCTGACCTGGGGTGGGAGGGTTCCAGCTATGGGGAAAATAGTTAACCCCAAAACTGGGTTCAAAATACTATGAAAGTATAAAAATAATTTTTTTATAGTTAAAATACCAATTACATTTCCAAAGTAAAAAATTACCAGTAAAACAAGAAAAAAAAAAAAAAAAAAAAAAAAAAAATCAATCAGCAATACATTTTTGTAAAGAAAATTACTAATGCTCCCAAGAAAATTAAATTTCGGCATTAAATGACCCATAAGGTGTTGATATGCCGCTAAACAAACAATCGCTGTCTTGTACCAGTAATTTCTTCTCACCAGAATCCACCTTGCACATTCATAAATCTACCATTTGTCCTTGCATTAAATATCTGGTCTAAGGTACCTGTTATATATCTAGAGGTTCTTGATAAAATCTGCAATATTATCAGTCCTGATCTAGCATCTTGGCTACAGTCACTTTCCCAAGCCCTCCTCTACCTTTTCTATAAATTATTTTCATGAGCTTTCCTCTTTGGTAGATTGACTTCATGAATTTAAGCATTGGTATTAAATTAGCAGAAGTCTCATTTCACTGCAGAAAAAAAACGCTATTGATTGAATCGTAAGTTCTATTCTAATTGCTTCTTCTCTCATTCCTTGATTTTTTTGTATGACCTTCAAAAATGTTTATGTAATATCAATCACCATCTTCTGTTTTTTTCTAATCCTGTTTTTTCAATTGTCCTCACTAAAGTTCTCATTGTCTTTTACACTCAGTAACCTTTAATTTTAGTGGATTTATTGCCTTGCTTGGAATTAAATGATTAAGAAAATGTCATCCTTATGAAGTATAAAAATAGAAAGCATCCAAAATAGAAATGGAGCTTAGCTTGATGTAACCAAAGATCGGAAAGCTTTGATTTAAAATACACAATTGAACAGATCTTGGATTTAGTGAACATTGGCATTGTCAAAAATATTACTAAACCATATCTTAATAAATATTACTAAATCACGTGGGAAAAAATGAAATAAAAAAATAAATCAAGCTGATCTCTAATTACATTCAGTGTTAATGGACGTGTTTTTTATTTAATTTAATTTATTGTATAAGTAATAGGAAGATAAAAAGAAAAATTTTGAATGTTTAAATTTTTAAACCGATCCCCAAATTATCTAGAACCCAACCCCCTCCCCGGCAAGGACAGTCATCCCCCTATCGAGCCTGAAAAATAAACTCCACTTAACATTATTTTTCATCTTGCTGTTAAACGAAACCCAATGAGGTGGATATGTTGAATAGTCCTCAACATTATCTGCTTTCCAAGATCTAACGAAACCAAATTTTTAGGGGGGACAAATCCCTTCTGGGTAAAAATTCTTAAACACTTATTGATTGAGTTAAAGAGAATTGAGCACATTCCTTTGAAAAATTAAAAATCCATCAAGCCAGAAAAATCATTCTATGCCAAATTCTTTTCCGATTTATAAACAACAATATTCACCATAAAATATACAAAAATGAAGATTGCCATGTTTTTCAAAAAATATCAAGTATCAGGAACAACATGAAACCAATGAAAATGGATTATGGATTTAAGAATACAAAACAGAAGAATTAAAATCTCCAATACCAACAGAAAACAATTAGAAAACCAAATCTCTAGAAACTTAAAAACAAAATATTCTTTATTCGCTTTTAAAGATCAAACTTTCTTTTATATGTTAGTATTATTCAGACATTTGTTTGGATTTTGGGCACAAATTTACTAAACAAACAAAAAAAAAAAAAACAAAAAAAAAACTAAAAATTTTTTTTTTTAAATGGCCTGTGAATAATACAAAGATTTTATTCTTGAAACCAAGAAGCTATCTAGAACTGTATGAACCTTACAAAAAAGAAAATTAACCTCAAAGAGTAAATTTCAATTTCATTAGCAAGAAGGATTTTGCTTTTATTAGGTTGGTGCAAAAATAATATCGTTTTTTGACGTATTTTTTAATGTCAAAAGACAATATTTTTACACCAACCTAATACATCTCTAGTAAAGAGGGCTACATGAAGCACAGAGTCATTTAGTGCTGATACCACAAAGCAACAGCCAACTAGGTCCCAAGGAATGCATAAAATGCAGCTCTTATGTGTGCATTTCAAACAGATTATTGACATTGATAATACACCAACAAAGAGAGAACGTGTCTTTGATCTTGAATTAAAATTCTGGATAGTATTAGAACATTCTAAGTTGCAGCAGCAGCAGCAGTATTATTATTTAGTACTTTTGGTTATAAACCATTCTACTTAGTGGTAGTAGCAGCAGCCATGGAGATGTTGACTTGAAGTCCAAATAAATTTATTTTACATTTTCCCTTTTAGGTAGATTTCTTGTCAATCTATGATCAAATTGTATAAAGTTATAAGAGCTTCCAATCAAAAATATCAAACATGGAAAAGCCACCATTTGCAAAATACTTGTTTCTTTGATATACATTCATTTGAATATATATATATATATATATATATATATATAGAGATAAAAAGAAAGAACAGCAAGATATATAATCTAGTGTTCTTACTGATATTTGTATTTTTACAAACAGTGGTCAATGTAAATTTACAGAGCATAAATATTATAAATTAACCGATTAAAAAAAAAAAAAAAAAAAAAAAAAAAAAAAAAAATTAAAAAAATAAATGGTTTCTTCACTACACAGGAATCACCAGGTTTCAAAAACCAAAATTTTTGAAACATGGTAATTCCTGTGTAGCAAAGAAACCATTTTTTTTTTTTAACAAGTTTATTATATATATATATATATAAATAAAAGATATGCATTATTATATTTATGTATGTTATTTTTAAGGTGTGTGTGTGTGTGTATGTGTATGTATATATATATATATATATATATATATATATATATATATATATATATATAAATAAGGGTTTTTTTTAGTTTTTTTTATTGCAGTTTAATCAACCCATTGTGGGTAATTTAAAACCAAAATATATTTTGGGATTGTAAGAATAATTCTTCATTTTTTTTTTTTGCAAGTGAATACTGCCTTAAAAATTTTTTGAAGAATAATGATTTTTCCAGATGCAATTCTTACTATTTGATTTATGGCTTGGGAGGGAGGAAATGGATTCATACCTTTTCCAAGGTTATTTGCACATAAGTTAATCTAATGAACCCAACTGGAATTTGAACTCAGCTCTCAGTTTTCTCATCTCAAGTCGCTATCCATTGCACACGCATGCACATATCTGTCTGTGAAAAGAGGAAGGAAACACCACACACATTAGATGTAAGAGAATGTGGGAGTTGCTTATCACCAAAGTTCAACAGGATTATCAAGAATACCCAAGATAGAATTTCATTCTTTCCATAAGTGACAGGGCTTTTACAAGTTTCCATAAGTGACAGGGCTTTTACAAGTTTCCATAAGTGACAGGGCTTTTACAAGTTTCCATAAGTGACAGGGCTTTTACAAGTTTCCATAAGTGACAGGGCTTTTACAAGTTTCCATAAGTGACAGGGCTTTTACAAGTTTCCATAAGTGACAGGGCTTTTACAAGTTTCCATAAGTGACAGGGCTTTTACAAGTTTCCATAAGTGACAGGGCTTTTACAAGTTTCCATAAGTGACAGGGCTTTTACAAGTTTCCATAAGTGACAGGGCTTTTACAAGTTTCCATAAGTGACAGGGCTTTTACAAGTTTCCATAAGTGACAGGGCTTTTACAAGTTTCCATAAGTGACAGGGCTTTTACAAGTTTCCATAAGTGACAGGGCTTTTACAAGTTTCCATAAGTGACAGGGCTTTTACAAGTTTCCATAAGTGACAGGGCTTTTACAAGTTTCCATAAGTGACAGGGCTTTTACAAGTTTCCATAAGTGACAGGGCTTTTACAAGTTTCCATAAGTGACAGGGCTTTTACAAGTTTCCATAAGTGACAGGGCTTTTACAAGTTTCCATAAGTGACAGGGCTTTTACAAGTTTCCATAAGTGACAGGGCTTTTACAAGTTTCCATAAGTGACAGGGCTTTTGAAAGAATTAATTTCACAAAACAATGAAAATGAAATCCCATTCCAAATACTATCTAACAAATGTGGCTATGTTTCCTGATCAACCTCCATCACAAAGCACTTAAAATAGATTACAAAGAATGAGTCACATTCAAATGTAAATCTAAGTAAAATGATTTTAAGGATCAGTGTGGAACATGATACTTGAATGCCTCAGTCCATTTCATATAAACAACAGTATAGCAGCGCAGGAAAGTTAATTCTAGTCAGAATTGGTACTTTTTAGACCTACACAAAACCCAACAGATAATTAACTTGTACAATTAGCATCTCTTGGACAATTCTAGTCAACCTCCCTAAAATCAAGGAAGCCAAGTGTCACAATATCTCATTCTCCCAGCTTTTGAAATAATGAAACCAAGATACAAGCAAAATACCCAGTAGAAAATTGGATGCCCACAACAATTCACAGGGAAGAAGAGCACTCCCCTCCCCCGAATATTTCGATCTAAAATGGAGGGAGGGAAAGAAAGTTTTATTAATAAGAAATTTAGAATCTTTAAAACAACAGTTTTGATAAAAAGTACAATAGACTAGTAGTGGTTGAGTTAATAATTAAGTTGATAAAAAGTAATAAAAGAAATCTATCTAGACTAAATCAAGATGACAACATGTCAGACTGATATTGAGAGATAAAAGCAACCAACACAAACCAATTTGTCACAGTTCCCTTATTCTTAACTAAGCAGATTTGTCCTGCAACTAGAAGCAGTTGTGTTATAATCTTCTGATTTATGTTTCTACCCCTGGCCAGATGTGAATGGTCCGAAACAAGACTGAACTAAAAATTCTGCCAACTGCACATCAGCTTCACACATAGCTTCTGTTTTACTTACACACACCCTAAGAAAACTACAATCCAGAATTTCCACACGATAGCACCCACTCTTGCCTAAAGAAAAAAGATAAAAAATTGGAGCAGAATTGAGCCTTTAAAAAAAAAAAAAAAAAAAAAAAAAAAAAAAAAACAAAAGCCCATCAAATGACATCTTTGTCAGACAGCCCAAAAGCCAGGATTCACAATGCTCATCAGAACGCAACCTATTGCCAAAGACAATTCGCCAAAGGCCGTCACTACAGTAAGTCATAATTCACCCTCCATCTCCTAATGTATGAATCTGCAGATGACTTTTACGATTCTTTTCTCTTTCAACAAGAGACATTTACACCAATTTAACATTTATTGTATTTTTATGTTAATACAATCGTTTATTTCTTAAACGTCTGTTTCTTCTTTGTTCTGCCATCAGACACTTAATATAACATCCTACAACTGTTGGCTGGTGGGTAAGTAGATTTACCCACTAATCTCCTGTTCGTAAACTCCAACACATGTCGTCATTTTTGTATCATGGGTAACTCTACATGAGTTATCCCTCTTTGATGCTCCTGGTTCTGGCACCTTTGACAGACATGGGAGTCCTAAGTCAACACGGCAAAGCAAGAAGTCTAAGGTTGAGAATAAAAGGTCCTTGAAAGTGTTGGAGTTTTTTGGGGGTTTTTTTTTTAAACAATTCCACTTATACAGTATTTACATTATGCGGACCATTGTCCTCATCTTTGTCGCCATATTTGTCACAATGTTTCGGCTGTTGTACGCTCTGGCCTTCTTCAGGTGGTTGGAATTTCAAACTGAACCCTTTATTTCGATCCCTGGGGTAGACTGTTCTAGTTCCACATGCCATGTTTGATGGATGTCAGTTATCAGTTATCTCCTGCTAATTTTTCCCCTTTTCCTCAAGGACACATGGCACAGTGGATAAAGGCGTTGGTTAGATCCAGTAACAAACCCAAAGAGTGTGAGTTCAATACCCGGTTAAGGCAGTGGAGAACTTTCAGAGGGAAAATTAGCAGGAGATAACTGATAACTGACATCCATCAAACATGGCACGTGGAACTAGAACAATCTACCCCAGGGATCGAAATAAAGGGTTCAGTTCGAAATTCCAACCACCTGAAGAAGGCCGGAGCATACAACAGCCGAAACGTTGTGACAAATATGGCGACAAAGATGAGGACAATGGTCCGCATAATGTAAATACTGTACATAATACCTCATCTCAGAAATATAGACAAATTCCACTTATCTCTGTCTCTCATTGAGAGACAGAGATATCAATTTACTATTTATTGTACAATTGTTTATTTCTTAAACCTCCATAATTTCTTCTTTGTTTTGCCACCAGATGCTTAATGTGACAACATCCTATGTATAGTGATCTTAATCATCTCACAGCATAATTTTATGTTGTGGTCAGATATATAATTTCTGATGCAAAATAAAACATTTCAATTACCATATTTTCTGGCTTACAAGATGCACATTTTTTCCTAAAATAATACCATGAAAAATACATTTGCATCTTCAAAGATGAATATAAGGCAACGGCCAGGATCAAGTAAGCTTGGACAGTCACCTAATTGGCTTGACTGATAGGGACATGGATTTGTATGTTGAGTCATTACACTATAATGTTAGCTATCTAATGCAGCCTTTTATATGATGTAACCTGAGTGTTTAGCTGTTACAAGTATTTCCAAGACTATAAACCTTCCTGGAGCCAAGCCACAAGCTTAAACATACTGTTTACTAGTGGGAGCCTTTCTGCTCTCGACTAGTATGTCATTGCCATAAAAACAAAATCGGACAAGTGATTAATGTAAATGATATGTGGCGCCAGTATGTGAGGGACGCATGTTGAATGAGTTGTTTTATGAGAAAAACTTTTTTCTTTTTTTTCCTTAGAAATTTCTTTCCAATATTAGGGTGCATCTCCCAAGTCAGAGCGTCTTGTAAGCAGGAAAATACGGTACAGTTAAACCATGCTTATTTGTTTATTGTAAATTTTGTGATAAAAAAAAAATAAAAAAATAAAAAAATAAAATAAAAAAGATTTACCCAGTGGCTAACAACTACCATTTGTGCAAACCCCAGATTCCTGGTGAGCTCTTGAAGGAATTGAAGAAAGTTCATGGAATATGATTTCAATTGGAAATTCTGGAAAGCATTTCAAAGAGTAATGGAGAACTTTCTTCAGATCTTCATACAATATAGATGAAAGAATTTAACTTGCTCCTTTATCAACAATTTCTCATGCCTTTGCTCATCAGAAAATATAATTGTCTGATAAGAAATAAAAGTAACAATTTAAGAAATATGTCTGGTGGTGTGTGGTAAACATGTCAGTATAGAGGCATAAGAAGCCCTGGATTGCATGCAAACATGTCTATCAAAACCAGCTACGTTTGGCTCCTTCCCCCCCCCTGCCATTAACAGTGGAACAGCTTGAACAGTCTCAATCCAGGTTTCTGCAAGTGTCTCCTGTCAATAAAAGCAACAGGAAAACCAGCAGTCAGCAGTAGGCAAGACTTGGTGTCTTGTGAAGTTGATCCCGTGAGCATTTTGTTCTGCACCTTCTGGAGCAGTATCACTTTGTTAACTCTTGTCTCATTTCTTTTCTCTGCCTATTACCCCCCAACCCCCGTAAAGGTATTTGGGTGTTTCCCACAACCTCAGTACATCTGTGCCATAGTTTATAACAAGTTATCAATTCAAAAATAATTTTTTTTTCTTGTCTTTGCTTAGTGGTTATTTTGAAAATTTCAATACAGATTTTTTTTTATGTTGTCAAATAAGTGCTTATTTAGAAAATGCCTAATTGAAATTAATCACAAATAATTTATGCTTAAGTGTTTTTTTTGTTTTTTTTTTTACTTTTGCTCATTAAACCTCAATCAAATTTATAGATCATTTCCAGCCCACCCCCCCAAAAAGTAAAAGAAAAAATACAGCCAGACATATTGGGATGTAGAGACAAAGTCACAACACGAGACGGCTCCAAGAAAAAGTTGCCACATGTACAAAATTGTGCTAATGAATTCTCGTCTCGGATAAAATTATTCCTTCTTTTCGAAATTTCCTTTGCCTTAAAACAGAGAAGGGAAAGAGTGTCCTGCAGCCTACCTAAGTCAACAGAGTAATACTTTGCCACCAGAAGCACAGTGCCCACATGTTCTCTGCTAACACAGACAAGCAAATTGGGAGTTTGTTTATGTTAAAATCTAATTAAAATAAAGCAGTTCAAAATGGCCGCTGAGGATTCTATATCAAGTGAAACACACAAGAACATCTGTTTTCAAATTCTAGCAAATCTCAAAAAGAGCAAGAAAGAAAAAGAAAAAAAAGAAAAAAAAAAGAAAATAGAAAGACATTACAGCTGCCCAAAAGTGGCATATTGCCAAATATATCTTCCCAGACTGGCAGTTATCACCTAATCTCTGCACTATATTGAGCCAGAAAGATCTTTGTTACAGAGTGTGTGTGTGTGTGTGATTTGTATGAGTAGAAACCAAGATTTAACCCATAAATGCTCCCCTGTAACATCCAACATTAATAATAAAAATTAAAATAATCAATGTCAGCCATCCCATTATTTTTGAGACAGCATTAAATTGTTATATTAACTTATATTTTAAAAAAAATAAGTGTTGATGGTGGGGGTTGCTTTGTGGTCATTGGTAATTTTATTTCTAATATCAAAAGACCAGGGTTCAAATTCTGACAAATTAATATGGATAAAAGTCAAGATTTTTTTACTGTCATTTTCAAAACAAGCAGATCGTCAATATAAGGAAGAGGGTGACAACGTGATCTCGGCACTCTGATACACAACAGATACCTACATGAGAGCCAAGAAAATCTTGAAAACTGAGAGGTACTTCAAAATCTGGAATTAGAAAATATAAAAAGACACTCAGCTATCCAAAGTTACTTTACATCCAACTAAAATAGCAAACAAACAAAATCACATAATAAAAAGGGAAAAAAAGAAAGAACTGCATCTTTCAAAACAACTTTCTAGAATGCATACATTACATAATGCATATTTTAGAAAGTACTCACATTTACATAATAGAAAACATCTTCACTAATAAGCTGAACAATTTAAACATAGAAATGCAAAGAAAAAACTGCAAAAATTTTTCAATAATCTAAAAAGGTGTTTTTTGTTTGTTCAGCTTAGAAAAAAAAAAAAAAAAAAAAAAAAAAAAAAAAAATTTAGAGGATCTTTGTATAATTACCATAATTCCCCACGTATAATACACATTTTTTCTAGCACAGCTACAAAAAAAAAAAAAAAAAAAAAAAAAAAAAAAAAAACCTTTAAAAAAAATTGCCATTTCATAGTTTTCAGTTGTGAAATGACTACTCACCACAAACATGACAATTTGACACTAACATTTAGCAATTGTTACGCCCATAAGCATGTCAAATAAAATCATATATACCTAACAATACTTACAAATGTAAAATAATTATCATAAAACTAAATTAGAATAATAATATTCTATGTTTAAAACCATTTTTTGTTAATAAGAGTAGGAAACACTGGCTATAATGAAATCGAAGAGGTACAATTTATAGCGTTTGAATTACCAAAAAAGGGGTGCGTATTATTCATGAGTAGAAGCATTTTCCCCACACTTTCAACACAAATTTTGGGGTGCATATTATGGATGAAGGCGTATTATACATGGGGAATTATGGTAATTATTCAATATCTGATGCATTTTTATTTTACACAAATGAAAAATTTGGAGATATGTAAATCAACTTCTAAATCATTCGTTTTAAACTCACAATAACTTATAGATAGCATAAGGAGAAACACATTTATTCAAAATAAATATGTGTAGGATGTTTTCTTTAATTCAAAAAAGAAAAATTTACTTTTTTCTCTGATATTTATAACAGTATAAGTGTACCTAAGGGCAACTGTGTTATGGCAGCAATAACCATGTATTTATCATGTGTTCAAATAATGTTTTTATTTTTCAGAGAAATTCAGAGTAAGTCTACCACATTCCTGGAGTCATAAATCAGCTGTCTGCTAGATTTCTGCACAATCTATTAAGTAGTTTTACTGTGTAAACAAGGGAAAGGACACATGCACACAATTTGATAAGATCCCACTGTGTTTGGGGAGAAAAAAAAAAGAAAGAATCTACCAAGTCTTAGATCTAATGTAGTGCTATCTGTAAGGCAAATGTTTATCTAGTGAGGAAAGAGTTCACCAGCTTTAAAAGTTAGCATCCAACATCCTCATTTTTACAAACAAAACAGACAGAATTTTAATAATAGAAAAATCACACAACCACCAAAATGGCTTCATAAAAAAAGTTGTAAAACTTTAAATGAAAAAAATCCAAAAGTTCATTAAAAATTGGTCAGATAAGAATCTATTTATGAAGGGAAGTGAAATTTCCTAAGAACAGAGAAAAGTTTTTTAAAAATTCCAAAGTTAATAACTAAAGAAAAGATGAAATGGAAACAAGGTAAGTCTGATAGAGAATTACTTATTTTTATGTTTAATTAAAAAGAAAATAAAGATTACATGAAAAGAGAATGAAAATATAAATAGGTAAGAGATCCCAGAATTGAATATCCCCCCAAAAAACAAGAGTTAAAGTGCATGTGTGATTGCATAGAAAAAGTATTCAAAATTTCTTGCTCATAAAATTACATGTAGTAGGAAAATGTGTCCTTCCTGTACACAAAATACAAAATGTATCTTGTAAACAACTTTGTTGGTTGATTTAGTTAATGCTGAAATCTAAATATTTTGAACACAATTTCAACACCATGACAATAAATTGCCTGGTATAGAGATATTTTCATCTTTTGAAATCCAGAAGTTTATTTTCACGAGGAGTAACAATAAAGTCAAACCATGGCCTGTTGGTCCAGAGGACAGAAAGTCAAAAATCACTGACCATTCAAAATCATAATTAGGATGCTGGTCATTCATATCCCAATATCTCCATGTAGCTTGACTAATGGTCATTCAACACAAAAGACATTTTCTGTTTGAATTTCTGGGATGAGGAGTTATCATTTAAATTATTTACAAATGGGGTGAGCAATAACTAAGCAGTACTAAATAGAAACTAGACAAGATGTCCCTAGATATGTGCAGTGAAAGAACAATTAATCCAGTAGATTAAATGAAGGATTCAGTTCAAAAATAGTTTGCAGGTAATAAGGTAAAAAAAAAAAAAAAAAAAAAAAAAAAAAAAATATATTTGACTCGCATACCAACAACCAAAAGATATTTAAATGAGTCCTCACTACCTTGACCATCAGCTACTACCGCAACAGCTAGTCACTTGAATATGAAAAATTGTTTAACATACAGACTGGGAGTTTTAGGTGTGATATATGTATTCAATTTCCACCCACAAGATAAAATCTTACCAAGAAAAGTTACAAAATAAAGTAAAAACTTGTCTATATCTCTGAGATGAGGTATTGTAATTATTTGCACTATATATATATATATATATATATATATATATATATATATAGTGCAAATAAAGTAAAAGCATTTAAGTGTCTGGACATCTTGAGTACATTTTTGTATTCGCCTTTATCAAGATGCCTGATTTTCTCCAAGACAAAGAATCAGGAAAAAGTAGAAATATTATGATACCTTTATTTTTTTTTTCATCTGAATCAAAAGCCATGATGCAAGAAAGGACATTGTGCAACGATATATTTTCATCATCTTGTGCACTTGTATCAATGAAAAAAGAAATGCTCTTTGCAGTTGTGCAATTCCCATGCAGTCAGTCTTATGTCAAGTCTAATGAGCAGAAGTACCAATGGACAACTTTTTATGCCACTTAAGTGACAACAAATATCCAGATTATAAAAATGAATAAGAGGGAATAAATGAAAACCAAATTCTTAAAGCTGGAAAGAGATTTTATTTTTAGTATGACCTTTTATGTACTTCAGGACATAGGAAGTTGTGGAGAGCCTGGATCACTCGTTTCATGCGTCTCTTAGCAGCTTTAAGTCCCTTTAAGTCCCTGTTCCATGATTCATTCACACAAGCTCATCTCTTTTGTTCAATAGACCATACGGGGGGGGGGTAAAGTCTCGCAAGCACTTCTTCCTCATTATGTGCTCAAAACATACCAGCTATCTTTTCCTGATTTTGAATAAATAAAAGTGTTTTTTTCTCTTGTTATTTTCTATAAGAGTCTTTTTTGCTTACTCACTCCATCTGTGGAATTCTCAGTATCCTTCTGCAGAACCACATTTCTGCTGTCTATTTTTTCCCCCTCATCCATGGAGAGATTGTCCAGCAATCACTGCCTTTAAGGGATGGATATCATATAAAAATGCAGTACTCTCTTCTTTGTTTCTAATGAGTATTGTTTACTTTCTGGAATGCTTCTTTCATTCTCCAATGTGTGTTTGAATCTTGGTGTTGCATTTTTCCATCTTTGCTAAATGACTTCCCAGATATTTAAACTTCTGCACCTGCACTTGATCCTTATCTCTCCAATTTTAACTTTACATCTTCAGCTTTTTGCTTTTATTGACAAACATTCCATCTTGCACTTGATGGTTAGTCATTTTTCTTGCTTTTTTTCTAACCTTTCTAGGTTTCCAGTTCCCTTGAAATAGCGTCTCTGCAGAGGTCAGATAAATCTGGGTAGAAGACATCCTTGTCTCACACCCCTTTCTATTAGGTTGGTGCAAAAATAAAGTCGTTTTCTCACATATGTTACTATGTGAGAAAACGACATTATTTTTGCACCAACCTAATATTTTTTGTATAGCTACTCAATTCGTTTTCTATCTGTATGCCAGCAGTTTGCTCCCAGCATGTGTTCTGGATTATTCTAACATCCAAAAAAGTGATCTATTTAGCAGTTCAAATAGATTCTTGTGCCATGTCAAATGCATTGCATAATCTAAAAAACATAAATGCACATCCTTCTGTATTTGTATTGCTCTCTTTGATAGAATTCTGATCATTTCTTGTTCCGTTCTCCTTGACAAAGCCACATTGTTTTTTTCTTTATTTCTGGTTTGATTCTACTTTGCTCTCTATTCCTGAGGATTCACATCATTAGTTGGGTTATGTGGCTCATTCCGATTCTCCAATTCTGCTCACACTTGTTTGCACCTAGGTAATATTACGATGATGGATTTAGTGAGGTCCTCTGGTATATGGCCACTGCTGTACATTTCCTCTGTTACTTTTGTGATCTTACCAATGTTGGAATCATCTAAGGCCGAGAGAATTTCTGTTACAATTCCATCAAACCCCGTGGCTTTTTTCCTGTTCATCTTCTCCAGTGCTTATCTTTTAGTATTCCTGGTCTGTCCATATTTATCCACATCACACCATGGAAAGGTTCTTTGATGTATATTAGCCCCAACTTCAATCAAAGCATCAGTAATGTTGATCATGTACAAAGAAAAAAAGTTATTTACAAATTAGTGCAGGTGGTGTGGGGGGGGGGGAATCAGGAGGAAACATTTTGCAGTTTAAGATTTTGATAATCTTATTCCTCCAGGCAGTACCTCTCCTCCAGAAGGTGACTAGAGTCATTACCCACCACCTGAAAAATTCCCAAATGGTGGGGGGGGGGGGGAGTACCAAGGAGGCTTGAGCAATTTTTCCTTGATATTGCTGTTAAAACCCACTTTAAACTGACCTTGTGTTACATTCAACAGTAAACATCTCCATATTCTGAGCATCAACATGGTTGGATCTCCAATGCATGGTTTATTCAGCCAAGACATGTGTTAATGTCTCAATGAAAATCAACTTCTAATTTACAATCACAAAACTCAAACTACAAAGAATAATATTACACAGTCAATCATATTGTGATTGACATTTTTAAAGCAGTTTATAATTGGCTGGACAAGCAGAATAGTCAATAACTATGATGTAATATTTATATTTTATGGCATATCAACCTCAGTGGTTCATTTAATACAGACAACTCTCCACACACCCCAATCCCCACACCCCCCAGTAATATTTTTGTTTTGTCAAAAATCTATTTCTGTTAATATTTTTTTCCTCAAAAATGTATAGCTGTTAATATTTTTTTCTTCAAAAATTTATTTCTGGTAATAATTTTTTTTACAAAGTATTTCTGGTATTAAAACCTATTTTTACACTTTTATAATACTTTTTACCTCAGTTTCAGGCTTAACTATTTACCCATAACTGAGACTAATAGGTGCTACCACGCTCCTTAAAACCTCCTGATCAGAGGCCTTGTTGTCGGACATAGTTTATCGTCATACCCAGGACGTTAAGAAGTTCAAATAGTTTTCCACTGACTTGTAAAAAGCTTATTGAAGATTTTAACATTTTAGCATTAAATAATAGTTGAAAATAAAGAATACTGTTATTTATTAAAATAACAGTATTCTTTATTTTCAACTTTCCTCTTCATTTCACTTTTGCTTCTTGTAAATTCAATGACCATCATTTGACAGCTGTTAGTAAAATGATAGAGATTGGAATTAAAAGAATAAACATCTTACAAAACAGCTGCTTTACCGATTAAACTACAAATACTCATTTCAACTAGAACTATACATATTTTATTCTTCATTTACTCTAAATTTCCAATTCATTTTTTTTAATGAATATTTATGCCTACTTGTTTTATTAATTGTAATATCACAGTAACTTAATTTTGGTTTAAGTACATTGCTAATATTAGCAGTAATGCTAAAAAAGTCACTTTTTGTAATGACCTTGAGAGAAAGTCTTTTCTATGATGACCAGCTGATAAAATTAATGCATTTATGCAAGACACTTAATGAGTTGGCCATGATCTTAATCAGAGACAATTCAGTACAGTATAAAATTATTTATAATCTAATATTTTAGGCTTTGTGTTTGGAGTTGGTTATGACAAGATTCATCTCAGTGGACAGCATTGCAGAAAGAACTTAAAACAAAGAATATAAAAAATGGAAACAGTTAAAAACAAAAAAATCTTAAAATTACTTAAAAAAAAAAAAATAATATTGAAATTTATTGACTTATTTTATACAAGGAGTTTGGAGATGAATTTGGTAAAAACAACAATTTGAAAATCCAAAATAATTTGGACAGCATTCTCAATTGAAAAATCAAAAAAATTTATAATTCAAAAGTCACTTCAAAGAAAAAAAAGTTAATCATTTTAATCTATGAACAAAGTATTACAGTCAAAGTAGATGGATACTTACATCTTTATTGCAAATACTTCCACCCCGATAATATCTGACCTCAGAAGTTGCATATTTACTGCCATTATTTGGGCCAAGTTATAAAATATTGTCAAAGATGTGTTAACTCTTTCCAAACAGCACAATGCAGCCAGATCTGGTCAAGCATATGTATTTGTTTATAACGGTCTAATCATACCAATTGGACAGAAACAGATGCGTTATTGAATCAGTCTGAGCAATATTGTAGCTTTCATATTGCATGATTTGAAATTAGTAATTGACAGATGATCAAATTTCAATCTAAATGTCAACCAGGCAGAAACTTGTAAGTGGCTGGGAAGCCTCACCAACTATTCTCAAGAGATGAGGAGTTTGAAGAAGAGGAGAAAAAAAAAAGATGACGATCATTCTGGTGATGACTCAGAATTTGACAGCACTGGCAATAAGTCAAGTGCCTATACTTTGCATTCAGTTTCCATGGAAACAAAACCACATGACATTCACAAGTTCAAATGCCTTTACCATATATCCTCAGTATCATTCTACCAATAGTTTAAGAAAAATAAAATTGTAATGCCCTTAATAAATATCTCAATTTACCCAAGATTAAACAAGAGTACTCTAGCTGGATTAAATCTCATATAGAGATTAACACATGTATAATATTTATACTCTGACATATCCTCTTTGTTATTTTTATCACAGCCTTCATCAGGCAATTGTTGATCTGGTAACCTCCAGGGTATTTTTTTTTTTTTTTTTTTTTTTTTTTTAAACAGTTCATGAACACTTTGGGGGTTATTTAAAATTGGAACATTTCTGACTGTAAGAATACTTTTTTTTTGTAAGTTTATATTGCATTTATAAACTTTTTAGAATAATTTTTCCACATACAACTACTTAACCCATAGGAGGAAGGAGATATTATAAAACTTTCCCAAGGGAGGAAGGAGATAAAACCATTTTATCTTCTGGTTCATACTTTAATAGATTGATAGGTATGACCTTGAGGTTGGGGAGGTGACAATCATTCATGCCATCTAGAATAGAATTTGCAAACAGAGTTCAAGCAACAGCTGGGAGAGTTTGGTTTCACTTGATATCAAAGTGCTTGGAAACCACTTCTCCTGACCAGCTATGGCTAAATTGTAGAGGGCAGTTAGAACCCTACAAGGCAATGTTTATTTTGGTTGTCAATCTAGCACCTAGACTTATTTACTTACTACCTGAATTGGGACCATACAATAACTCTACAGCAATAAATAAAAAAAAAAAAATTTTTTAAAAATAAATAAATAAATAAAAATTAAAAAAATAAAAATAACAGGGTAAAGGAGAATGGATCAACCAAAACTTTTCCCAAAAACAATATTGCTCACTTTTTATATATATATATATATATATATATATATATATATATATATATATACGTGTACACATACACACTTTTTTTTTTTTTTATCAATAATATTCAATCTTTTTCTTTCTTTAATAGAGGCTGGCCAAATACCAGAGAATTTATAATCATTCTTTTCTATTACAGTTAATATGACAAACATGAAAGTTTGTCAAAATTTCATCAGGAGCCATTTTGAAAATGTAACGAAAGAGTTGCCTAGAAGGCATCATTTGCCCAACACTAAAAGAATTTGCATGGAAACAGGCATTGTTTATAGCCGTAGCAGAATTGATTTTGGTGCGATTTGAACCCGAGCCTCACATTAACCAGTTGAACTTGATTTATCTAAGTAGAATGAATGCACAAGAGAAAAGCCAGGATGTTGGGAGAGTGATTTGCAGAGGCATATGCAAATTTAATCCAAACACCCAGATCGAGTAATTTGCGAGAGGATAAAAGAATGAACAAGATAGAAAGATAGAAAACTCGCATAAGAGATTGTTTGTCAAGTTACAAAGTAGAAGACGTGATTATAAAACTGTCATAATATTTGAAGAAAGCAAGTCATTTACTGTGGCTATATGAAAAGGTTTTGCAAATTATTTGTAAGGAAATAAAATTTAGAAATTCTAAGATCAAACTTCATAAAGGCTCAAAAACGTTTTAAATTGACTTTTTTCAGAAAACAACTCAATGTAAATATCAAAGTTTACAAAAATTAAACAAATATATTCTTCAGAGCTTAAAGACGTTTTTCTTTCAAATAAGATAATTTCACTTGTGTCTTTTAGATACTGAAACGTTAAAAAAAAAAAATTTTTAAAATACCAAATATTACTCAACTAAAACCATATATAGAAGGTGAATGGATCAGTGTTATTGCCTGAGTAGAAAACCTGAAAATAAAAATTTTATTGAATTTTCTTTTGATGTGCAAGATGAAAGCATCAATCTTATATAATAAAAAACAAAACAAAAAAAAAACAAAACAAAAAAAAAAAAAAAAATTCAAATATTATCAGCTTCCAAAACTTCACACAACTGGTGCTGTCATCTTTGTGGGTTTTTCTGTTTGTTTTTTTGTTTTTTTTATTGAAGACACTTATTTTTTCATAAATAAAATTTAAAAAAAATAAACTCAAGAAATCAGTGTCATATCCAAATCAAACTCTTAAGTGAATTTATCACTAAACCAATTCAAGTTCTTTGGAATAATAATTCCTCAAATCAAAAATATAAGCTTTATTTCATGAAAGTAATTATATAATGAAACTAAATTATAGTAATAAAAAACAATTTTGACATTAAATTTTATAAATTAATATATTTTAACTCACTTATCAAAATATTGGTTTAAAAATGACTTATTAAAATGTATTAAATAAATTAAAACATTAATTATTAAAGATATTTTCTATTTTTCTGACTTTCTCCAAGCATACGAATTATGACTTTTTTCCAAACAAACTTTTCTACAACTTCATGAGGCCTATTCAGGTTTAATGCTTACCGACAATAAGAACTCCCAAACAAATGTACATACTGCCTTAAAATCACTTATTCAAGGAGAAAAAAAAAAAAAAAAAGGCAAGACATTATAAAAAAATATAAATAAAATAAGGTTGAATAAAACGTGAGCCTCATTTTGCACAAAGCCAACATTCAACCAGATTCATTAGCAATGGTTTGGGTTTGAAATTTATAAACCATCTTAATTTAGTTTGGCACAAGAGCATCAGTTTTGAGTCTTCACTGAGGATCAAACTCAAATGATGCTCCGTGAAAGAAACTATTTCACTATTACTTTCCAACAGGTAATCCATAAAACCAGACACCCTGTCACATACAATTATCACCTGTTTGCTGTAATTGTTTGAAAGACATGGCTGCCATGATTCATAGTTGTACTTTTTTTCTCCTCTTTGCACACAATTGAAACTTAATTTACTTTGTAGTCTTATAGGACACCCTCCCTGGTGGTGTCAATGCTATTAATTAAGGATTTCATTGGCCTGTGACAAAGGTCACAGAGTTTGATTAACTAATTATATGCTTAAGATGTTTTCAGAATTGATAGAAACACAATTAGTCAATGAGAAAATATTAGGATCAAAATGTTTGTTGTATTCAGAGAAGGATTTGTATTTGGATAACTGAGCGAGAGAAAATAAATAAAATAGTAAATAAAACATTTGGATCAAATTTTGAGTGTTCACCTGTTGTATGTTGTCGACCATTAAATTTTTCATTCAAAGTATTCGTTTGTAAAATGTCCTATTTTGAGGTAAGCAGTTTAAGTAGTAATTGAAGTTCAGTTTGAACTACTATTTCAACAATATTCACCTGGGAACTTTACATGCATTTTCTTTTCATTTCAACTGCAGAACTGCCCAACAAACAGAATTGATAAAGTTTGCAATAAACAATAACACGAATTAAGTTCAGATAAGTGAGCATAGCATTCTGACTTCAAGACAAGACAGATTGGGACAGAGTCGGATGAAAACAAAAACTGGCCTCATTTATTGGCTAGGAAAAAAAATCCCAGCATGCATTTTGTGTGGTTCTGCCTACAAATTGGGGAGGAAAAAGTTTTGCAGTCATTCCTAATATGAAACCAACACAATACCATATTTATAACATTGTATGAGGATTAGTTAAAATGCATTGAGATGATATAACACTTAATCTAAAAAGCTTAACAGTAGTGCGCAATTACCAACTGATTTTGACTAAAGCTCAACTTTGTTAAACACAGATTTATTTTGGTAGACTGCATACTACAGGAAACTATAGAAAATTATATATATATATATCACTTAATTTCAGATTTTTCAAAACAATTACTACCACCAGAATTCAACAACTTAAATGAAAAAAAATTAAATGTTTTAAAAACTGTTTAGCATAGAAAGCTTTCATTGTTGTCTCATTCAGGACTAATAAAAATAAAATTGGAATTGCAGTTGAACTTTGAGCAGAGAGGAAAAAAAAAAAAAAGAGGAAAAAAAAAAAAAAGAGGAAAAAAAAAAAAAAGAGGAAAAAAAAAAAAAGAGGAAAAAAAAAAAAAGAGGAAAAAAAAAAAAAGAGGAAAAAAAAAAAAAGAGGAAAAAAAAAAGAGGAGAAAAAAAAAGAGAGGAGAAAAAAAAGAGAGAAGAAAAAAAGAGAGGAAAAAAAAAAGAGAGGAAAAAAAAAAGAGAGGAAAAAAAAAAGAGAGGAAAAAAAAAAGAGAGGAAAAAAAAAAGAGAGGAAAAAAAAAGAGAGGAAAAAAAAAAGAGAGGAAAAAAAAAAGAGAGGAAAAAAAAAGAGAGGAAAAAAAAAGAGGAAAAAAAAAAGAGAGGAAAAAAAAAGAGAGGAAAAAAAAGAGAGAGGAAAAAAAAGAGAGAGAAAAAAAAAGGAGAGGAAAAAAAAGGAGAGGAAAAAAAAAAGAGAGAGGAAAAAAAAAGAGAGGAAAAAAAAAGAGAGAGGAAAAAAAAAAGAGGGCAAGAGAGGAAAAAAAAGAGGGCAAGAGAGGAAAAAAAAGAGGGCAAGAGAGGAAAAAAAAGAGGGCAAGAGAGGAAAAAAAAGAGGGCAAGAGAGGAAAAAAAAGAGGGCAAGAGAGGAAAAAAAAGAGGGCAAGAGAGGAAAAAAAAGAGGGCAAGAGAGGAAAAAAAAGAGGACAAGAGAGGAAAAAAAAAGAGGACAAGAGAGGAAAAAAAAGAGGACAAGAGAGGAAAAAAAAAGAGGACAAGAGAGGAAAAAAAAAGAGGACAAGAGAGGACAGAAAGGCGGACAAGAGAGGACAGAAAGGCGGACAAGAGAGGACAGAAAGGCGGACAAGAGAGGACAGAAAGGAGGACTGAGAGGAGGACAGAAAGGAGGACTGAGAGGAGGACTGAGAGGAGGACAGAAAGGAGGATTGAGAGGAGGACAGAAAGGAGGATTGAGAGGAGGACAGAAAGGAGGATTGAGAGGAGGACAGAAAGGAGGATTGAGAGGAGGACAGAGTGGAAAAGAGAAATCACTGACCTTTTCATGGTTCTCTGTCCTAATCAGGTCAAATTAAAACTTTGTTAGTCTCAAAAGTCAATCATCGTTTTTCATAGAACCTAATTAATTTTTTTTTCTTTTTGGTTTTTAAAAATAACACAGAAATAATGCTCTGTAGATTTTGAATATCAAAAGATGCTCACAATACAGGAAGGGTGGCATACAGCAAAGTCAATTGTCCTTGGATTTATATGGGTAACCCCAACAATGTCAAACTGGCACAACTCGCTTTCTTCAATAGATCTTCTAGAAACAGATTAACAGCTAAAAGCATCTGTTGATTTGACCATGACAATTGTTTGTTGAATAGTCTCCCTTATTTCAAACATGTCATCTTTGTTAGGAATTTTATTTGATTGAATTTGTTCCTTTAACAGTATATTAACTCCTTATGGGTCATTTAATGGCAAAATTTAATTTTCTTGGGGGCTATAAAAATAATGTTATTCTGCTTTCACAATTGAATACATGGTAGATGATACTCAGCTTTTTGTGCATAGACATATTTGCGTGGACATGATTACTAGAGGCAGTGATATGCGTTTCATGTTGGTTGTTTGATTTAGTGGCATATCAACCCCTATGGGTTATTTAATGCTGAAATCTAAATATTTTGAATGCAATTGCATGCCTTCAACTACAGATAAAATGTATTGCTGATCATTTCTGTATATAAATATGCATTGCTGGCACTTTTATACTTTCATAGTGTTTTGTTTTTGTTTGGGAATTCACTATTTTCCCATATAGCTGGGAACCTAACAGCTGCTACCACCCTGGGTCAGGGTGGACCTGGGTACAACAGCAATTAAGAGGTGGGGCCATGCTCCTCAAGACTGCCAATCTCCCAATCAGTGGCCTTGCTGCCAAATGTAGTTTATAGTTGGACAGGACTATTGTTAGGACAGAATCTTTTCTGAAATGAAAATGGGAGAAAAAAAAAAAAAAAAAAAAAAAAAAAAAAGAAAAAAAAAAATGGAACAAGGTTGTAAATAAAACAAAAAAGCAGTACATGAAAACCAGTAACGAAATGCCAATTTCAGCAAAATTAAAGCCTCTACCTTAAAAGGTCATTCAAATATTATCAACAGGCATCAAAACTCAATTTCTCCCATAGCAGACACCAACTAGAAAACCTATGCCAGTCTTACTTGCACATTTTATAATCATGACCAATAAAAGATGTTAACATCCAATTGTGTAAGTCTGAACAAATTGTGAGGACATAATACACAACATCTACATGAAAAAGGGGACAAGTTTTTCACAGCAAAGATGTTTGTTTTATAACAAAGCTGAAAACTGGACTAAAACTAAATGAATAAACTTTTAAAATTTAAAAAAAATGAAAGGCTGAAGAGTGTAGAGATAAAATGTTAAAAACAAAAAAGATGAAGATGTTGGTTCAAATAACGTATTATGAAAATAATGTCACTACAATGAGAAATGCCAAGAATGTATCTAGTATAACATTGGGATAAAAATGAATCAAAAAAAAAAAAAAAAATAAAAAAAATAAAATAAAAAAATAAAATAAAAAAAATAAAAAAGCACTATATGGAATAATGAAAATCTTCAGCTTAACTTAAAACAGAAAAAGGTAAGGGCTATATCAGTGTAAATCTATCTCCTACCTAAATAAACAGAAAATTCTTTCTCTCCGTCCATATGCCTAAAACCCATCTAACTCGGGCCACACTAGCTCTACATAAACATATATCTTTTTGGAATCGGGATGATCCCAGAATTGAAAATCTGATCTTCATCTGATGCTTGAACATCCAGCATTGGGATTTGTGTTCAGATAAAGGAGGAACAGTTAAAAATTCAAATTTTTAAATTACTGAAAAAAAAAAAAAAAAAAAAAAAAAAAAAAAATTAAGTGATTTTAAGTTTTTAATCTCTATTGAATTTAAAGTAACATTTTCATGGAGTGAATTGTGGAATTCAAAAGTTATTTCTTCAAAATTATCATTGCTGTTATCTAAGCTGGACCAGGGTTCCCTTGAGGTTTGAGCCAGAGGCCCAACTAGTGCTTCACTGGAGCTAGAATATAGCTTTTAAGCTAGTACTTAAAATTTATACTTCACCAGCAATAATAAAAAAAACAAAAAAACAAAAGATACTATTCTTATTTTGGGATGTTAGGGTTAGGTTTTTTTGTGAATACCATTTTTCATTTTTAACTTAATTGAAAATTACAAAAGATGAAAAATATACAGCCTGAACAAGAAGTAATTAAAGAAAATAAAATCCTGATTTTGGAAAGTGTGTTACCAATAACTTTTCAGCACCCGCACAGCAAAAAAAAAAAAAAAAAGTTAGAGTTTTTAGGCTGAACCAGGAAATACTTTGTATGCTTAGTGTCATTCAGTACAAACAGCTTCTGTAAATTTCCCCACACAAGTATTTTTCATGGTTTTTCAAAATCTTTTAGATTTCTTATTCCTAAAGTTATCTGTCCATATGATTCTTAAACAGAAAGTGGAACAAGTGGAAGTCTAAGAAAAAAAAAAATCAATTGATAATTTCAAAATAAAATGGTCATCAAAATCTTCTTGGAATTTCTTATTTAGTAACTTTTTTTGGATCAGCCATTTTTGGCTTTGCTTATTTTCAAAAGAAAGAACATTTCAATTTTAGGAAGACTTAGACCTTTGCCATTCAGAGTTTCTTATTAGGCAGTTTTGGACATTTGTTATTTTCAAATTGGTATCAGCAATTTTTTGGTTAGAAATATTTTTAACCATCAAAATATTTCTTTCTTTGGTTCCATCTTCCAAAGAAAAACAAAAATAATAATCTTACTTTTTCCATTTCATAAAAAAATGTTAAACTTTCTTTATCAATAAAATACAAAGTCAAATTAAATAATAAAAAATTCATATATATTCACACACAAACATATACACATATTTTGATTGTATTGGAGGCAGCAGATCATTATTTAAACTTATATTGTTAAATATAACAGACAATGAATGTTTTATGTCTGATCATGAGCCGTTCATATGTTTGCTTTAATTTCAGGTGAAAATAACAAAAATCGTCCAACATTGATATTTTTATTAAGTTGGTCCTTGATCTAAGCTTTAACATAGAAGATTGCTACACGATGAAAATGGTTACAGAATAGCAGATGCAGGTTGTAACTTCAAGATGCAGTGAACCATACCATGTGGAAGGCCAAAATATTAACAACAGAACCACACACACACATTCCCTCACTCTCACTGGACTGAGTTACACTTTTTTCTTTTTTTTTTTTATTAAAGTTCAAAAGTGGTCAGAGAACACTGCATCCAGTGTAGCTTGAAACCCTCTTCATCATTTAAAAAGTTAACTCAATGACAAGAGGAATAACCTGAAAATTTCCAAAACCCATTCTGGCAAAAGAATTTGCTGTTTACCTTTAGTGATTCTCCCCCTCTCTCCTAAGCAATAAGAAATTAAATGTCAGGAACCAATTTGAAATGTCAGTCAGATTTTCATTTTATGCTTGCAAAAATCTCAGCCAATGCCAAAAAAGCAGTAAAAAATTTCATCTGCCAGCTGACAATCAATAGAAAAAGAAAAACGCCCAATACCAGGTCAAGTACAAATAGATGAAAAACACTTGAAGCTATGATGATGTTTAATATTGGACAAAACAAACCAGGGAGGACAGGAAGACTGTGCTCCTTCAAGCTTTCCAATAGAGAGGCACTCCAACACTAACCATTGTCATGGGGAAAAATAACTAAACAATTATGCCTGCTACAAACTCAGTTTCAGGTCATCTTTTGTCAAATGATTTAGTTTCTGTTTGAATTTCTGAGATGAGGAATCATTCTTTATAATTGGACTAATGGCCTTATCTTTGTTGATATTATCTTTGCTAAAAAAAATAGAACATTAGTCCAAATGTAAATGTTTTAATACATGATAGTCATTAATTTGGGGGTGGGTCGAGAGTCTTAACTGGAAGACTCTAGGTTCATTCCATGGACAAAAGAAATTAAAAAAAAAAAATGAAAGAAAAAAGTAATATAATCAAGTTGAAACTTAAGCCAAACAGGAAGAGGAGATATTTTAATTTAAAATCCTTCCTAAGACAGTAGAGTCTTTCATATTTACTCCTGCAAGACAAGTTTAGATTCAAATGGGATTGGATCTGAGGAAGACTCCAGCACTTCTTTGATTATCTACATACCATAGGACAGGGATGGGGGAAGGAAAATGCTTGGATAATTCAAGATTCAGATAATTCAATACCGAAATGATGAAAAAAAAAAAAAAAAAAGAAAAAAAAAGTTTAACATTTATATAATCAAATAACATTTTCAAATGCTTTGTTCAGGCTTTTATCTAGTTTTATTAAAAAAAAAATAAAATAAAAAAATGGCCAATTTTTATCAGTTTCCAGCAAGCCATGCATCTCTCTACCGTTAATCTCCCAAAACAAGCTTAAAGTTGATGTATTTGCATCTGATGGAAATTAATGAAACCAACTTAAACAACCAAAATGCTTAGAGCATAATATGGCGGAAGTGCAACTTTTCATCTTTAAGGGATTCATTTGTGGTTAAAACATCAACAAAGTCTGAGTCGCACCTGAATGATGCAAGGTTTCAATCTAGAACCCATCACAAATTGGCACAAAATCAAACACTAAGGTCAAATTGCAGTCATTTTATATTAACTATGAAAATTGGGCCCAAGCTTTTGCAATGATCTGATAATTGTGAGTTCAATCCCTATGCCCGGCAGTGTGTATTTGCTCAGTGAAAACAAGGAAAGCAATAATTGAGCTGTACTAATAATTAATAACTAGAGAAGATAGAGTCTATGCCAAGATTAAATAAAGGGGTCACATTGGAATTCCCTGTAGGTTACCTGGATTGATATAATCCTGATGAAGGCCAGCAGGCACAGTAGCTGAAATGCTAGGATAATAACAATAGCCAATGTAAACAGTGTAAATCATTGCTTTTGTCTTGGGTCACCAAAGGGAGATGCAATTCTTTGAGTCAGGAAACACATCCAACATTGATTTGGTTTAGCATCAGAGTAAATAGACAATTGGCTCCTAGTGAGACTCAAATTGCAAAGATCAGCAACTTCTTAAACATTACCATTCTTTGGTGTTCAGTGCAGACAGCTTAATAATTAGACAGAAATTAAAATGGAGCCAACAAGTCATGTTCATGTTCCAAGGCAGAAAATATTTACTTTTCACTAACATTCTTGAGAAAAGCATGAATTCTTTTGCACAGGAAAAATAGAGTAGATTGAGCTCTTGAGCCTTTGCTGGCAACCAGCCTGGGAGAAGGACAAAATCTACTACTAACCCCTTAAACAAAAAAAAAAAAAAAAAAAAAAAAAAAAGGCACTACAGCCACTGTATAAGATTTGTCACTTTGCTTTTGCAAAGAGCTAAGTGGAATATGAAAAGGACCCACTTTACTCTGATTATTTCATGTGAATAAATACCCAAGGCAAAAAGATTACAAGTGAATACCCAAGGAGAAATATTTAAATTTCAAAGTTGCATTTCAAAATCAAAATACGGAAGCATTAGGATGAATTTTGTATCTTGCATAGATGTGTATTGTTATTTGCCCATGTATTTATAACTAATTTAATATTCCATTTAAAACTAACAATTAGCCTGAAAAAAAAAAAAAAAATAAAAATAAAAAAAAAAAAAATAAATAAATAAAAAATTTAAAAAAATAAAATAGATACCATTCAATAGAGAGAAATATATCTTAAAATTTCTGCACAGAATAAAGAAAATTACCAGCTTGCATCTGATTTAGTTTTTGTTTAGGAACAAAAAAAATCATCTGACCAATAAAATTGACGTAATTTTTGACAACATTTTTGTTGGAAAATATAAGTAAAATGTGAAACTACATAAAAACTGTGACATCAAATATAGTTTTATCATTTCTATCTACCAGCATATGTCTTATATCTTGCCCAATTTTTTCTTGCTTAATGGAGATAAATCAATTGCATATCTTAAGATATATTTTAAAAAATTAAGTTATTTCCAATCTATTCTTTTGTCATCTTTATAAAAAAAAAATAAAAAAAATAAAAAATTATGTTGATGGCTTTTGTAACGTGACAAGTTGTTCAAAGTCATTATCTGCTCTGAAAGTGCTAATGACCCGAATCTTTGGGCCACAGCTTGGAAATAAAGGGAAGTAACCAATGCTAAAATATTTTTGAAATTTGATAAATATTTTATCACATATAAAATAAATGGTTAAAACAATCAAACTGCTGTAATTATGACAGTATTACCAATACCAATTTATGGCAGATGCAAATGTTTTGAACAAAGTAAATGCTACATTGTAGAGTAGGAGAAAAGAAATGAATTTGGCCCACACAACACTGGGTATTGTTGCTACTTTATATATAAAGAGAACATAACAGGGGAGTAATCCTTTTTAATGAGTTTTTTTAAAAAAAAATTAATTTTTTTTTTTATTAAAAATCAATTATTTTGGCTACTCATATTTTAAAACCGATTCTAATAAATGAGAATTATTAAATTATTTATTCTCTGCAGACTGAAGAAAAAAATTAGAAGAGAAACATTGACTGAAGCAAACAATTTCAAATCACTAAATTCTATATTTATATAAAAATGTTCACAATTCTGATTTTTGATTACAAAGGAGGTCAATTGTGACTGGCAGTCAAAATTCTCAAACATTAGCAATTTAAAAATTAAATATATGAAGTACATTGCTCATTCTGAAATCAATTTAACCAGACTCAAATGTAACAATACCCTTTAGTGTGGTTCCAGTCTGTGTCTTCTCAAACGATTATTGCAAGTCAACAACAAGGTCAATTAAGTGTCATGTGAATGGATAACCATTGAAAAGTTCCACACATGTTAAAATAACAGAAGTCCATTAAGCCTGTTGCACTCCTGCATTGAAAAAGCAGATGGCTGATAAATTTCAC